>JANFCV010000046.1:0-1213190 GCA_024500475.1 Phthorimaea operculella | reverse complement strand
TAATGACCACATTATATGGCCATTATTGCTTTGCCTACCTTACAAGAGAAAAAGGAGTGATATGTGTGTGTAAAGACTGATTTACTGTTCAATAGAGCAGTGTATTTGATACCAAATAGAACAAAACTAAGTTAATGTGTGACAATCATCAATATCTAGCTGTATTAGAACACCCAGTTAATACAATTTCTAAGGTGGCAATGGTTAAACAGGGTGTCCCGGTTATAGTGGTCCAAAGAAAGAATCTAAACTCTAGACATCCTAAGCTACAATAATAGCAAAAAAGTTGTTCAATATTTGAAGATATTAATTGGACCTCCAATACAAAATGCTCTCTCTATCAGGCAGCGAAATTAGTATGGGAGGTCAATTTGTTTTCTTCAAATATTGAAATTTTTTTGCTACTATGGTAGCTTAGGATGTCCAGAGTCTAGATTGTTTCTCTGGACCACTATAAACGGGAACATATTGTATTAGTACTCTAGTATGTATTTGATTAGGATAAGGGCAGGAAGATGATGATGATGATGATAACAACAGTTTTCTAATTATTTCCAGAATGGTTCACCCTCCTCTGAATGTTAAGAAGAAAACTATGTCCCGCCAGGAGAAAGCAAAGAGCGGCTTTGTAAGTAGCATTTTCTTCTACTTTTGGCTAATCTACAGGTGTGATAAAAAATACTGCAAATATTTTAAGAGGTGAATCAGCCATGCAACAGAACAACTTTTTCTAAGAAACATAGGTTGAAATGGGAAAATTTTACCATTTCAACCTATGTTATAACCTTACCTTTAATACCCTACCCATACTAACTAACTGATTTGCAGGGCTGGTCAACACATTTTGTATGGGAAGACCAATTTCTTTTTTATATTTTGACATATGTTCCTAAGGGAAAGTAGATCAGTTTCATGGACTGGTTCACTCCTAAAAATATTTACAGTAATTTTTTAACACCTTATACTAGTATGATCTATTGGTAAGTTAAGTACTATTTTTCAGTTTTTCCATGGGATTCCCACAGTAAAAATTTGCCTTTGTTTTATTCCAGGATATATCTCTATACTTATCTGTGTACTAATAAAAACAACATGCATATAAACTTTAAAATTAATAATATAAGTAATATGGTTTTCATAAAAAAATTATGCCTGTGTTCTTAAGAACACAAGATGCTAACCTTAGCTTATTATTTTTCTAAATAAGGTCCTGTTATCTCTAACGACAAACCCATATGTTTACCTCGCGTAGTAGAACGCCGTGACATATAATTTAGAGGGCCTTTCGCATGGTCAGCAAAACAGATGACAATAATATTTTTATAGAGTAGTGGGACCCGAAAAGTATTTTGTTTTTCACAAAAAAAAGTTTTCTTAATCAAACAAAATCTTCTTTCTATTTTTAGGGTTTCGTAGTCTACTAGAAACCCTTATCATTTCGGTAAGTCTGTCTGTCTGTCTGTCTGTCTGTCTGTATGCCGCGCCCTCATAACTTCGTCAGTTTTGGAGCTATCGACATCAAATTTGGTGTGAAGATAGATCGTGTTGACCCAAAATTAGAAACGTTGAGAAAACACTATTTAATTTGTTTTTTGGACCCCCTTCCCATACATGTGAAAGGGGGACAAAAAAATGTTGTCACCTGTAATATTGAGTAGGGTATCGTTGAATAGGTCGTATAAAACTAAGGGGAGGTGTCTTTGAAACAAAGTCTCTAAAATGTTTCTATCTCGAGATATAATTGCTTTTAAAAGGGGCGTTTTTGAGCCATAATTTGTTCCAGCTGTAACTTCTAAAGTATGCATGCAAAAAAAATAAAAAAATCTTCTTAATATATAAAACTCAAGAAGACTGACTGTCATCAACGCACAGCCTAAACTACTGGACCGATCCGGCTGTAATTTGGCATACAGATAGCCACTATAACGTAGGCATCCGCTAAGGAAGGATTTTTCGAAATTCAACCCCTAGGGGGGTAAAACAGGGGATGAAAGTTTGTATGAAACTTTTTATTCCTTTGATATAACTGCTTCAAATTTCGTATTTAGGAAAAACTTCAAAAATAATAAGTGACGTGTTTTAGCATTTTCCAATTTTAAACCCCTGAGGGGGTAAGAAAGGGGATGAAAGTATTATATTTACGCGCAGGCCGCACCTGTGAAGCTACAGTATTAAAACTTGGCACCCCTATTCTTAATGAACAGTTGATATTTTTTTGATTTAGGAGTATTCAAAATTCATCCCCCGATGGGTTGACATAAGGGATGAAAATAACGCATTATCGTAAAAACCAAACCCTAGAAGCTAGAAGCGTGAAATTTAGCATGTGTATTCTTTAAGCAACGTAGGCATCCACTAAGAAAGGATTTTTTGAAATTCAACCCCTATGTGGGTAAAACGGGGGGTGAAAGTTTGTATGAAATTTTTTATTCCCTTAATATGTTTGCTTCAAATTTCGTATTTAGGACTGGATGTTGATTAAAGTAGGATTTTGCGAAATTTGGGAGGGGGAGAGGGGGAGGGGGAGGTAGAGGTAGAGGGAGTGGTAGAGGGGGAGGTAGAGGGAGATGGACAGGGAGAGGGAGAGGGCGGTTGTCACACTGCGCCACATCATCTGTCTTTTAGAATACCTACTACATAACGTGTTTCAGCGTTTTATTTATATTCAATTCAATCCTAAAGGAAAAGGGGATGATAAGATGTTTGTATTTAAGTGCAACAAATCATAAAGCGCAATATACTTAGGTATCTTTGTTATTTCTTATGAGTACGCGGGCGAAGCTGCGGGTTTAAGCTAGTATGAAATATAGTTCTTAATATGAAGTTACCATGAAAACTATAACGAGATTAAGGAAATATTCAAGATTTTCATTTTGCGGTTGGTAATCATACAGCTGCAAACAAACCAGCAACAAAATTAACTTTGTAACGCTGAAAGACCTGATATTTAAACGTTGACTACGAAACCCTATTTGTGAGCGTGTCTGACACGCTCTTGGCCGCTTTTTCTCCCCATTATAATGGTAACAACCTAGCCTGACGCCTAAAATTTTAATACACCGCTTCTGGACTGAGCGGCGACCGCTAGCAACCCTATGTCGCCGCTCGGTCTATCTATTCTATTCTATTTCAGTCTATTGCAGTCCACTGCTAAAGTCCCTTATTCAATTAAAATAGATTATGTTAAGGTTCTTTTTTAATGACATCATAAATTGCTCCTGAAAAAAGTCTTAAAAATGTTTTAAGTCCAAGTTTTAGTCTGTTGACATGATGAAATTTTTTTGAAAAAAAAAGAACGATTTTATCAATCATCTTGATTTGCCACCAGTACACACATACTACTACTGTAAACAGATCACGAAAAGATAACGTGTTATCTTAAAAAAAATCAGTTTGCGCGAGAATTTTCAGCCGCTCGGTGATTTGTAAAATCTGAAAAAGTGGTTGCACAATAAAGAAACCAAATATATCACGCGACCGGGTTCTGACTTTGGAACCAACAGTGACTAAAGTCCTGGGTTCGAATCCCGTTTGTGTAAAATTTCCGAACCCACAACTTTGGAACCAACAGTGACTTAAGTCCTGTGTTTGAATCTCGTTTGTGTAAAATTTTTGGTCTCTATATTTTCGTCTATCAAGTGTAAGCAGGTTAAATTCAAAATGAAGTGGTTTTCATAGTGACTTGGTGTTAATAGTTATGGTTTAAATTTCTACAAAATGCGTTTGACGGCTCGTATTTTTCGGTTTTTGCGAAGTTTCGTATGCGTTCGTATGTATTATTTATTAATCGTCATAATCGACTACAACAGTTTACTGCTGAACATTTTTATCCTTATCCATTCTTATTGATAAAGGGTGTTTGTAAAACTCTCCACGCTTGGCAGAAGGGAATATCCAGCTTAGTGTAGCGTCGCTTTTCATCGCTTTGGCTACATCCAATCTGTAAAGAATGGATCAGTCGCTGGGAATTAGTTGTAAAACTATCCCAGTAGATGGAACCCCTGCCACGCGTTAGTGGTCAAATGCACTTGCTTAAATCGCGGGCTTGGAGTGAGCCGCTGTAGCCCAGTTGGTAGAGGCGTCGCCAGTACTGATGGTGAAGGTCGCTGGTTCAAATCCAGCCTGCGGTGAAAATTTTGCAAGTTTTCCTAAATTAGTGTAGCGTGTTGTATTGTATTCCTAGCCCCATGCTCATTCCCAGGATTAACTCTCTGTCGTCCTTCTTGTCGTGCTTAAAATAGCATCACCTCATATCTTTCCCGTGGGTGTCGTAAGAAGCGAGTAAGGGATTTGAGAGTTGACGTTTATTGCAATTTTAGGCGACAGACTAACTTACTATCTGTCACAAAGTCTTCTGAATGAATCTCAAACTTTTGTCAGACGTGATGTGAATGGCCGTTATTTACAGTCGTTTACGCTCTGCCTACCCCGCAAGGGATATAGTCGTAATATAACTAATATATGTATGTCGCTCGTCAGGACACGAAGCTTTTAGGAATAGGCGTTAGTGATGTTCTTTAAAATGTCTGGTTTAAAAAATCTGCTACCAGGTTTTATTGGGTCGTTTGGGTGTACCGCGTAAAATCAATGAATAAAAGTCAGTTTTGCTTTGCTCAGTCGATAAGAAAAAGTGAATGATGAATTAGAATTTCGAACATCTCACTAAAAACCATTTTTTTGTAAAAAAACTGTTTTTTATTGAGATTTGTTTGATTGTGACCGCGTGCTTTTGCATTTTCTCGCTGGTAGAGGTGAAAAGTTGTGTGTACTACGCGAGAGCCAATTAATTTACAACCCGTGCTTTCGGGATTCAAATTAGCAATTGTAGCAAAAATAAACTTAGCTCTCTTGTTATACAAATACTTATTTCGTCATATTTGCTATTGCTACACGCTGTTTAAGTATCAATACATAGTATAAAATTAAGTTACTTTTTGCGTTTCTCTGTCGTGGATTTCGCTAACTCCTCCTAAACCACGCAACGGATTACGATTCGGTTATTTGTAATAGATAGGGCGATTCAAGAGGAATGTATAACACATGCCGGGAATATGCCTTTTTCCGCAGGAAAACGAGTTGGAGCGGGTGAAACCGCTAACGGGCCGCTAGTCTACTTATAAAATAATGTGACTAAGAGGTGAACAGCTAAGTAAACGATTAAAGGTTAAAATAAAACTTCAGTATAAAGTTATATGTCGTAAGGTGTGGTGTAATGTGTGTGTTTCTGTGGATAATAATTTATTAGCACATGGAAGATGAACCATTTTACGTTAAAGTCCTTTAATTTACTTTTTAAGGGTTGACAACCAATGTGGCGCAGTGGTTAATATGACTGCTTGCCACGCAGAAGGTTCCGGGTTCAATTCCCGGTGCGGTCACTCACAAAGTTGATATTTATCACTTTGTGAATTTGTTCCCAGTCTGGTTAGGACATTGCAGGCTGAACCACCTGATTGTCCGAAAAGCAAGATGGTTCCGTGCTTCGGATGGGCACGTTAAGCCGTCGGTCCCGGTTGCTGTCTATGATGGCGGTCGTTACACAACCATGTCAGAGGTTGCTACTTGCAGTAGGCGGTTGAAAAACTCTGACACCAGGGTTCATCGGGTTGTTGAACGACTCCGTGTCCCATACGAAGAGAGTGAGAGGGTTAGTTTATTCGATGCTTTACTGCTGTGCTGGTTTGGAATTGCATCAGCACGCCTATACCCTTGGAGTAGCGTTCCCTATAAATTTGCACTGCGCTCGCTTACCCGCCTGCAAAAGCCAAAAGGAGAAAACATGTGTCCAGAAGTGGAAAGCTATCTCTAAGTGTCTTTTATTTCTCTGCTCTATTATGTCTAGACAACGGATTTCGGGCTTTGCCGTTTTACCGTGGAAATAGCATATTTATTGTGGTAAAACCTAGCACTATTAATCATCAAGGATAATGTAGCTTGTCTAACCGATATGGGGCTGACTGGTGTCAGTTTTTTAATCACCTTATATTGGCTACATAATAAAAAACACAAAAAGTAGGTCATATAGATGTGATATTTTTAAAGTATTTCATTGCTATTTTTAAACACAACGAAACAAAAATACGGTTCAATGATTCCTCAATCGAATTTGTACTTAAAAAACTACTTTAGTTATCACTTTATCAATCTTTATCACTGTAGTACATATCTGTAGATAAAATTTAGTTCTCTGGCATTCCATTTGGTTTAGTGTTTATTTTGACTTGTCCAAGTTCGAACATTTTGTGCAAATATAGTGTTTTATTTGCGATTTTCGTTGTGCCTAGTTTAATAGCGATTAAAATAGTGATTTTGACTGTGATTGGAATATAGGAATAGGCTGTTGGTGACTGGATGGCAAAATCGAAAGATCGTGCCTTGTGGCGTGCCCAGGAGGCCTAAGTCCAGCTGTGGACTGATATAGGATGGATGATGTGCTAGTTTCTTGGTGGCTCAAAAAGCTATTTTGACTGACTGTGTTGCAATTAGTAGTAGACTGTTTGTGACTGGATGGCAAAAAACCCAGGAGGCCTAAGTCCAGCTGTGGACTGCTATAGACAGATGTGAAGTGCTGATAATGTTTCTTGGAGGTTAAAGGTTTTGAATTTGATTCATGTTGATTGTTTGTTATATCTTTTAACCCGACTGAATTGGAAGGAGTGTTATTATAATCTTTAATCTCTCATGTACGTATTTGTTGTTTTCATTTTTTTATGCACCTACTGATTATAGGATTAACCTACTTAGTGAAGGATTACCTTTAGTGCAATATTTGTATTACTGATACGTAAAAAAACTTTGAAAGAAACCAAGCCACTATGATTTCCACTAAAACAATCTTTCGAACAGTAAAAAAGTGACTCCCAAGTGTGACTCAACAAGTGAACCATAGATTAAAAGTTTAGTGCCGTGCAGAAGTGCCAATTCGTTGTAATGTCGGATCCGCATAAATACAACAGCCTGCCAAGGCAAAAGCTGAGAAGGAGGGATACTTGGAAGAAACATGCGGTAAGTCTTCTGTCGTGTGGGACACCGAGTCGATGAACGACCCGATGCACCCTGGTACCATTTTACAGCCGCCTACTTTTGACAGTAGGGCCTCTGAAATGCTTGTGTAACGACCGCAGTTTAGTTTTACAGTAACTGGGAACGACGGCTTAAAGTATCCTCCAAAGCACGGAACCAACTTTCTTGCTGACTATCTGTGGCCTATGCATCGAAACTACAAGCTACAATTCTACAGGTGAAATTTGATGTACATTGCGTAGTCGGTTAGCCATTATTATCCCATTATTAAACCGGCTACGCAATATACATCGAATTTTGCCTGTAGTTTCGAAAAACTAGGCACAGGTGGTTAGCCTGCAATGTCCTAACCAATGATGAACCATTTGTGGTTTGAATTTTAAAGTATGCATGTATTAAATGTTTTTGTTCTTAGTTTGGTTAGGTATCTGCATCATCTGACTTACAGAAAAACTGATGATCACTTGGTAGGCATGCATGTTAAGAAGTTAATTTCTGTGCTGTCTATCAGTGGCGAATGGTCAATACATGCCGATTCCTATCGGCTTTCCTTACACGAATTTACAAATCCGTACTTTCACATCATCTACATTCAGTTAGCACAGTTTTCGCTCCGGCATACCTTCGACCAAAGGCCACTGCTATACTACTATAACAGCCACAACAGTCCACTGCTGGACATGGGCCTCCCCCTATAAGGGGGTGTTTGTATTTGCAGAGAACGCTGCTGCCCATTCTCTGGATTCATCCCTTAGTCGCTTTTTACGACACCCACGGGTTGACATGGGGTGATGTTATTCTAAGCCGGCAGCTCATGGCAATCTTCACTGCGTCTATGATTATTTTATCAGTTTGCCAACGTAGCAAACCTGATATATCGTAAGCCGTTGACACATTCGTTACCCCGCTTGGTATAACACCGTGATTTTATGTGCGAATGAATAGCAACATTTCGAACTAGGTAAATAAATGTTAATCTCTCGAAGGTGTGCACCCCGCTATAATTTTAGGTGCGAATGATATAAACAATATTTCTAACTACAGTAGGGTCGTTTGAAAAGGCCATATTTGACAGCTGTCAATTCATGTTAATGCTATGACATAAGGTATATTTTTCTTTATTGACAAGTCTCCTAGTATGGCTTTGACAGGTGTCAAATATGGCGTATTCGAATGTCCGTACTTTAGGTAAATGTTAATGTTTCGAAGGTGTGTACGCGTATTATGTCATCGGCATAAAATCCGTGGCTCGGCACTTGGCAAGGTCGCGCGCGTGCTAACCTTACCGGCCAATACATAATTTGTGCCTTACCAGGCCTTACCTTAGAAAAATCAGCTAAGTAAGAAGACAGAAAGCTTCTGCTAATAAGAAATTAAAATTTATCTTTGCCATGTGGTTTACCTCATTGTCATTTACCTCATTTTGTACGAAAATATACATTACGTATACCTACGTAGTATTCGTAAGAAAGTGATCTATAATTGAAGATGCCAAGTTTGCTATTTTCAGCTTTTGTTGTTGTTTCGGAGAGCATGACAAGTAAAAAACTTCAAATTAAAAAAACCTCTCCTATAGCGGATAGGGAGATAAATATATCATAACGGGATTGATATTCAAATAGGGCTTTGTACGAAAATACCTTTTGGAAAAAAAGGCCAAGAGCGTGTCAGACACGCCCACAATTTATGGTTAATTGAACTTACCTAAGTGAACTTCAACCAAAATTATACGAGTTGCTGCATCCGTAGAGATTTAATAAACCATGTAGTACGTTCTTCGTGGTACCGCACCATTACACGTATTTTTAGATATATTTTAAAAGAAATAATCAAAATCAAGTCAGTATTTTGACTACCGCTGTACTTAGCCCCGCCGTTCCCCAGATGGCGTGGCGCTCGCGTCATTATTTTTAGAGTAAGAGAATCAAGGCACATTCTGCAATAGCAATAAGGGTTTTACGAAGTAAAGACGGGAGGGTGGGATCTTAAATCTCTACGGATGCAGCAACTCGTATAATTTTGGTTGAAGTTCACTTAGGTAAGTTCAATTAACCATAAATTATACTTCGTTGCCTGCATCCTATGAGATTTAATAAACCATGTAGATGTTTAGCGCTCTACTTATTGCAGAATGACTTGCCAACAATATTTGAAAAGAACTTTAGGCTTTACACACGAAATTAATATGTAATACCTGTATTAAGTATTCGCCTACACATACGAAATATATAGGTAGGTATACTAAGAATAAACAAATTATTATCTACGTCACCAACTGCTCGAAAGCTTCATCTTGATCAAACTCATTAAAAAGTATCAAAACAAAGAAAGGTACAGTTAAGTTAGCCATATGCTAAGGCTAATTGACATTAAAATATCATAGTAAATATCTATTTTAAGAATAATCGAATGCAATGTTAAGTCAATGCAGTGTTTTCTATTATGGATAGGCTTTCGTAGCATAAGTGAACTCATTGCGGAGTTAAATTAAAATACTAGATTTTAGTTATGTCTTTTTTGGGTAATTCATGTACCTATAGTGGTAGCAAAGCAAGCTACGTTAATATCACAAAAAGTGTTAATGTTTGAATACGATGTCCTGTCGCGAATAAGGAACGAAGTTACAAGCTTCAAAGTCTTTTAAAAATGCACTTGGATGTTGTTTGAATGTTTTTATTGTGATCTGAAACAATACCCACTAGGGTTCTAGAAATTTTGATATCTACGTAGATAAGGCCTAGTTCTAATGTCATCTTTTACAAATTATTCAAAATATTATTCAGTTCATTTTTCTTTCAAAGAAAGTTTTGACCTAAGTTAATCTACATGTTGTGTAAACTAGCGCTATTATTTAATTGTTTTGTAAGCAATTTAAGTAGATAAGTACTTAAATCAGGTAGTAATACAAAAAATATCTTTGGATTTTATTTTGTTCACAAAATAAACACCACGGCTGTTAAAGGTTTAAGATTTCAATCTATTACCTACGATGTCATCACTACTCCTGCCGTATCTTTTTCTTATTATTGTTAGAAAAACGCTATCTTGAATTCCTCACACTTCAAGGTCATAAAAAAGGATAAAACAAAATTTTTGTCTAGTCCAGACAAAGTAGGTACATAATATTATGATAACAGGTGGAACAGGTGGATCTATATTATTTTAGATTTACAGAAAATATGGGAAAAGCGTGTAAGAATAAAATATTCTTATCCCATTTTAGAGTAAAAATTTCAATTTTAAGTGCATGTTTTTACTGAACCTGTGTGGGTATTGTTTGAACAAATCCACATGACGTTATGTCAAAAATCCTACTTTGTTTGCTCGCAGTACATCAGTACAAGATCTTTCTTGTTAAGTTACTAATGTGAGAATTGTACCCCACTATTCTAATAACAGGACCTACAAAAATTGTAATAAGTAAGTAGGTATGTAGTGTTTTACGTCCTTGTACTAAATGTAGGTAATTAACGAACCTAGTTTGAGTTATGTAATTGCATGAAATAAAAATACTATAATATTTTTAATTTCTTACATAAACATTACCTATAGTTCCACTATTAACTATACTTACTTCGTCGGCATAAGATGAACAGAATCCAATGCAAAAAACGAAAAATCTGTAAAGATTTCTATTTGAAAATGTCCTAATCGTGATAGGGTTGTATATTTAAAGGTACATGCTATTAAACATTGCTATTAAACGTTGTTTAATCCAACACAAAATTTATTTTTACCATCCCAGTTATATTGATGTATGACATTCTAATAAGGGCAAATATTGTGGCCTTTTCATTATTCTACAGGTTTCGTGTATGTAAAACCAAACTTAGCTAAAACTAATGGGTTTTTTACTCACGAGTGATAATAATAACTACGGAACTGTGTGTAAGTGTTAAACTTAGCTACTTGGATCTATAGGCAGCTACTTGTACTGCAGGCAATCAGTAAAATCATACCTACATATTACCTATGCAAATTTTCATAATTTGATGTTTGCTTTGTTGACACATTTTTGTAAAAGTTCATAAAAGTTTATGGTATTTTTCGGCAGATTGTTTTAAATTAATATTTTGAGAATTATGTTCAATGTTCTAAAGATTTCAATAATACCAGACCCAATAAAAAATACTTTGTCGTTTGGTACTAAGTCGAAGCTTAGACGGAATAAACAACAGTTATACGCATTATTAGAGCATACAGAATACATAATTTCCATCATAATATGTATGATAAATTATCTAAATCACAATGGGCTTTATTTTACAGCGTCAGTTAGGATTTAGTAAAAGAGAACAGAGCTGACCACTGACAATGGAAAACATGTAACTTCATTGTTACATTGACTAGTTAATCAAAACAAAATCGCAGATACTTATTTAGTCGGATCGTTCATCGACTCAAACGGTCGATTAACCTAACAAAGGAATAAAGAACATTTTCTTTAAATTTGGATTTCATGAACAGGTAGCCATAAGTTAGATAGATTAGGCTGGCAGGTATAGATAGCAGGTCTATTCCGCCGCGTATGAGTATGAGTCATCGGCAAAGTCACATAATATGACACAAAATAATTATTTGTTTTGAAACTACATCTTAAATGTTGATATTTAGTTTAGCTTTGTGTTTACATTAGGAATGTATCTTAATCGTCCACTGCAGTGCTGTGGAATTTGAATTTGGAAAAGTAGGAAACATACCTACATGTAGAAGATTTTGAATACAATCTAATCACATTTCATGTAGAAAATACATTTCTGTACCTCTAGTGGCTGCAGTAGGCCGCTTGGTTCGGCAATGGGGGTGACGCTGTTGGATGCCTTTCACTCGCAGCGGTGTAGAAGCGTGACTGCGCAAGAGCAGCACGCCCTGCTGCTGTTAAACTTTTTTCTCAGTAAGGCTGACTGTGCCTTGGTTTCAAGGCCTAGTCAGAGTAATTTACACGCTGAGTCTTCCTAAGAATTGTGTTATAAAATTTTTCTTCTGAGTACCCACCAAACAAAACATTGTCATGTCAACTAATGTTGATATTGCGACTTATAGTCTGATAAGACTTTTGTTACAAGGTTTACTGAAATGATATATCATTATTCAGTACAAAAACGCAGATTAAGGAGAATGCAGATAATTTCAGATATTCTTATTGGAATATGCAGGTCCCTTGTAGATTATTGAGTTGTTTATTGATAAAACAATAAATACGTTGTCTGGCTTTTCTAAAGTACCATGTTTTTAGAAACAGGTTTCTGAAAATAGGGTCTTAGCCAATTGCACAATTACCTTTACCTAATCAGCAGCCAAACCTTCTATGAGGATCTTCCCTCAAACGTTCAGAGATCTCATGAAAAGGCTATTAGCCATTTTTGAGTCCATTGACAGTCACACATACCTCTGAAACATTTCTTCATTACAAAAATGAAGTTAATATGTGTTTTGAAAACACCAGCAGCCCTTAGATCAGAGATAATTGGAATAACATACGATTTTACTTGAGGTTGACTTGGTTTCAGCTAGAATGAAGGCTCCATTTCCTTATAGTGCAGCAGTTCATTCTTAAGTGGTTCGTTTGAGATCATCAGCATACTTGTAAGCATTGGTGTCATCTTACGATCTAGGCGAAGAAAATTCAAATCTCTTGAGTTTCATTTTCTATTGCGACTTAATGGATAACATCTCGTGAAACCACGTAAGACAAGCTCATACGCATTCAACTATTTGTTTTATGCTTCATGTATTTACTTTCTGGGTTGCACACCTTGCCACCGCAAGAGGAAACCAAGTAAGTAAGTGGTTAATATTATCACATATTATCATGTTCTATGTATCCACTTCCTGGATGACATCTCGTGTCACCACATTAGGAAAGTATTCAATAACTTGCTTTTAGTGTCATGTTCCAAGTATTTACATCCTGGATGACATCTTTGTGCCACCACATCATTAGCAAAGTATGCAAGAACTTAGCTTTTAGTTTCATGTATTTACTTCTTGGATGACATCTCGAGCCACCACAATAGGAAAGTAAGGAGTAATTTCCGGATAACATCTCGTGTTACCACTGAGGAAAAGCGTCATGAAAATGGGATCGGCGTTAATGGCAGCAATCGACAAGGGACAGGTTCTCGGCTTGGTTTTACTACGGTAATTCCCGGACGACATCTCGTGCCGCCACTGAGGGAATACCAACAGAAATTCCCGGACGACATCTCGTGCCGCCACTGAGGGAATATCAACAGAAATTCCCGGACGACATCTCGTGCCGCCACTGAGGGAATATCAACAGTAATTCCCGGACGACATCCCGTGCCGACACTAAGGGAATAACCAAAGATTTTTTGGACAAGAACCAAAGAAAGAGAAAGAGAAGGATTTTCAAAAACTAACCTCCATTTTCGTGTCAAATCCATTTCCAGTCGTGTTTATCGAAGTTTTCACTAGCACTTTTAACACCTTTATTCCTTGCACTTCTTAATCTTTACTTTTCACTAACTATATACAAAAAATAATTATTTTTTACGGAACGCGTTACTGGTGCGATACACGGAAAACGAATGACGCGAGCGCCACGCCATCTGGGGAACGGCGGGGCTAAGTACAGCGGTAGTCAAAATACTGACTTGATTTTGATTATTTCTTTTAAAATATATCTAAAAATACGTGTAATGGTGCGGTACCACGAAGAACGTACTACATGGTTTATTAAATCTCATAGGATGCAGGCAACGAAGTATAAATATGGTTTCGTAGTCAACGTTTAATTATCAGGTTTTTCAGCATTACAAACTTAATTTTGTTGCTGGTTTGTTAGCAGCAACCGCAAATAGAAAAACTCTTTTTTTTCTGAAATCTTTAATATTTGTTATAGATTTCATTGTAACTTCAGATTGTAAGCTATATTCCATATTTATTTCAAATTTTTAGCGTTTATACTTTAGAACAAGTTACAGAGCCTCGAACACCGTCGCAAAGTAGCTTGCTTGTCGGTATTCTACAGGATACATTTCGGGGAGTGTGCACAGTCTCTCCATGACCTGATACCTCCGTCACCATTCCATCTTCGGTGCACGAGACGCCGGTTGGGATTCCACCCTTATATCGTAGACACACATCTCGCAAATTCGCACAAAGCGCTTCGCTTCTACATTTTTAATGCGAACTGCTAAGGAGTGGAACTCCCTGCCTGCGGATCTGTTTCCGGAACATTATAACCTGGGCCTTTTCAAGGCGAGAGTGAATAGGCATTATCTGGGCGAGCATGTTCCATCATCGTCTGCATCGTCACTTAACATCAGGTGAGATTGCGGACAAATGCTTACCCATTGTTTATAAAAAAAAAAGAAGTTACAGCTGGAACAAATTATGGCTCAAGAACGCCCTTTTTAAAAGCAAATATCTCGTGACAGAGACATTTTAGTGACTTTGTTTCAAAGAACCCTTACCTTAGTTTTAAAAGACCTATTCAACAATACCCTACTCAATATTACAGAAGAAAAAATTTTTTTTTGCCCCCCTTTCACTTGTATACTTTCAAAAAACATTCAATATAACTTTTTCTTAACATTTCTAGAGGTATATTTGGGTCAACACGATCTATCTTCTCACCAAATTTCATGTCGATTGCTCTAAAACTGACGAAGATATGAGGGCGCGGCATACAGACAGACAGACAGACTTGACGAAACTATAAGGGTTTCTAGTAGACTACGAAACCCTAAAAAGGTATTTGAGCCCTAAAATTAGACTAAAACTGTAAAATGCTGTAGATTATTTTCCAAAACAATTTTTATGCCGTGTGGTGCCGGCTTAGACTAGCATAATGCCATGTCTTTCCCGTGGGTGTCGTAAGAAGCGACTAAGGGAGTTGATGTGTATTGCAATTTTAGGCGACAGGCTGACAACCTATCGCTATGGTGATAGACAGTCTTCTCAACGACTCTCAAACTTTTGTCAAACATGGTGTAAATGGCCGTTTTTGTGTGTTTGCGTGTGTGGCTACAGTGTAGCAGTAGTAGTAATTTCCTAGTATTGGCCAGATAATTCAACCTTAAACAACCATAATTTTTTTATCGCCTAATTTGTTAGCGATTAATAGTGTAACACATTAGTCAGCTTGCCCACTCATGTGTATGATGTGATGATCATCATCGTAAAACACTATATCGTCATAGTTTTAGGTCATGGCCAAAAATAACACATAAGTGTACCTAATACCTATGTAACACTTTGTGTTCAAGATTATAAGAAATTTTACGTAGGTATTGGCAGCATATCAACCTACAGGATGTAAAAAAATAAACTGAAAATATTTTATGAGGTGTACCAGTCCATGAATGAAACTGAACAACTTTTCCCATGGTAACATGGCGGTAAACGAAAAAAAACATCCGACCTTTCATACAAATTTCACGATCAGCTGATTAACACTTTGTACGGGCATTTAAAAAAAATTTGTTTACCGCCATATGTTCCATGGGGAAAGTTGTTCAGTTTCATGGTCTGAGCACGCCTGCAAAGTTTTCGTTGCACCGTCCCTTACACCCCGTATGTACGTATACTACAAAACATAATGGTACTTTGTGATGAAAATAACAAGTTTTTTATCGCCAGCACATAACCTACCATTTAGGGAATTAACGTGTACTGGTTTTACTTAGAATTTGTATGAAAACCAGCATGAGTCGGTTCCTTAAATAGGTAAGTTGATGTGCTGGCGATGGTACACATTTCTACTTCACCGGCACTGCTGGCCCTATTCGAGAGTATGTGCCATAACTCACCACGATTGGCAGGTGGATTGACGAGCGCATTCTGTGTATGTATTCACAGAAAACGCCGCTGTTCATTCCTTCGATTCATACTTTTGCCACTTATTATGACACCCTTATATTTACAGGGAGCACTGTCCATTCCCTAGATTCTTTCCTTAGACACTGTACGGTTAGAAGAGGAGTGATGCTATTCTAAGCCGCCACTACACGGCAAATTCCACTAACCAAACTTGGAAACATTTCACAAAAACCGGTTGAAATAGGGTGATGCTATTCTAAGCCGGCACCACACAGCGTGTCACCGTCAAAAATAAACCCAAGTGCACCCATATAGTCATATGCTCGTCTCTCGGCGACCTCATTATTTTTGAAGATTCGCTAACATATCTTGTCGTTAGAGTACAACATAAGACTTTATTTTCGTATGTTGCAGTCAAAGTTGACATTTTCGGTATTTCTTGAAGTATTATTTCAATTATACTAAATGCATATTGTTGTACAAGTAATCTACTACTTGAAAATTAATGCCAGGTATCTAATGCGTTTTGGTATCAAGGAAAATCTTATGTCGAAATAGTTGCCGCCAACAAATTCAAACGCAGACGCAATCCCATGTTTGATTTCCTGTTGTGGTCAATCTGAAAATGATTAAAATAGTTTAAGCTTAGAATAGCATCACCTAAGGGGTTTCATGTGTAGATGTAGACTGTATAACAGCGACAACCTGGTACTATAAGATGAGATGAGATATACTACTTTCTCAAACGACCCTCAATATTTTACAAACGTGGTTATAACTACCTTTAATACTTTTTCTGTCCCGCAACGGTTTAAGCTGTGTGTTAGAGGGATGTCATGCCGATCCCGTATCGGCTTCTATAGCCATGAAAAGTCTTACCTCAGAAACTGAATTAATCGTCTGTCACAGACGTATGAGACCAATGATGATGATGATAGGGGGATGTGTGTATTAAAAAGCCTTATCACACTAGTGGTTTGTAAGTATAAAGGCGGGTATTCATTGCGGAGCATTTCTGGGACAAAGTTCCGAAACATTGCATAAATATAAAAGTTCCCAATAAATGTTCCCAATGAGGATGCATTTTAACAATGTGTCGGAACAAAATTCTCAACGGCAAAGCGTCCTCATTGGAAACTTTTCGGGAACATTGTCCCGAAACATTGTAAAATAAACAAAGTTTCTGGGATTTGTCCCCAATGAATACCTGGCTTAAAGCTCTTAGTTTGTTTATTTTCTGAATTCACCGATTTCTCATACTACCTGTCACATGCACTCTCTTTACATTTTACCTTCACACTTCACTTCAGTTTGATTTTAGTCGGTGACCGGAACGCACCGTGCTATTTCGTGTTTATTGTTGTTTTTAAATAACAATGCGAAAGGAATCGTGATTTTATTTTGCAGTGTGATATCTGTATTTCTATTTTGAATTGTAGTTAGTGATTGAGTTTTTATTTTGTGAGATTTGGGTTTCTTGTGTCGTGTGTGATGCCAATAAGGTTTCCATGAGTATTATTAGATGTTTTGCTAATTTTTTTTTTATTATCATGGGTTGATTTTGTACCTGTCAAATGCTACCTTAGAGTATACAGGGTGTCCCGGTTATCGTGGTCCAAAGGAAAAATCTAGACTCTGGACATCCTAAGCTACCATAATCCATAATAGCAAAAAAATTGTTCAATATTTGAAGAACAAAATTGACCTTCCATACTGCCTGATGGAGCATTTTTATGGGAGGTCCAATTTTTTAAATTAACATCTCGTACTGCGCTCGCCAACCCGCATAGAGTGATGGATGAGTAAATGAGTATGGCAAAAACCCCGTTTGAAATAAAGAAAGGGTAAGGTTAGTTTCCAACAGTGGCCTATTATGTTTGGTCGTGTTAATCTTTAAGTAAAAACGATGATGAGTTGACATTGATGTCTTTCGTTCTGTATGTTTGTTGACTCATTTTCGTGTTTTCACACCAAAATATACATTACGTTACGTTGTCGTCGTAAGAAAGTGATCTAATTGAAGACGCTAAGGAGGCCAAGTTCGCTATTTTCAGCTTTTATTGTTGTTTCGGAGAGCACGCCAAGTATTATCAAAGTAAAATCACAAATTAGGAAAACGGCGTGCGGGCGCCTTGGGCTTGGGCACCTTTACCAGATGGCTCACTCAGTACTAACGTCGATTTAGACGCTTACTGGCGAAAACTGGAAAAATACCGGAATCTCAGGGGAAGTCACGCACGGGACTGGGATGCACTTACATATGATAGGCACACACGCTTGTCATGTGGATAGGTGAGCGCAGTGCAAAGTGCACAATACCCAGTATTATTTTAATGATGGCAATAGAGGGAAATAGCAATGAGTCAATTAGTCTAAGGACCAATTTCTTTAAACAAACGTAGTGCCTTAGTAAGTTTAAGTGTAATGGTCGCCATTACTGTTAAATAAAACCTACCATTTAGCATTGAAGGTTATGGGTATGAATTTGCTCATGATATGGTGATAAGAGTAATTAAAACTACTTACGTTCGTTTTCTACAACGTTTCAGTCCCATTTCATTACAAAGAAGGAGGAAAACATAGTATAGTCCATTCGCAATCATAGTGTCATGTCAAGTTAAAAAATAAGTTTATAAGTCGCACTACTTAGATACTATGCAACCAGCGTACCTTTGTCTCCTGCTTAGGCTGGTCATGACACTATGAATTTGAATGGACTAAGCCTAACATCGTGCCTTTTACTGCCCTTCATTGCATAGGGTAACATCTTATTCCCATGGGAGAACTGAAATAAAAAGGATATAATTAGGATGCATGAATTTGGCATAAAAACACGACACAAGAAATTCAAATTTTTGTAGCAGCTATTTTATTTTGAAGGCTAATTAAATCCATTTTGTGAAGTTTAGAGTTTGATGTGTCTACAAATAAAATAACTGATACACGTCAACATACACGTAGATAAAAATGGATACTATAAAAGTTGTAGGAGAATTTGTGCGAGAGAGATCTCCATTTTCGGTGAGTCTATCTTGCTCTTTCTTCAAACTGTTCTTCATCCTGGTTCCATAGTGAAATGGCACGTAGTCTAATCACAAAGTAAGTATTGGCTGGTGCCGGCTTAAAGGAAACGTCGCTATACTCACACAGACATCCACACGCCATCGTTTACGCGCAATCTCGAACCGTTTCGAAACGGCTAGTAGCGAGTGTCAACAGCGTTCGGTGCGGGTGGACGGCAAAATTACGACTCGCAAGTGCCAATAGTTTTGTATAATAAGTTATAGTGTACGTATGATGTAATGTACCTAAGTATGTACGGTGGTACGGCATATTAAAAATTTGAAAAAGGATAGTAGCAACCCTAGAGTGTAGGCAAAACGCTGTTACAATTACATCTCAAAAATATGATTCCGTGTTTAGGAGGGCAAGTTTATCCGCTGACCACGGTCTTTGCACAAGGAGTTAGCGCGCAGGCCACCCATACAGATGGCTCACTCAGTACTAGCGACGACTCTGACGCCGACGACGATAGTTAAAGTCAGTAGAAATAACTGGAATCTCAGGGGAACTCATATGGCGTTCTTGTATCAGATTTTGCTGTTTTGATATTTATAAACTTTGAGATTTTTGACAGTAGCATCCCTGGCTATAAAACAAGTGACAATTTCTAAAATTCAGTCGCTGAATGGGGTCGGGTGAACCTTCTGTAAACTCTATTCTGTGGTCACAGTGTATGTTTTTGTACTTAGATTGCAATCTGCAGATATTCCGAGCTTGCTATGAATTGAAAACAAGAATGACCCTCGCTTGACAACCTCAATTTGTACAACCGACAATCAATTAAGCAATAACCGATACGGGTCACTGTCCGAAATCGATTGCCCGGTTGGATCGAATCGATCAAGTCCTTTGCATTATGGTATTGTTCATTCATGACCGGTTTTGGTGCTAAAGCAACTATAGTAGTATATAGTACTGTCATTCGAATAGGCCATATTTGACAGCTGTCAAAATCATGTTCATACTATTGTAGTCTGTCTATAGAAGTCGAACTGCTATAGCAGTCAAACTTTAGAAGTCGAAGTTGTCGAACTATAGTAATATAATAATACCTAAGTTGATATTTATAACTTGAATTTGTTCCCAGTGTGGTTAGGACATTATAATCTGAACCACCTGATGGTCTGAAACTGAAAAGTAAGATGGTTCCCTGCTCATTAAGATGTGGCGGTCCCGGTTGCTGTCTATGATTGCTGGCAGTCGTTACACAACCATATCAGAGGCCTGCTACTTGTAGTAGGCGGTTGAAACACCAGGGTTCATCGGGTGATTGAATGATTCGGTGTCCCATTTGAAAAAGAAGGAGATGCAAATGTTTTTAATTTTGCTTGTAATTTAAACTCGTATCAATGGCAAACTCTTTTGCCCACACTATGCATAGTTTACTGCAAAAATCGGCTACAATAGACACCTCGGGCGCATCAGCGCCGACGTGATCAGGCGTAGAAGTGGTCGCCAAGGGCGAAAACGGCCGGAGGGATGATCGATTTAAATTCTTGTTTCTTCTATTACAGCTGGACACATGGTTCGGAAGGCCGAAGAAAGCCGGCGGCGCGCCGGAGCGGGGCTACGACACGGTCCCGCGCGCGGAGGCGGGTGGCCGGCCAGAAGACGACGAGCCGTCGGCTGCAGAGTACACCAGCAAGATAGACGCGCTGGATGACGGGCAGCTGCAGCGGCGGTTCGAGGAGATGCTGGTAGGAGACTGACTCAACCTTGTCCTCTAGTCAACATTATTGTTAGTGTATATTATGGAGCTGGGCTACGACACGGTCCCGCGCGCGGAGGCGGGCGGCCGGCCCGAGGAACGACGGGCCGTCGGCTGCAGAGTACACCAGCAAGATAGACGCGCTGGATGACGGCCAGCTGCAGCGGCGGTTTGAGGAGATGCTGGTACGTTCATTTCAGAGAGGAAGTGGCATTCATTTGGGCTGTAACTAGTATCACAAGCATACGTATGTGCCGTAGCCCCTGTAACAGCCGGCTACGCCGGCATACGTATGAGCCGTAGCCACTGTAACAGGCTGGCTACGCCGGCATACGTATGGGCCGTAGCCACTGTTATAGGCCGGCTACGCCGGCATACGTATGGGCCGTAGCCACTGTTATAGGCCGGCTACGCCGGCATACGTATGGGCCGTAGCCACTGTTATAGGCCGGCTACGCCGGCATACGTATGGGCCGTAGCCACTGTTATAGGCCGGCTACGCCGGCATACGTATGAGCCGTAGCCACTGTAACAGGCTGGCTACGCCGGCATACGTATGAGCCGTAGCCACTGTAACAGGCTGGCTACGCCGGCATACGTATGAGCCGTAGCCACTGTAACAGGCTGGCTACGCCGGCATACGTATGAGCCGTAGCCACTGTAACAGGCTGGCTACGCTGGCATATACGTATGAGCCGTAGCGACTGTAACAGGCTGGCTACGCCGGCATACGTGTGAGTAGTAGCCACTATACAGGCTGGCTACGCCGGCATACGTATGAGCCGTAGCCACTATACAGGCTGGCTACGCCGGCATACGTATGAGCCGTAGCCACTATACAGGCTGGCTACGCCGGCATACGTATGAGCCGTAGCCACTATACAGGCTGGCTACGCCGGCATACGTATGAGCCGTAGCCACTATTACAGGCTGGCTACGCCGGCATACGTATGAGCCGTAGCCACTATACAGGCTGGCTACGCCGGCATACGTATGAGCCGTAGCCACTATACAGGCTGGCTACGCCGGCATACGTATGAGCCGTAGCCACTATTACAGGCTGGCTACGCCGGCATACGTGTGAGCAGTAGCCACTATTACAGGCTGGCTACGCCGGCATACGTGTGAGCAGTAGCCACTATTACAGGCTGGCTACGCCGGCATACGTGTGAGCAGTAGCCACTATTACAGGCTGGCTACGCCGGCATACGTATGAGCCGTAGCCACTATTACAGGCTGGCTACGCCGGCATACGTGTGAGCAGTAGCCACTATTACAGGCTGGCTAAGCCGGCATACGTGTGTATCGTAGCCACTATACAGGCCGGCTACGCCGGCATACGTATGAGCCGTAGCCACTGTAACAGGCCGGCTACGCCGGCATACCTTATAGGCTGTAGCCACTAGAACAGGCCGGCTACGCCGGCATACGTATGAGCCGTAGCCACTATAACGAAAAAAACTTATCTACTTATGAAGTAAGTATGTCAACCTTAGAGGTCAATACCCATATAAGCCTTAAGCTTATTTATACCTAATATAACGAATGTCCTAGAGATACAAGTAACTTTACCGAGTGCGATGCTAAAACAGGTTCGTTTCTTTTCCAGTCGGACATGAATCTCAGCGAGGAGAAAAAGGCGCCGCTCCGCAAGTACTCCAGGGACCAGAAGAAAAAGATGCTCGTCGCGTACAAGTTCGTCAATGCTCAGGTTTGTTCTGTTTCCATTTCTTTATTTCATAGTGTGAGATGTTGAGTCGCCGAACGATCGGATCGGAGATACTAAACCGCAATATGACGCTGTTCGCCGCTATAGACTTTCGCGGACTCAGCTACTTGAGTAGTTCTTAGCATTCGACATAAAGTCGCAAGTTATATTGGTCTCTATCTCGAGCAAGTTTGCTATCTCCAATCAGCCGAATGTCAAACGTTATAATATAGAGATTGATAGCTTAGCGTAAGTTTAGGTGCACTCAGAAGCACTTCTATATTTTGTTTTGTTTTATTCAAAAAAACAACAGTACATAAACGGAAGCCCATTATAGGTTTTTCGCAAGTAGTTAGCATTTTATTCAAAAAGTAATTTAATTTGCAATTATAGTATTAAACTGGGCCACTAAAATCAATTTTTGTCTCTCCCCTAGAAATTGAACCAAGTCACTGAATTACGGATCGCATCTCTTATTCCACAGGAAGGCCGCTCAAAATTCGAGAAACCCTCCGACTACGTATCCTACCTGAACCAGCCTGAACTGTCAGTTGGAAAACTTCACAGTTGTATGGAAAACCTGCGAATAGCGCTCACTAACAACCCGCTTTCGTGGATTGAGGAGTTTGGTACCAAAGGGATTGGCAGCCTATTACATACATTGAATGTGTGTTATACCAAGTGAGTATTAAGAGTGACTAAATTGAATAAAATGGCCGACTAAAGTGACCAATCTGACTTTCCAAAGTAATCAAATTGACCGACAAAGTTGATTAAATTGTGACTAATTTGTTCGGCAAAAGGGACCAACCCAAATATACAAAGTTACTGATTTGACTAGCCTAAGTGAACAACCCAAGCTTATTCAAAAATTAATGCTACCAAATCAAACTTATCTAAAGTGACCAAACTAAAGTTATCCAAAGTGACCAACCTAAACATTTCCAAAGTGACCAACATAAACTTATTTTGGTAAAGTGACCAAAGAGACCAAACTAACTTTAATCAAAATGACCAACCTAAAGTTATCCAAAGTGACCAAAAACTCTCAATATGATCAACCATAACTAAACCTAAACGCCTGACTTCTTATCATACCTGAACTAGCCTGAACTATCAGTTGGGAAACTGCACAGTTGTATGGAAAACCTGCGAATAGCTCTCACTAACAACCCGCTTTCGTGGATTGAGGAGTTTGGTACCAAAGGGATTGGCAGCCTGCTGCATACACTTAACGTGTGTTATACCAAGTGAGTATACATGTGACCAAAATTACTAAATTGACCGACAAAAGTGACCAACCTGACTGCTAGTCACTAATTTAGCTGAGCAAAGAGTGACCAATTTAACTAAGCAAAGTGACCAAATTAATTAATTAGGGTGACAAACTTGACTAACTCAAGTGATATTGAACTAAGTAACTAAAATGACAAATTTAACTTAGTAATGTGACTAAAGTGACCAACATGACTTACTGTAACCAAATTTATTTGACTATTCTACCAATTAAAATCGTAAAGGGACCAAACTAACCAAAGTGACTCAGCCGACCTAAACTGACTTATCTACAAATTAAATTGATCAAGTCAAATGGTTCTTCTTCATTGAGTTACTATAAAGACCCGATGAACCCTACTATCCATTAAAACTGCACAGTTGTATGGAAAACCTGCGAATAGCGCTCACTAACAACCCGCTTTCGTGGATTGAGGAGTTTGGTACCAAAGGGATCGGCAGCCTGCTGCATACACTTAACGTGTGTTATACCAAGTAAGTAATATAACCAATTCTACCTACTCAACCAACCTAAGTGGTCAACACAAGTCAACTCAAAGGACCTGTGACTAATAAAAGTAACTGAACTGGCCGGCAAATGACCTACTACTACCTACTAGTAATCAAAGTGACTACATTGGCCGACATTAGTGACCAACGTGACTAACTAATCAAGTGACTAAGTTAGCCGACAAAAGTGACCAACGTGACTAACTAATAAAAGTGACTAAATTGGCCGCCATTAGTGACCAACATGACTAATTAATCAAGTGACTAAGTTAACCGACAAAAGTGACCAATCTGACTAACCAAAGTGACTAAAATTTGACTAATCAAAGTGTCCAAAGCAGTATCGAACTTTAACTAACCAATTGACCAATGTCAAATGGTTCTTTTTCATTGTCAAAGATCCGATGAACCCTACTATCGGTAGTAAACTGCACAGTTGTATGGAAAACCTGCGAATAGCGCTCACTAACAACCCGCTTTCGTGGATTGAGGAGTTTGGGACCAAAGGGATCGGCAGCCTGCTGCATACACTTAACGTGTGTTATACTAAGTAAGTATTAAGAGTGACTAAATTGAATAAATTGACCGATAAAAGTGACCATTCTGACCAACCAAAGTGACTAAATCGAACTAATCTAAGTGACCAATTTGACTAATCAGAGTGACTTATTCTGACTAATGAAAGTGACCAAACTAATGGACAAGATAAATTGACCAATGTCATATGGTTCTTCTTCATTGAGTTACTATAAAGACCCGATGAACCCTACTATCCATTAAAACTGCACAGTTGTATGGAAAACCTGCGAATAGCGCTCACTAACAACCCGCTCTCGTGGATTGAGGAGTTTGGCACCAAAGGGATCGGCAGCCTGCTGCATACACTTAACGTGTGTTATACTAAGTGAGTAATATAACCAATTCTACCTAACCAACTAACCAAAGTGATCAACACAAGTCAACTCAAAGGACCTGTGACTAATCAAAGTGACTAAATTGGCCGACAAGTAACCAATGTGACTAACTAATAAAAGTGACTAAATTGACCGACAAGTGACCAACGTGACTAACTAATCAAGTGACTAAATTAGCCGACATTAGTGACCAACGTGACTAACTAATCAAGTGACTAAGTTAGCCGACAAATGAGACCAAACTGAATAAATATAGTGACTAAAATCTGACTAATCAAAGTGTCCCAAGCAGTACACTATCGAACTTTAACTAACCAATTGACCAATGTCATATGGTTCTTCTTCATTGAGTTCTTATAAAGACCCGATGAACCCTACTATCCATTAAAACTGCACAGTTGTATGGAAAACCTGCGAATAGCGCTCACTAACAACCCGCTTTCGTGGATTGAGGAGTTTGGTACCAAAGGGATTGGCAGCCTGCTGCATACACTTAACGTGTGTTATACCAAGTAAGTAATATAACCAATTATACCTACCCTACCAACTATTCCGGTCAACACAAGTCAACTCAAAGGACCTGTGACTAATCAAAGTGACTAAATTGGCCGACAAGTGACCAACGTGACTAACTAATTAAAGAGACTAAATTAGCCGGCAAGTGACCAACGTGACTAATTAATCAAATGACTAAATCAGCCGACATTAGTGACCAACGTAACTAACTAATCAAGTGACTAAGTTAGCCGACAAATGTGACCAACGTAACTAACTAATCAAAGTGACTAAATTGGCCGACAAATGTGACCAATATGACTAAATGAAGTGACTAAAATCTGACTAATCAAAGTGTCCAAAGTAATACACTATCGAACTTTAACTAACTGATTGTCCCATGTCAAATGGTTCTTCTTCATTGAGTTATTATAAAAACCCGATGAACCCTACTATCCATTAAAACTGCACAGTTGTATGGAAAATCTGCGAATAGCGCTCACTAACAACCCGCTTTCGTGGATTGAGGAGTTTGGTACCAAAGGGATCGGCAGCCTGCTGCATACACTTAACGTGTGTTATACCAAGTGAGTATACATGTGACAAAATTGACAGACATAAGTGACCAATCTGACTAACCAAAACAATCAAATTTACCAACAAAGTTGATTAACTTGTGACAAATTTGTTCGACAAAAGGGACCAACCCAAACATACAAAGTTACTGATTTGTCTAGCCAAAATTAACAACCTAAACTTATCCAAAGTGACTAAATCAAACTTATTTAAAGTGACTAAATAAAACTAATCTAAAGTGACTAAACTAATCTCCCAAAAAGACCAACCTAAACTTATTCAAAGTTACCATATTAAACTCCCAAAGTGACCAGCCCTAACTAAACCTAAACGTCTGATTATGAATCCAACCTGAATCAATTATGTTTTTTATATGTGATTTATTTTCTTACACGCTGCTAGTGGTGGTTTTGGATATTATCGGTAAGATCAGTAAATAAATATGAATGGTAAATTAACTTACTGAAACACATTAGTCAGGTTTAAATATTTTCTGCCTAGCTGTACTTCTTCTTCTTCGAGTGGGACACCAAGTCGTCTAACGACCCGATGAACCCTGGTGTCAAGGTTTTTTTTACTGCAAGTAACAGGCCTCTGACATGCTTGTGTAACGACCGCCATCATAGACAGCAACCGGGACCGACGGCTGAACGTGCCCATCAGAAGCACGGAACCATCTTGCTTTCGGACAATCAGGTGGTTCAGCCTGTAATGTCCTAACCAGACTGGGAACCAATTCACAAAGTGATAAATATCAAGCTAGCTGGAAAATCTTTAAAACGCATATTTTCTTCCTTCCAGTGACTCCCGATACGACCGAGTGCAGTACGAATGCATCAGATGTCTGGCAGCCATTTTGAATAACACTGTCGGTATAAGGTAAGCTTTTTGTATGCCTTCTTTATTATTTCTGTTTTAGGGAATTTAACCACGGACGCTATCATCGAGAGATTGAAGTGAGGTCCCGGGAGAGAATATACGTACATACATATTATATAGTCGTGATATATGCTTGCATGCATGTGTAAGTGAATTTAACTCCGGACGCTATCATCGGGAGGTTGTAGTCCTGGGAGAGAATGTAATGTTCAATCACCTAATATCCGGTACAAGGTGACATTAGACACTTATTGGGATTTTATTGCACACACAGTGCAATATTATTCTCATAAGTGAAAATAAGAAATTGAAAAAATATGAAGCATCGACCGGCTAAACGTAAAAAGCTCAAACCCGGGCCGCATCTGTCAACGCCCCACCGCTCTGCCACTGAGATATCGATGCACCGATCGATGTCTGCCATATTTTCAATCTCTCGAAGCTCTCCAAGCGACGATCTAGCGACATTTGTAGAAAGTATTGGGGTTCGAGCCCCGGTCGTTGCTTTACATTTTCCAATTTCATATTTTCTTTTATCAGACACTTAGTCAACATTAAAGGTGATTCGATGGGTACCGGAATATATTTCAATTTTCTCGTTATTTCAGATCGATGTTCGAATGTCGCGACGCATTACCAGTGTTAGCGCGCTCACTCGACGCAAGAAAACCGCATATCGCGTTGGAAGCGGCTAAGGTTTGTTGCTTTGGTTTTGTTATACGATACAATAAATATTAAATACTGTATAATATATAATACGATCTATGTAGTCTCACTTGTGTAGGTTTGCTGTAAGAAATTTCGTTTTAGAAATAAATTTGTGTGCAATAAATGGTTAAATAAATATGAAATAAATGAGGTAGGAAACTGGAGAACTAACGGTGTTACTCCCGAGTGTGATTTGTCCCTCTTTTCTATGATTGGTCGAAAATGTGTCAATGTCAAAGTTTAGTTACTACTTATTAGTTGCCGTAATGTCTATTATCTGCGCAAGCCTGCTGCCATCTGCAATAAGCTTTGAGGTTTTCTCCCCATTACGATGAATCACCTTTTTTTGTCACGGGATTACAGACTCACCCATTAAGACTTGTTTTTGAACCATACAATATGTCTACATAAACATAGATAGCTTAGTAAATCAGATATCTGAAGTTACTGTTGCGCTATGGAACTCCATTATCTGTTTCTGTTTTTACAAATCTTTTAGGGGTTTGCCAGGGGACACAGGTTGTCCCCAGATTTGTATGAAAATATGGATTCTCTTCTGGGTAAACTGTATGCAAAAAATGTTTTTGTGATACTATTTTTTCTGGTCAATTTGTATGGACTAAATATATAACTAACAATTAAAGTAACTTATTCACACGTTCAAATAACGACAAACATAAGAGTAATTTAAATAATTTGGTGAAACAAGAAAAAGTTGATTCACTGATTTCATGACGTTTAGTGTATAACATAACATTGCAAAGTAGATAATAAAAATAAAATAGGTATAACAAAGTACATTTTGGCGGTATGTGTATGCTGTTTGGTATCTAAAATTTTGCTTCTTTCTAAATGACGTAAATGACTGATAGATAACACTGTCATTTTTAATTTCCAGGTGTTGGCAGCGATCTGCCTGATCCCCAACGGCCATGAAAAAGTTCTGGAAGCGATTACGATGGCAGGCGAGTCGCATCGCAAGCCACGCATGCTGCCGATTGTACAGGGGTTAGAACATAAAGCACCAGATAGCTTGAAGGTAAGGCTACGTTACTTGTACTACGCCGCTGGCTACGTTGACTCGTAGCAGCTACGCCGCGGATACATTGCTACGGCTACGAGAAAATGTTGGAAGCTATCACGATGGCAGGCGAGTCGCATCGCAAGCCACGCATGCTGCCGATTGTACAGGGGTTAGAACATAAGGCGCCGGATAGCTTGAAGGTAAGGCTACGTCGAGTTGGAGTTGCTACGCCGCTGGCTACGTTGATTCGTAGCTGCTTCACCGCTGGCTACGCCGACTTGTAACTACTACGACGCTGCTACGTAAGTATTAGAGGCGATTACGATGGCAGGGGAGTCTCATCGCAAGCCACGCATGCTGCCGATTGTACAGGGGTTGGAACATAAAGCTCCAGATAGTTTGAAGGTGAGGCAACATTAATTTGTATTAATGTAGCTGTATTTATGTTGCTGCTACGCCGCTGGCTATGTAGACTCGTAGCTGCTACGCCGCTGTCTATGTAAGTATTGGAGGCGATTACGATGGCAGGCGAGTTGCATCGCAAGCCACGAATGCTGCCGATTGTACAGGGGTGAGAACATAAAGCTCCAGATAGCTTGAAGGTAAGGCTACGTTAACTTAAGTCTTAAACCACAGAAGAAATAATAGTACTATTTGGACTACGCCGCCGGCTACGTTGACTCGTAACTGCTACGGCGGTGGCTATGTTGACTCGTAGCTGCTACGCTGCTGGCTACGTTAGAGAAGGTGGCAATTTTTAAAGTAATAATAAAGACGGGTTTTTCATACTGTTATATCGATTAGAATACAACAAAATATAAGTTCATTTTCATGTTCCAGACGGGCTGCATGCAGCTGATGAATGCACTAATCACGGAACCCGAAGAATTAGAGTTCCGCATGCATTTAAGGAGCGAGTTCATGAGGACCGGCCTCTACGATCTGCTAGGTAAGCGTTCCAAGGGTTCTGTCTTGCTTATTCACACTACAGGATAATCCATTCAAAATCATAGTGTCATCTTCTTCTTCTTCATGGTCATGTCACTATGATTTTGTATGTACTTTGATATTGAATGGTCTATACAGTACATACAAAACCACACATTTCTGAGACATATCCACTTCAGATGAAGATGTAACTTGTTTGCATCTGAAATGTACAGTGAATTCGGGAGAGTCCTTCGGAAGTTACTTGCGTAAATTTTAATCATGTTTTGCATGTGATTTAAATTATATTTTGCATGTGATTTAAATCATATTTTGCATCTTATTTAAATCATATTTTGCATCTTATTTAAATCATATTTTGCATCTTATTCAAATCATATTTTGCATCTTATTCAAATCATATTTTACATCCAATTTAAATCATATTTTGCATCTTATTTAAATCATATTTTGCATCTTATTCAAATCATATTTTCCATCTTATTTATATCATATTTTGCATCTTATTCAAATCATATTTTCCATCTTATTTAAATCATATTTTGCATCTTATTTAAATCATATTTTGCATCTTATTCAAATCATATTTTGCATCTTATTTAAATCATATTTTGCATTTGATTGCAGATGACCTACGAAAAGGCGCGGAGGGCGCGATGCAGATTCAAATGAACGTTTGGGACACTCACGCGGCGGCAGACCAGGACGAATTCTTAGCCAAATTCGATGACGTCAGGTACGTAGTGAGCGTAGCTTAGAGTATGTAAAAAAATCAACTGCAAATATTTTAAGTGGTGAACCAGTCCATAAAACTGAACAACTTTCTTTAAGAAACATAGGTCGAAATATGGAAAATAGTGTTAGGCCTCCCATACAAAATGGGAACAAATATATTGTATACCAAAATCAGTTTTGAATACCTAAACACGTTTACCTTAAAACGACAAGGTATACCAAAAAATGAATAGTGTACCAAAAAACAAATGCGTAAAAAAGTATATCCGCAACGCAATTTAAAAAGTGCGTTTATCTGATAAAGTTATGCTCATACTTTAAAATGTAATCGGAAGCCAAAATTAGTAAATGTCTACCAAATTCAGTACACCCAATTTACGCGCCAATGCTACCAATTTAAGTTACAACGCCTGCAAGTAGGTATAAATTTGGTGTCATGTCATTGAACTTCACTAGAGGTGTACCCAAAAAATCTTAGTTTATAGGTCCGTTAGATATAGCCTAACCGAACCTGGCGCGGAAAGCGCCAGGTTAGGTTAGGTTAGGTTAGAACTTTACCACAACGCACGAGCCGAGCGAGCGGAGCGAGCGATGCCGCGGCAGCGGCCGGCGATGTGCCAGAAACGACACGCTATCTGCGTCATAAATTTAAAATATGAAAATGTGGGCAAACTTAGCTTATTTTGGGAAAACAAAACTTTTTTAAGGAGCATTTATTTTATTAGAGTAATTAAATAGTAGTATTTAGATAACATTTCGGTATAAATTGGAGTTTAAATTTTGGTAAACATTTACTATTTATTAGATAATTATATTATTTTTGGTCTCATGTACTTTAATTGGCTAACGTAAAATTAAATAAATGTATGCGTTTAAGTATAAAATAGGGTGCCAATTTTTGGTAGACATTTACCTTTTTTGGGTTGAAAATACATTTTTTTGGTTTGCGATTTTTATTTAATTTGGTAAACAGTTAAACCAAAGCCATACAAAATGTACGAGTCAATTTGTTTGACCCAATTTTATTTTCCGTATTTCGACCTATGTTTCTTGGGGAAAGTTGTCCAGTTTTAAATAATGGTCCCTTAAAATATTCGCAGTTGATTTTTTACACCCCTGTTTATATATAAAATACAATTCTTGCTCGTTTAAAAGTATAAGATTATATTTGAAAACATTATTTATGATTTCAGAGTGGATTTCAACGACCCGAACGAATGTTTTGAGCTGGTAAAAAACATCGTGATGGACACGCCTGCGGAGCCCTATTTATTGTCAATACTACAACATCTGCTGTTTATAAGGGACGACGAGCTTATTAGGTAAGGAACGCTACTCCCCATTAACTTCAGGGAACGCTACTGCCGAATTCATATAAAGAAAGCGTTATCCTACTCTAGCAATGAAAGTTATAGTCCATCATGACAAGGGATGTTGTTGCCGAGTCTGGAATGTAACAGTGCTTGAGAATTATCAAAACTACAACACTTGCTGTTTATAAGGGACGACGAGCTTATTAGGTGAGGAACGCTACTGCTATATCCCAACAGGGAACGCTACCTACTCCTCATACCCTACAGGGAATTTTACTGTATAACCCCTACAGGGAATGCTACTGTCTATCCAAACATAGTACCATTCTGCCCATCTTGTAAGGGAATAAGACTGCAAAGCTCTATTTATTATCAATAATACAACACTTGCTGTTTATAAGGGACAACGAGCTTATTAGGTAAGGAACGCTACTTCCCATTCCCTACAGGGAACGCTACTGAAGAATCCCTACAGATAATGGTGCTGTCAATCCAAACAGGGTACCTTTCTGCTCATCGAGTAAGGGAATAAGGCTGTGGGGCCCTATTTATTGTCAATACTGCAACATTTGCTATTCATCACAGACTACGAGCTTATTAGGCAAGGAACGCTACTTCCTGTTCCTGGCAGGGAATGCTACTGTATAACCCCTACAGGGAATGGTGGTGTCTATCTAAACAGGGTACCCGTCTGCCCATTTAGTAAGGGAATAAGACGGCTGTTATTATTAATAATACAACATTTAATAAATTCGTAATAGTGGATTTTAAAATTAAAAACCAAATTTTAAAACACTTCTAGTGTCAGTTGGTATGGAAGTGGCGTCGGTAGTACAGACGCCGAAGGTCGCAGGTTCAAATCCTGCCTGCGGTGAAAAATTTTGCAAGTTCTCCAAAAACTGTGAAATTACCACATTTTTGTTTATGTTTTTGATAATATCAAAACCTATGCTTATCTGCTTACAAGATTAAAATATCACCTTTTTCTTCTATTTTCAGGCCAGCATACTACAAATTGGTAGAAGAATGTGTGACACAAATAGTTTTACACAAAAACGGATACGACCCGGACTTTAGACTCACACAACGGTTCAACATAGATGTTCAACCACTCATAGACGGACTTATTGGTGAGTAGAGGGAACGCAACTGCCCATTAATTACAGGGAATGTAGCTGTTGAGTTTACAGTTTGATAGCAATGTACAACCACTTACGAACGGACGTATTTGTAAGTAGAGGGAACGTCAGTGCCCATTCATTGCAGGGAACGTAACTGGCAAGTTTAGCATTTCGGTTCGTAGGTGAGAGTATCGGAGCTATTAGAGGAAACGTGGCTAGCACTCTTTAGGGAATCAATATAGTATTTATTAAAAGAATGTGTGATAGTTATAAACAAAAATAGTTTTACACAAAAACGGATACGACCCGAACTTTAGACTCACACAACGGTTCAACATAGATGTTCAACCACTCATAGACGGACTTATTGGTGAGTAGAGGGAACGCAACTGCTTATTCACTGCAGGGAATGTAACTGCCGAGTTTACGGTTCAGTAAAGATGTTCAACCACTCATAGACGGACTTATCGGTGAGCAGAGGGAACGCAACTGCCCATTAATTGCAGGGAATGTAACTGGCGAGTTTGCATCTTGACAGCGACGTACAACCACTCATAAATGGGCGTATCCTGTGATTAGCAGAATGTAACTGCTATTCATTGTAGGGAACGTAACTGTCAATTTCAGTATACTACCCTTCAAGAGGGACTTTTATATGAACTCCACGTAGAAGGTATGTTAGTTGTCATATCTGTATTTACTATTTTATGTAAATATTGTTATATTTACAACATTTTTTATGCTGTTTACAGAGAAATCACGAGCGGAGGAGGAACGAAAAGTGGAAGAATTGAAAACTAAGTTGGAAGCGGCCATAGCGGCGAGGCAGGAGGCAGAGGCTAGGGCGGCACACTTAGAAGACAGGTCAGTATAACTTGCGCAGATAAAGAATCGATTCCGCATTGTTAACATTATTGTTGACACACTAAAAAGTAGATTAGAGAAGATTACTACTTATTGCTATTAACTGTTGTGTATTTTGTGGATGTCGTGTTTATCTTTAGTTGTTAAACATATAAGAATAACTTATATTTGTAAGAAATACCATAATTGTTACTATATGTTTAATGTAGATGAACCTTATTAAATAAATAAAATAAAAATTAATACTGCCATGTAATATGATAGAGATAAACAATAATGTTGCCATTTCGGGTTACTTTCTTTTTCTGCGCATCTTTCTTTCTCTCTTCCTTAGAAGACAGGTACTTACACAAATCACGCCTGTACGCCTTGTGGGGTAGGTAGAGGAATTGAAAACACAGTTAAAGGATGCAGAGGCAAGGGCGGCACACTTAGAAGACAGGTCAGTATAACTTGCGCAGATAAAGAATGGCAACTGGAGCGAAAAGTGGAAGAATTGAAAACTAAGTTGGAAGCGGCCATCGCAGCGAGGCAGGAGGCAGAGGCAAGGGCGGCACACTTAGAAGACAGGTGGGTAACTTACAAACATGATGTTTTATTTATGCTTATAAATTCTATTCTCTTCTATTTTGTGCCTTGTGGTAGTGGGGTAGGCAGGAGAATTAATTGAAAACGCAGTTGGAGGCAGCAATCACTTACAAACATAACGCCTCTATGCCTTGTAGGGTAGGCAGGAGGCAGAGGCAAGAGCGGCACACTTAGAAGACAGGTCAGTATAACTTGCGCAGATAGTTAATGGATCCCGAATTGTCATGTGAGATGTCATGTAATATGATTGCCATTTCGGGATACTTTCTTTTCCCACGCATCTTTCTTTCTCTCTTCCTTAGAAGACATTGTACTTACACACATCACGCCTGTACGCCTTGTGAGGTAGGTAGAAGCGTTGAAAACACAGTTAAAGGATGCAGAGGCAAGGGCGGCACACTTAGAAGACAGGTCGGTATAACTTGCGCAAATAAAGACTGGATCCCGAATTGTCATGTCATGTTATATAATAGAGCGATAAACAATAATGTTGCCATTTCGGGTTACTTTCTTTTTCTGCGCACCTTTCTTTCTCTCTTCTTTAGAAGACATGGTACTTACACACATCACGCCTGTACGCCTTGTAAGGTAGGTAGATTCGTTGAAAACACAGTTAAAGGAGGCAGAGGCTAGAGCGGCACACTTAGAAGACAGGTCAGTACAACTTGCGCAAATAGTTAATGGATCCCGAATTGGCGTCATTGCTGCTCATAATATGTCAATATAATCGACAGGCAAACCATAATGCTTCCAATCCGGGATCCATTCGAGTAAATGGAAGAAAATTGTTCTTTCCACTTCCATCATGGTATTTCAGAATCAGATTTCAAAAACTATGTATAGGTGCAGGTAAATAAGCAGTGCTTACACACATCACGTCTCTATGCCTTGTGGGGTAGATAGAGAACACAGTTGGAGGCAGCTAGAAGACAGGTGGGTATAAAAGAAAAAATAAATTGAAAAATGACATGCATCGGGGATCGAACCCCGGCCGCATGGGTAAACGCCCCACCGCTCTGCCACTGAGCTATCGATGCACCGGTAGATGCGCGTCAAATTTCAATCTCTTCATGCTCGTCTCGAAGCAATTCAATTCAAATTCAATTTCTTACATATTTTCATTTATGAGCATAATACGGGGTGTAATGTAAGGGACAGCCCTCTGAATACTGAAAGGGTGCATTCAGACCATGAAATTGAACAACTTGCCATAGAAATAAATTTCAGGAAACGAAAAAAATTTCGACTTCCCATACAAAATCACGATGAACTGATTGCATTTACTATGGGAAGTCAAAATTTTTTTTACGTTTCCTGAAATTTATTTCTATGGGAAGTTTCAGTTTCATGGTCTGAATGCACCTTTTCTGTATTCGGAGGGCTGTCCCATACACCCTGTATAGTACTGTGAGTGCATTAAAATCCCAATGGGAAGGTGAGTATACCTTACGCAGATTAAGACTGGATCCTGAATTGTTAACATTATTGTTGACATCCTGGTCATGTCATGTATGGATAAGGTGACGGATGAAAAACGACTGCATGAAGCTGAGATGAGAATGTTGCGATGGATGTGTGGTGTGACAAGGATGGATAAAATAAGGAATGAGTATATTAGAGGGAGTTTGAAAGTAGCGCCAGTGATAGAAAAAATGAGAGGGAACCGTTTATCTTGGTATGGGCATGTAATGAGGAGAGATGAAGAGCATGTAACAAAGAAAGTAATGAACATGAATGTGGATGGACGCAGAAGAAGAGGAAGGCCTAAAAAAGTTTGGATGGATTGTATAAAAGACGATATGAAATGAGGATTTGACTGCTGATACAGATGAATGAAAGAAAAAGACGTGTTGCGCCGACCCCAAATAAATTGGGATAAGGGCAGGCAGATGATGACTGGTCATGTCATGTAATATGATAGAGATAAACAATAATTTTGCTAAATCGGGATCCTTTCTTTTTCTGCGCCAGTAATCAAACAGCACACTTAAAAGATTTAGACGCACTCAATCTCAGAGGAACTCAAGGTAAGTAAGAAGACGGTTGCCATGCACGTCATATTTCTTGCATTAGAATTGGCTTAGAATCATATGACGTTCTTGTATCAGATTTTGCTGTTTTGAAATAGGATTTTCTTATGCTGAGAGAGTGAGACTGAGATTTATGACATTATAGTCCGACAAGTTCGTGCGCGACCTTCCCTAGGGGTGACAGACGTTGGGAGGGGAGATGTCAGCGGGTAGCGGGAGGTGTAGCGGGGAAGGGAGACGCGCGCATCCGCGCCGCACGTCATATTAAAATGACGTGCTTCCTCGCCTCCCCACCGTCTGTACCCCGCAGGGAGGTCGCGCACGAACTTGTCGGACTATAGCAACCCTGGCCATGTGGCAAATGAACATTTGTGACCTTTCTGTGCCCTAGTCCAAATCTAAAGTACCGACTTTATACTTATACCCTCTGGATGGAATGGAAGATTTTATTTTTCCACTTCTTTTGGTATTTCAGAAGCGGATTTCAAAAATTGCTAAAACAATACTTTCTAATATTTAGGATAACACGATAGAAACGTTGCAAATATAAGTATGATATCTGAAAACACTTCACTAGCGCGTTTTAAAAACCTAGTGGCGACATCTAGCGAGCTTTCGTGGTATAACTACCATCTACCTAACCTTGTACTCGCGTTAGGTATATTCAGAGTCTTGCAAATTAATTATACAGGGTTATTTTTTAGTCAGTGCGCAAACTTTGCAGGATGTTTCTACTCGTGATTCTAAACAACTTTTAATATGGGGCCACCTGCGAAATCTAAAAAAAAATTTTGGTTGTTCCATACATTTTTGCCGAGTAGGTATGAATTTTTCTATGGAACAACCAAATTTTTTTTTGGGTCAACACGATCTATGTTTTCACCAAATTTCATGTCGATAGCTCTTAAACTGACGAAGATATGACGGCGCGGCATACAGGCAGACAGACAGACAGACTTGGCGAAATGATAAGGATTTCTAGTAGACTACGAAACCCTAAAAATGTCCATTTCATAGTTGAACCACAAACTAGGGAAATGGCGCGCGGGGCGCCTATACAGATGGATGGCTCACTCAGTACTATAGCTACTATTTTGACGCTTACTGATTTTAACTGGAAATAACCGGAATCTCAGGGGAAGTCAAGGTAACTAAGAAGTTGGTTGCCACGAACGTCATATTTCTTGGATTAAGAATCATATTACGATCTTGTTAGTCTAGTAACTAACGTCACAGCTATTCGGATTGACCCTTGAAGCTGAAAATCGGCATGTACGTACTTCTTGACCTCCTTATCAAAATTAGACATGGAGCCCAGCGGGCACCACCCCCCTTAACCTTTTACCACCCCCCCCCCCCTCCTTTACAAGGCGTAACTATTGAAGTAATTGACTTGGAGGGCAGTTTTTATTTTAAATCGTGCGTGACATCTCACTTGAAGCTTAGTGTGCCTTCAAAATTACCCTTTAGGCCCCCCGGGGGGGCCCAAAAGCAAGAAAAGTAGGGTGTCCCGTTCTTATATGAGATTTTCTTAATTTAACCTATCGACTCCCAAGAGGTATCAAAAGTTGCGTAATTAGACACAGATTGCAAAAAACTTAATATATCTTTAAATAATATTTATCTTTGGGGCTCTATCTCTATCGATCGTTAAAGTGTTGTGACTACGAAACCAACATATTATTGTTTTTTAATGTTCGGCAGAGCCCTAAAGATAAATTTTATTTAAAAATATCTTAGGTCTTTTTCAATCTGTGTCAAATTCCGCAACTTTTGATACCGCTTGGGAATCGATAGCTTGAAAATAAGAAAATCTCATACAAGAACGGGACACCCCACTTTTGGGGCTTTTGCGCCCCCCGGGGAGCCTAAAGGATATTTTTTAGGGCACAATAAGTTTCAAGTGAGATGTCACGCACGATACGAAATAAAACCTACCCTCCAAGTCAATTACTTCAAAAGTTGCGCCTTGTAAAGGAGGGGGGGGGTGGTGCTCGCTGGGCTCCATGTCTAATTTTGATCAGGAGGTCAAGAAGTACCTACATGCCGATTTTCAGCGTCATGGGTCAATCCGAATAGTTATAACCAGCTAGTGACGTTAGTTACTAGACTATGTATCAGATTTTCTACCTATGTTGATATTCTCATACTTTGCGATTATTGTCAGTAGCATCCCTGGCTGGCTATGTAACAATAATAAAATAAATGACAATTGCAAAAATGCTAATAAGGTCGAGTGACCCGTCTGTGCGCTAGTATAAAATAAAATCTAAAGTACTGACTTTATACACTCCCCGCCACCTCATGCGCCGATACCAAGAAAGCATTGGTTGGGGACGACAAGGGGCGGGTTATTCACCTGACGAGGGAACATTCAATACAGCATTATTCGATGCAGAAACATTCGACATCGCAACCTTCAATGTAATGCCTTTCGATGTAGCGACTTTTCGATGTGGCGAACATACGATGCGGCGGCCTTTCGATGTGGCGACCCTTCGGTGTGGTGGCCTTTCTATGCGGCGACCATTCGATGTGGCGACCATTCGATGTGGCGACCATTCGATGTGGCGAACATTCGATGTGGCGACCATTCGATGCAGCGTTGTCGATGTTGCGACATTCCATGTAACGACCTTCGATGTTATAATCTGGACCCATACTCCCTATACAAGTTACTCTAGATATGAAATGGAAGACTTATCTTTCCACTTCCTCAGGACTTTCAGAAGCGGATTTCAAAAATTGGAGTCTTTCGAGAATCTGTGTTATTTAACGTAGAGAGAAAAAAGGAATATGTTGCGAATATAAGTATGATATCAGAAAACACTTCACCATCGCGTTTTAAAAACCTAGTGGTGACATCTAGCGAGCTTTCGTGGTATAATGGAAGTACCATCTACTAAAAACCTAACCAAAACTTTCTATGTTTTTACTCGTGTTATATTCCGCGTCTTGCAAATTATACAAAATATAAATGAAAAGAAAAACCGGCCAATTACGAGTTGGACTCGCCTACCGAGGGTTCCGTACTAAGGTTGATATGTAAATTCAGCTTGGTAAACCTATATTTCAAATGATACTCCACTAGGACACCCTGCCAAATTTTAAATTTTTTTTTTCGGCCCCCATAACCATAAAAATAAATTTAAAGTTTTTTCTAAATTTGTACTTCTTGCCAGATTTCATTGTTCTATAGGTCTACGGGAAGTACCCTCTGAATTTTGATTCCCTCGAGAGGGTAAAAACACGCGTTTTTACAGCATAAACGGCTATATCTTTTTTTAACATGAAGTTAGGAGTTTGATTTTTTTACAACTACCAACGACCATTGACTTGAGTTTAAGATTCGTTTTTTGGAAAACTTGCAATAAGTCAAAATATAGTGATTTTATTTACAAAAAAAAGTCTTGTGTCCAGTGGGGATCGAATCCACGAGTATTATCCGCTACGCCATCAAAACAGTCTTCGTAGTTTCGGTGTTGACTAAAATAATCAGTTTTTACTGCCTCAGAAGGAGGGTTTTTCGAGAGTATGTATGTACGCGTGTGGGTATGTATGTAGGCAAGAATTCGTTTTCACGGGCTGCACGTGAGGTGTCGTTAGATTCGTCTCAGTAGCGCGAGTGACACTGGCTATATTAAAAATGTATTAATGGAAGATAGCGGTTTTTTATCCCAAAATATAACTTTGTAATTTCCGCAGTCGTGTTTTTGTTTTTTAATATAACATACATATACATAAACGGCTGAGCATACACGGCTGTAAAAACGGCCATTTTTAGGGTTTCGTAGTCGTAGTCCTGTCTGTCTGTCTGTCTGTATGCCGCGCCCTCATAACTTCGTCAGTTTTAGAGCTATCAACATCAAATTTGGTGTAAAGATAGATGGTGTTGACAAATTTAGAAACGTTGAGAAAAAAATATTTTAAATGTTTTTTCGACCCCCTTCCCATACATGTGAAAGGGGGGCAACATTTCTTTTTTAGGGTTTCATAGTCTACTTAAAACCCTTATAGTTTCGTCAAGTCTGTCTGTCTGTCTGTCTGTATGCCGCGCCCTCATAACTCCGTCAGTTTTAGAGCTATCGACATCAAATTTGGTGTGAAGATAGATCGTCTTGACCCAAATTTAGAAATGTTGAAAAAAAAATATTTTAATTATTTTTGGGACCCATACAAGTGAAAGGGGGGCAAAAAAAGGTTTTTTTTTTTCTCCTGTAATATTTATAGTAGAAGATATTTTAACGGTAATTGTAACACATCACCTAGAGCTAGCCAAATTTTTACCACGAATAGAGTGGCCTTAGATGATCATTTTAAGATGTGGAGGGAAAAAAAATTCAGCCAGGGGGCGCGGGGGGAGGGCGTCAAAGGGGGTAACTAACGCATTTCTATGATAATTTTTTAACGGGCTCATTTAAGTGAGAATAGCAAGTTTGGTGTCATTTTCATATAAGAGAAACACAAAGAATTCATTTCTGAGGCTTAAAAAGTATGATTCCATACAAAAATATTATTCATTTAACAATTGAATGACCATCAATTTTTAAAAAAATATTTTCAACACGTTATATTTTATTAAAATCATTGGTCTGTATGAACACAAAAAATAGTATAACAAAGCTTATTATATGTAGTTTACAAAAATATACAATAATTGTATACTATTCATACAAAAAGTATAGACAAAAAAATCAAGAGCATGTCTAGAAACTGATGCGCACGATGCTCTGGGGTCAAGTTACTATTTTTAATGGCTCAATAAATGCGACAAGTACCTATGTAGTATCGTTTTTATAGAAAACAAATACAAGGAATTCTTTTTTGATGCTTAAAACGTATGATTCCATACATAAAAATATATTTCAATACGATAATAACAATACAATTACAAGCAATGTTGGGTATAGAAAAAACTTTAACTCGTCATATTTATTAAAAACTTTCATTCATATAATCATCTAGTTTACAAAAAATTACTTTTAATGGTTGTGTACTTTTAAAATATTAAAAAAAACGCATTGTGAAACAATTTAAGGAGTACCTACATAAGTACTCCAGACATGGCAAGCGAGTGATGCGATGCATGAGCGATAATTTTTACAGGTTAGTTAATGTATTCTGGTTGAGCGAAGGTAGAGTAGAATAAATAGATTACCTTACTTTTTTTTAATGAATATGTAAATTAGCCGGTTGTCGGCCAATCTTGCGAACTTTTGAGTTTAATATATTTGTATCAAAAGGTGGGTAGAGAAATATGCAAAAAAATATTTTGAGCTCAGCAGATATTATAGTTTTTGCAATGAATTAGCATTTTATTATAAACTGCAAGAAAAAAGAGTAAATAAATAATATAACCGAAAATAGCTGTTTAGGGGGTTCTCGGCCACTTCATTCAGTTTTCGGCCGTTATATCAACTACTTCTCGGCCACCTTGCAACTCATTGAAAAATAACCCTTGTTCTCTGTACGTTAGAGTTAGTTTTTTATTGAATGAAACAAAAAGGCATTTAATAGTGCTGTACATTTGAGTGCAGCTTTCCTGCGTTTGCACCTTCTGGTGGAACCTTTTTTACAGCTACACCTTATCTTTTCTGCACATGAAGTCCGAAGTGGTTGCCTCACGTCCCTGTCCTTCCTCCATCCCCAATCAGATGGTTGAGGCATGTCTGGAGCTTTTACTAATGCTTGCGTTCATATGTGGGCTTGATAAGAGGCGCGCTTTAAGTGCTGAAGGAGTACTGCCTTCGTTGGGTGCATGTTTTCAACGGTGCGGGGTTTTTGAGTTCAGGGAAGAGAAAGAACAGCTGCTTTCTGGCCTTGTTGCCTCCTTTTTATGGCTTTACATTTCATGTCAAGTCCGCAATGGAGATTTAGACACGTTTTTTTTTTCAAAGAAAATCATACAGCTCCCACATCTTTGTCAAATGGTGGTAAAGTACGAAACGGGACTAAGACAGGTTTACTTAAATGCCTTGAAACAAAGTTGTTTGAACATATTATTGCACCCGCAGTTGACATACTATACTGGACGGTGTAGTTGTGATACAAGTGGGTACAACTGCTTTTAAAGTTTATTACAGATGCTATTAATCATAACTTTAAACCTTTTTATTCTTACCTACCATTAAAGTTTAATCCTTTTACATGACGAATAGACCTAAAAATATAAAATCTTTTTGTCACTTTAACATTTAAGCATTTCTGACAAATATTCTTTAAAGAATACTAGGATAATCTATTTATTCTGCTTCGCTCAACCAGAATAAATTAACTAACCTTTAAAAAATATCGCTCATGAATCGCATATATGTATTTAAAGCAGACGGTTAATCATAACATAATTTTATTCTTATCTACCATTAAAAAAAGCAAATATCTCAAGACAGAAACATTTAAGTGACTTTGTTTCAAATAAACCTTTCATTAGCTCTAAAAGACTTATTCAATATTACTGAAAAAAAAAAAATTTTTTTTGTCCCACTTTCACTTGTATGGGAGGGGGTCCATATTTGATATAATTTCATGTCGATAGCTCTAAAACTGACGAAGATATAAGAGCGCGGCATACAGACAGACAGACAGACTTGACGAAATGATAAGGGACTACGAAATCCTAAAAAGAAAGATAATGTATTTATTCTACCCTTTTTTCTCTAGTCAAAGATTCTACCTTACCTGCGCTCAACCAGAATACATTAACTAACCTGTAAAAATTATCGCTCATGCATCGCATCGCTCGCTTGCTATGTCTGGAGTACCTAAGTAGGTACTCCTTAAATTGTTTCACAATGCGTTTTTAATATTTAAAAAGTACACAACCATTAAAAGTAATTGTAAACTAGATGATTATATGAATGAAAGTTTTTAATAAATATGACGAGTTAAAGTTTTTTCCATACCCAACATTGCTTGTAATTGTACTCGTATTGTTATTATTATCGTATTTAAATATATTTTTATGTATGGAATCATACGTTTTAAGCATCAAAAATGAATTCCTTGTATTTGTTTTCTATAAAAACGATACTACATAGGTACTTGTCGCATTTATTGAGCCATTAAAAATAGTAACTTGACCCCAGAGCATCGTGCGCATCAGTTTCTAGACATGCTCTTGATTTTTTTGTCTATACTATTTGTATGAATAGTATACAATTATTGTATATTTTTGTAAATTACATATAATGAGCTTTGTTATAGTATTTTTTGTATTCATACAGACCAATGATTTTAATAAAATATAACGTGTCGAAAATATTTTTTGAAAATTGATGGTCATTCAATTGTTAAATAAATAATATTTTTGTATGGAATCATACTTTTTAAGCATCAGAAATGAATTCTTCGTGTTTGTTTACCATGAAAATGACACCAAACTTGCTATACTCACTTAAATGAGTCCGTCAAAAAATTATCATAGAAATGCGTTAGTTGCCCCCTTTGACACCCTCCCCCCGCGCCCCCGGACTGAATTTTTTTTCCCTCCACATCTTAAAATGATCATCTAGGGTTACTCTATTTGTGGTAAAAATTTGGTTAGCTCTAGGCGATGTGTCACAATTTTTGCCCTTTTGTAGGGAACGTATCTTCTACTATTAGTAGGATATCGTTGAATAGGTCTTTTAAAACTAAGGGGAGATTTCTTTGAAACAAAGTCACTTAAATGTTTCTGTCTCGAGATATTTGCTTTTAAAAGGGGCGTTTTTGAGCCATAATTTGTTCCAGCTGTAACTTCTAAAGTATAAACGCTAAAAATTTGAAATAAATATGGAATATAGCTTACAATCTGAAGTTACAATGAAAACTATAACGGATCTTCTGTCTCTTCTGAGTCGTTTTCTTCACTGCTGAAGGTCGTGTCCACAAAGTTTCGCAAGCACGTTCGAAGTCAAGGTTCTCCATTTATCTCTGCTCTCGGCTTTTCTTAGGGCATCGGTTACAGGGGCTCCAACCAGCTGTTTCACTTGGTCCACCCATCTCGATGGAGAGCGACCACGTGAGCGTTTTCCTTCCACTTTCCCAAATATGACCAACTTTTCGAGGTTGTCTGGTTCTCTACGCGCCACATGTCCAAAATAGCTGAGGATCCTTTGGTAGCATATGGTGGATAAACGAGTTTTTATTCTCAGCTGCTCGAGAATAGATTTATTTGTTCTTTTCGCTGTCCAAGGAATACGTAGCATGCGTCGCCAACACCACATTTCAAATGCATCTATCTTCTTTCTTTCAGTAGCACGTATTGTCCACGACTCAGCTCCATACAGGAAGATTGAGAATACCAATGTTCGCATTAGTCTTATCTTTGTATTATTTCTAATATTTCGATCTTGCCAGATTCTAATAAGCTTGGTCACAGCTGTTTTGACATCTGAATGCGACGACGTATCTCCTTCTCACATCCGCCCTGGTTACTAATGAGTGATCCTAGGTAGACAAATTCGTTTACATACTCCAGGTCTTTTAACTCTCCAGTAGTTGTAAGTTCGCCGGCTCGGTCCACTATCATCACCTTTGTCTTTGTCCGATTGATTGATAGACCTACAGCCTCACTTTCTCTCTACTCTCCGAATGAGTTCAGCCATCTCACTCTCAGAAGACGCAAACAGTGTGGTGTCATCTGCGTAGCGCAGGTTGTTGATTTTTGCACCGCCTATGCGAAATCCTTCCTCCCATCCTTCCAATGCTCTCCGCATGATGTACTCTCCGTAGATGTTAAACAGCACTGGCGATAAAATGCATCCCTGTCGGACGCCTTTTTCGGGCTTGAATGGGTTTGATTCGCAGTCATTTACTCGGACTACGGTTTCTCCATTTTCATACAGATGCGATATAAGGATTACCAAATGCTCTGGGACACCCATCTCTCCTAGGACGCGCCATAAACAATCCCATCTGACACAGTCAAAGGCCTTCGAGTAGTCGATGAAACACATCAATAGTGGTCGGTTGAACTCTCGACTCTTTTCAATAATTTGCCTGATATTAACTATTTGTTCCTTTGTGCCTCGGCCCTTGACGAACCCAGCTTGTTCTTTAGGGATTTGCCATTGCAAGTATCTATTTAGTCGGCTATTAATGACATAAAGAAGAATTTTGCTTGCATGTGAGATAAGCGCCACAGTTCGATAGTTGCTGCAAACCTTGGTGGATCCTTTTTTGTGTAAAGGTATGAGAGTGGATCTCTTCCAGTCGTTAATCCATTCGCCTGATTTCCAAATTTGGTTGCATAAGTCACGTAGAACTTTCACCCCATTTGGCCCTACGTGCTTCAATTCTTCTGCAAAAATAGTGTCACATCCGGCAGACTTGTTGTTTTTCAGCTTGTTGATAGCACATTTGATCTCGGAGTCCAAAATATCTGGTTCCAGCTCTTTTATGATTTTGCAAGATGTCGTAGGTTGTCCGACCGACTCTGCACGATTATCCTGTACAGCTCCTCGCAATACGCCCGCCACCTTTCAGTAACCTTGTCTATTTCTGTTATCAAGTTACCCGCATCGTCTTCCACGGCCCAGGTCTTCGGCTTAAATTCTCTCGTGATGTATTTCACTTTCATGAAAAGATCTCTCGTATGGATACTTGCAGCATGGTCTTCGATATCTTGACAGATAGAGTTGATATGATCATTTTATCACGGCGACATAATTTTTGTATTTCAGCTGAGCGCATCTGATATTGATCTTCGCTGGTACCAACATTATTCATCAGCAGATTCTTTCGCTCTTTTATAGCGTCCCATGTTTCCTCAGTTATCCATACTTTTTTGGGTCCTTCATCATTTTTGATTTGCGATTTCTTGCGAGTCGTGATAACAAGGTTTTAAAACTGTTCCAGTTTGCTTCTTTGTCCTCGTTGCTGTTCGCTGCCAATTCAGACACTTTTTCATTAAAGTTTTCCTCAAAGGCAATAAGCTCTGTTGGTTTTAAACGTCTTTGCGACTTATAGTTATTACGTTGACAGCGCTTTAGCTTGATATTCAGCTCAGCCACTAGCAATTTGTGATCACTACCACAGTCAGCCCGGGATAGGTTTTGTGTTCGTGATACATGATCTCCACCTTTTGCTATCGCGATATAATCGATCTGGTTACGAGCCCGATCTCCTGGCATTATCCAAGTATAGAGTCTTCTTGGATGATTTTGGAAGCATGTGTTCATAATAGTGAGAGAATTTTCTGTACAAAACTGAAGCCACATTTCTCCCTCTCATTTCTGTCGCCTAGTCCGTACTTTCCGACTGTTCCTCTCAGGTGATCATCACTAGAGGTATTGCCCACTTTGGCGTTCATATCCCCATCACAATTGTGATCTCCTTCTTGGCATTGATTGTAGGACGTCATCAAGCTTGCCATAAAACTGTTCAATTTCATCTTCCGAGGAATTCGATGTAGGTGCATACACTAGAACAATATTTAAGCGACATGGTTTGGTGTTTAGTTTTAAAGTCATGATCCTGTCATTAATCGGGTTGTAGCCTAGCACAGAGTTATTGATATGAGGTGATACAGATATAGCTACTCCATTCTTGCTTTCATCCACTGGTCCTGAAAAGTATGTTATGCGGCCGGAGGCAGTTGCATAAAACCAGAACCTCTCAAATGAGTCTCAGTCAATCCTAGAATTTCGAGATTGTAATTGGTCTGCTCTTTATCTATGATCTCTCTCTTTCCCGGTTGCAAAAGGCCACGAACATTCCATGTGCCTATTCTTATCCTTCGAAGAAGTGCGCGGTCACGAAGACCAGATGCTTCACCAGTAGCATTCTGTCCACTCTGGGCCTGGTGTGCCACTCCAGGGTGGCCAGTAGCATATTTCACACCATGTGACCTGGACTCAACATGGCGCCAGGATATACCTGGGTCGCATTTCTTCGCTTTCTCTATATTCTTGGTGCTCATTGTGGATTTCTTGGGAAGATAGTCCAGTGGTTTCCCCTTGCCTACTGGACCGCTGTGGTATTATAGTATAGCCATAGCATCCAGCTGCCAATGCCTGACATCCGAACGTGGTAGAAGGAACGCCGGACCCCCTTTCTCCTTCTGCTTGCCGACCTACGCCTCCAAAGGGGTTGGTTACCACAATCTCAGCTATAGGTTACTCGACGTAACAGGGTTCACCGCGGGTAGGCAGGAGTGGAGTTGGTGAGAAGAGGCTAGCGTGACATGGTTGTCATATATTGCGCATTACTCACCCTTGAACCCCTTGAAACATTTTACCTCTAGAGTTTGTTTCAAAGTAACCTCCCCTTAGTTTTAAAATATTATAAAAGAAAAACCGGCCAAGAGCGTGTCAGACACGCCCACAAATAGGGTTTCGTAAATATCAGGTTTTTCAGCATTACAAACTTAATTTTGTTGCTGGTTTGTTAGCAGCAGTATGATGACCAACCGCAAATTGAAAAACTCAATTTTTTTATGAAACCTTTAAAGGTACAACACTATAACGGATGTTGTACCTTTAAAGGTTTCATAAAAAAATTGAGTTTTTCAATTTGCGGTTGGTCATCATACTGCTGCTAACAAACCAGCAACAAAATTAAGTTTGTAATGCTGAAAAACCTGATATTTACGAAACCCTATTTGTGGGCGTGTCTGACACGCTCTTGGCCGGTTTTTCTTTTATAATATTTTAAAACTAAGGGGAGGTTACTTTGAAACAAACTCTAGAGGTAAAATGTTTCTGTCTCGAGATATTTGCTTTTAGTGTCGTGTGTAGCTATAATTATACGGCTGAAGGGTATAATAAAATTTTCTTTGGCACGATTAATCTTTAGATTACTGAGATGGAGTTTCGAAGTGGGGCCACCTGGATTTTTGCTGCAGGTGGGGGGAGGGGGGGCTTTAAAGTTCAGTTTTAATATTTGTTTGAGCGATTTAGTTTATAGTCATGTTTGGTATCATTTTCGATTAAATCAATGTCAAAAAGTCAATTCCGTAATAAAATTTGGGTCATTATATATATAAAAATCATTTGTTTTATCTAAATGAAAAACAAGAATAGGTGATCAAAAGATAGTAAAATATCAACGCACAGATAACCTAGGAACTTGAATGATTGCGCAAAGGATGTCAAAATAGTGCGAAAGAGCTATAAGAAATATATATATGATAGTTTTTATTCCTTTGAAGTCATGTTTGGTATCATTTTCGATTAAATCAATGTCAAAAAGTCAATTCCGTAATAAAATTTGGGTCATTATATATATAAAAATCATTTGTTTTATCTAAATGAAAAACAAGAATAGGTGATCAAAAGATAGTAAAATATCAACGCACAGATAACCTAGGAACTTGAATGATTGCGCAAAGGATGTCAAAATAGTGCGAAAGAGCTATAAGAAATATATATATGATAGTTTTTATTCCTTTGATAAATGTTGCTGAAATGTTGTTCAGTTATTATAAGTGGCAAACTATGAAATACATGTATTTTATTTTTTTGTCATTCGTCCCCTAAATGGGTAAAATAGAGGATGATGTTTTGTATGAAACCCTAAAGAAACTGGACTATTTTACTTTAAAAAATTACATTAAATGTTAAGGTGGCCCCACTTCTTAAATGAATCCATGCGTCTTTAGGACCAATCCTTTCGAAAGGAAATCTTGTAATAAGCATCAGCCGTATTTTCCGATTTTCACCGGTGTACACACCCAACTACTTTAAAAGGGGCGTTTTTGATTAATTTGTTCCAGCTGTAACTTCTAGAATATGCATGCTAAAAATTTTAAAAAAATATGGAATATAGTTCTTCATATGAAGTTACCATGAAAACTATAACGAATACTGTTGTACCACTTGAGATTAAGGAAATATTAAAGTTTTTCAATTTGCGGTTGGTAACTATACAGCTGCAAACAAACCAGCAACAAAATTAACTTTGTAACGCAGAAAGACCTGATATTTAAACGTTGACTACGAAACCCTATTTGTGAGCTTGTCTGACACGCTCTTGACCGCTTTTTAAAAGTCCAAATGTTTCACAGTCATTCAGATGACTGTGTATCACCATAGCGACAGGTTGCTAAAATTGGAATACGCATCAACTCTCAAATTCCTTAGTCGCTACTCGCTTCTTACGACACCCACGGTAAAGATATGGGGTGCTGCAATTCTGTAGCAGAGTGCAAACTCTGCATGGACATCCTCCCTAAGCCACCCTCACATCTCCCTTTTTCGAATCATTTTATAACTTAAATTTGGAACACGGCACCGAAACGTCACCGTTCTTGGCTTTTTTGACGGACTCCTCTCTAACTGACGGTGAAGTCAACACCTATCCTTGTTAATTTGTACTCTCGCATATTTTTGCAACTGTATTTAACCAAGTGAAGTTCCCGAAACAGTTCAAAAAGTGAAAGTGAACATTTTGTCTATCTTATATATTTTGTGATACATTAATGGACCCACCCAAGGGTCCATATCTTTGAATAAAGATCATCCATTGAAGTTAATCCTATTATTTATGGCCCTCGCGGCTATACTGGCGCCAACGCGGTAGAAGCCCCGGTTACTACAAGACCCACTGCCACCCTGAGATCCTCTACCCAACAAGAACAACTCAAGACAGAAGATACCCACCTCAAGACCACCTCAACATCAAGATATTTTATTTATTTTGTTTCAATTAATTGTGTTACCTTTTTTGTGTTCATCATCATCATCATCAAATTCATACACTACCAAAAATTCAAAATTACCCTATCTTATTTTCGGACCCATTTGGCAAATAAAAAAGAATCCAAATAATCACATTCATTTATTAGGTAATTTAATAGGCAAAATAGTACAAGTTAGTAAAACTCTACAGTCCTCCAATTCCAATTGCAATTTTATAATAATAAGCGTCAGCCACCCAGAACCGCGACGTCCAACTCTGTAAATAAATAAATAAATCTGTAAATAAATTCCCATTATCATCATCATCATTAACTACAGTACACCTACAGTACACAAATCAAATCGTTACACCCCATAATACAGACAATAGACACTATCACGGCTACCCATTGGTAGCTAACAATATCTTTCGAGTGTAGGATTTAGACGAAAGTCATCTTTCACTCGGAGATATAATTCACACCAATACCTAGGACAATATCCTAGGAATTGGACATACGAGTAGTTAGCGGGGTTCTGCAGGTCTTCGAGACCGACAGCCAGACCCCAACTCCACAACTCAATACATACCCCATCTCATACCCCATCAACTAGCTTATTTTTCAAAATTCTAAAACGGGCATCGGCACCCCTGACCTAATTTCGGCAAAGTAATTCGGCATAAAACTTTCACCCTTTCACCCACCCAAAAACTAAATTACACATCAAACACAACACACACACTATCCTTGATAAGTACACCCACTCTGTTTTCCTTAGCTGTACAGAGCGACCCTTATTTCATAAAACTGAATGTCCAACAGTGGACAATACGTCCACTAAATAACACGATAAAATTTTAAAAGCTAATACCAATTTCATTTTTGATTACAGTACCTACTCACTTACCTTTCCGCTGATTTCACTTTACACCACACATAAATAATTAGACTAAATTTAATTCAGAAACTAAATAAAATTTACAAAATAATTAAATAATTTTCAAAATAAATAAACGTAGAATAAATTAGATTGACAAGTTTGACACGCTTGACACTGCCCAGAGATACGATCAAACAAACAAGTGTCAAGTCAAACACTCATTGTCATTGCCACTCAGTTGACACCAAGGTTGTCATTTCATTTCTCCCTATTTTATTTTTTTTGGCATCTGCTAACAGAACTTAGCCAGTGTCAGTAACCAAAGATAGTCATTGGACTTCTTTTAATTTTTGGCTCCGACCAAACGGATTTTGCCAACGTCAAGTATTAGTTAATAACTTCGACTTTTGCCCACGAGCAATTCAGCTAGTGTCAATTTTATTTTAAAATTTACTTCAAAGTTTTTAAATACAAACTTTGTTTCTTTTCCTTCATAATAAAACACTACAATGGAAAACTATAATTACCTAAATAAACCTGAACTCCAATACGAATTAAAAATAAGAAACGTTGAAATCAACCAGAACCAAACTGTAGAAACTCTCCAACAATTATTAGCCCAAGCAATAACTTCCAATCAACCAATAAACCAAACTAGCCCAAACAATCTCGATACCGATATCCGAGATATAACTAAATGCCTTAACTTAATAGAAGCTAGCCTACTAAGTTTTGCTATTAGGAAAAATAAAATACCACCTTACATTACACACACTAAGCTCAGATTCAACCTTATTAACCTTGAATCTGAAGACATTACAAACGAACAACTAACTACTCATAACGACCTATTCAAACGATTAAGAGAGCTAGAAACACAATACAACAACTTGATTAACCCACCTTCCTCCACATACTGCTCGGCACAAACCAGCAGCGTAAATCTTAACCCCGCAAACACCTATTTCGAAACACTTACCGAAAAATTGAACACAATAGCAAACAACAATAACAAATACCAAACAGACCTTAAAGATTCATCTTTAAGGGTCAAGGCTGCCCACGAGACTTCATAGTCCGTGTGGAAGAATACGCCCAAGTTAGAGGACTAACTGAACACACTCTATACAACCACATCTACGACATTCTATCTGGACCGGCACTAGACTGGTTCAGAACACACAAAGACACACTCACAAACTGGCAAACATTCAAATCAGCAATCATAAACGATTTCGAAATTGGAAATCATGATTATAATCTAAAAAAGCTAATAGAAAATAGAAAACAACACCCTAACGAACGCGTCATAATCTACTTCTCCACTATGGAATCCCTTTTCAATAAACTTCATAATCAATTGTCCGAAAACGAAAAAATCGATATTCTATTACGCAACCTACAACCCCAATATAGTTTGCGAGTAACCCAACCAGACCTTCTTTCCATTCCTACCCTCCTAGAATCATGCAAATTCACTGAAAAGTTACTTCACGTCAACAATCACTCCCAAGATTACTTCAATACTACTCCTTCTCCGTCTAACCCAAATAAAAACACTACCAATCCTAACTATCAACCATATATCCCCCTTTCCTTACGCCATTAATGCCGTAAATACTAATAAACCATCCCCAACCAGCAGCCAATCCCAATTTTCATGCCCCCGCTGTAGAAACAATTCGCATACTTTACAGAATTGTACTAACCCCCAGAAAGTCTGCTTTCGTTGTGGCAACAAAGGTTACACAGCCCTAAACTGCCCTAAATGTACTAAAACTCCAAAAAACTAAATAAGGAGGAGCCCGTTCAACATGACAATTCTAAATTCGATAAACAAGATTGGACAAATTGGTTAAACTCACTTTCGATATTTTTCAAGTCTTACCACGTAAACTTTCTCTTACTCGATGATAACGATCACGAGCGACCATTTGTCACAATAAAAATTAATAACTTACATCTGAACGGCCTCCTCGACAGCGGCAGTACTATTACAATATTAGGTAAGGATTCTTACAAAATACTACTAAAACAAGGCCTCAAATTAAACAAAACATACGGATAACAGGTACAGTAGCCAATAACCAAAAATAAATTCTATCGGACTAATCACTCTTCCCGTAACCTATAACAATAAATTTTCACTAATATCAGCTCACGTTATACCTGAGGTATCACAAAATTTAATTTTAGGAATCGACTTTTGGAAAGCATTCAACATTGCCCCAAATGTCTTACACAAAATAGCCTCCTTCCAATTTCCTAAAACCACTACCTTCCTAATAAATAAAACCAAGAATCAAAATTGTCAACTCCTTCAAAACCTTACTGAATCCCAACAAATTACAGCAAACCTAATAATAGAAAAATTCAAAAATATTTCTACGGACACAAAACCACTAGGTAGGACACACCTGGTAGAACACCGCATCGACACTGGTGATCACCCACCAATAAAGCAGCGATGCTATCGTTTATCCCCTGAAAAACAAAAGGCCCTTCACAAGGAAGTTGATGACATGGTACGCCTAGACGTAATTGAACCTTGTGAAAGCCCATGGCTTAACCCAGTATTGATTACCCCTAAGAAGGACAATACCTGGAGATTTTGCGTCGACAGCCGTAAGCTCAACGCAATAACAAAAAAGATGCCTACAAACTACCACTCATTTCCGATATCATAGATAACCTACGCGATTCCAAATACCTTTCATCCATAGACATCGCCAAAGCCTTTTGGGAAATCCCTTTGCGAGTTGAGGATAGACCCAAAACCGCTTTTCACGTACCCGGTCGTGGAATGTATCAATTTAAAGTGATGCCTTTCGGTCTCACCAACGCCCCCGCTACCCAACAAAGATTTCTGGATAGCTTACTATCAGATCTCATGTGCGACAACTCAGTATTCTGCTACCTCGACGATATAGTCATAGCCACCTCAACCTTCGAACGTCATGTTGAAATACTCAACAAACTTCTCACTAAACTTACAGATGCCAACATAACCATCAACTTCCCAAAATGCTCATTCTTCCGTAACGAATTAAAGTATCTCGGTTTCATCGTCAACAGTCAAGGTCTCCAAACAGACCCGGACAAAGTCAAAGCTATCCTGGACATACCGGTACCTAAAACAGCAAAGGATGTCAAGAAATTCCTTGGCACCGTAAGCTGGTACAGACGTTTCGTCCCAAACCTAAGCACACTAGCTACACCCTTAAACAAACTAACCTCCACCCACAAAAAAGCACCACCCTTCAAATGGACACCAGAAGCTGAATCAGCTTTCAACTCCATTAAACAAGCCTTAGTTAGCACCCCATCCTCGCCTGCCCTGATTTCACGAAGCCTTTCGCCGTCCATTGCGATGCCTCGTCCTTCGGAATCGGAGCGATGCTCACACAAGAATTTGACGGCATAGAAAAGCCAATTGCTTATATGAGCAAATCGCTCACCCACCCCAGCGAAATTACTCGATCACAGAACGAGAACTTCTTAGTGTCATAACAGCACTAGAGCACTGGCGCTGCTATCTAGATAATGGCCCCAAATTCACCATCTACACCGACCACTCAGCACTACAATGGTTCCTCCGCCTAGACAACCCCACAGGTAGACTGGCACGTTGGTGCATACGCCTATCTATGTTTAATTTCGAAATAAAACATAAAAAGGCTCCGAAAATCTAGTACCCGACCTGCTTTCACGAAACATCCCCAATGTTAATATTATCAATTCCAGTAGTACCAAGGACGAATGGTACATCTCCATTTTTAATAAATGTAAAAACAATCCCTCATCTACTCCCGACTACACAATTAAAGATAACAAACTTTATAAATACACTAATTCGCTAACCCCATTCAACTCACAATACAGCTGGAAATTGGTCGTCCTCAGAACACCGAAACTCCATAATTGCACAAAATCATTGCACACCAACCGCAGCTCATTTCGGTACCTTCAAAACCTACCATCGTATTAAACTAAACTATTTCTGGCCTGGCATGTACAAAGATGTGGCAACATTTACCTCACGCTGCGACACATGTCTCGCATATAAACATCGTAACCAAAATGCTATCGGTCTAATGGGCGAACCTAAACAATGCTCACGACCATTTCAGTGCCTTTCAATCGATTTTATTGGCCCACTACCCATATCGCGTAAACTAAACAGATACATACTAGTAATAACCTGCTGCTTTTCTAAATACTGCCTATTATTCCCAATTAAACGCGCAACTTCCTCGGTCATCAAACATGTCCTAGAAGACTTAGTATTCATGAACTACGGTATTCCAGAAACAGTCATTTTAGACAACGGTCCCCAAATGACAAGCTCAGAATTAACGGACATGTTTCACTCATACAAAATACCACACATACACTTTATACCCCTTCATTGCCCTCAGGTAAATACTGTTGAAAGATACAACAGAACCATTATTACGGCAGTGGCATCATTTGTTAATGACGACCACAGAACCTGGGACAAACACCTCCATAAAATACAATTCGCTATCAACTCGTCTGTTAACGAATCAACCAAGTTTACCCCAGCTTTCCTAGTATTCGGTCGCGAACTAGTACCGTGTGGTTCTATCTACTCCCAAAAGGACACCACGGACGACCTCATTTTCGCTCCAAGAGATATATATGCAGAAAATCTCGGCCAGCTTATCCCCATTTTTGATAAAGTACAATCACGACTACACTCCATTCACCAAAACAACGCATCCCACTACAACAAACATCGTCAAAACTTAGAGTTTGAACCTGGCGATATAGTTTGGAAACGCAATTATCCCATAAGCTCTTCCGACAAAAACTTCTCAGCTAAATTAGCACCAAAATACATTAAATGCATCGTATCTCAAAAGATTTCTCCTTTAGTATATAACCTAACCGATACGAACAACAACAACTTAGGACGTTGGCATATCAAAGATCTAAAACCAACCAAAACCGCAAAACAACCTAACTAAACTAAAATTTATTCAACCTATAATTATCCATAATTGGATAAAGCGTACTACACTAGAGAGTAGTCACGCACCCATTTTATTCTTTTTGTAAACCTTTTTCACCTCATCACGCTTTTCGGCTTTACCATCAAACATTGACGGATGTCAAACACAACTTATGATAAATCATTTTATATTTAACTATTTTTTCTTCTTCACTTGTTACAATTAATTATCTAATTAAAAAAATTAGATACACCTTATCGACAAAGATAATGTCGTAATTATCCACTTCTCAATAATAACAATTTCTAATAAATTTATACTTCAATTCTAATTAAACTTGCTGCTAACCAAGTTTATATTAACTTAGTCTACCTTTTGATTTCCACAATTTGAACTTAACGTATACGCCAACTATTTCTCGTATACAATTTTTTTCAATTACGATTCTCGTAATAATTTAATACTTTCTCTCAAACTTGTAAATACTACATCACCGTGCGGGTCTAGCGACACGATAAACAAGCCAAAAGCTAAGGATTATAGAGTCGGTTGTGACTTACAAGCCGACACAACCCTGGTGGAAACTCTTCGAGAACAGTTAATATAAGCAAAACTGTTCTCCAATTTGTAAGGGCCTGATTTCGTGTAATAGGAATCAGACACCTAGATTGACGACGAATGCATGATATGACGTATGATTGACTTAGAATTTCCACCATGTACATACTCACTGTAGATATCACATACACTCAAAATCTTTGATCACTCACGACCCATACTTACATTTAATATTGATTTTTAATTAACTTTAAAACACTTTCAATTAATTTATTTACACTTACATCACACTCACTAATTAACACACAATATTTCGGAACACACACCAAAATTTTACCAGCATCCTATACATATTGTAATATTTCTACATTTAAAAAAAAAAACGATTACAGGGCAATCAATTTTTTTCTCCGGCCCGGGTACTGTAGCAGAGTGCAAACTCTGCATGGACATCCTCCCTAAGCCACCCTCACATCTCCCTTTTTCGAATCATTTTATAACTTAAATTTGGAACACGGCACCGAAACGTCACCGTTCTTGGCTTTTTTGACGGACTCCTCTCTAACTGACGGTGAAGTCAACACCTATCCTTGTTAATTTGTACTCTCGCATATTTTTGCAACTGTATTTAACCAAGTGAAGTTCCCGAAACAGTTCAAAAAGTGAAAGTGAACATTTTGTCTATCTTATATATTTTGTGATACATTAATGGACCCACCCAAGGGTCCATATCTTTGAATAAAGATCATCCATTGAAGTTAATCCTATTATTTATGGCCCTCGCGGCTATAATTCTAAGCCGGCACCATACTACGTAATACATCTGCTTGTTTTAATACCACGATAACAGCCGCAACAGTCCACTGCTGGACATGGCCCCCCCCCCTATCGGGGGGTATTGCCGTACTCACCACGCTTGGCAGGCGGATTGGCAAGCGCAGTGCAAGATGTTGAATTGACAGGGAACGATGCTGCCCGTTCCCTGGATGATTATCCCTTAGCCGCTTTTTACGACACCCACGGGTAGAATTGGGGTGATGATTTGATTTTAGTACATCTGCTTGTTTTAATACAACTGCTTGTTTATTATTATATTTCAGGTTAAAACAAGCAGCTTCGGGCCCCTCAGGACCTGGAGGAGTCAGCCAAGGCAACATAGCGGCTATAGCCAAGGTATTCACTTCAATTGTCTGTCCCGATGGCGTAGCGGATAGTACTCCTGCCTTCTACGCCGAGGGTTGTAGGTTCGGTTGTGGGTTCGATTCCCACCGACACAAATATTTGTTAAGTCATTTTCAAATATTTGTGTTTAGTCTGGGTGTTTTCTATGTATTATTTGTATTTTTGTTTTTTTTTAAGTATATAAGTATTATATCATTTGTCTAGTCCCCATAGTACAAGTTTTGCTTAGTTTGGGGCTAGATGGCGCTGTGTGTCTTGTCCACAGATATTTATTTATTTATTTGATCTTTATTTTGAAACTATGTCCATACGGACTACTGGTGCGAATTGACAGCCGATGTGACGCAGTGGTTAGTACGACTGCCTGCAACGCAGAAGGTTCCGGGTTCACCAGGGTTCATCGGGTGGTTGGACGACCTTGTGTCCCGCTCGAAGAAGAAGCTCATTTTCTTTTTCGTGATCTCACAGATGGTCCCGTAGTAAAAGATGTTCGTATAGGTGCCCGCATGCCGGTAACACACTGTATTATGTATTGTTTATTATTATTAATAGCAACTTGTAATTTTCAGGCAATCGGCAGCCCGGGCGGTCCCGCGCCGCCGCCGCCACCGCCTATGCCTGGAGGTAACATATCCTTTTGATTGAATCATTAGTGTAATGTGGATTAACCAAAGTCATCATCATCTTCCTGCTTTTAACCCAAATCAATTCGCTACTTGACAGGGTCATAAATGAAATACAAGTTATAATATGCTAATCAGCTGATTCACACGTGTTATTGCATCGAGTGGCGTATCCACAGATAATGACTGTAGTGCCCCAGTAGGTAGTTAGTTATTGCATGCATGTTAGTAGTATATGTAATTAGTTTGTTTAAGGTAGGTCTAAGAGAAAAATTTCAAGCGCATCTCGCCATCAAACTGTTTAGTTTGGCGAGTAAATAAGTTTTTCAAAATTGTACTTAACTATTGAAAAAAAAAAGCAATCCAAAATTACTACAGACGTCATTCACCACTTGCCAAAATATTAAAAGTTTAAAGGTGACGTCTTTTACCGGGAGATCAATTTCGACTGATATAAAAAACATATCATTTTAAAGCTTAGTTAAAATTCTACTTAGGCACATATTTCATTTGATTGTATGGACCCCCGTTTTTTTATATTTATAAAAAACCAAATGGACAATACTAAAAATGAAACGAACATGCATTTTTGTTGCATTGCCATCGAAATCATATGGAACCTTCTTAGATGACGGCATAGTATATATAAAAACTTCATGAATTATGGCAGAAGTATCAATGTTAAAAAGTAAACTGTCATTCATAAATAAACCAAAACAAACACAAACACTGTATTTCGTTCTTTATAAATAGGTATATTTTAATACCCTAGAACATTTTAAACTTATCTATGCATCGAATTTTATTAAATACCTAAATTGTATTCACTTCATTTGCACATGTTGTATACTGAATTGTACTGATTTACAGGCAAAAACACAAGAAGTCATGTTATTCGATAAGAAGCACACTAAATCACTTAAAACCTTCTAATGTAATTATTATTGACGATCCCCTGGTCTGCAGGTAACGGTAAAATATGTAATAAACAATAAATACAACAATAAATCGCACAAAATAAGTAAAATAATTATCAAAGCTCAAAGTAAACAAATCAATTGTCAAACATAATACTTGACAACCAAGGGATATTTTTTTGCATCTAAAGAGTTTTTTTAATGAGGTTGCATGTGTAGAGTAGGTAGAAAAAGTAAAGGCTCCCGCAGACAGGACGCGTCGCCTTGTGTCGTGTCACGTCGCGTAGCGTGTATTTCTACGCCGGCGCGCAGTCCCTGCCACACCGGCAAGCATACGCAGCGCATGCCCTTACTTCAAGCAGTGCAGGTCCTCGCATTGATAGTCCCAGCGACGCAGCGCACGCCCTTAAAGCTAACGCAGACCGAACGTAGCACGCGTGCGTGCGTGCAGAAATGGAATGGAGACGTCAGATGACAGACGTACGCACGCAACGCAACACCTAGGCCCCAAGTCCGCTAATTTTTAACCATTGTAATGCCAGCGACACACAACTGTCATTCTATTGACGGTCGTTAAGGAGATTATTGCTCTCGAGGTAAGCCAGGAGCCGATTGTTTAGTACACGCTCCATAGTCTTGCAGAGTATAGAGGTGACCGATATGGGTCTATAATTGGCAGGGTCAGCACGGCTGCCTTTTTTGGGCACAGGTTGCACGTTTGCAAGCTTCCACGATTGGGGAACTACACCAGTCTCCAGTGAGAGGCGGAACAGGCGTGTCAATATCGGAGACAACTCAGGCGCACAGTTACGCAGAACAATTGCAGGGATACCATCAGGGCCGCTCGCCTTATTTACGTCTAGGTTTCGCAGGATTTTAAGTACCTCTTTCTGGCGAATACAGACGGCTGGCATGTTGCAGCAGACTTTAGGTTACATTAGTGGCGTTTTACCTGCGGTATCTAGACGCGAGTTTTCCGCAAAAAGGGAAGCAAACAGGTTCGCTTTCTCTTCCGCAGTGTGAGCGAGCGACCCATCAGGTTTCTGCAATGGCGGCAAAGAAAGCTGGCAGAAATTGGTCTCAACTGCCTTTGCTAGAGACCAGGATGCCTTACTGCCAGCAGGATGGGAGGCAAGTTTGGCGCCTACAGTGCCGATGTGCTTGAAACGTGTTCTGCGTAATTCCTTTTTGCATGACTTAGAGGCCTAATTGTAGGTTTTCTTCAAATCCCGAGTATTCGGAGCTTTGCGCGATCGAGCATCAGCCCAGGCTAGGTAAGCCGTCTGTTTTAGCGCTTCAGCGCGGTTACATTCAGCATTGAACCATGGGCGAGCTTTGCTACCAGAAGAAACATCATAGTACGGTATGAAATACTCCATACCCTGACGCAGGACTTCTGTTATGGCATCGGCGCAGCGCGACGATTCTCCTGAAGAAAAACAGGCCTGCCATGGATACGACGCAAAGAAGTGGCGCATTTCGTCCCCATCTGCTGACTTGTATCGCCACACCCGTCTCTTACCACGAGGGCCCTGATCGGGTGGTGAGTACACGGATACAGATTTCACCAGACAATGGTCGGATGTGCCCAGAGGTGCTACAACCGACACTGAGCATCGGTCTGGATCAGTCGTCAGCAGAAGGTCCAAGCAGTTGGCTGTGTGAGATTCCACATCGGGAACCCTTGTCGCACAGCTTGTAAGCTGGGAGAGATTTAGCGACAGTGCCAATTTGCGCGCCTCTCGCCCAGCATGATCTGTCTCCTGGTATGGGAACAGCCACTCCTTGTGGTGGGCATTAAAGTCCCCCAGGATAACTAGCTGCGCCGAAGGGTACCTCTGTAGAACCTCATCAGCAGCATCACTGAGTTGTTCAAATAATTTGGTTGTCTCCGAATCTCCACTATGCGAGCGATAAACACAGGCATACACATTTTGGGCTACTCCAGTATTGACCAGTACCCACAGTATGGATAAATTGGGAGCCTCAAGGTTCTTGAGACGCTTGATACAGATGTCATCGCGAGCGTACACACAGAATCCGGCACGAGGTAAAAACCTATGTTCCAAGGAGTAGCCAGGATAGCTGAGGTACACCGCGTCAGCTGGACATCTGATCTGCGTCTCAGTGAGGAACAGCAGATGCGGTCTTTCTGTCTCAAGATGGTGATGAATTCCGGGCGTGTGCGGCCAGCCTTAGACTACGTGATATTCAGTCCGCCTGACAGTCCTCGCGCCAACTTCACTAACTACATATGAGCGCCTAAAGTATAGTGAAGTTTGCGGTTTGCGGCCCTCTATAAAGTATTTTTGGTTTTGGAATTAGTTTTTTTTTTCGTATAAGGTCAGTTTGTCAGTCAGTTAGGTTTACTTTAACAGATAAAGTGAGTAAAACCACACAAGTGCTCGCATTGCGGATCCGCACGGACCGGCGTCACGCAGCGAAGGCATTAAAATACAAAGTGATGTACGCGCTGCGCCGCAATGCATGTACGAATGTACGAATTTGTAACTGTTAAATTAATTTGATATTGATGCCGGCGCTTAAATTGCTATTGAGGCCATAGCAAAATCCACGTCACACAGCGCATCGCCTTACTTTAAGCAGTGCAGGTCCTCGCATTGATAGTCCCAGCGGCGTAGCGCACGTCATTAAAGCTAACGCAGACTGAACGTAGCACGCGTGCGTGCAGAAATAGAATGGAAATGTCAGACGACAGACGCACGCACGCAACGCATCACATGTCATCTCCATACTATTTTCTGCACGAATGCTCCCGCGCTGCGCTCCTTTTGCGTTAAGGCTCCCCGATGGAGTAGATTAAAAAGAGACGTCCAGAAAATAACTCGTAGATGTGCACTTCATACAGCTCCATACATTACAACCGCTGCGTGCGTCTGCGTCTACGCGAGGAAGCATTCGGTCTGTGGGAGCCTTAATTAATGGGATTCTGGCTCGGATACGAGTTCTTTTAGCAGTGTCAATCTGAGAGTTTACCATAATGTTGCCAGCATAATCATAATGATTACCACTTCACTTATTTAAAACACATTTTAATAAAAAACGGGGATGATTTTTTAATTCAATTTTCAATTTTCAATTTCAATTTCAATTTATTCAATCTAAATAATACAAACACATTGTCATACAGGCGTACCCAAGGCGACAATGCACCTAAAACTTAACCTAATTTATAAATAAATAACATTTCCATCATTATTAAACATATTAAACTTGATTTTACATAAGCTATTAAAGTCATTATTACAAATAAAATATTCATCATACCGTTATTAATAGTCATTATAAATTAAAACAAATATTCATTATAAGGTCAAACACTCTATTACCGCTTCCGTGAACCCTGCCAACGAGCATTGAAATATGTCTACTTTAATCGACACCTTGTTCATTATTTGTAACGCTATTGTTAAAGGTGCGTGTTTTAATACATTGGTTAATATATAACTTAGGAGTATTGCTTTATTAATTATGTACTTTAAACCTGTATAACTCTCATTTCAGTCGAAATTCTTCGCCCGCGTTTCATACATTTTTCCGGAGGTCTCTTTTATAAACACCAAAATTATATGAAAGTTATTGTTTTGACTCCATCCAAAATATTGAATTATGACTTAATTTTTCTATAATTTAATACAAAATATCGTTTTCGGTCGTTTTAAAAAGTAGCTCATTTGACCTGTCATTCAAGTAGCGGATTGCGAATGGACTGTATATTTTGTTTGACACCGGTGTTTTGTTTACAGGGGCAGGCCCGCCGCCTCCGCCGCCTATGATGCCTGGTGCAGGTAAGGCAAAACAGTTTAGAAAACTTAATAAATTAAAAATAATAGGCAGGATTCGAACCTGCGACCTTCGCTTTCAGTACTATCTTTAATGTGCATGCTTTGTGAATAGTGGTATTGCAATGGTATATTCACTTTTCTATTTATTTTACTTCTACCTTTTGCACGTCGTAATATATTTTTTTGTCAATTCGGACTTATGCGATGCTAGTTAAGGGCGCGTGTTCATTCGGAAACGTTCCCGAGTGTTTCGGGGCAACTATTTATACAGGGTGTAAGGGACATCTCTCCGAATACTGATATGGTTGCATTCAGACCATGAAACTGAACAAATTCTCATAGAAATATTTCAGATGACGTGAAAAAAATGATCTTCCGTACAAAGTCACGAATTCACGATCAGCTGACTGTATTTAGTAAATTTATTTATTTACGTCTCCTAAAATATTTTCTTATGGGAAGTTGTTCAGTTTCATGGCTTGAATATAGGGTGCAGTATTCGGAGAGCTGTCCCGTACACCCTGTATACACCACGTGGCTACCATGTTTGTTACAAAAACATGTTTCTAGAAACATGAATGTCCCAAAAAAATAAATGTTGATAAATTAATACGCGCCTAGGAGTATAAGTAATTTTGTTACTTCATACATAAGTTAGAATCTACTCCTACACAATTCTTTACTTTTTTCTTCTCTACTTATTATTCCTTATCTTCTATCTACCGGGAAAAACAAAAAAGGTATAATAAGCCAAGAGGAGGTCAAGATACTCCCGAATCTGAACAACTTTTCCCATAGAACATGATCAAGACATGATCGATATGAAAAAAAAAAACAATTTGGTCTTCCCATAGTAAATCAATCAGCTAGCTTTTTAAATATTTTGACCTATGTTCCATGGGGAAAGCTGTTCAGTTTCATGAGTACCTTGACCTCCTTTCTGCTTGTTATACCCTTTTTATACTCCCGGTATATTTTCTATCTATTGGTATTTGTGGTATGTTGGGCAAACTTGTTTATTGTTTTCTATGTTCTATCTATTTAAATTAATTGGTAATGCATGTGGTATTGTAATGGTCAGGTCCGCCGCCGCCGCCGCCTATGCCCGGACAAGGTTGGTATTGGTATTATACAAAGTTTGCGTGTTATTTATTACAAATACACTCTAACTATATTGGGTGAAATTTTACTAATAACCGATAGCGAAAACTCAGAACCGGCTGGTGATAAGGAACAACTTTCCCCAAGGAACATGTCGAAATACGAAAAAATATTTTTGAACTTCCGTAGTATCAAATCAGCTGATCGGCAATGTTGTATGCCAGTTCGAATTTTTCTTATCGTATTTCGACCTATGTTCCTTGGGGTAAGTTGTTCCTTATCACCAGCCGGTTCTGAGTTTTCGCTATAGTAAAATTTCACCCCATATTTCACTCTTCTTCTTTTACTTTTTTTTCTTCTCCTTATTTTATTTGATTGATTACTAATCATCTGGTAATGGATTTTTTTCTACGTTTTATTCACATGCACATAAATAGCGCAAAGCTATTTAAAAAAGAGGCCTAACTTCGATTTGTATATCACAATTTTGCTCTATATTTGCACACCTATATTTTTTTTAATGTTAATATGCATGTCGGTGGTTGTATATGTATATGAATGTAACCAACAGGTGGCCCGCCTCCGCCGCCTCCGATGCCCGGTCAAGGTAGGTTTTGGGATTTTCTTAATAAATGTAACATAGTCTCTTAGCGTATACGGAATTTAGGGACGGTGTACCGAAAACTTTGCAGATGCGATCAGACCATGAAACTGAACAACTTTTACCATAGAGCCAATGGTGGGAAACGAAAAAGTAATTCCGACCTCCCATACAAAATTGACGATCAGCTGACCGACTTTGTATGGGAGGTCAGTAATTTTTTTTCGTTATGCTCCATTGGCTCCATAGTAAAAGTTGTTCAGTTTCATGGTCTGAGCACGCCTGCAAAGTTTTCGTTACACCGTCCCTTACACCCCGTAATGCCCCGTATATAATGTAAAAAAAGTAGGTCTAAAAAACAACAGCATGGAATTCAAATTGGAATTGAATAATTTATTTAACTTTAAAACTTTCCCTTTACAACTTACAAATAAATAACGGCCGGTATTCATTGGGAACATTTTTGGGACAAAGTTCCGAAAAATGACATAAATACAAAAGTTCCACAATAAATGTTACCAATGTAGACGCATAAATCAATGTTTCGTAACAAACTCCCCAACGAGGGTGCGTCTTCATTGGGAACAAAGACACTTAGTATGATAAGGTTACTTTTGAGTACAAATATTTTAAGGGTGTGTTCTACTAACAAAACTGAACAACTTTTGTTAGAAATTTTTCTTCTAAATATGAAAAAAAAATTGGACCTCCTATAAGTGACACACTTTTTCAACATTTTTATATGGGAGGTCCCAATGGTTTTTCATATTTCGAAGAAAAGTTTCTAACAAAAGTTGTTCAGTTTTGTGAGTAGATCACACCCTCAAGAGATTTGTACTTAATTAAATGTAACCTTATAAAAGCACTACATAATTTGTCACTTTGCAAAAGCTACAGATCTTAAAAACAACAGCATGTAGTCCAAATTGGAATTGAATCATTTATTTTACTTTTAAAGCTTTCCCTTTACAACTTACCATTAATAATATAATGTAGACACATTTGAACAATGTTTTGGAACAAAGTCCCCAACGAGAGTGCGCCTTCATACAAAGTATCTGAAACAAAGTATCGAGGATTTTGTCCCTGGCTTCATTTACAACAATATTTACTGAAAATTCACCCTTGTCTTTTCAGGAGGACCACCGCCACCACCACCCCTACCAGGCATGGGGGGCCCCCCACCTCCCCCTATGCCGGGAATGGGGGGTCCGCCCCCACCGCCTATGCCGGGTATGGGAGGGTTCCGACCCCCACCACCGCCCGGCGGACCTATGGCGCCGAGAATGGTAAATATTGAATACCAAATTTTTAAAACACTTCCAGTAAGTATACAATTTAAGCAAACTTGCAGAATTTTCGCCGCAGCCTGGATTTAAACGAGCTACCTTTGCCATCTGTACTGGTGACGCCTCTACCACTAGAGCTATAGCCGGCTCAGTCCAAGCCCGCGAATTAAGCAAGTGAATGTGACCACTAACGCGTGGTAGGACTCCATCTACCAGGATAGTGGTAGATGATGGTAAATATTATGAAATTAGAGTAAACAGCATTCACAAAGATGTCATTTATTACTGTGTATGGGTATGGGGGGTCCGCCCCCACCGCCTATGCTGGGTATGGGGGGGTTCCGACCCCCACCACCGCCCGGCGGACCTATGGCGCCGAGAATGGTAAGTGTGTGGTAGTGCAGCCATTTTACTTTAAGTGAAAACTGTCTTATTTTATTTTATTTTATTGTTTTCGGGGAGCTAACAGCATAATTTACACAATGAATAGCATATTAGTAAGTATGAGCCAATTATAAGCTACCGCAAATAAAAGTAAAACATTCTGACTTCTACACGTCTAAAAGTAACAGTAAATATAAAAAGAAACTAAGATTAAGAATGTTGTGGATCTAAAACAATCGACTATTAGTTATTATTATTGTTCAAGGACAATGTTCCTGCTAATTTGGGTACGCAGACTAGTAGTACTATTACAAAATAAGTCTATGTTTACAATATTATCACATAGGTTATTAAATGATTTTAATGCTCTTGGTAAAAAGCTATTCGCTCTGTGATTGGTGCGACTATGAGGAACATGAAGCAAAGTAGTTCGTCGTAGATTTCTACTTGATACTTGAAGAGATATACAGCTAAGGAGGTCTGGACAGTCAATTTTTGATTGGGCAATATTCGCTAGGAAGCATACGTCAGATATTGTTCGATTCTTAATCTCATAAACTGTGGCACTTTTCAAAATTTTATCTCTTTTATCACTCTTTCACAATTTAAAATCTATTAATAATAAAAACATACAAAATTTTAAATCTAATGGCAATAAAAAGATTAACGACCGAAAATCGACATTTGTGCCTAATTTAACTTTTCAATCTAATTTAAGTTGTTTGATTTTTTTGACTGAAGTAATATTTACTACATTAAAATAAATAAATTGAAATTGGCTTGCCACCTATTTTTGCATATCAATAGCTTTGGTTCACATCCAGATCGAAGGATCAATATTGAGGTCCTTAATAAGCTCAGCTAGCAGTGGAAAAACGTGTGTGTAAATTATAAATATTTATTTTCACTGCACATACAATACTCGGAATCAAACCGACAAGAAGGGTTGGCCTTTAAATAGGTATAAAAGCAATATGGCCAGTGTAGGGCTTCCCTACATCTTAAACCGGTGTTACATTAAACATTGATGTAAAATTGTATACTTTTGGTCAATTCCATTTCCAGCCGGTACCGGACGTCCTGCCTTACGGCCTGAAACCGAAAAAGAAGTGGGAAGTGGAGGGGCCTCTCAAACGCGCCAACTGGAAAACCATTATACCCGCCAGGATGTCAGAGAAAGCTTTCTGGGTTAAGGTACGTGAAACTAGCTACATTTTGGGTCACAGGGCCTTTTGGGTCAACACTAGGTGTACTTTTGGGGTGAAAAGAGTTATTTTTGGTGCAAATTAGACACTTTTGGGTGACACTTTTGGGGCTTCAGGGACACTTGTGGAGCAAAAGGGATACTTTTGGTGCAATAGGGAACCTTTTGGTGCAATAGGGATCCTTTTGGGGCTGTAGGCCTACTTTTAGGGCTGTAAAGACGCTTTTGGTGCAATAGCGACACTTTTGGGACACTTTTTTGGTAAAAAATACACATTTACAGTAAAAAATTGTCACGCTTTGGGCATGAAAGCGCCCTTTCTTATGACATGATATTAATAAAAACTGGCCAAGAGCGTGTCAGACACGCCCACAAATAGGGTTTCGTAGTCAACGTTTAAATATCAGGTTTTCAGCATTACAAACTTAATTTTGTTGCTGGTTTGTTAGCAGCAGTATGATGACCAAACGCAAATAGAAAAACTCATTTTTTTCCGAAACCTTTAAGGGTACAATATCCGTTATAGTTTTCATTGCAACTTCAGATTGTAAGCTATATTCCATATTTATTTCAAATTTTTAGCGTTTATACTTTAGAAGTTACAGCTGGAACAAATTATGGGTCAAAAACGCCCTTTTTAAAAGCAAATATCTCATGACAGAAACATTTTAGTGACTTTGTTTTAAAGAAACCTCACCTTAGTTTTAAAAGACCTATTCAACGATACCCTACTCAATATTACAGAAGAAAAAAATTTTTTTTGCCCCCCTTTCACTTGTATGGGAGGGGGTCCAAAAAACATTTAAAATATTTTTTTCTTAACATTTCTATATTTGGGTCAACACGATCTATCTTCTCACCAAATTTCATGTCGATAGCTCTAAAACTGACGAAGATATGAGGGCGCGGCATACAGACAGACAGACAGACAGACAGACAGACATGACGAAACTATAAGGGTTTCTAGTAGACTACGAAACCCTAAAAAAGAAGTGGGAAGTGGAGGCGCCTCGCAAACGCGCCAACTGGAAAACCATCATACCCCCCAGGATGTCAGAGAAAGCTTTCTGGGTTAAGGTAAGCGAAAACAGTAGTACAGGGTCACTATTGGGAAAAAAGGGACGTTTTTCGGTTCATTTTTAAGGAAATAATTCGCTATTTAAGGGCAAATTGGGCACTATTTTTATGATAGCGGCACTATTGCTGCGAAAGGGACACTGTATGTGCGATAGGGACACTATTGCTGCGATAGGGATACCATTGGTGTGATAGGGATACTTTGTGGGCAACAAAAGCGCCCTACCCTTTGGCTTACGTAGGAAACAACTTTGGGGTACGTTCAAGGTGGTCTCTTTCGTAGCTGTTTCGTAGAACTTTTTCTATGACGTCGCTGAACGAATAACGAAAGCTGACTAGTTTAAAAGTTCTATGAAAGAGCGACGAAAGACACCACCTTGAACGTACCCATGGAAAATAGCAACATGGTAATTTCTGGGGAAATATGGGCAGTTTTTGGGCAAATCAGACACTTGGAGCCACACTGAAACCACTGTTATCAGTAAATAAGCAACCTTTGTGGGTGATTCTAGTCATGATTGTGAACAATTTTATCAATACCACCTGTGTCATAGAAAATTTAATATTTATTTATTTAATTTAACCATTTATTGTACACAAAAACAAATACAGGACAAGTAGTACAAATAAGAATTACACAACAGGCACTACTTATTTCTAATAAGAAATTTCTTACAGCAGGCCTACAGAAGTGAGATAGCATTAACGATACGCGGATAAGACGTGCACAATATTACTTAATTACTTAAATATAACCTAATAATACATAAGAGGGCAAGAAATAAATATACTAAATAAATACTTATATCTATTATTTTAAAAGACGAAAATTTCGTATCTTTTCAGGTACAAGAGGACAAACTGGCGTCGCCCGACATTCTCCACGGTTTAGCGCAGAAATTCTCCAGCAAACCCATGGCGAAGAAGAATGAAGATGCGGTTGACAAGTTAGTATATCTATTGGGATTTTAATGTTTTTACAGTGATATATTATTCTCTTCAATGAAAATGAAAAATGATACGCATCAACCGGGACTCGACCCCGGGCCGCATGGATCAACGCCCCACCGCTCTGTCACTGAGCTATCGGTACACCGATCGATGCATGCCATATTTCAATCTCTTGATGCTCGTCTTGAAGCGACATCTATAGAAAGTATTTACAACTTTATTACCTGGTTATTCCACATTACAATAGGAATTTAAACCATATGATGAAACTATTGCTTAACCAATAACCAATGACCCATGCAGCCCGGATTCGAGCCCCGGTCGATGCGTGTCATTTTTAATTTTCTTATTTTCATTTATGTAAGTACTAGCTGCCCGTCAGCGGTTTTACCCGCTGCAACCTATTATTCCGCGGGAAAAAAGCATTATTCGCCAAGAGATGTCGCTGTTAGTTTTTGGCGAAAACGTTTAAAATGCGAATCGGCTCAGTCACGCCACCTATTTCAAAAATATTGGAAAATGCGTGATCCCGTGGGAATGAGACATTTTTCCGTGGTAAAAAGCATCCTATGTGTTATTCCAGATGCCCTTTTATATTTCTGCAAAGTTTCATGTCAATCTAATCAGCCGTTTTTGCGTGATGTCGTAACAAACACACACACAAACATCCGCCTTTATAATATTAGTAGGATAGGATACCATCAACATCAACAGCCCATCTGCTGTGGTATGCCGGCTTAGAATAGCATCACCATGTATACTGAAATTTCAAAATTTTGCGAATGGCAGACAACTTGTCACTGTAGAAAAGAAACAAGCAAGCAAATGGTCTGGCAGAAATACGGGAAGCGACTTTTCTCCAATTTGCTCGGTAGCTTCATTACCTTAAAAAAAGAATACGTCAATGGGCTCATTTATGTTGTCAAGGCGCAGAGGACTGTAATAGAAATTGCCGGACTAGGCCGGTAATAAAAGGGTTCTTAAACTTCACACTTTCGTGATTAGGTGTTTTATGGAACACATTTTGTTTGAAGTTTGAAGGCTGAATGTGAATTTCCCGCGCATTCTTTATGAAACGTAACGTAAGCAAAACCAGCGCCAACGCTTTGCGAACTTTAAAAGTTACAAAGTGTAAATTTTATCACGATCTAAATATTTGTTTCCTTGCAAATTGGAGAAAAGCACTATACAAACCTGGGCCGAAATAACAATTTCTGGTCTCGTTTACTTTAGAAGGCCTCGACTTCGTCTCGGCCTTCCAATGCCACTCGACCAGAAATTGCTATATACTCGGCCTGTGACGTAATGTACTATTGTTTTATAAACTTTTTGGTTACAAAGTTTTGAGACTTTGTTTTACACTATGTAGTGAAAGACATCTTGTATTACCTGATTCATAGTAGAACCCGAAATGGCAACATTATTGCTGACGTCTTGCTCAAATGTCATGTAATGTGAAAGAGACGCACACAATAATGTTGCCATTTCGGGTCCTCTTTCTTCTATGAATCAGGTCATCATCATTCATCATCATCATTGGCCTCATGCGTCTGTGACAGACGATTTATTCAGTGTCCGAGGCAAGATTTTTCATGGCTGTATAAGCCGATACGGGAGCGGCATGACTTTCCGCACGCTCTACAAACGAAGGTGGAATTAGATACTGGCACATGCATGTTTAGATGTCGTTTTTGCCTTTTGTTTGCGAGACCAGCGAACCAGGCATCGTCGTGAGCTTTACGCCCATCAAACACACGCTTTCTCCATACATCCCTATTCTCAGCAAGCTTCTCCCAGCTTTGATGGTCGATGTCAAACGCAGCCATGTCCCGTTTGGCGCAATCTTTGAAACGTAGCATCGGTCTTCCAACTCCTCTTTTGGCGTTAGCTACGGCGCCAAGCAGGACACGCCGCGGTAGACGCGAAGGTTCCATGCGGTACACATGCCCTAGCCACCGCAATCGTCTTTGCTTGAGCAAAGCGGTAAAGCTAGGCAGCTGTGCAATTTCTAGAACTCGCTCGTTTGTGACTCTGTCCTGCCAAGTTATATGCAAGATGTTTCTTACGCAGCGCATATGAAATGTGTTGAGTCGACGTTCTTGTTTTGCGTACGAAGTCCAGGTTTCAGCTCCATACAAGAGTATGCTTAGAACGCAAGTTTGGTAAACAATTATCTTGGTTTTTGTGGTCAGGTGTTTATTATTCCATACTCTTGTACTGAGCCTGCCGAACATGGTCGCCGCTTTGCCGATACGAGTATTGATCTCAGCATCGAGGGTGAGATTGTTCGACACAGTCGACCCCAAGTAGCAAAACTTGTCAACTATGTTCAAGGGAACGCCACAGAGCAAAATACGTGGTGTTTCTCCACCTTGAGCTAGCACTATTGTTTTTTTGGCATTAATGGACATTGAGAACAGAGAACACGCGTGGGAAAACTTATCAACAATGTCTTGAAGCTCACTTTGAGAATTAGCAACGAAGGCTGCATCGTCAGCGAACAAAAGGCTATCGACGAATAAGTCATCGCGGTTACGCTTTGACTTAAGAAGCGAGATATTGTACAGCTTCCCGTCAGCCCTAGTGTGCAGGTGTATACCCTGTTGGTCATCGCCGAAAGCAACTTTAAAAAGCAATGAGAAGAAAATACCAAACAGGGTAGGAGCCAACACGCAGCCTTGGCGAACACCTCTACGCATTTCGAACGGCTCGGATGTATTGCCGTTAAAAACAACAGATCCTTTCATGTCCTCGTGGAAGGATTTAATGAGGCTTAGTAGTTTTGGAGGGCACCCGATGTTTAAAAGTGCAGTATAGAGTCCTTCCCTGCTCACGGTGTCGAAGGCTTTGTTAAGGTCGACGAACGCCACAAACAGAGGTGTTTTCTGCTCTACACTTTTCCTGCAGTTGGCGAAGTGTAAAGATCATATCTGTTGTGGAACGTTGGGCGCGGAATCCACATTGCGATTCGGGATATACACGATCAGCAAGTTTCTGGAGTCTTATTAAGACTAACCGAGCAAATAATTTACCTACTATACTTAAAAGGGATATTCCACGATAACAGTTACAGTCACCGCGGTCACCTTTGCCTTTGTATAGGGTAATGATGTTAGCATCGCGCATATCCTGTGGTATATATCCCGCTTCCCAACATTTACACAACAGCTTGTGCAGGATGAGTAATATGCACTTGAGCTTGATAATTTCGGCGTGGGTACCATCGTTTCCAGGTGATTTTCCAATTTTAAGCTGCTTTACAGCCTTGTGGTACTCCCTTATGGTAGGAAGATCATCTAACTCAGTCCAGGTAGCTAGTTTTGGCATGCAATCTGCAGCTTCTGGCATTATGTTCACTGGTTCTGAGTAGCAACATAATGTTCTACCCATCGTTCGAGTTGGCGTTGAGCATCTGTAATAACAGTGCCGTCCGCTTCTTTAAGGGGGGCTGTTTTTTTTAGGAAAAGGACCAAGGGCCTTTTTAATCCCAGCGTAAACACCACCAAAATTTCCCATATCAGCGCATGATTGAATGCTTTGACAAAGCTCGGTCCAGTATGCATTTGCGAAGTACCGTGATGTGCGTTGTAAAGGTGATTTTGCATTCGATAGGTCGATACGCGTCTTTTCGGATGGGTTAAGGCGATGTTTTAGCGCAGCTTGTCTTTTGGACTCGAGCAGAGGTGTAATGTGTTCGAGATTTTCAGCGAACCAGTCCTGGTTTTTGGCGTTCTGATGACCGAAAGCCGTACCGGCTACTTCTGTAAGTAGCTTCTTTACTTTGCCCCATTCCTCCTCTATCGGAGCGTCTACATCCCAGGTGGCAACTTCGTCGCGTACCAGCTCTTCATACTTTTGGACCACCTCATCGTCTCTGGTTTTTGGAAGATCGAGCTTCTTCCTACCAGGCAATTTGGATGAGTGGATCTTTTTGTGAGCTATAGCAACTTGTGATGCCACCAGGGAGTGATCTGTGTCACAATCAGCGCTGTGAAATGATCGCGTGTGCAGGGTCTCGCGGAGATTTTTCTTTTTGGTAAGGATAAGGTCCAGTTGATGCCAGTGTCCAGAACGAGGATGTTTCCAGGACACTTTGCGAGTTGATTTGCCTTTAAAGTAGGTATTGGTAACACACAGTAGGTGTTTAGAGCAAAGCTCTAATAAACGTTGGCCGTTTTCATTAAGCTTCCTATACCGTGGTTACCTATACAATCTGGCCAAGCAATGTTGTCCTGTCCGACCCTAGCGTTAAAGTCGCCCAGAATATATAAGCGGTCAGATGGTTTTAACCCGCGTAGAGTCTGGTCGAGCTGGTCATAAAACTGTGTTTTGGCTTCATCTGTTGAGGATAGTGTTGGTGCGTAAGCAGAAATCAGTGATACGTACCCATGGTCCGTATTTAATCGCAGCAACATAATGCGTTCCGAGATGCCGCAAGGAGCCTCTATAGATGTTAAGAGGTCGTTGCGTATGGCAAAGCCAACACCATACTCGCGCACAGCGCTGCAGTCCTTTCCTTTCCAGTAGAATGTATAATGTGTCTCACGCAAGGAACCCTCGTCAGGGAGTCTGGTCTCTTGTAAAGCGCAAACAGCAATGTTCAGTCTGTGTAGTTCGGCGTCGATTACGGCAGTTTTACGCAGATCTTGTGCGTCAGTAGAAGAACCTCCACAGGTGTCAGGGAGGCCTGTCCTCATAGTACGGACATTCCATGTATTTTCATAAAACACTAACTTAATTTTCTATCTAAATTATCATATCTAGACATCGTTATCTTTGGAGCACGAATGACGTTGTCATGTCATAGAGATGAGTTGCGGACTTTTTTCGAAACACATGTTATCGATGTTTTCATGCTACTAACATACATGGCCTTGACATGGTGTAAAAAAATCGGTGAAAAAATATAATTTTTTTTAGATATCGACCTTGGGGTAGTAAGTTGCTCAATTTCATGGGGTGGTTCACCCCTTAAAGTATTTGCAGTAGTTTTTTTTGGTGGAATTAGATTTTAAAGTTAAATTTCTTGGTCTTCTTATCCGTTGCAATTTTAAACGGACTTATTTTTTTATAATTTCTTTGGTTTCGCTTTGACAGCAACTAGGTACTTGAAAATAATCTATCGATATCTAAGGTGTCGATAAAGGACGCCACCTCTACGAATATTTTGTTCGTGCTCCAAAGATAACGATCTTCTTTTCGTGTGGGACACCGAGTCGTTCAACGACCCGATGAACCCTGGTGTCAGAGTTTTTCAACCGCCTACTTCAAGTAGCAGGCCTCTGACATGGCTGTGTAACGACCGCCATCATAGACAGCAACCGGGACCGACGGCTTAACGTGCCCATCCGAAGCACGGAACCATCTTACTTGCGGACAATCAGGTGGTTCAGCCTGCAATGTCCTAACCAGACTGGGAACAAATTCACAAAGTGATAAATATCAACTTTGTGAGTGACCCCACCGGGAATTGAACCCGGAACCTTTGCGTGGCAGGCAGGCATGCTAACCACTGCGCCACATCGGTTGTCAAAGATAACGATGTCTAATCATATCTGTTTTCTTACAGAGTGCACACGCTGAAGAAAGTGAAAGATCTTAAAGTGTTGGACAGCAAGGCGGCTCAAAACCTGTCCATTCTACTGGGAGGATCACTGAAGCATTTGTCATATGACCACATCAGGACGTGTGTGCTGCGATGCGACACCACAGTACTCACTGCGAACGTACTAGATCTGTTAATACAGGTAAGGGTTGCGGGAAATGAAATCTACCTACAATACGGCCGCAATAATGAGCCATATTTGACACGGCCGCTCTAATAAGCCATATTTGACATGGCCGCTCTAATAAGCCACATTTGACATTTGTACCTAAAGTACGGCCGTTTTACTAAGCTGTATTTGACAACGGTCACTAAAGTACGGCCGCTCGAATAAGCCATATTTGACAGCGGTTACTAAAGTACGGCCGTTTTACTAAGCTGTATTTGACAGCGGTCGCTAAAGTATGGACGCTCAAATAAGCCATATTTGACAGTACTCACTCACTGCGAACGTGCTAGATCTGTTAATACAGGTAAGGGTTGCGGGAAATGAAATCTACATACAATACGGCCGCTCTAATAAGGCAGGTTTGACAACTGTCATTCTTTAGACACCCGCTCAAATAAGCCATATTTGACATGTGTCATTGTGGTCACTAAAGTACGGCCGCTCAAATAAGCCATATTTGACAACTGTACCTAAAATACGGCCGCTGTAATAAGCCATAATTGGCAGCTGTCATTCTTTAGACAGCTGTCATTCTTTAGACAGCTGTCATTCTTAAGACAGCTGTCATTCTTAAGACAGCTGTCATTCTTAAGACAGCTGTCATTCTTAAGACAGCTGTCATTCTTAAGACAGCTGTCATTCTTAAGACAGCTGTCATTCTTAAGACAGCCGCTCAAATAAGCCATATTTGACAGCTGTCATTCTTAAGATAGCAAACCTTGTCAAAACCTGTCCATTCTACTGGGAGGGTCACTGAAGCATTTGTCATATGACCACATCAGGACGTGTGTGCTGCGATGCGACACCACAGTACTCACTGCGAACGTACTAGATCTGTTAATACAGGTAAGGGTTGCGGGAAATTATGAAATCTACCTAAAATACGGCCGCTCGAATAAGCCATATTTGACTAAAATACGGCCGCTCGAATAAGCCATATTTGACTAAAATACGGCCGCTCGAATAAGCCATATTTGACTAAAATACGGCCGCTCGATTAAGCCATATTTGACTAAAATCGCTCGAATAAGCCATATTTGACAACTGTCATTCTTTAGGCAGCAAACCGTCTCAAAACCTGTCTATGTAAGAATCAATAAGCCATATTTGACAGCTGTCGTTCTTTAGACAGCAAACCATCTCAAAACCTGTCCATTCTACTGGGAGGATCACTAAAGCATTTGTCATACGACCACATCAGGACGTGTGTGCTGCGATGCGACACCACAGTACTCACTGCGAACGTACTAGATCTGTTAATACAGGTAAGGGTTGCGGGAAATGAAATCTAACTAAAGTACGGCCGCTCGAATGAGCCATATTTGACACGGCCGCTCTAATAAGCCACATTTGACAGCTGTCACTAAAGTACGGCCGCTCGAATAAGCTATATTTGACACTTGTCAAAATTATGATGTTATTAAGTCTATCTAAAATACGGCCGCTCGAATAAGCCATATTTGACAGCGGTCACTAAAGTACGGCCGCTCGAATAAGCCATATTTGACAACTGTATCTAAAGTACGGCCGCTCTAATGAGCCATATTTGACAGCGGTCACTAAAGTACGGCCGCTCTTATAAGCCATATTTGACTAAAATACAGCCGCTCAAATAAGCCATATTTGACAGCTGTACCTAAAATACGGCCGCTCGAATAAGGCATATTTGACAGCGGTCACTAAAGTAAGGCCGCACCAATAAGCCATATTTGACAACTGTACCTAAAATACGGCCGCTCGAATGAGCCATATTTGACAGCTGTACCTAAAATACGGCCGCTCGAATGAGCCATATTTGACAACTGTCATTCTTTAGACAGCCGCTCGAATAAGCCATATTTGACAGTGGTCACTAAAGTACGGCCGCTCAAATAAGCCATATTTGACACCTGTCATTCTTTAGACAGCCGCTCGAATAAGCCATATTTGACAGCGGTCACTAAAGTACGGCCGCTTAAATAAGCCATATTTGACAATTGTCATACTTTAGACAGCCGCTCTAATAAGCCATATTTGACACCTGTCATTCTTAAGACAGCCGCTCGAATAAGCCATATTTGACACCTGTCATTCTTAAGACAGCAAACCGTCTCAAAACCTGTCAATTCTACTGGGAGGATCACTGAAGCATTTGTCATACGACCACATCAGGACGTGTGTGCTGCGATGCGACACCACAGTACTCACTGCGAACGTACTAGATCTACTAATACAGGTATGTAACTATAACAAGCCCAAAGGAGGTGAAGGTACTCATGAAACTGAACAATTTTCCCCATGGAACATGGGACGAAATATAAAAAAAGGTGGGCCTCCTATAGAAAATTTCCGTTACTCCCGGTATACCGGGAGTAACGGAAAGGGTATAACAAGCCGAACGGAGGTCAAGGTACTCATGAAACTGAACAACTTTCCCTATGGAACATGGGTCGAAATATGAAAAAAGAATTGGACCTCCCATAGTAAATCAATCAGCTCATCGGCGATTTTGTATGGAAGGTCCAAATTTTTTTTTCATATTTCGACCCATGTTCCATGGGGAAAGTTTTTTAGTTTCATGAGTATCTTGACCTCCGTTCGGCTTGTTGTACCCTTTCCGTTACTCCCGGTATAGATCTGGGGGCACTGCCCAGTTGAGCGCAAAGCAAACACTGCCTTACCATCTTTTACTGGAACGCATTTTCAGGCCCCTATTTGATAAGACCAGACATTCGAGTTTTTCCCATACAACTTTAAAAGTTGAATAACTCGGAAACTAAAAATAATCGCGGAACATACATGGGGTATGATGTGAGGAATCTAATTTCTTTTTATTGACGTCACTCTATGGTCCACCTTGTATATTGTGTTGAAAAGACCATTTTGTGGGCTGAATAATGAGCAATTTTTTTTAACATACATATTGCAGGGTAGACAGAGCATAAACGGCTGTAAAAGTAGATTATAACACCACATCTGACAAAGTTTAAGGGTCATTCAGAAGACTGTGTATCACCATATTGACAGGATGTCAGTCTGTCGTCCAAATTTTTAAATATATAGGGTGATGCTAATAATGGCCGTGTGATGCCGGCTTAGAATAGCATCACCCTATTTCTTTCCTGTGGGTGTCGTAAGAAGCGACTAAAGGACTCGAGGGTATCATGTGTATTGCAATTTTAGGCGACAGGGTGACAACCTGTCACTAAAGCGATACACGACAATAGCTAAAACGACCCTCAAATATGTGTGAGACGTGGCGATAACGACCGTATTTTTATGGTCGTTGACGCTCTGCCTACCCCGCAAGTGATAAAGGCGTGATGTATGTATGTATGTATGCTAATAATAAATAAAACCGGCAACACACAGCAAACAATTTGAACTATTTATAAACATACCACAAAATCTCACTAGATGTCGCCACAGGGTTTTTAAAACGCGCTAGTGAAGTGTTTTCGTGGATCCTACTTGATTGGAACTAATATGAAACTGAGTTTACCAAACTGAAAATTGAAGAAGAATTTTTTGAAAACCGCAGCTATCTGCGGTTAAAGTGATATTATAAAGAGGAAAGATTTGTTTCCTTTTTTGGTTTTTTGTTTATTTATTTTATTTAACCGTTTATTGCACACAATAAAACACAAAGGGACCTAACATATTGAACAAAACAACAGGTCAGCTTATTTCTAAAAAGAAATCTCTTACAGCAGACCTAGTGAGGCAGTTGACGTGTACATCTTGCTATGATATCTATAATCGATGTTTTTTTGTATGTAATCGATAAACTCCGAAACTAGTGGACCGATTTTCAAAATTCCTTCACCATTAGAAAGGTACAACATTCCTGAGTAACATGATGGGCCGCTTTTGCTGGCACATGGTCCTGATGAGTCACTTCTGCTGGAACGAAGTAATCGATTTTTTTCTACGGACAAATATCCAATTTCTTTCAAAAAGAAGATTGTGTATCACCATAGTGACAGGTGGTCAGCCTGTCGTCCAAAATTGTAATTCAAAACACTCAACTCCCTTGGTCGCTTCCTACGACACCCACGGGAAAGATATAGGGTGATGCTAATCTAAACCGGCACCACACGGCAAACAATTTAAACTATTTAAAAAAAAATACCGCAAAAGCTCACTAGATGTCGCCACAGGGTTTTTAAAACGCGCAAGTGAAGTGTTTTCGAGGATCCTACTTAATTGGAACTATTTTAGAAGTGTTAGACGTTAATTACCAATTGAAACCTGTAGAAAAATTTTTGAAATCCGCTTTAAATATGCGGTTAAAAGAGTTATGTTAAAACATAAGAGTAAACACACTTAGAGGCGACACTCCCGCTCCAGACGCGCTCAAGGTCATTATATTTGCCTACCGTCTGGCGCTCGCACTGCGAGCAATTCGGCCGGGAGTGCGCTTCCTCGCGTAAGCGTTGGTCGCGCGGGTCAAATATTGTTTTTTCGGAAATGTTTAGCCTTTCCGAATGACTATGGCGCTTATGGCTGTAAAAGTGATGCGAGGATGACTCTCCATCTTATTTTTTTAATTTGCCTAAAAATGAGCAAAGGTTCTAGGTAAGTACAGTAAATAGGTACCTACCATTCTTAATAGGTACGCATTGGTTTTGTGTTCTCCTATTTTTACTTACGTCGGTACCTACTACATAGTTTCAGTTTTCTAACCCGACATACCTACCTACCTAAGGTAGGTAGGTGTCTAAGTTAAGTTATTGTTAGCTGATTATGGTAACAAACAAATTCGTAAACCATCGCAATTTTGTTAAAATAATTGCATTTGCACGATTTTTCATCCTATGGCGCGTAGGCGTGTAAAATTACTACATACACCGAAAGTCATGCGACCCGCTAGTTTGGAATAATACTATAACTAACACGTGATAAGGGCTTTAAGTGCGGGAGCGGCATTACGGGCTGAGGGGGGAAGTAGGCATTTAAAGCGCGGCTTTTCGGGCCCAGACAAAGAAGTTTCACTTCTACACGGTAGTGTTATTATTTATTCTTATGGTTAAAATATAAAAAAAATATTAATTAATTACGAAAATCATAGGGCAGAATGTTAAAAACTGAAGGATTGAATTATTTTACTCTCTTTTAGATTTCAATAGATGGCGGTAATGCAATGTCTGACAGCAATGATATTAATTATCTCCCATAATTAAAAATTACATTACTACTTCTTCTATCGTGTAGGACACCGAGCTGACGAACGACCCGATGAACCCTGGTGTCAGAGTTTTTACCTTCTATTCGGCTTTTGATCTCTAACTTGGTTGTGTATCGACTGCCGTCTTAGTTATCACTTATCATATCATAGACAGCACCCGTACCCGATAGCTTAACATGCTTTCGGAAGCACGGAACCATTTTTACCCGACAGCCTCAGAAGGAGGGTTATGTTTTTCGAGAGTATGTATATGTCGTCTAGAAGGGGGTGGGCTGGTGTGTTTGTGGTGTGTCTTCTTAGGGGTTTCTGGTGTGGCAGGAGTGCTCTCCTGCGGTTTCATGGTTGTGGGCACGTCGTGGGTCCTCAGGCAAATCCAAGTAAAGTCAGGAAATGGTCACGAACTCAGATTTTATTCAGCTTCTCAAGGAATGCATTTTACAGGATAAGTATGCACCAAAGTGCATCTAGCAAGTGCAATGAACGTGACCGGTCCGACGTGTGCACCGTTCCACGGTCTGGAGTGAGAATGCACCAGCCGACCCGATCCACATGGGCGGAACTGATTTTAGCGCCACCACACGGACGTTTATTGCACTTTTACAATCACCCAATCATAGAGCTTCAAATCCCACTACGGTTACTCCGGGTTGCCGGTACTACGATATCGAAACGACACGTCGCTGTCGCTAAATTGTCGCTCGCTACGACACGGCCATACTGACGAGTCACACGTCCTCGTGTGTACCTGAAACAACCAAATAAAAGTGTAGAGCAACATGTTACGAGTGGCCTGCTCGGCCAACCTGATTAGCACAAAATTAAGAAAATGTCTGATCAAGCGTTCACTTTAAAATGAAAATAAAATCAATGAAAAGTAGGTAAACAAACTGAAAACAATAGCTAAAACCATGATCTTCGCCCTAACTAGTGAGTTGCGCGCATAACTCACTTCGGGCCACTCCAAGTCAGCCAATACCAATAGTCTCATCGAGACTTCGGGCCACTCCAAGTCAGCCAATACTAATAGTCTCACCGAGACTTCGGCCCCCGCCGTACCGTCAGCCGCGCACCGCTCCCTGAACGACCATAATATGGCCGCAGTTACGACTACGACTAACGCATACAGTGCAGCCAAATAAATCATGATTTTACCTCAGGTTTTGTAACTATCAACAACCAGTTGAAGACCAGCAATTTTCTTATCAAATCACTCTCCAAGTCTACTAATGCTTGATCAAAAGGCATCTTCCAAATTATGTCATGGTCATACTGTATGTTCTATTAGCAGTCTATAATTCTAATAAGAATCGAACTTATCAAACAACTACAATAATTTTGATTCGGCTTTGTCTGGTTATTTTCTTTACAGGATTATCTACCTCAAATCTCACTATGCTATGCATTAAAACGCGGAAATAGGAAACGATACGACCTGAAATCGCGCTACCTATGCTTTTATACGCTGCAATGAAAAGTTTACAGAAGATTCACTCGACCCTATTCAGGATTTTGCGATTGTCATTTGTTACATAGCCAGAGCTGCTACTGTCAACAATCAAAACCAATAAGAACATCAAAACTGTTAAATCTGATACAAAAACGTCATATTATGCCGAGCTAATTCTAATCTAAGAAATATAACGTTCTTGGTACTTCCTAGTTACCCTGACTTCCCCTGAGATTCCGGTTATTTCCAGTTACAGTCGCCAGTAAGCGTCAAAATCGTAGCTAGTCCTGAGTAAGCCGTTTGTATAGGCGTCCCGTGCGTTGTTTTCCTAATTTGTCTCAATATGAGAAGCGATCCGACAGCGTTTGAATTTAGCTCACGATAAACTACCATCATATGTTGTGATCTGTCGCGTTACGCTACGAGTACAAACGAGCTGGTATATGGCGAATTGTTTGGTCAAATTATGATTGCACTAGGTACCTAGTTCGTTTATTTACTACGCACTAACTAGCGTTATCGTTGGCTAAGCTGATAAGGATGACGTTACACTACGAGCTAGATCTTTTACACGAATTTTCATCTCACCTGTAGCTACTCGCGTCTGTACTCCGCGGTAAACGAAAACCAAAACTCGCGTAACAAACTGCACACGACTTTATACACAGGTGGAATGTCAGGTTCGATCGCACTCGGCACTCAAATCTATGTCCATGATAGCGGTAAAACAGAAAACCGGGTTTGAAACAGTAACTGCGCTATGACGATACTTTGTTAAAAACGAAAATCACGTAAAATTTTCGAACCGATCACTATCTTGCGTCGCATGAATTTATTTTGTGCGATCACAAATGTCACTAGTAAACTATGACTACCCCATGAAAATTCCTCGGAACATGACTATCGCGCCTGTTAAAATTACGTTAGCAAATAGACGAAACCTCATGAAAATTTATTCGCGGCACTTTTATAAGGCGAAACGAAAAGTGAAAATCTGCACCATTATCAAAGTAAACTGATTACGACTCACCGGATTGTTCAATTGTCTCGCGTAGGCCTCTTGCAGTAGTTGTCCCTCCGGTTGCGCCGCGCCTCCGGTCCTGGGACCACCGCCGCTGCCACCGCCATTGCCTCTGCCGTTGCCACCGCTTTGATTGCCGCTGCCCGCTGCCGCTGCTTTGGTTGCTGCTGCCCGCTGCGCCACCTTGCCGAACTTCTTGTATCATCTTCTTCTGGGTCTTGATTTTTGTAGGCTTCTAACATCCGCATCTTGAAGTGGTTTTGTTGCTTGCAAAATCGACGTCAGTTTTCGCTGCTGGTTGAATGCCCGAGGTGATCCCGCTTCTGATGTCGTCTAGAAGGGGTGGTGTGCAGGTGTGTGTGTTGGTGTGTCTTCTTGGTGTTTCTGGTGTGGCAGGAGTGCTCCCCTTCTGTTTCATGGTTGTGGGCACGTCGTGGGTACTCAGGCAAATCGAAGTAAAGTCAGGAAATGGTCACGAACTCAGATTTTATTCAGCTTCTCAAGGAATGCACTTTACAGGATAAGTATGCACCAAAGTGCATCTAGCAAGTGCAATGAACGTGACCGGTCCGACGTGTGCACCGTTCCACGGTCTGGAGTGAGAATGCACCAGCCGACCCGATCCACATGGGCGGAACTGATTTTAGCGCCACCACACGGACGTTTATTGCACTTTACAATCACCCAATCATAGAGCTTCAAATCCCACTACGGTTACTCCGGGTTGCCGGTACTACGATATCGAAACGACACGTCGCTGTCGCTAAATTGTCGCTCGCTACGACACGGCCATACTGACGAGTCACACGTCCTCGTGTGTACCTGAAACAACCAAATAAAAGTGTAGAGCAACATGTTACGAGTGGCCTGCTCGGCCAACCTGATTAGCACAAAATTAAGAAAATGTCTGATCAAGCGTTCACTTTAAAATGAAAATAAAATCAATGAAAAGTAGGTAAACAAACTGAAAACAATAGCTAAAACCATGATCTTCGCCCTAACTAGTGAGTTGCGCGCATAACTCACTTCGGGCCACTCCAAGTCAGCCAATACCAATAGTCTCATCGAGACTTCGGGCCACTCCAAGTCAGCCAATACTAATAGTCTCACCGAGACTTCGGGCCCCCGCCGTACCGTCAGCCGCGCACCGCTCCCTGAACGACCATAATATGGCCGCAGTTACGACTACGACTAACGCATACAGTGCAGCCAAATAAATCATGATTTTACCTCAGGTTTTGTAACTATCAACAACCAGTTGAAGACCAGCAATTTTCTTATCAAATCACTCTCCAAGTCTACTAATGCTTGATCAAAAGGCATCTTCCAAATTATGTCATGGTCATACTGTATGTTCTATTAGCAGTCTATAATTCTAATAAGAATCGAACTTATCAAACAACTACAATAATTTTGATTCGGCTTTGTCTGGTTATTTTCTTTACAGGATTATCTACCTCAAATCTCACTATGCTATGCATTAAAACGCGGAAATAGGAAACGATACGACCTGAAATCGCGCTACCTATGCTTTTATACGCTGCAATGAAAAGTTTACAGAAGATTCACTCGACCCTATTCAGGATTTTTGCGATTGTCATTTGTTACATAGCCAGAGCTGCTACTGTCAACAATCAAAACCAATAAGAACATCAAAACTGTTAAATCTGATACAAAAACGTCATATTATGCCGAGCTAATTCTAATCTAAGAAATATAACGTTCTTGGTACTTCCTAGTTACCCTGACTTCCCCTGAGATTCCGGTTATTTCCAGTTACAGTCGCCAGTAAGCGTCAAAATCGTAGCTAGTCCTGAGTAAGCCGTTTGTATAGGCGTCCCGTGCGTTGTTTTCCTAATTTGTCTCAATATGAGAAGCGATCCGACAGCGTTTGAATTTAGCTCACGATAAACTACCATCATATGTTGTGATCTGTCGCGTTACGCTACGAGTACAAACGAGCTGGTATATGGCGAATTGTTTGGTCAAATTATGATTGCACTAGGTACCTAGTTCGTTTATTTACTACGCACTAACTAGCGTTATCGTTGGCTAAGCTGATAAGGATGACGTTACACTACGAGCTAGATCTTTTACACGAATTTTCATCTCACCTGTAGCTACTCGCGTCTGTACTCCGCGGTAAACGAAAACCAAAACTCGCGTAACAAACTGCACACGACTTTATACACAGGTGGAATGTCAGGTTCGATCGCACTCGGCACTCAAATCTATGTCCATGATAGCGGTAAAAACAGAAAACCGGGTTTGAAACAGTAACTGCGCTATGACGATACTTTGTTAAAAACGAAAATCACGTAAAATTTTCGAACCGATCACTATCTTGCGTCGCATGAATTTATTTTGTGCGATCACAAATGTCACTAGTAAACTATGACTACCCCATGAAAATTCCTCGGAACATGACTATCGCGCCTGTTAAAATTACGTTAGCAAATAGACGAAACCTCATGAAAATTTATTCGCGGCACTTTTATAAGGCGAAACGAAAAGTGAAAATCTGCACCATTATCAAAGTAAACTGATTACGACTCACCGGATTGTTCAATTGTCTCGCGTAGGCCTCTTGCAGTAGTTGTCCCTCCGGTTGCGCCGCGCCTCCGGTCCTGGGACCACCGCCGCTGCCACCGCCATTGCCTCTGCCGTTGCCACCGCTTTGATTGCCGCTGCCCGCTGCCGCTGCTTTGGTTGCTGCTGCCCGCTGCGCCACCTTGCCGAACTTCTTGTATCATCTTCTTCTGGGTCTTGATTTTTGTAGGCTTCTAACATCCGCATCTTGAAGTGGTTTTGTTGCTTGAAAAATCGACGTCAGTTTTCGCTGCTGGTTGGATGCCCGAGGTGATCCCGCTTCTGATGTCGTCTAGAAGGGGGTGGGCTGGTGTGTTTGTGGTGTGTCTTCTTAGGGGTTTCTGGTGTGGCAGGAGTGCTCTCCTGCGGTTTCATGGTTGTGGGCGTCGTGGGTCCTCAGGCAAATCCAAGTAAAGTCAGGAAATGGTCACGAACTCAGATTTTATTCAGCTTCTCAAGGAATGCATTTTACAGGATAAGTATGCACCAAAGTGCATCTAGCAAGTGCAATGAACGTGACCGGTCCGACGTGTGCACCGTTCCACGGTCTGGAGTGAGAATGCACCAGCCGACCCGATCCACATGGGCGGAACTGATTTTAGCGCCACCACACGGACGTTTATTGCACTTTTACAATCACCCAATCATAGAGCTTCAAATCCCACTACGGTTACTCCGGGTTGCCGGTACTACGATATCGAAACGACACGTCGCTGTCGCTAAATTGTCGCTCGCTACGACACGGCCATACTGACGAGTCACACGTCCTCGTGTGTACCTGAAACAACCAAATAAAAGTGTAGAGCAACATGTTACGAGTGGCCTGCTCGGCCAACCTGATTAGCACAAAATTAAGAAAATGTCTGATCAAGCGTTCACTTTAAAATGAAAATAAAATCAATGAAAAGTAGGTAAACAAACTGAAAACAATAGCTAAAACCATGATCTTCGCCCTAACTAGTGAGTTGCGCGCATAACTCACTTCGGGCCACTCCAAGTCAGCCAATACCAATAGTCTCATCGAGACTTCGGGCCACTCCAAGTCAGCCAATACTAATAGTCTCACCGAGACTTCGGGCCCCGCCGTACCGTCAGCCGCGCACCGCTCCCTGAACGACCATAATATGGCCGCAGTTACGACTACGACTAACGCATACAGTGCAGCCAAATAAATCATGATTTTACCTCAGGTTTTGTAACTATCAACAACCAGTTGAAGACCAGCAATTTTCTTATCAAATCACTCTCCAAGTCTACTAATGCTTGATCAAAAGGCATCTTCCAAATTATGTCATGGTCATACTGTATGTTCTATTAGCAGTCTATAATTCTAATAAGAATCGAACTTATCAAACAACTACAATAATTTTGATTCGGCTTTGTCTGGTTATTTTCTTTACAGGATTATCTACCTCAAATCTCACTATGCTATGCATTAAAACGCGGAAATAGGAAACGATACGACCTGAAATCGCGCTACCTATGCTTTTATACGCTGCAATGAAAAGTTTACAGAAGATTCACTCGACCCTATTCAGGATTTTTGCGATTGTCATTTGTTACATAGCCAGAGCTGCTACTGTCAACAATCAAAACCAATAAGAACATCAAAACTGTTAAATCTGATACAAAAACGTCATATTATGCCGAGCTAATTCTAATCTAAGAAATATAACGTTCTTGGTACTTCCTAGTTACCCTGACTTCCCCTGAGATTCCGGTTATTTCCAGTTACAGTCGCCAGTAAGCGTCAAAATCGTAGCTAGTCCTGAGTAAGCCGTTTGTATAGGCGTCCCGTGCGTTGTTTTCCTAATTTGTCTCAATATGAGAAGCGATCCGACAGCGTTTGAATTTAGCTCACGATAAACTACCATCATATGTTGTGATCTGTCGCGTTACGCTACGAGTACAAACGAGCTGGTATATGGCGAATTGTTTGGTCAAATTATGATTGCACTAGGTACCTAGTTCGTTTATTTACTACGCACTAACTAGCGTTATCGTTGGCTAAGCTGATAAGGATGACGTTACACTACGAGTTAGATCTTTTACACGAATTTTCATCTCACCTGTAGCTACTCGCGTCTGTACTCCGCGGTAAACGAAAACCAAAACTCGCGTAACAAACTGCACACGACTTTATACACAGGTGGAATGTCAGGTTCGATCGCACTCGGCACTCAAATCTATGTCCATGATAGCGGTAAAAACAGAAAACCGGGTTTGAAACAGTAACTGCGCTATGACGATACTTTGTTAAAAACGAAAATCACGTAAAATTTTCGAACCGATCACTATCTTGCGTCGCATGAATTTATTTTGTGCGATCACAAATGTCACTAGTAAACTATGACTACCCCCATGAAAATTCCTCGGAACATGACTATCGCGCCTGTTAAAATTACGTTAGCAAATAGACGAAACCTCATGAAAATTTATTCGCGGCACTTTTATAAGGCGAAACGAAAAGTGAAAATCTGCACCATTATCAAAGTAAACTGATTACGACTCACCGGATTGTTCAATTGTCTCGCGTAGGCCTCTTGCAGTAGTTGTCCCTCCGGTTGCGCCGCGCCTCCGGTCCTGGGACCACCGCCGCTGCCACCGCCATTGCCTCTGCCGTTGCCACCGCTTTGATTGCCGCTGCCCGCTGCCGCTGCTTTGGTTGCTGCTGCCCGCTGCGCCACCTTGCCGAACTTCTTGTATCATCTTCTTCTGGGTCTTGATTTTTGTAGGCTTCTAACATCCGGATCTTGAAGTGGTTTTGTTGCTTGAAAAATCGACGTCAGTTTTCGCTGCTGGTTGGATGCCCGAGGTGATCCCGCTTCTGATGTCGTCTAGAAGGGGGTGGGCTGGTGTGTTTGTGGTGTGTCTTCTTAGGGGTTTCTGGTGTGGCAGGAGTGCTCTCCTGCGGTTTCATGGTTGTGGGCACGTCGTGGGTCCTCAGGCAAATCCAAGTAAAGTCAGGAAATGGTCACGAACTCAGATTTTATTCAGCTTCTCAAGGAATGCATTTTACAGGATAAGTATGCACCAAAGTGCATCTAGCAAGTGCAATGAACGTGACCGGTCCGACGTGTGCACCGTTCCACGGTCTGGAGTGAGAATGCACCAGCCGACCCGATCCACATGGGCGGAACTGATTTTAGCGCCACCACACGGACGTTTATTGCACTTTTACAATCACCCAATCATAGAGCTTCAAATCCCACTACGGTTACTCCGGGTTGCCGGTACTACGATATCGAAACGACACGTCGCTGTCGCTAAATTGTCGCTCGCTACGACATACGGGGTGTTAGGGACGGTGTAACGAAAACTTTGCAGGCGTGCTTAGACCATGAAACTGAACAACTTTTACTATGGAGCCAATAGTGGGAAACGAAAAAAATTTTCCGACCTCCCATACAAAGTCAGTCAGCTGATCGTGAATTTTGTATGGGAGGTCGAAAGATTTTTTTCGTTTCCCACCATTGGCTCCATAGTAAAAGTTGTTCAGTTTGATGGTCTGATCATGCCTGCAAAGTTTTCGGTACACCGTCCCTAACACCCTGTATAGGGTGTAATTTTATTAGTGGCGGATCCGTTAAGGGTGTGTTCTGTCAATGAAACTGAACAACTTTCCCCAAGGAACATAGGTCGAAATACGGAAAAAAAATTTGGTCTCCCCATACTAAGTGTGTTGGCCGGCCGGGTCAATTAGTATGGGAGGGCCAATATTTTTTTCATATTTCGACCTATGTTCCTTGGGGAAAGTTGTTCAGTTTCATTGACAGAACACACCCTTAACGGATCCGCCACTAATAAAATTACACCCTATATATATGTGTGTATGTATGTATTTATGTATGTATGTATGTGGACAAGAAAATTCCTTTTCACGGGCTACAGCCCAAACGGATAGCTAGATTTTGACATATGAGGTGTCGTTTAATTCGTCTCAGCAGCGCGAGTGACACTGGCTATATTAAAAAAATATAGATTCAAGATGGCTAATTTTTACAGCCATACACTACTATAAAATAACCGCAGTCGGGTTTTTGTATTTTAAACACATCTACTTGTTCTTACAGACAATCATGTGGTTACGTTAAAAGCTATGTTAAATAATAGACCTTATTTCAAAGCATTAGCAAAATAGCATCAAAAAGACTTATTAAAAGAGTGATGGTTTTATTGGTGTCGCAGTTATGCCGCGAAAGCTCACTAGATGTCGCTACTAGGTTTTTAAAACGCGGTAACGAAGTGTTTTCGCCAATCATACTTGGTTGGTTGTAATGTAACTGTAGCCGCCAGCCGTAACATTCGACGGTCGCGAAAAAGTAGAAATTTTTGTAATCCGCTTTCGAATAAGTTAAGGAAGTGGAGTATTGCGTAATATCATCAATACATAGTACCTAGCTAAGAATAACGCCATCCCTAGTCCACTCAGTCAGGCTGTTTCCTAAAAGACGACTTAGTTTTTGACCTCGGCTGAAAACCAGTCGACTATGGTCAACCACGTGGTGGCGGTGATACATTAGCATTCCCAAAGAGGGTTGAAGTCAGGCCGGTCATGAAACATAGCCAAATCCCTTTGCTACATGACTATCGTGACAGGTTGTCAGCCTGTCGTCTAAAATTGCAGTACACATGAAACCCTCGAGTTCCTTAGTCGCTTCTTACGACACCCACAGAAAAGAAATGGGGTGATGCTGTTCTAAGCTGGCACACACACGACAAATTCATTATTCGGGAAGAAAGAAGAGGAGTACGTTTGTATGAAAAAACGCCGCTTGGGAATCGTCTTAACATTCTTTCCGAAGCACGGAACCATTCTTCAGGTGGTTTCGTTAAATGTTATGGTCTGTAAAATCCATATTAAAAGAGATGTCAACAAAGTAAAATAAACCTTAAATAAAAGCATTAGCAAAACGGCATCTAAAAGTTTTATGAAGAGTGATGTGAAGGTTTTATTATTATCGTGGTTAAGTGTCGTATACCGCAAATTCTCGCTAGATTTCGCCACTAGATTTTTAAAACGCGATAACGAAGTGTTTTCGCCAATAATTTTTTTATTTATTTATTTATTAATCAAAATTACACACATTATTATTACAGGATAAACCCAATGCAACAATGTATTTAGTTAATCTTATTATAGCTTAAGTAACAAATTGTGACTTTTATGAATTTCGTCAACGTACAACTATATATATCAGTTACTTTCGCAACTTCGTTTAGAATCCTTAATGCGGTATTTAGTGGCGAATACTTTAGAATATTAGTTCTACTGGGAGGAATCAGAAAAGTATGGTTTCTTGGCCCTTGACGCAGTCGTGGATTTGGAATAGACGATAAAACATTTTCCAGTATCTGCGGATTATTTAAAATACCTCTAACCACCTTAAAAATATATACGACCACTGTCAGATAACGTCTTAATTCAAGTTTTTGGTAGCCGGTCATACCCAAAATAAACAGTGTCGGATACATGTGCGGAAAGAAAGGGTAAATACCATATGCCTTCCAGTAAAGAAACCGGACGAATTTGTTCTGAATCTTTTCTATCATGTCAGAGTATTTGGCCAGCCGATGTGGCGCAGTGGTATGCCTGCCTGCCACGCAAAGGTTCCGGGTTCAATTCCGTTGGGGTCATTCAAAAAGTTGATATATATCACTTTGTGAATTTGTTCCCAGTCTGGTTAGGACATTGCAGGCTGAACCACCTGATTGTCCGCAAGTAAGATGGTTCCGTGCTTCGGATGGCCACGTTAAGCCGTCGGTCCCGGTTGCTGTCTATGATGGCGGTCGTTACACAACCATGTCAGAGGCCTGCTACTTGTAGTAGGCGGTTGAAAAACTCTGACACCAGGGTTCATCGGGTCGTTGAACGACTCGGTGTCCCACACGAAAAGAAGAAGAGTATTTGGCTTCGTGCGGACTCCATATCATGGCACTACTCTCTAACCGACTCCTTACTTTCTTTTTTCTTCTTCTTCTTCTTCTTCTTCTTCTTTCTTCTTTATAATGATTAACGATTGATAGCCGATGTGGCGCAGTGGCAGGGGGGTTTCACTCCGCGGTTTAGGTGTTACCCGCCCGGCTGCTCCCTGAAGGAGCGAATCTCGGTCGGTTGTCGCGCGCGAGATTCACCGCACGTTTGTACGTATTCGGGTTATTTCTTCAGAAGTGTTATTTTGTGTTTCGAAAGTGGATTAAAAACTAAAAAATGGCTAGCCATGGACCTCGCAAATACTGCAGTGTAGATATATGTAAGAACAATATAAAAAAGAACCCGGAAATAAGTTTTTTCGTTATTCCGAAGGAGATGGAAAAATAAGTTCCTTCTAAAATTGTATTTTGATAATTTTCAAATACTTGTTTATTTCTAACATTGGTCAGAGTACAGGTACCTACAACAACTGGGACCGACTTTTGCTTCAGGTCGTTCGAATCCTAACCAGACTGTGAACAAATTTATATCGTGATAATAGATAGGTAAGTCGGTAGGTAGGTATCAATTTTGCGTAAGCTTCACTTTCTATCATCTCATAAGATTAGTAGGTAGGTAGGTAGGTACTTACTATTGTATAATGTTACGCTAGCTTAATTTAAATTCGATTTAAAAAACTTGCAATACTTGTCTTGTAGTTACCTAGAATACCTATGTACCTACTGAACAGATAAATTAAATACCTACTCGATTATAGTGACAACCCTTTGAGAGCGCGCGCGGCCGGGTCATTGTCCGGCGGCGTCCAGTGGAGATTGAGCCGTTCGCGCGCAGTAATAAGTTTCAATTTTGCTTGCGGGCGGTCGGCTAAGCCGAGAGTAGGTATCTTTTTATACCTAATCACGGCTTTTGTTAAGGCCGCTATAGAGGTTTTCACGAAGCCCATACCAGACCTCTCGGAGCGTCATTTTGCGAAAAACATGGGGATGTTTGAATATTGTTTACAGTGATATTATGAATAAAAATAAATATATTTTTCTGCAATTGGATTAAGTACATCTTCTTAAATAACATATATTATTTTTAAATCTTTACTACTGTTATTTTTTCATACAGAAGCCGTTATAATGGCGCATTATTTTGCAAAAAATCGTATAATAAAACGTGGTATTATTCTATATTTCTGAATAAAATTGTAAAATGTTCACTGTAGACTTTTTTTTCAAATATATACTCTATTTTTTTGTATAATTGATATTTTTTTACAGTGAACCAAAACTCTAAAACTCACGCTTGATTTGAGGTCTTTTCCTGAATTTTGGTTTTGTCGCTTTAGATATCGCTGTTTGTAACAGGTTTAAAACTAAAATGTTAATATTTACCAGTGTTGGGCAAATTGTAATTAACTACTAATTACAAAATTACAATTACTGTATGTAATTGCAATTACCAATTACGAATTAATAATTTTAAAAAGTAATTTCAATTACCAATTACTTTGATGTAATTGTAATTAGAATTACTAAATTACTCAATTACATATGAACAAGGGCCATATAAATAACAGCTATAAGGATTTTAAACTATGTGTTTATTTCTAAATAATGACCCATACAAAACAATATGATGAAATGAAAAGGTGTTTTTATCATCTCTATTCAAAAACAAAAACAGTAATGTATCAAGGATAGGTTGATATGCTGCTGATAGTACATGAATCAATACTTAGAATTGCTTGGCCTTTTGCACTCCTTGAACCTTTCGTTTTTTTTTGTGTAAGTATATCGGGTTGTAAGGGATCATCGCGTTGTAAGAGTTCATCAGGTCGTACGGGTTCATCGGGTCGTAAGAGTTCATCGGGTTGTTAAGGTTTATCGGGTCGTAAGGTTTCATTGTTCTGGTCGAAAGGGTTCTTATGGTCGTAATGGTTCTTCGGGTCGTCACGATTCGTCGGGTCGTAAGAGTTCATCGGGTCGTAAGAGTTCATCGGGTCGTAACGGTTCTTCGTGTCGTAAGTGTTCTTCAGGGGCCCATTAAATAAAGATGACAATTGTAATTTACAATGACAATTTGCGGCGCAAGCGAGCCGATTTGCTACCAAGAACTTAACTATCCATACAAGTTTTTCAATGTAAATCGAATTGTCATTGTAAATTACAATTGTCAGCTTTATTGAACGGGCCCCTGGTCGTAAGGGTTCTTCGTGAACTCTTAGGACCCGTTGAACACTTACGACCCGTTGAATCCTTACGACCCAATGAACCCTTCCGACCCGAAGAATCCTTGCGACCAGCTGAACCCGTTGAACCATTACAAACCTAACAACCCTTACGACCCGATGGCTGACCTCTAAAGACCCATTGACAAGCAATTCGAAGGGCCGAGCCGGCCGAGTCATTATGTACTTATACCTACCTTATACCTACAAATTAGTTTAAGTTTTGACTCAAAAATTAGCGATTGAATACTTAATAATCACCACAAAAACTAGATTTTCAATCATCACTAATTTAGTGACAAAATTATAAGTTTTAATCGTCAAAATTTGTGATTATGCCAATACTGCAATGTATCATACTACAAAATGTAATTGAGTAATTGAATTACGAATTATAATTACTTAATTACATAATTGGAAAAGTAGTTGCAATTACTGTTAATTTCAATTACATGTAATTGAATTAAAAGTAGTTCAATTATTAATTAAATTACAAAAGTAATTAATTACGCCCAACACTGATATTTACATTGTACATTTTGTAGATGAAGATATGCTTGATTAAATGTACAAGTAACATATTATTTTTACATAACGGTTTTCGAGAAACTCACATGTTTATAAAGCCAATATTTGCAAATTTGCTAGAAAAAATTGAATGCGCTCTTAAGGAGTGAATTTTCTGTACCCTAGTACTATTATATATTCTGTGGCAGTGGTTAGTATGCCTGCCTGCCACGCAAAGGTTCCGGGTTCAATTCACAGTGGGGTCACTCACAAAGTTGATATTTATCACTTTGTGAATTTGTTCCCAGTCTGGTTAGGACATTGCAGGCTGAACCACCTGATTGTCCGCAAGTAAGATGGTTCCGTGCTTTGGATGGGCACGTTAAGCCGTCGGTCCCGGTTGCTGTCTATGATGGCGGTCGTTACACAACCATGTCAGAGGCCTGCTACTTGCAGTAGGCGGCTGAAAAACTCTGACACCAGGGTTCATCGGGTCGTTGAACGACTCGGTGTCCCACACGAAAAAGAAAGATAATGAATTCCAGAGGACCCAAATTGCTGCCTTGACTTACTCCGGACAAAGTCCTATACTCAGCTGAGACGTGACCCTCAAATTCCACAAACTGTCTACGATCTGATAAGTAATCCGCAAAAAATCATACATACTTGGTTGTAAATTAGTTCTAGGGTTCGTATCCTGTTCAGGGTCGCCAATTATGTATGAAATTTTTATAATCCGCTTTCGAATAAGTTAAGGAAGTGGAGTATATTTTTTTCTCAACGTTTCTAAATTTGGGTCACCATGATCTATCTTCACACCAAATTTGATGTCGATAGGTCGATAGCTCCAAAACTGACGAAGCTATGAGGGCGCGGCATACAGACAGACAGACAGACAGACTTGAGGAAATGTTAAGGGTTTCTAGTAGACTACGAAACCCTAAAAATAGACCTTATATCAAAGCATTAGTAAAAAGATTTATTAAAATGTAATGGTTTTATTGGTGTCGCGGTTATGCCGCGAAAGCTAGCTAGATGTCGCCACTTGCTTTTTAAAACGCGATAACGAAGTGTTTTCGCCAATCATACATACTTGGTTGCTTGCGTGTCCTGATGAGGTTCCCTGAGTTTTATATCGAATTTTTGTAATCCGCTTTCGAATAAGTTAAGGAAGTGGAGTTATATTCTCTTCTCAACGTTTCTAAATTTGGGTCACCATGATAATAAATAATAAATAATAAATATCCCTGGACGAAACACACAGCGCCATCTAGCCCCAAACTAAGCAAAGCTTGTACTATGGGAACTAGACAACTGATATAATACTTATATACTTTTTTTTTGTAAATAAATACATATTATACATAGAAAACACCCAGACTTAACACAAATATTTGAAAATTGACTTTACAAATATTTGTGTCCAGTGGGAATCGAACCCACGACCCTCGGCGTAGAAGGCAGGTGCACTATCCACTACGCCATCGGGACATCTATCTTCTAAGATCTAAGATCTATCTTCACACCAAATTTGATGTCGATACTCCAAAACTGACGAAGTTATGAGGGCGCGGCATACAGACAGACAGACAGACAGACTTGACGAAATGATAAGGGTTTCTAGTAGACTACGAAACCCTAAAAATATACCTTATATCAAAGCATTAGCAAAATGGCATCTAAAAGTTTTGTTAGAAGCATTTATTGTTGTCGCGGTTATGCCGCGATAGCTCGCCAGATGTCGCCACTAGGTTTTTAAAACGCGGTAACCAAGTGTTTTCGCCAATCATACATACTTGTTTTTAACTTAGTTCCAGTATTCGTATCCTCTTCAGGGTCGCCAATACTATGTGTAATTTTTGGAATCCGCTTTCGAATGAGTTAAGGAAGTGGAATTTAATATCCCACCAAAAACGTTATGTAAAATCTAGCCAAGACTCGATGGAAACTCTCCTGTTTATGATGAACACTGGTGTCCGTTTTTCACCTCCTAGTTGGCTGATCTCTAACTTGGTCGTGTATCGACTGGCATCTTATTTATCATATCATAGACAGAATTTTGTACCCGATAGCTTAACATGTTTTCCGAAGCACGGAACCATTTTTCTTACAGACAATCAGGTGGTTACGTTAAATGTTATGTTCTGTCAAAGCCATATTAAAAGAGATGTCAAAAAAGAAAAATAGTCCTTATATCAAAGCATTAGCAAAACGGCATCTAAAAGTTTTAGTAATATATCTGTAAAATGTAACTAAGAAAAGTTTTTCAGTTTCACTAGTAGAACATACCTTCAAAATATTTTCAGTGAATTTAATAGTATCAAATTCCACTTCCTTAATTTATTCGAAAGCGGATTACAAAAATTGGTCTACTTTGTGGCGACCGCGTCCGTATGGTGGCATAAGTTTCATTACAACCAATCAAGTATGATTGGCGAAAACACTTCGTTATCGCGTTTTAAAATCCAAGTGGCGACATCTAGCGAGACTTTACGGAATAAAGACACATAACCGCAATAACAATAAAACCATCACTCTTTGGAAATTCATCAAAATTTGGACCTCCCATAGGTATAAAAACTGTCCAAAGCATGTGTCAGTTTATATTTGAGGTCCGTTTTTTTCATATTACTGAAAAAATTTACTAAGAAAAGTTGTTCAGTTTCACGAGTAGAACATACCCTGAAAATATTTGCAGTGAATTTAATAGGACCTTATACAGGATGTTAGAAAAAGTACTGCGTTCCTTTCGAAAACTCAACAACTCGAAACTGAACAACTTTCCCCAGGGAACATACGTCGAAATATGAAAAAAAAATTGGTCTTCCCATACAAACTGACCCGACCGGCCGACACATTTAGTGTGGGAGGTCCAAAATTACTTTCCATATTTCGACCTATGTTTCTTAGGGAAAGTTGTTCAGTTTCATGTGCAAGTTCATCCCTCAAAAGGAACGCAGTACTTTTCCTAACACCCTGTATACTAAGCTCTCATTGACAAAGTCTTACCTCATAAGGCTACGCTTGGCGTGGTTTGGTGTATCACCAGTTTTATGTTCAAGGGGTACACAACATTATCTTCTTGCTTTTATCCCAAATCACGACGCTACCACTACTCAAAGCCTCCATACATTTGAAATCGGCGCAATATGTTTTGTGGTCGTGTGATGCCGGCTTAGAATGTCATCTCATCACCCCAGATCTTTCCCGTGGGTGTCGTAAGAGGCGACTAAGGGATAAATTCATCCAGGTGTTCAATCCCTGGATGAATTTCACAATCGCATTGCAAAATCTTGCATTGCGCTCACCAACCCGCCAAGCGTAGGGAGTATGGCAAATACCCCCCTAATAGGGGGCGGCCCATGTTCAGCAGTGGTTTGTGGCTTTATTGTGGGCTGTTATGATGATGATGATGATGATGTTTTGTTAGAACACAAAATCATGTAGTAAAAAGATTTGGCAATGCTTTATGACGTCAATCCGCTTTGGGATTGCTATTGTAGATGGTATAACCGCCACCATGCGGTTGACCATCCATAATAGCTACAACAGTCCAGTCCAGACCATAGTCGACAGATATTTAGCCGATGTCAAAACTCTTCGTCGCCTTTTACGAAACACCCTGAGTGGACTAGGAGTGGCAGTATCGCCAGCCATGCTACCACACGACAAAAAGACACAATAAGCTTGAACAAATCAACCTCTTGACACGAAACCTAAAGAATTTATTCTAAATCTCAAGAAATTATTCTAAATCTGTTTCGACCAATTTTAGATATTGGAGGGCATACAGATAATAAAAGCTTTTTAGCAAATAATATCAACCAACGAAAACTAAAAAGCATAAAATAATTAACCTTTGTAAGTTAACCATAACCATAAAATCGTTAGTTTTGAAACTATTGATAAAAGGTACCTTAGTAATATTTATGGAAGTATTTTGAGATTTTATTCAATCTTATTAACCAAGTTCATAAATTAATCTAAATGTGCCTGTCTACATGATTTTGAGTCAGCGCGAATCATAATTAAATCCTGAAAAGGGTCGAGTGAACCTTCTGCATACTCTCTATTTTGTGTTACCCATTAGTAAGGGAAATAACATTACTTCTTCTTCTATCGTGTGGGACACCGAGTCGACGAACGACCCGATGAACCCTGGTGTTATAGTTTTTCACCTCCTATTCGGCCTTTGATCTCTAACTTGGTTGTATATCGATTGCGGTCTTAGCTCTCAGCTACTTTAGAGCTAGCTAGCTCACTCAGCAGCTTTACATGCTTTTCGAAGCACGGAACCATATTTCTTATAGACAATCAGGTGGTAATGATAAATGTTATGGTCAAATCAATATTAAAGTAGACTTCGAAAAATAAAAATAAAAAGATTTATTAATATAGTGATGGTTTTATTATTTTCGCGATTATTCCTCAAAAGCACGCTAGATGTCGCCACTAGGTTTTTAAAACGCGATAACGTAGTGTTTTCGCCAATCATACATACTTGGTTGTAACTTAGTTCTAAGGGTTCGTATCCTATTTAGGGTCGCCAATGTGATATTTAGTGGGATATTATATATTGCATATCAAATAAATAATCGCCTATCAATACATATTCATCATTTATATTTTTTTTTACATCAAATATCTTACTTCACTACAAATAAACTAAATGTTTAACAAAACATAAACTGCAGATAATTCTAATTTTTACATCAATATGACATAACTTTGTTCCTCATAATGCAATACAGATAAATTTATTTTTGTACAAAAATACTGCATACATAGCATGAATACTGACTGCACAGCAAATTTTCCATATTTCATAGCAAAATAACTATCCCAGTCGCATATTAACCAGTAAACATACGTAAGTAAACATAAGTTTATAGGTCCGTTAGGTATAGTCTTAGGTTAGGTCAAAGGGTTAGGTTAGAACTTTGACCACAACGCACGAGCCGAGCGAGCGGAGCGAGCGTGCCGCGGCAGCGGCCGGCGATGTGCCAGAAACGACACGCTATGCGCGTCATCAATTTAAAATATGATTATCGATGTGTATGATTAACGATGATGGTTCATCTCTAATAAAAACTGCTGTAAATAATATAAAAATAGAAGCTATATTTAAAAGAAAAAGAGTGAACAGGTATAATGTGCATTAAGATTATTAGCTGTGCATTGATGAAAAAGTTTTTGGTTTAGGAAAAATCGCTGTACTCTGCGAAAATAAATTGTAGTGTGTTTAGTGATATTTTGAGTTGAATATTATGCTGTGCAATCAGTAATTTTGATGGGAATTTGGAATCTTATTGCATAGAAAGAGGATATTTTTTGATTTGCGTTTAAATACTTCCCATATTTAATTTTTGGAATCCGCTTTCGAATAAGTTAAGGAAGTGGAGTATTACCGCAAAATAGAGAGTTTACAGAAGGTTTACTCGGCTCTATTTCAGATTTTCGCGATCGGCATTTCGACGGTCCCTACGTATAATGACGTAACTGAAAATAGCAAATTTTACAGGAGAGCGTTTTTAAGATTCAAACAAGTGTATCTCTAGTAATATTTCAGATAGAGTTTTGAAATTTTGAACATGTATTTATTTGGTCAATATGTTTAAGAAAAATATAATAAAATGTGGTATAAATAATTATTTTTATATTAAAAATCATATACGTAGTTTTACGTCGGAAAAACTCGAGCCGTAGAATGCCAATGTGGCACTTAAGTTCTTATACGTGGAAATGTATTGCAAACAAACAACACAACTGTCAGTTAAGGGATTTTACGTTGGTTTTATTACACACTAGCAGCCCGCCCAGCGGTTTCACCCGCTGCTACTTACCTGTTTTCCCGTAGAAATTGGATCTTTGCCCGTAGTAAAAAGTCCATTACTCCGATCCAGCAGAGGTAAATGTGCGAGCAGAAGCGGCCCGTCATGCTGAATAACTTTTACTTTGAAGCCATGGCCGTATCTCTTATAGTTTAGATGGGATGCTGGTGGTCTTCATCAGGTACTCCAGATCCTCGATGACCATGTGCCAGAAGAAGCAGCCCGTCATAGTGAACAACTGGGATGCTGGTGGTCTTCATCAGGTGCTCCAGATCCTCGATGATCATGCGTCAGCAAAAGCGGCCCGTAATGGTTAACAACTTTGTCTATGAAGCCATTGCCGTATCTCTTATAGTTTATATGGGATGCTGGTGGTCTACATAAAGTACTCCAGGCCCTCGTGACCATTTGCCAGCAGAAGCGGCCCGTCATGCTGAATAACTTTTACTTTGAAGCCATTACCGTATCTCTTATAGTTTATATGGGGTACTGGTGGTCTACATCGGGTACTCAGCCAGATCCTCGATGACCATGTGCCAGCAGAAGCAGCCTGCCATGCTGAGTAACTTTTACTTAAAAATCATTACCGTATCTCTTATAGTTTAGATGGGATGCTGGTGATCTTTATCAGGTACTCCAGATCCTCGATGCCCATGTCCCAGCAGAAGCAGCCCGTCATGATGCACAACTTTTCTATGAAGCCATGGCTGTATCTCTCATAGTTTAGATGGGATGCTGGTGGTCTTCATCAGGTACTCCAGATCCTCGATGACCATGTGCCAGCAGAAGCGGCCCGTCATGGTGAACAACTTTTTCTATGAAGCCATGACTGTATCTTTTATAGTTTAGGTGGGATGCTGGTGGTCCTCATCAGGTACTCCAGATCCTCGAGGGCTGACAAAAAGTAATCCATGTCCTTCTTTACTATGCTAGTAATATCAGTGCCAAATTTCGCGAAGATCAGTAAAGCGGTCTGGCTTTTTTGGGTAATATCCGCTGTATTTCCCGCTTTTCCTGCTGCTTACCGTTTTCCCGTGGAAATGAGGAATTTTCCCGTGGTAAAAAGTAGCCTATGTTACTCAGGAATGTTGTAGCTTTCTAATGGTGAAAGAATATTCGAAATCGGTCCAGTAGTTTCGGAGTTTATCGATTACATACATACAAAAAAACAAACAAACAAACAAAAAAACAAACAAAGTTTTCCTCTTTATTATATTAGTGTAGATATACCGTATTTCAAATTGGATTTTACCTCGTATTTTTAAATTTTACGAGTAAGTACAAGTTGAAATCGTTATAATAAAATTTGGTTATCAGCTAAGAATAGTTTTCAACAATATGAAATCAACGGTATAGCAAATATTAACAAAATTATTTTTATGCAGTAAGTGCCAGATACGGGAGAGAGCACGTCAGGGCGTGTTTACCTTCCAGTGTAAAATAACGTAACTTAACTACCATCATTTTACGTCGGAAAATGTGTTGTTAAGTGGGTTCCTAACTACCACTACCGTGATTTTACATTGGAATTGTGTAAATTGTGTAGTTACGGGGTGGCAATTTTGAATGGAATTAGGCCATTTTGAACCATGCTGTCTTTACCGAAGGTAGCTTATGACAATCTTAGGTGAAAGCAAAGAAAAAAGGCAAATGACTTAGGTACCACTTACGGGATTGTACGTAGGGACCGTCGATTTGTTACAAAGCCACTTGTGTCCTACTGTCAAAAATCTCTAAGTATAAAAACGTCAAAACAGCAAAATCGGACAAAGAACGTCGTATGATTCTGAGCCAATTTTAAATCCAATAAATATGTCATTCGTGTCAACTACCTTCTTTTACCTTGACTTCCCCTGGGATTCCGGTTTTTTCCAGTTTTCGTCTGTAAGCGTCAAAATCGTCGCTAGTACTGAGTGAGCCATCTGGTAAAGGCGCCCGCGCGCCATTTTCCTAAATTGTGGTTATGCCGCAAAAGCTCGCTAGATGTAGCCACTAGGCTTTTAAAACGCGGTAACGAAGTGTTTTCGCCAATCATACTTGATTGTAACTTAGTGTTCCTGTGCTGTCACGGTCGCCACCTTATTGATGATTAAGTTTTTGTAATCCACTTTCGAATTAGATAAGGAAGTGGAAAGTTACAGTCAAACAAAGACTTAACATTAAATTAAATGGACTAATATTTTTCATACAAAATAATAAAATTGTTGCCATTTATAGCCAATGTTGTCATTGTGACCATAGAAATACAGTCGTTATTGCCACAACTGACAAGTTTATAACGTTTCTTCTCGTGTGTGTTTGACAACTGTCAAATATGGCTTAGCTGAACGGCCTTGCTTGAATTTATCAAATTTCTAAATATTTTAAAAGACTTCTTGTGTTAGGTATAGGTACAATTTTTTGCAAAATTTTGCACCGCATGCACGATTTGAACTTGCGACCTTCGGCATCTGTACTGCCGACGCCACTACCAACTAGGTTACTGCAGCTCAATCTCAGCCTGCGAAAGGAAGGTCGAAAGTTTGCCGAAGGTTGCAGGTTCAAATCCTGTGAAAACTATCGATTTCCTATTGAATTTTAACCCGTTCTACCAAAATGGAAGAAAGCGTGTGTTTGATGGGCGTAAAGCTCACTATGATGCCTGGTTCGCTGGTCACGCAAACAAAAGGCAAAAACGACATCTTAACATGCATGTGCCAGTCTCCAATTCCACCTTTATTTGTAGAGCATGCGGAAAGTCATGCCGCTTCCGTATCGGCTTATACAGCCATGAAAAATCTTGCCTCAGACCACAGAATATATAATAGTACTTCAGACACTGAATAAATCGTCTGTCACAGACGTATGTGGCCAATGATGATGACCAAATCTCAATTTACCTGACTGCCTCAGAAGGACGGTTATGTTTTTCGAGAGTATGTATGTATGTATGTAAGTATGTATGTATGTATGTATGTATGTATGTGGACAACAAAATTCTTTTTCACGGGTTACAGCCCAAACGGATAGTCCGGTTTTGACATATGAAGTGTCGTTAGATTCCTCTCAGCAGCGCGAGTGACACTGGCTATATTAAAAAAATATAGATTCAAGATGGCAGATTTTTACAGCAAAATACTACTTAAAAATTACCGCAGTCGGTTTTTTTAACACATCTACTTGTTCCTTTTCAGTACCTTCCACCGGCGGATCAATTGAAGAAGCTGACGGAACTCAAATGCAAGAGTGAGGAGTTAACGGAAGCGGAACAGTTTGCGGCGACGGTAGCGGATATCAAACGACTCGGACCGAGGTTGCGGAGTTTAGCCTTCAGGGAACATTATCCGGAAATAATTTCAGAAGTCAAACCGGTGAGTGCCTCTCTAGAGACACACTTTATGACACTAAATGTCAATATCACTGGCAGGTTGATACACCAAATGTTGCTTTCGGACACCAAATGACACTGAATCAATCAACTGCGTACGAGCCAATAGTTGGCTTTTGACGTTTTTACTCTACAACTGTGTAAACGTCCCAAGACTTGGTTCCAAAATATGTGTAAAATGGCGCCCACACAGTTTTCAAGTTACAACTTTGAGGATCTGTAAAACTGAAAGTTTCGGAAATAGGTATTTATGTTTGTATCTAGATAGTATGATAGAGGGACTCTTGTAGATTTGAAAACTGATCTTACTCAATGATGATGATGATCTTTCCGGCCGGTTTCGGCCATGGCGACCACTTCTACTCCTAATCAAGTCGGCGCTGATGCGCTCGTAGGTGGCTATTGTAGCCTATTTTGGCAGTAAACTCCCGTGCACAGTGTGGGCACGTGATTTTGCCATTGATATAATTGTAGTTAATGGCAGCGGGAGGACGGGCCTTCAGTTCATCGCGTTTAGCGTCAAGGTCTGCTTTACGCTGCTCCTCGAAGTCGCGGATTCGCCTCTTTACAAGACCGCGCCATTCTGGCCGTTGTGCTGCCAAAACCTCAAATTGAGAGGGTTCGATATTGCATCTTTTCATGTGTCTCTTCTGAACATCTTTAAATCGGAGGAGTTGACCGCCATGCTTTCGCTTGCCCTCCTCTAGCTCAGAATAGAAGATGCGCTTCGCCACTCGCTCATCCGCCATCCGGGATACGTGACCGCACCACCGAAGCTGTCGACGCATTAAGTACGCTTCAATGCCACCAACATTGGCTCGTCTTAGAACTTCGGTGTTTCGCACTCGGTCGGACCATCTGATCTTCATGATGGTGCGAAGGCATTTGAGGTGGAATCGATCCAAAGTGCGTATGTGGTGACGATACACACACCAGGTCTCGGAAGAGTACAGAAGGTTTGGCAGCACAATCGCCACATATACAGATACTAGCTAAAACCCGCGGCTTCGCCCGCGTAGTCATAAGAAATAACATAGATACCTAAGTATATTGCGCTTTATGATTTGTTGCACTTAAACACAAACATCTTGCCCCTTTCCTTTCTCTTTTAGAGATAAACAGAAAAAAAACGCCTAAACACGTTATGTGTAATCTTAAAGACGGCTGATGTGGCGCAGTGGGACCTCTCCCTCCCGCTCTCCCACTTGCTCTCCCTCTCTCTTACCCTCTTGCTCTCCCTCTCGCTGTCCCTCTCGCTCTTCCTCTCGGTCTCCCTCTCGCTGTCCTCTCGCTCTCCCTCTCGCTGACCCTCTCGCTGTCCCTCTCGCTCTCCCTCTCGCTGTCCCTCTCGCTCTCCCTCTCGCTGTCCCTCTCGCTGTCCCTCTCGCTCTCCCTCTCGCTGTCCCTCTCGCTCTCCCTCTCACTCTACCTCTCGCTCTCCCTCTCATTCTCCCTCCCGCTCTACCTCCCGCTCTCCCTCTCGCTCTCCCTCTCGCTCTCCCTCTCGCTCTCCCTCTCGCTCTCTCTCTCATTCTCCCTCCCGCTCTACCTCCCGCTCTCCCTCTCGCTCTCCCTCTCGCTCACCCTCTCGCTCTCCCTCTCGCTCTCTCTCTCTCATTCTCCCTCCCGCTCTACCTCCCGCTCTCCCTCTCGCTCTCCCTCTCGCTCTCCCTCCCACTCTCCCTCCCGCTCTCCCTCTCGCTCTTCCTCCCGCTCACCCTCCCGGCTCTCCCTCTCGCTCTCCCTCCCGCTCTCCTTCCCGCTCTCCCTCCTGCTCTCCCTCCCACTCTCCCTCCCGCTCTCCCTTCAGCGGATAAAAAAATTCATACAAACTTTCACTCCTGTTTTACCCCCATAGGGGTGGAATTTCAAAAAATCCTTTTTAGTGGATGCTTACGTTGCTTAAGGAATACACATGCCAAATTTCACGCTTCTAGCTCCAAGGGTTCGGTTTTTACGACCATGCGTAATTTTCATCCCCTATGTCAACCCATCGGGGGATGAATTTTGAATACTTCTTAATCAAAATAATATCAACTTTTTATTAAAAATAAGGGTGCCAAATTTCAAAACTGTAGCTTCAAAGGAGCGGCCTGCGCGTAAATATAATACTTTCATCCCCTTTCTTACCCTGTCAGGGGTTTAAAATTGGAAAATGCTAAAACACTTCATTAATTATTTTTAAAGTTCTTCCTAAATACGGAATTTGAAGCAGTTATATCAAAGGAATAAAAAGTTTCATACAAACTTTCATCCCCCGTTTTACCCCCTTAGGGGTTGAATTTCAAAAAATCCTTTTTAGTGGATGCTTACGTTGCTTAAGGAATACACATGCCAAATTTCACGCTTCTAGCTGCAAGGGTTTGGTTTTTACGACCATGCGTAATTTTCATCCCCTATGTCAACCCATCGGGGAATGAATTTTGAATACTTCTTAATCAAAATAATATCAACTGTTTATTAAAAATAAGGGTGCCAAATGTCAAAACTGTAGCTTCAAAGAAGCGGCCTGCGCGTAAATATAATACTTTCATCCCCTTTCTTACCCCTTCAGGGGTTTAAAATTGGAAAATGCTGATACACGTTATTCATTATTTTTAAAGTTCTTCCTAAATACGAAATTTGAAGCAGTTATATCAAAGGAATAAAAAGTTTCATACAAACTTTCATCCCCCGTTTTACCCCCATAGGGGTTGAATTTCGAAAAATCTTTTCTTAGTGGATGCTAACGTTGCCTAATGAATACACATGCCAAATTTCACGCTTCTAGCTCCAAGGGTTTGGTTTTTACGACAATGCGTAATTTTCATCCCCTATATCAACCCATCGGGGGATGAATTTTGAATACTTCTTAATCAAAATAATATCAACAGTTTATTAAAAATAAGGGTGCCAAATTTCAAAACTGTAGCTTCAAAGGAGCGGCCTGCGTGTAAATATAATACTTTCATCCCCTTTCTTACCCCCTCAGGGGTTTAAAATTGGAAAATGCTGAAACACGTTATTCATTATTTTTGAAGTTCTTCCTAAATACGAAATTTGAAGCAGCTATATCGAAGGAATAAAAAGTTTCATACAAACTTTCATCCCCCGTTTTACCCCCTTAGGGGTTGAATTTCAAAAAATCCTTCCTTAGCGGATGCCTACATTATAGTGGCTATCTGCATGCCAAATTACAGCCGGATCGGTCCAGTAGTTTAGGCTGTGCGTTGATGACAGTCAGTCTTCTTGAGTTTTATATATTAAGATTTTTGTGGCTAGTTTAAGGTCGTGCGAGCAGAAAACCTTGGAACGCAGCTTCCCAAATGCTGCAGCCGCAGCACTGATTCTGCTATTGATCTCAGCATCAAGGTCACACTTAGCTGTAATAGTGTTCCCCAGATATCGGAACTTGTCAACCTGTTTCAACATATCTTCACCAAGCTTAATTGTCAGTGTCTCACGACCTTGTGTATCCAAGGACATCACTTCCGTCTTTTTGACACTAATCTTAAGGCCGAATTTGCAGCATGCTTGGTGAAAAACGGTCATCAGTTGTTGTAGGCCTTCTGGGGATTCTGCAAGAAAGCACAAGTCATCGGCATACATAATTTCAGTAATAAGTGCATGCGAGACTTTGGTGCGCGCCTTAAGTCTAGCCAAATTGAAAAGACTGCCATCAGTGCGGAAGCGGATGCGGACTCCTTCGGAGACAGTATTTAGGACCTCCTTGACTACTACCGCAAAGTATAAGGCGAACAGTGTGGGCGCTAGAACGCACCCTTGTTTCACCCCACAGGTGACGGGAAAAAATCAGACTGTTCACCGTCTACAGAGACGCAGCACTGCATATTGTCATGCAGGAGTCTCAGGAGGCGCACAAACTTCTCCGTGCACCCCAGTTTTCCTAGCACCATCCAGAGAGCCTCACGAGGCACACTGTCGAACGCTTTCTCCAGGTCAACAAAGCAGAGGTACAACTGACGACCTTGTTCTCTGCTTTTTTCCTGCAGTTGACGTACCGAGAAAATAGCTTCACATGTGCCTCGGTCAGGTCGGAAGCCAAACTGGGTTTCGGGCAGAATCTTTTCTGATAAGTCCTTCAAGCGGTTTAATAGGACTCTTGCAAAGGCCTTTCCGGGGACCGATAATAACGAAATACCGCGGTACGAGTTGCAGTCAGAACGGTCACCTTTGTTCTTGTAGAGGGCACTAATGCGAGACACTTTAAAATCGTCCGGGACTCGCTCCTCCTCCCACATTCGAACAAAAGTTTCCATACCATCGAGTGCAGCTCCGCACCGCCATATTTAAGTATTTCGCCTGGTATAAGGTCAATGCCAACCGCCCGTTTATTATGCTGCTGTCTGATGGCAGTAACGACCTCATCACACGACAGGGGCTCGTCCAGCTCAGCGGCTAGGGGGAGTTGAGGTAATAAACTGATGTGATGCAGGTTAACTGATCGATCTACGTTAAGCAGATCGTTAAAATGTTCAGCCCACCGTTTGAGCACATCCTCTTTGCTGGTCAAGAGTTGCGAGCCATCCAGAGACCTCAAAGGCACTTTTGCTCTATGGGGCGTACCTGTCAGTTTACGCACCTCGCAGTAGAACTCCCCAAGCTGGTTTGTATCGGCAAGCCACTGCATCTGACAAGCTTTTTCCTGCCACCACTTGTCTTTTATTTGCCGAGACAGCCTACGTAATTCTTGGTCACTTTCTTTGACTGCCGCTACACTTCCACCTCTCCGATGATGCTGTTGCAGGAGCTCTCGATGTTTGTCGAATGCTGCCTTGAGAACTTCGTCATTGTCATCGAACCAATCTTCACTACGCCGGTCTTTTGTACCTAAAGTAGCGGTAGCGGCTTCTATGAGATGACATGACAAATTTCGCCAAGCAGCATTGACATCAACTGTCTCATTTGTAGGCAACAGATTTTCGGTTAAGGTTTCAGCATACTTTTCTCTCATCTCGCGATCTTGCAGCCTATCCACGTTCAAAGACGCAGGCTTTTTTATCATGAATCTACGAGGTCGACGAAGGCGGAGTCGCAGTTTTGTGACAATAAGTCGGTGGTCAGTCCAGCAGTGAGCACCGCGCATGACGCGGGTGACTTGGACTTACTCAATACCCCACTGATGGACACCTTTATGCGCAGAAGCCCACATTGTATCTAACTGTGTATGTTTGTTACAGGACATAGTATCCGGCACGGCGGCTTGCGAGGAGGTCAAGTCAAGTTCCAAATTCGCCAAAATACTAGAACTGTTACTTCTGCTGGGGAACTACATGAATACAGGATCGAACAATGCAGGCGCATACGGTTTCGAGATCAGCTTCCTTACCAAGGTACGTACATACATACATCCATACACACATCACGTCTTCATCTCTTAAGGGGTAGACAGAGCTCTAACGACCATAAAAACGATCGATATCGCCACGGCTGACAAAAGTTTGAGAGTCACTCAGAAGACTATGTATTACGATAGTGACAGGTTGTCAGCCTACCGCCTAAAACTGTTATATACATGAAACCCCCAAATGTCTTAGTCGCTTTCTTATAAGGACGGGTGGTCTGCCTGTGGCCTAAAATTGCAATAAATATCTATCCTCAATTGCGCTTCTTAAGACACCCATGGGAAAGATATGAGGTAATGCTCGGTAATGCTATTCTAAGCCAGCACCATACGGCAATATTAAGGGCTAAATTGGCCAAAATACTAGAACTGTTGCTTCTGCTCGGCAACTACATGAACACAGGGTCGAACAATGCAGGCGCATACGGGTTCGAGATCAGCTTCCTTACTAAGGTACGTTGGCTGGAAGAAATCGGTTAATCATCCACTTGTATACTACAGAGTACAGACAGTTCTACAGTTACTAAAGTCACTTAAATTAATAAAGTCCCTAAAGTTTCTAAGTCACTAACATCATTAAAGTCACTAAACTCACTTATACTCAAAAGTCACTTACCTAAGTCATCTTACTCTACTACAGACAATTTAGTCACTTATACACTAAAGTCACTAAAATCAGTTGTATTCTAAAGTCACTAAAGTCACTTCAAATAACCTGAGCCGTTGATGTCACATAAGTCACTAAATTCACTTACACTCAAAAGTCACTTGCCTTAGTCATCTTACTGCCCTTAAATATTTATTGAATGCAGCCATAACGCACTTCCTACCTAGCAAGGGAATAAGGCGTGATGGGTGTATATAACACAAGTGAAAATAAGAAATAGAAAAGATGACGTACATCGACCGGGGATCGAACCCGGGCCGCATGGGTAAACGCCCCACATTTTCTATTTCTTATTTTCACTTGTGAGAATAATATAGCACTGTGAGTGCATTACAATCCCAATAGGGTGTATATAAATTGTCCAAAATACTAGAACTATTACTTCTGCTCGGTAACTACATGAACACAGGATCGAACAATGCAGGCGCATACGGGTTCGAGATCAGCTTCCTTACTAAGGTACGTACATACATACATCCATACACACATCACGTCTTCATCTCTTAAGGGGTAGATAGATAGAGCGCTAGCGTAAAAAACGGTCGATATCGCCATGGCTGACAAAAATTTGAAAGTCATTCAGATGACTGTATTATCATAGAGACTGGTTGTCAGCCTACCCTCTAAAACTTTATACTGGCCATAGAATTACGCCCACAGGTTGTTTTAATGCATTAGTAACTTACAACAATAAACAAGAATTTTTAACCTTTTACGTTATTAAAAATGGAGGTGCACCGTTGCTCGGACGCGATTTTATGGCCACTTTTGGGTTAAATTTAGTGCCTAATAATAAATTAGATTTAACTACGGATTCTTCCGTTAATGATGTGGTAAATAAGTATAGTAATTTATTTACGAATGAACTAGGGTGTTACAAAGGGTTGGAGGTAAATATACAGTTAAAACCCGGTGCTATTCCCAAGTTTTGCAAGGCTAGACCTATTCCTTTTGCGATAAGAGAACAAGTAGAATCGGAATTAGCTAGATTAGAAAAACTAGGTATATTAAAACCAGTTAATCACTCTGATTACGCAACGCCTATCGTTCCGGTCCAGAAGGCTAACGGTAAAATAAGGGTCTGTGCAGACTATTCACGTACTTTAAATACTGACATACATGTGGATAAGTACCCCTTGCCACGGGTGGAAGAGGTTTTTGCGAAGTTGAGTGGTGGGGAGCAATTTTCGAAATTAGATTGTAGTCAGGCTTACAACCAGCTTTTGTTATCTGAAGACTCACAAAAACTTACGACTATTAATACGCCAAAAGGGTTGTTTATGTACACGCGCCTTGTTTTCGGGTTAGCTAGTGCACCAGCAATTTTCCAAAGGACGATTGAGAACTTGATGACTGGGTTAGACGGGGTGTCTGTATTTTTAGACGATATTTGTATAACCGGTCCTAATAAAAGGGTTCATTTAGAAAGGTTGGAGCAAGTTTTTCAGCGGTTACAAAGCGTCGGGTTAAGACTGGAAAAAAGTAAATGTGCTTTCTTTCAGGACAGGTTACGCTGTCGCGTATTTAGGTCATATAATAGATAAAAATGGGTTGCACAAATGTTCAAAAAAAGTCGAAGCTATCACTAATGCCCCACGACCGAATAATATAACGGAACTTAAGCGTTTTTTAGGCATGGCAAATTACTATCGCAATTTTGTACCAAACGCTTCATCTATTCTTAAGCCACTCCACGACTTATTGCGCGCGGATGCACGGTGGGAGTGGACGGATAAGCAGCAATCAGCATTTCAGCGTATGAAGGATGAGCTGGCATCAGATCGGGTGCTGGCGCATTTCGACCCGCAGGCGCAGGCGGTGCTGGCGGTGGATGCGGGGCCGGATGGCCTCGGTTGTGTGCTGTCTCAGGTAGGCGCGGATGACGTAGAGAGGCCACTCGCTTTTGGTTCCAGGTCTCTCACGAGCAGCGAGCGTAACTACAGCCAGTTACATAAAGAGGCGGCGGCGATTATTTTCGGTGTGAAACGGTTCCACCAGTACCTGTACGGTCGGCAGCAACCATTTGTATTAAAAACAGACCACCGACCACTATTAGCAATTTTTGGTAGCAAGAACGGAATATCCATCCTTTAGGTGCATAATGTCCATTTTGCAAAATGTCCAGTGGTGAAAAAATGTCCAGTTTGCATAATGTCCAGTTTGCATAGTGACCAGTTTGCAAAATGTCCAGTTTGCAAAATGTCCAGTTTGCAAAATGTCCAATTGCAAAATGTCCAGTTTGAAGATTATCTGACTTGAAAATTGCCAGTTTGCAAAACTACAATTAGCGAAATTAAGGTGTGAGTTCAGACCATGAAAGCGATCAACTTTCCCCAAAACGCATTGGTCAGCGACCCGGTATTTCATGTAAACTGGACTTATTGCAAACTGGACATTTTGCAAACTGGACTTTTTGCAATTGGACATTTTGCAAACTGGACATTTTGCAAATTGGACATTATGCAAACTGGACATTTTTTCACCACTGGACATTTTGCAAAATGGACATTATGCACCTAAAGGATATCCATGATGACTGCTTCACGGTTAGTAAGATATTCGATATTTTTATCGGCATATAACTATACCATCCAATACACGAAAGGTAAAGATAATCAAGTAGCCGATTATTTTTCACGCTCGCCGTTAGAACCGAATGAGCTTACCGATCAATGTGAATTTAAAAGCATAAATTACCTACAACTTGGTCAATTACCTATTACTTACCGGGACATTCGTGAAGCGACTAATAAAGATGACATCTTAAATATCGTGGTAAGGTATGTAAGGCAGGGCTGGCCCAGGAAAATTCAATGTCAGGATATATTGCCGTATTTCCAGTGTAAAAACGACCTGGAAATAGAAAGTGGATGTCTGATGCGTGGTCACCGTGTAGTTGTTCCGAGTAGATATAGGTATGAATTATTAAAGGAACTACATAAATCACACCAGGGCATAGTCAAAACAAAAAGCGCGGCGCGCGCACACGTATGGTGGCCGGGTATTGACCTAGATATCGAACAGCTGATCGGTACCTGTGACGTGTGCAGTTCCCTGCGCGCGGCGCCGGCGCGAGCACCGATAGCTAAATGGCCCAATCCCGAAAATGTGTGGGAAAGAATACATTTGGACTATATGACCATAGCCACAAGGAGTTATTTAGTTGTCATAGACGCATACAGTAAGTGGGTTGAATGTTTAGATACGGGATCCAATACAACAACTCATGATTTGATTCGTAACTTAAAGAGTTTGTTTACCAAATTTGGGTTGCCGAAGGTAATTGTGTCAGATAATGATCCGAAAATCGCATCACAGGAATTTTTAGAGTTTTGCAAAATTAATGGGATAACACATTTAACTTCGCCAATTTACCACCCTTGTAGCAACGGCCAGGCGGAAAATTCCGTAAAAAATTGTAAAAAGATGATCAAATCGATAATGAGAAATGAATCTTGTGTAAAAAAAATTAATGATAAGTTGCAGGACTATTTGTTTGTTTATCGCAACACGGCGCATTGTACGACGGGTGAGTCACCCGCCAAGCTGATGTTCGGTCGGAATTTGAGAGGAAGATTAGATTTAATTAAACCTCCTATGCCGCAAATTGATTGCGCAAACGTTAGCGATAAGACTGATAAGGTTCGAACATTTTCAATAGGACAAAATGTTTGGGTAAAATGTTTTAAAAATAGGAAACCGTTTTGGAATAAAGGGATAATACTGAAAAAAATAGGTAATAGGTTGTACGAAGTGCGGTTATTAGAACAAAATAGTATTTGTAAGCGACATGTAAATCAGCTGTTACGTTTCGCGGGTGATACCGACAAAGTTTCAGAACCGGGACACAGTCATCTTCTTAGGAGCGATAACTTAGGTGATAATAATATTACACAAAATGATACATCATCTTTGACAGATGTTACGTCACTATCCAATTGTGGTAATAATAATATTGTAAATAATCCTACCTCTTCTGATGTATCAGACACCGAGTCGACTAACGACCCGTTGAGCCCCGGTAACAGAATTTTGAACTCGCCCATTGCTGCTAATGAAAGTAATGACCGTTCATTAGATTCTGAACAGGATGATGAGGGTGGTGAGGTGTGGCAGGAAGCTACGGAAGAGGGAATGGTGGAAGAGGATGACGTGGAGGAGATTGTGAATGTTGAGCAGCCAGTAGAGGGTGTTGAACAACTACCTAATACACCCGCTGTATCACGTAATTTAAGACCTAGAAATAGGAATATTAATTATAAGTATTAAGTTGTGTATTTATATTTTGTCATCAGGTTTCCAAACTAAGGGAAGAGGAGATGTACTGTATGGAGCGCGCGAGCGCCTTGTTCAATAGTATTAAACTAGCTACGATACCGGACGCACGTTGTTCTTATTTATAATAACCTACGCCTACCCCCTACATACACACATCTTAGCCTCTACATCTTAACCTCACATTTTTGTAAAGGGAAACTGTTAAAAAATTGATTATATAACCGCTCTGACATCACGCTAGCACCCGATCCCGAGTCAAGTTCCATGCTATAATCCTTACTATTAATCGTAACTGTAATTAAAATAGGGTCACTATTAACACACCTCATATTGAAGAGTTGACATTCCTCACATTCATGTTCGGTGTCCGTCGGTTGCTGTTCCGCGCATACTTCAATGTTGTTCAGTTTCGCGTGACAAGCCTTTTTCAGATGCCCAATGGTTTTACACCTGTTACAGCGATAATTTTTGAACCGGCAGTCCTCAGCTTTGTGGGAGGCCAAGTTACACCGGCTGCAGCGGCCGCTGCCGCTGGGTAGGCCGCGCTCGCGTTCCTGGCGAGTCGCCCGCGCACCGCGGGCACGCTCGCGGTCACGCGGACTCCCCATCCTGTACAGTGGCTCCTCCTTAATAATTACAGCTGCACCTGCACCTGGATCCCTGGTGTCGCGCGCCTCTAGCACACGTCACTTGCTGAGCAGTTTCCAACGCTTTTGCGAGCGTTAATGTTGACAAGTCCTTTTCGCACAAGTTATCACGCACCGGGCCTGCCTTGAATCCCAACACGAAACGGTCACGAAGTAACACATCCAGCTCGGTTCCAAAGCCGCAATGTACCGCCAAACCACGTAATCTTGCTGCCCATTGTTCTGCACTCTCCCCGTCGATCTTTACCGCGTCATAGAACCTACTTCTATCTGCAAAGGTCGACCTTTTTGGGGTGAAATGATCGTTGAGTACCTTCACTAGCTCCGCAAATGTTGCTGTTTCAATTTTCTTCGGATGTAGCAAGTTACATACCAATTTGTATGACTCATCCGCAAGACTCGTTAACAACAATGCACTTTGTTTCTCAGCCTTGATATCATTCAATGTAATGAACATCGAAAGCCTGCCGTAGAAAACCTTCCATTCCTGGTTATTGTGGTCGAAAAGTCCCAGATTTCCGAAAACACTGCTCATTTTGCCGAGTAATTCACTTCCATCCGCGTCGTCAATTGGTGTGTATGTAGGGGGTAGGCGTAGGTTATTATAAATAAGAACAACGTGCGTCCGGTATCGTAGCTAGTTTAATACTATTGAACAAGGCGCTCGCGCGCTCCATGCAGTACAATTATACATGAAACTCTCAAATGCCTTAGTCGCTTCTTACGACATCCCATAAGGACAGGTTGTCAGCTTGTGGCCTTCGTGTGGGCTTGTGGCCAAGCGAATTCCTTAGTCGTTTCTCACGACGCCCATTGGAAAGATATGAGGTGATGCTATTCTAAGCCAGCACCATACGGCAATATTGAGGGCTAAATTCGCCAAAATACTAGAACTGTTACTTTTGCTCGGCAACTACATGAACACAGGATCGAACAATGCAGGTGCATACGGGTTCGAGATCAGCTTCCTTACTAAGGTACGTAGGAAAGATGGTTCTGTGCTTCGGAGGGCACGTGAAGCTTTACTAAGGTACTTGGTTCATACGTAGGCTGGAAGAGATCGCTTAATCCACTATTTACTATAATCTAACGATAGTCACTAAGACTCTAAAGTCACTTAAATTAAGACACTTAAGTCTCTTAAAGTAACCTAAGTCACCTGTGTCACTTAAGTTCTTTAAAGTAATCCAAGTCACCTATGTCACTTAAGTCACCTAAGTCACCTGTGTCACTTAAGTTCTTTAAAGTAATCTAAGTCACCTATGTCACTTAAGTCACCTAAAGTAACCTAAGTCACCTGTGTCACTTAATTTACTAAATTGGTGGTGTTATAACTTAGTAAATAGGTGATGCTATTCTAAGCCAGCATCACACGGCAATATTAAGTTCTAAATTGGCTAAAATACTAGAACTGTTGCTTCTGCTCGGCAACTACATGAACACGGGGTCCAATAACGCCGGCGCATACGGGTTCGAGATCAGCTTCCTTACCAAGGTACGTTGGCTGGCAGAGATTGCTTAATTATCCACTTGTGTACTATAAATACGTAAGATATTACTAAGGTACGTGGCTCAAATGTTCGCTGGAAGAGATCGCTTAGTAATCTAATTGTAGGTATACTATAAACATATTAGTCACAAAAGTCACTTAGACACCAAAATATCTTAAGTCACTTTAAAAAAGACAATTAATTGACTTATAATCATGTAATGTATGTCACTTAAGTCACTTTATAATTACTTAAGTCACTTATACTCAAAAGTCACTTAAGGCACTTAATTAACTTAATTTGAGGTGGTGCCTGCCGAGCATAGCGAGTATGGCAATATCCCCTGATAGGTAGAGTTCCATGTCCAGCAGTGGACTATTATTATTATTATTATTATTATTAACCATTTATTGCACACAAGAAACATTACAAGAGACATATACAAAGAAAGACGACACAACAGGGCAGCTTATTTCTACTAAGAAATTTCTTCCAGCTGACCTACAGCAAGGGAGACTTTTGTAAGATAGGCAGATTGGGCGTGCACATAATACTTACTTAAATTCAAATTAACTACTAATACCTACTAACGAAATACCTACATACTTATACATAAAATACCTATATATAACATAAAAATACTACCTAAAAATAAATAAAATAAATACATACTATAATAATATACATACTATAATATACCTATTTTAGTCGGATAGTGAAAGATAGTGCTCTCTTACTCTCTTCTTAAAGACGGCGATGGAAGGGCAGTCTCGAACAGTGTAGGGTAGTGAATTCCATAACCTTACCGCATGTACAGTAAAGGAATAAGAGTAAAAATCAGTATGATGGTGAGGAATGGCAAGAATTGTTCTAACATTAGAACGACAAGGTTTGTCCAATGGGCGAGAGAATTTAAAACGCTCACGCAGATAGTTGGGTGCGCACGGGTTGTGTAAAATGTTAAAAAGTAAACAAAGAATGCGAGTATTCCTGCGGAAACGGATCGGGAGCCACTTGAGCTGTTTGCGAAACTGGGAAACATGGTCGTATTTACGGAGTCCGAAGACAAACCGTATACACAGATTTTGGAGGCGCTCAAGCTTATTTAAAAGCTCCTCAGTGGCATCTGGGAAGCAAGAATCGGCGTAGTCCAGTATAGGAAAGAGAAGCGACTGTACCAGAGTGATTTTAGTTTTCAAGGGCAAGAGACTTTGGAGACGTTTAAGCGAGTGGAAAGAGTAATGAATCTTCCTGCTGAGCTCATTGACTTGTGGGATCCAAGTTAGATTTGAATCGAAAATAACCCCAAGATTCTTAGCAGTACTAGTGTAAGCAATGGTGGCTCCATTGTAAATGACAGGTGGGATACTGCGAATATCCAACTGCTTATACATGTAACTGCTACCCAAAATCATTACCTGCGACTTTTTAGGATTGACCAACAGACCAAATGAAGTTGCCCAACCGCTGATCTTAGTTAGATCAGAATTGAGTTCATCAACTGCACTATTAATATCAGTGACTTTAAAATGTCGATAAATTTGCAAGTCGTCCGCGTAGAGGTGGAAGTTAGAGGAGATTACTGAAGTGACTATTGTGGCTGTTGAAGTAATATAGATGGCCAAATTCTCTAAAATACTGTAACTGTTACTCCTGCTGGGCAACTACATGAACACAGGGTCGAACAATGCAGGCGCATACGGGTTCGAGATCAGCTTCCTTACTAAGGTACGTACATAACATACATACATCCATACACACATCACGTCTTCATCTCTTGAGAGGTAGACAGAGCGCTAACTGCCGTAAAAAACGGTCGCTATCGCCACGGCTGACAAAAGTTTGAGAGTAATTCAGAAGACTGTGTATCATTATAGAGATTGGTTGTCAGCCTACCGCCTAAAACTGTAATATACATGAAACCCTCAAATGCCTTAGTCGCTTCTTACCACATCCCATATGTACAGGTTGTCAGCCTATCGCCTAAAATTGCAATACTCATTTGCCCTCAATTGCCTTAGTCGCTTCTCACGACACCCATGGGAAAGATATGAGGTGAAGCTATTCTAAGCCAGCACCATACGGCAATATTGAGGGCTAAATTCGCCAAAATACTAGAACTGTTACTTCTGTTGGGGAACTACATGAACACAGGGTCCAATAACGCCGGCGCATACGGGTTTGAGATCAGCTTTCTTACTAAGGTACGTATATACATACCTACATACATACATATATGACGCCTTCATCTCTTAAGGGGTAGACAGAGTGTTAACGCCCGTAAAAACACGGTCGATATCGCCACGGCTGACTAACCTTGAGAATCATTCAGAAGACTGTGTATCACCATAGTGACAGGTTGTCAGCCTACCGCCTAAAACTGTTATATACATGAAACCCTCAAATGTGTTAGTCGCTTTCTTATAAGGACGGGTGGTCTGCCTGTGGCCTAAAATTGCAATACTCATCTACCCTCAAGAAAGAAATAGGATGATGCTATTCTAAGCCAGCATCACACGGCAATATTAAGTACTAAATTGGCTAAAACACTAGAACTGTTGCTTCTGCTCGGCAACTACATGAACACAGGATCGAACAATGCAGGCGCATACGGGTTCGAGATCAGCTTCCTTACCAAGGTACGTTAGATTGTATACTATAGACACGTTAGTCACTTAAGTCACTTACACTTTAATATAAGTTATTAAGTCACTAAATCCACTTATACTCTGAAGTCACTAAATTCACTTGTACTCTAAAGTCCCTTAAAGTTACCTAAGTCACCTTTGTCGCTTAAATCACCTAAATCACCAAATCGGTGGTGTAATATTGATGCCGTGTGGTGCTGGCTTAGAATAGCATCACCCCAATCATACGCATGGGTGATGTAAAAAGGCCATTGGCAGCAGTGAATGTGATCTTACACTGCACTCTCCAATTCACCAAAATACTAGAACTGTTACTTCTGCTCGGCAACTATATGAACACAGGATCGAACAATGCAGGCGCATACGGGTTCGAGATCAGCTTCCTTACTAAGGTACGTTGGCTGGAAGAAATCGCTTAATCCACTATCCTTAGAAACTAAAGACTCTGAAGTCACGTTTGTCACATAAATTACTAAGTTTAATCATTTTACTTATACTCAAAAGTCACTTAAGTCATTTGAATAGTTAAATATGTACACTAAAGTCTCTTAAAGTAACTTAAGTTACTGATGTCACATAAGTCACTCATACTCAAAAGTCACTTGCCTATGTCCTTTCACGCACGACCCTAAAATATTTATCGAACGTCGCCATAACGACCATATTTTGCCATCACCGTTCTGCCTACCCCGCAAGGGAATAAGGCGTGATGTATGTATATAAATTGGCCAAAATACTAGAACTGTTGCTTCTGCTCGGCAACTACATGAACACAGGATCGAATAATGCAGGCGCATACGGGTTCGAGATCAGCTTCCTTACCAAGGTACGTTGACTGGAAGAAATCGCTTTATCCATCCACAATAATCTTACAAACACGTTAGTCACTTATATTACTCTAATAGTCATCTAATAGTCACTAAAGTCACTTAAATAATTAAAGACACTCAAGTCTCTTTTACTTAACCGAAGTCATTGATGTCATATAAGTCACTTAATTCACTTTTACTCAAAAGTCACTTACCTAAGTCATCTCACGGCCCTAAAATATTTATCAGACGTGGCTATACCGACCATATTTAGCCATAAACGCTCTGCCTACCCCACAAGAGAATAGGGCGTGATGTATGAATATAAATTGTCCAAAATACTAGAACTGTTACTTCTGCTCGGCAACTACATGAACACAGGATCGAACAATGCAGGCGCATACGGGTTCGAGATCAGCTTCCTTACTAAGGTACGTTGGCTGGAAGAAATAGCTTAATCCATCCACAATAACCTACAAACACGTTAATCACTAAATCCACTCAAACACTACTCTATTAAGTAAATTTAATCATTTAAGACACTTATAAACATGCCACTTATGTCACTAAATTCATTGATATTCAAATGTCACTTAAGTAACCTAAGTCACTTATTTCTGCCAAGCATGGTGAATATGGCAATATCTTCTGATAAGTAGAGGTCCATGTCCAGTAGTGGACTACTGTGACTGTAATATAAGCTAAATTCGCCAAAATACTAGAACTGTTACTTCTACTCGGCAACTACATGAACACAGGATCCAATAACGCCGGCGCATACGGGTTCGAGATCAGCTTCCTTACTAAGGTACGTTGGTAAAGTTTCTTAAGCCACTTACATCAGTAAAGTCACTTAATTCACTTATACTCAAAAGTCACTTGCCTAAGTCATCACATTCTACTACAGACACTTTAGTCACTCATATAATAAATAATTAGTCACTTAAGTTACTTAGACACTAAATTCACATATACTCAAAAGTCACTTACCTAAGTCATCTCACGGCCCTAAAATATTTATCAGACGTGGCTATATCGACCATATTTTGCCATTAACGCTCTGCCTACCCTGCAAGGGAATATGGCGTGATTTATATACATTCGCCAAAATACTAGAACTGTTGCTTCTGCTCGGCAAGTACATGAACACAGGATCGAACAATGCAGGCGCATACGGTTTCGAGATCAGCTTCCTTACTAAGGTACATATATACATACCACATACATACATATATATAATGACGCCTATATCTCTTAAAAGGGTAGACAGACGGTAAAGATACGGTCGCTATCGCTACGGCTGACTAAACTTGAGAATCATTCAGAAGACTGTGTATCACCATAGTGACAGGTTGTCAGCCTACCGCCTAAAACTGTAATATACATGAAACCCTCAAATGCCTTAGTCGCTTCTTACGACATCCCATAAGGACAGGTTGTCAGCTTGTGGCCTAAAATTGAAATACTCATCAACCAGCGAATTCCTTAGTCGCTTCTCACGACAGCCACGGGAAAGATATGAGGTGATGCTATTCTAAGCCAGCACCATACGGCAATATTAAGTTCTAAATTGGCTAAAATACTAGAACTGTTACTTCTGCTGGGCAACTACATGAACACAGGGTCGAATAATGCAGGCGCATACGGGTTCGAGATCAGCTTCCTTACCAAGGTACTTGCGTTGGATTGTATACTATAGACACGTTAGCCACTTAAGTCACTTAGACTTTAAGTTATTTATTAAGTCACTAAATCCACTTAAAGTCATTAAATTCACTTTTACCCTAAAGTCACGTAAAGTCATCGAAGTCGCCTATGTCGCTTAAGTCTCTTAAAGCACCAAATTGGTAGTGAAATAGTTTTGATGCCGTGTGATGCTGGCTTAGAATAGCATCACACCAACCATAAGCATGTGTAACAAGCGACAAAGGGGTCAATTCTCTCAGGCATAGGCAGCAGCGTTCATTGTAAATGTGATCTTACACTGCGCTCTCAAATTCGCCAAAATACTAGAACTGTTACTTCTGCTCGGCAATTACATGAACACGGGGTCCAATAACGCCGGCGCATACGGGTTCGAGATCAGCTTCCTTACTAAGGTACGTTGATTGGAAAAAATCGCTTTATCCATCTTAATCCATCCACAATAATCTACAAACACGATAGTCACTAACACTCTAAAGTCACTTAAGTAATAAGAGTTCCTATAGTTATCTTAATGACTTAAGTCACTAAAGACACTTAAATAATTAAGACATTCAAGCTTTTTAAAGTCTTCTTAGTCACTGAAGTCACATAAATCACTAAATTCACTTATACTCAAAAGTCACTTACCTAAGTCATCTGACGGCGGCCTAAAACTTAAGACTAAAAATGTAACTTTATTTATCGACCGTTACTATAATGACCATATTTTGCCATTAACGCTCTGCCTACCCTGTAAGGGAATAAGGCGTGATGTATGTATATAAATTCGCCAAAATACTAGAACTGTTGCTTCTGCTCGGCAACTACATGAACACAGGATCGAACAATGCAGGCGCATACGGGTTCGAGATCAGCTTCCCTACCAAGGTACGTTGACTGGAAGAAATCGCTAAACAATCCACTTGTATACTAGAAACATCTTAGTCACTAAAGTCACTTAGACACTAGTATAAGTTATTAAGTCACTAAATTCACTTAAACTCTAAAGTCACTAAATTCACTTGTACTCTAAAGTCACTAAAAGTCACCTATGTCGCTTAAATCACTGGAATCACCAAATTTGTGGTATAATATTGATGTTGTGTGATGCTGGCGTAGAATAGCATCACCCCTATCATTCACATGGGTGATGTAAAAAGGCCATTGGCAACAGTGAATGTGATCTTACACTGCGCTCTCCAATTCGCTAAAATACTAGAACTGTTACTTCTGCTCGGCAACTACATGAACACAGGGTCGAATAATGCAGGCGCATACGGGTTCGAGATCAGCTTCCTTACTAAGGTACGTTGATTGGAAGAGATTGCTTAATTATCCACTTGTGTACTATAAATACGTAAGATACATGGCTCATATGTTCGCTGGAAGAAATCGCTTAGTAATCTAATTGTAGGTATACTATAAATATATTAGTCACAAAAGTCACTTAGACACCAAAATATCTTAAGTCACTTTAAAAAAGACAATTAATTAACTTATAATCATGTAATGTATGTCACTTAAGTCACTTTATAATTACTTAAGTCACTTATACTCAAAAGTCACTTAAGGCACTTAATTAACTTAATTTGAGGTGGTGCCTGCCGAGCATAGCGAGTATGGCAATATCCCCTGATAGGTAGAGTTCCATGTCCAGCAGTGGACTATAGTGGCTGTTGAAGTAATATAGATGGCCAAATTGGCCAAAATACTAGAACTATTACTTCTGCTGGGCAACTACATGAACACAGGATCGAATAATGCAGGCGCATACGGGTTCGAGATCAGCTTCCTTACTAAGGTACGTTGGCTAGAAGAAATCGCTTAGTCTACTATACACAATAATCTACAAACACGATAGTCACTAACTCTCTAAAGTCACTTAAGTAATAAGAGTTCCTATAGTTATCTTAGTCACTTAAATAATTAAGACATTCAAGCCTTTTAAAGTCTTCTTAGTCACTGAAGTCACATAAATCACTAAATTCACTTATACTCAAAAGTCACTTACCTAAGTCATCTGACGGCGGTCTAAAACTTAAGACTAAAAATTGAACTTTATTTATCGACCGTTACCATAATGACCATATTTTGCCATTAACGCTCTGCCTCTACTAAGGCGTGATGTATGTAAATTCGCCAAAATACTAGAACTGTTGCTTCTGCTTGGAAACTACATGAACACAGGATCGAACAATGCAGGCGCATACGGGTTCGAGATCAGCTTCCTTACCAAGGTACGTAGGAAAGATGGTTCTGTGCTTTGGAGGGCACGTTAATTAATAATAATCATTCAAGGCGTCGGTCCCGGTTGATCAGCTACCTTACCAAGGTACGTGGCTGATACATTGGCTGTCCATAAAAATCTACGTCTACTGAAGTCACTGAATATTGTATGTAGGCCCGGGTTCGGGCCCCGGTCGATGCATGAGAGTTCCAATTTTAAAAAAATCATTTATGATAATATTATTTATATCCAAATAATTCAATATTTTCTGTTTCAGTTAACGGCCACTAAAGATCTGGAGAACAAGCAAACGCTCCTGCACTACTTGGTGGAAACCATAGAGAGCAAATTCCCAGACGCGCTCAACTTTGCGGAGGAAATGCCTCATATAGACAGGTCGGTGATGAATTTGACAGGTGTCAGAACAAGCAAACGCTCCTGCACTACTTGGTGGAGACCATAGAGAGCAAATTCCCGGACGCGCTTAACTTCGCGGAGGAAATGCCTCATATAGACAGGTCAGTGCTTCGGAGGGCACCTAAAGTACGGCCATTCGAACAGACCTCATTTGACAGATGTCAGAGCCAGATTAGAAGACATGTCAATAAAGAAAAATAGACCTTCTGCTATAGCATTAACATGATTTTGACAGCTGTCAAATATGGCTTATTCATACGGTCGTACTGTATAGTCGCATCGGCCGCACATGACGAATTTGCATATTTAGAGTACCTATGTATAAACAACTACAATGTCTACACTCAATAGTGTGCATCTATAAGGTGTAAAAAAATCAACTGCAAATATTTTAAGGGGTGAACCAGCCCATGAAACTAAACAACTTTCTCCAAGGAACATAGGTCGAAATATGAAAAAAAAATTTGGACCTCCCATACAAAACGTACCAGCCAACCTAGTCAATTTGTATGGGAGGTCCAAAATTATTTTTCATATTTCAACCTATGTTCCTTGGGGAAAGTTGTTCAGTTTCATAGGCTGGTTCTCCCCTTTAAATATTTGCAGTTGATTTTTTTACATCCTGTATATGTTAAACTTTAAAATTAGCAAGAATTTGACAGCTGTCATAACAAGTTGAGACCATAGAGAGCAAATTCCCGGACGCGCCCAACTTTGCGGAGGAAATGCCTCATATAGACAGGTCAGTGCTTCGGAGGGTACGTAAATACATATGGAAACATACAGAGTGAAAGACGCATAATGTCCGGTTTGCATAATGTCCTTTGCAAAAATAATGTCCGATTCGCAAATAATCCTATTAGCACAAAGTCCGATTCGCACAAAGTCGGATTCGCAGAATGTCCGAGTTGCCGGTGACAGGTGATAGCTGTCAAACTAAAAACGTTTTTTTCTCGGAATAAAATAATAATAAACTATGCATACGGTTATATAACAACAGTGCAATACAACTAGTTTCTTAGAGAAAATTGTTGATCTGGAAAAAATCTACATTTCAGGTGACAGCTGTCAAACTCAAAAACTCGTTTTCTCGGAAACTATGCATGTGAGACAACTAGCTTCTTAAAGAAAGTTGTTGGTCTTGACAAAATCTAAATTTCAGGTGACAGCTGTCAAACTCAAAACTCGTTTTTCTCGGAAACTATGCATGCCAGACAAATAGTTTCTCAAGGGAAGTTGTTGGTCTTGGCGAAATCTACATTTTAGATGACAGCTGTCAAACTTAACCATCGTTTTTCTCGGTAAACTTGCAAACTGGACTACAAGTTTCTTGGAAGAAGTTCTAAGCCTTGGCGAGATCTTCATTTCGTATGACAGCTGTCAAATTTTTTACGTGTTTTCTTAACGCTCTCATTTCTACCGCATTCATTCTACCTTCATGCTTTTCCTACATTCTCGGTGTTTTGTTCAAACACTAGATATTGACTACTCGACTACTCGTAAGTAACAAAAATATATGAACGAAGCAAGTGGTTCACAATTACGCCGCCAGGGTTAGAGCCACCGTGGTGTAACGGTAACACGTCTGACCCGGCTTGTCAGAAGACGTGGGTTCGAAACCTATCAGTGGCGTGAATATTTTCCACTTGCTTCGTTTGTATTAACTTTGTAACCAAAAAAGTCAATATCCTTTTTGTAACCTATCTGTTTATTTCCAGGGCTGCGCGCGTGTCATTGGAAAACCTTCAGAAGTCCCTCAAGAAGATGGAATCCGACATCAGAGCGTTGGAAACCGATCTGAACAACTCCCGGGTCCCGCAATCGCCTGACGACCGGTTCTGTGAAGCTATGAGCGTATCCTTTGCTAAAATCATACATACATACATACATCACATCACACCTATGTCCTCACAGAGTAGGTATTAGAAGTAAGATGGCATTTGTCAAACAAGTGATCGTCGGATACGTTAGACTTCAGACATAGCGACGCTTGAAACAGTTTTCATCTATGAAACAAGAAAATATTATCAATAATGTAATTGTACTATGTTCTATCTTGTGTGCAATAAACAGTTAAATTAAATTAAATTAAGAAACAAAGCTACACACGTCAGACGCGCGTCCCATCAATAATGGCTTACGATTCCTGTCTGATAGATGTATCCTGTTGAACTTGCCCCTAAGCCGTGGCATGGTTTGTCAAAACAAGGCTTGTACCTAGAATATCACGTAATTTTTCAGGTTTTGCTATAAGAGTATGAAAATCGAATAATAACGGATAATGACATAAAACACTATAAATAACAACAGTGCCGTGCAGTGGCTTAGAATAGCATCACCCCATATCTTTCCTATGGGTGTCGTAAGAAGCGACTATGGCAGTTGAGACTGATCTGAACAACTCCCGGGTGCCGCAATCGCCCGACGACCGGTTCTGTGAAGCTATGAGCGTATCCTTTGCTATAATAATCATTCAGTACATGTTTGACCGAGATTCTTCAGTTTTTCAACAGATGGCGTTGTTAGTTTATAGAAAAACATGCCAAAAAGGGATGATGCAATGATTTCTGGAAAATGAAATCTAGCTAGATCGATTTGTCGTCCCCGACAACCCCTATGTACGAAGTTTCGTGACAATCCTTGAAGCCGTTTCCGAGATCCCGATTATATAATTCTTGCCTGTTTATAGGTATAAGGCAGACAAACTATGGCGGCCTTACTACAAGAAAGTTAGATTAGCGTTAAACGCGGGTCTAGCGTATTTTTGTATGAAGTTTTATTTTAATCACGCGGTTAACAATTGTCATTTGTAATTTTTTGTGGTAAGGCCCTAGATCTTTACAAAATCCTTAACCACATGGAGCAGTCGTTCGCCCTTGAGGCGCGCTCGCAGTGCGACCTGTTACACTCGATGTTCCGCAAGATGGAGGCGCTGTACAAGGAGCTGGCCGAGTACTACGTGTTCGACCCGCAGAAGTACACGCTCGAGGAGTTCTTCTCAGATATCAAGACGTTCAAGGACTCGTTCGCGGTAAGTCCACATTTTATAAGGCCAAGGAAACATGACACTTGAGACATAGCGTGATACTACTGCCCCGAGCACCATACATACCGTACCACACATACCACTGCCCGAAGACCTACATAGCGTACCACACATAGACACTGCCCCGAAGAGACACATACTAGCGTACCACACATACCACTGCCCCAGAGCTTACATACTAGCGTACCACATACCTCTGCCCCCAGAAACACATATAGCGTACCACACATACTGCCCCGAAACATACTAGCGTACCACACATGCCTCTGCCCCGAAGGGGCACATACTAGCGTACCACATAACACTGCCCCCAGGGGCTCATACACTAGCGTACCACACATAACACTGCCCCCACCTACATACTAGCGTACCACACATACACTGCCCCAGCACATACAGCGTACCACACATGCCACTGCCCCGAAGCTTACATACTAGCGTACCACACATACCTCTGCCCCGAGACATACTAGCGTACCACACATAAACTGCCCCCAGCTTACCATACTAGCGTACACATACCTCGAGAAGGCACATACTAGCGTACCACACATAACACTGCCCCGAAGCTACTAGCAGTACATACATAACACTGAGAACCTACATACTAGCGTACCACACATAACACTGCCCCAGAGACACATACATAGCGTACCACACATACCACTGCCCCCGAAGACACATATAGCGTACCACACATGCCTCTGCCCCCGAAGGGCATACATAGCGTACCACATAACACTGCCCCGAGAGCCTACATACATAGCGTACCACACACACTGCCCCCGAAGCCTACATACTAGCGTACCACATAACACTGCGAAGAGTCCTACATACACTACCGTACCACATAACACCGCCCCGAAGCTACATACTACCGTACCACACATAACACCGCCCCGAAGACCTACATACTAGCGTACCACATAACACTGCCCCGATGGGGCGCTACACACTAGCGTACACAACACTGCCATACACAAAACACAATCGTGTAGCAAAAGGATTTGGCTATATTTTATTCGCGGCCGCCCACCTGACGTCAACCCCTTTTTGGGAATGCAGTGTAGGTGGTATCACCGCTACCGTAGTCTACAGAAATTCAGCCGAGGTCAAAAACTCTACGTCGCCTTTTACGAAACACCTTGAGTGAACTAGGGGTGGCTGGCAGTATCGCCACACAGCTGTTTTTGATTGGTATTACATCGATTTTCAACTTCACACTTTGTCAAAGTACATTAAATTAAATTAAGGCGTTCCGTTTTCCATACAAAAGTTCAATGGAGTTATGTATGTAAAGGAGACAAGAGTCGGTTTAAAAAACTTGATGGGGAGTCCCGTGGGTATATAAGATTGTCGCAAAACACTAAAAAGAATTTTTAAATCATCAGATTTCCCGTAAAAACGAGTCGCCACTTTACGAAAATAGATGGAGCTACTGCTGCAATAAATACGTTTAATTTTATTGTGCAGAAAATACTGATTATCTTTTAACTATAAGAGTTTTGCGACAAATTTACGTGTGCCTTCATCATTCAGAATAAAGTTTCTTTAAAAAGAAACTCTACAGCTTATGTGTAACCCGACTGAAGTGCAGTTTTTCGTTTGTATGACGTAACGAACCACCTTAAATTAATTAATTTATAATAAAATAATTATAACTTTCTACCGCTTTCTTATGTATTTCGAAAGCAGATTCCAAAAATTGGAAATACGTGAAATTTTCTTTATTTATGGTTTAACAACATTCCAACTATATAGTATTCGCGAAAACACTTCACTAGCGTGTTTTAAAAGCCTAGTGGCGACATCTAGCGAGCTCTCGTGGTATATTTAGTTGATAATAGAAGAGCGACTGTGTCTTAAGGTGGATCGTTTTTCATACAAAAGTTAAATGGAGTTACGTCTTTAAATGAGACAAAAATATGATTAAAAAAAGCGGCCAAGAGCGTGTCAGACACGCCCACAAATAGGGTTTCGTAGTCAACGTTTAAATATCAGGTTTTTCAGCATTACAAACTTAATTTTGTTGCTGGTTTGTTAGCAGCAGTATGATGACCAACCGCAAATAGAAAAACTCATTTTTTTCTGAAACCTTTAAGAGTACAATATCCGTATAGTTTTCATTGTAACTTCAGACTGTAAGCTATATTCCATATTTATTTCAAATTTTTAGCGTTCATACTTTAGAAGTTACAGCTGGAACAAATTATGGGTCAAAAACGCCCTTTTTAAAAGCAAATATCTCGTGACAGAAACATTTTAGTGACTTTGTTTCAAAGAAACCTCACCGTAGTTTTAAAAGACCTATTCAACGATACCCTATTCAATATTACAGAAGAAAATAAATTTTTTGCCCCCCTTTCACTTGTATGGGAGGGGGTCCAAAAAAACATTTTAAATATTTTTTTCTTAACATTTCTATATTTGGGTCAACACGATCTATCTTCTCACCAAATTTCATGTCGATAGCTCTAAAACTGACGAAGATATGAGGGCGCGGCATACAGACAGACAGACAGACAGACATGACGAAACTATACGGGTTTCTAGTAGACTACGAAACCAAAAACTTGATGGGATGTCCCGTGCTTCTATAACATTTCCGCAAAACAAAACAAATAATTTTTTAACCATCAGATTTCTCTGTAAAAACCGTTTAGCCACTTTATGAACATAGATGGAGCTACTGTTGCAATAAACACGTTTAATTTTTTTGTGGAGAAAATACATAATATTTTTTTACCGTAAGAAGTTTTGCGACAAATTTACGTGTGCCACATCGGATATAGCTTGCTTATACGCGCTTATTATAGCCACGCGTTGGTAGTCAAGATGCACTTGCAAATTTCGCAGGCTTGGAGTGCGCCGCTGTAGCCCAGTTGGTAGAGGTTGGTTGGTTCACTCTGCCCTATTTGGGATTTTCGCGATTGGCACTTGTTACATAGCCAGGGTACTGTCAAAAATCTCAAAGTACTTATAAAAATATCAAAACAGCAAAATCTGCTAAAGAACGTCATATGATTCTGATCCAATTTTAAATCCAAGAAATATGACGTTCGTGTCAAAGTCAACCACCTTCTTAGTTACCTTAGCCCCAAGCTCCACAGAGAGGACAAGGAAAGGACAGTAGGGCATGACGCTTGACGTTTGACATCGCGACGTTTCCATACAAAATGTACGAAAAAGTATTGACAAAGGCACAAACAAGCGTCGCCGAAGCGTCGCCAAAGAGTCGCATCCATGACAGCTAGCGTCAAAAACTAAGAAGAATATTTGACGATCACTTGTCTGTCAACTGTCATTCTTACGTCCTATGCCCTCGTCTTTTTGGTGGAGTTTGCGCCTTAGAGGTTACCTTAACTTCCCCTGAGATACTTGTTATTTCCAGTTTTCGTCAGTAAGCGTCAAAATCGTCGCTAGTACTGAGTAAGCCATGTGTATAGGAGCCCCGCGCACCGTTTCCCTAATTTGTGCTTAAAGTACCGATATACCGATCGATACCGATACCGATATTTATAAAGGATGTTTTTTTTATTACTATTTTCCCTCTTTTCCACAGGCGGCCCACCAAGAGAACGTAGTTGCCCGCGAGAAGGAGGAACGCGCCCGCCGAGCCACCGAGGCGAGGGCGCAGGCGGAACGTGAACGGAAGGATCGACAACACAGATACAAACAGTTCGTCGATATGGAGAGGGCGCAGGAGGGAGTTATGGATAGGTGAGTGAACGCAGGGAACGCGAGTGCCGAGCCACCAACGGAACGTGACTGACAAAACAGATACAAACAGTTCAACGATATGGAGAGGGCGCAGGAGGGAGTTATGGATAGGTGAGTGAACGCGCGTGCCGAGCTACCGAGGGAATGTGAACGCAAGGATCGACAACATACGATTTAAGGTTACGTTGACTACAGAACCCTATTTATGGGCGTGTCTGACACGCTCCTGACCGTTTGTTTATTTACAGTACGCGAATGAGTTCATGACTATCCTGAAATATGGCGCATCCTTGTCGCACATGCCAGTATCACTACAAGTGTGACAAGGAGGCATATATTTCAGGATGGTCATGAACTCGTTTGCGTGCTGTAACTTGTAGTACCTGGTTGACTGAGATTCTTCGGTATTTCAACAGATTTCGTCATTAGTTTTAAAACAACTTACAAAAAAGGGTGAAAAAACGTTTTTTTGGAAAATAAACCCATGTAGATCGGTTTATCGCCACCGGAAACCCCTATTTACAAAATTTTGTGAAAATCATTGCAACCGTTTTCGAGATCCCGATTATATTACTGAGTGTGTATAATAAAATCTGGGTTGTGGTGACACAGATGTATTCACCCTAGTGGTCGAAGTCGCAAAAGAGGCCGAGACAAAGCCGCTTCGGCTTATATGATATCCTAACAAGCGCCCTCTATTTTTTACACGGGACTATTATGAGGTTTAGCAAGGTAAAGAAAGATCTATGATCATGTCAATCAAGCTTCAATGATAGTAGTTCAGCGGGTATTGGATAGATGGCGCTTCAACAAATATTAGAGTTAGGTATAGAAGTAGGTATTTCTCTAAACTGATTGTAATATTTGTGTTTCAGTCTAATGGAGGCGCTGCAAAGTGGGTCGGCGTTCAGCAGAGAGCGGCCGCGGAAGAAAGCCAACCCCAGAGTTGCCGGAGGTAATAAATAACACTTATTATTTATTGTATTCTACTTTTAGAAATACTCGGAGGAAGTGCATTAAATTTTGGGACCAATGCGAGAAAAATAATTCGGACAGTACAAAATATGATCGTGAATTTTTATTGGGAGGTCGATATTTTTTTGTCGTTTTTCAGCATTGGCAAATGTCTTATCACAATTTTAATTGTGATAAATTTTATAGCGATCTATAAGATAACACGTATATAGACAAAATAGAAAACAAATTTTAATCACCATACTTTGAGAAAAGTAGAGGTATAGAAGATAGTTATTCACTTCACAGGTCTCTCTTTATAGTAACTGTATTTTTAACACCATAATACTTGTTTCACAAGCACTCATAGAGGATATTGAGAAAGAAAAGGAAGGTTTAGTGCACGCAATACTGCACTGTTTCAAAGGTATGCATAAGGTCCAATATATCATGATGAAGCTATAACCTGATTTATAGATGAAAGAGACCCAAAATGGCAACATTATTGTTTGCGTCTTTTTCATATTACATGATATTTGAGCAGGATGTCAACTATAGTGTTGCCATTTCGGGTCCCTTTCTTTTATGAATGAGGTAGTATTATGGTAGATAGTGGATTTATGTTGTTTATTTGCCAAATATGCTGCGAAATATGATTTGCACTTGTACACAACTACTCAAATATTTAAAATTTTACTTGTTCAAGTCACGATAACTTTCCTGAACCGTTGTGGTAAATTTATACAGGGTGTTAATTTAAAGGAATGCCATAAGGGTAGGTTCAGCATCGATAAAGAACCCCGTCTTTTACGGAATTTTAAGCTATGGCACGGCACACATTTAAATTAACAGTCTTATTGGCCACCTTAGAAGTTTACCCATTTATGTTTGAATCATCCAGAAAGTTTATAGGAGTAATTCCGCTAGATAGCGTTGTACACCACCATAGACTTTCAAATTTTCAATCTTTGACAGAGTTTCCGATTGGGTCTATGGCATTGTAAAGCTACATCTTCCGGATTTTCTCCTATGAAAACTCATAGACAAATGCGGTTATACGGCAGCCGTTAGATAAGGCCATATTTGACAGCTGTGTACCCTAGAGGAAATGTCAACAATGAAAAATAAACCTTATGTCATAGCATAAACATGATTTTAACAGCTGTCAAATATGGCCTTTTCAAACGGCCGTACTTTATGGTGTGTACTATGTAGATTCGTCAGCGCTGCGATGCGGCCATCGGCGAAAATTGGAGAAAACTTGCTCACCTCTGCTCGGCCAATATAGACAAGTCCTTAGAATTTGTTGATGTCGTCTGCCTCTCTCTTCTGCAATCTTCTATCTCTTTTTTACGTGCATTAGATGTCTAATAGTTCAATCAATTTTATTGAATTCACTAAATCCGCTACTTGACAGGTGAAATGAATATTTCTTGTATGAAATTATAGAAATACCTATGACGCCATAATTCAATATTTTGGATGGAATCAAAACAATAACTTTTACGCAATTTTGGTGTTTATAAATTTTAATATTTTGGCAAAAATTTAATGACGTTGGTAGTAAGTATTTTTGGACAATTTTTTTAAGCTTATAACTTTTGTATTTTATTTATTCAAGATTCTTTATTTGCATAGAATAGGTATTACAAGTTGGTATTTACAGTATAGGTTTGTTCTTTATTCTGCTGACTTATCAGCGTGCAAAATTAGTATTAAAAAATTCATGCCGGTCATATAAACTTAAATCTATTATGACCCTGTCAAATAGCGAAAATTTGGACAGGTTACTTTCTCAGCTAATCTATCCTGTTACTTAATGGACTATGACAGGACCTTTCGCCATTGGTCGCCACTCATAGCTTCAGCTTAACTGCTGACTAAGTAAATTTCAGAAAACAGACAGAAACTCTATAGCTCTCAGTTATTCCGAAACAAATACATGTAACTTTCGCAAGTAAAGAATGGATCTCGAATTGGTAATATTATTGTTTGCCTCTCTTACATATTATATGAAATATGAGCAGAATCTCTATAATAATGTTGCCAATTCGGGATGCATTTTTTTGATGTGCAAGTTATACTTACTTACTTAATTATCAATGTTTGCTTTAGATGTTGTAAGTGTGCATGCTTTTTTGTATGAAGGTGCTGTTTGAATACCCTCATTAAGTTTTACGTTTACCTAAAATCCAATTGGCCTTACTACAAAAAAGTTGAACGCGCTTAGAACGCGTGTTTCAGAAATATCTTACAAGATAATGTTTACTATTTTGTAGAAATTTTCCACAAGATAGCAATTTTGAACACTTGGTGTTTTAATCAAACACTAGATATTGATATTAACTTTTTGGTTACAAAGTTAATACAAACGAAGCAAGCGGAAAAAATTACGCCGCCGGCGGGATTTGAACCCACGTCTTCTGACAAGCCGGGTCAGACGTGTTAAGCCGCTACACCACGGCGGGTTCTGCCCGAGGCGGCGAAATTGTGATCCACTTGCTTCGTTCATACTGCTTTGTCACTTGACTACTTACGGGTAGCTTAGCGCCATCTATAACTTTGTAGTAGAACTATACAGTCACTCAACTGACAACATTACGTATGTACAAGTTGATTTTTTCCGCTTGCTTCGTTTGTATTAACTTTGTAACAACCACGGGAATGATATTATCATTCCCGTGGTTGTCGTGAGAGGTGACTGAGGGATGTGAGAGTTAATGTGTATTGCAATTTTAGGCGACAGGCTGACAACCTGTCACTATCATTGGTGATACACAATTTTCTGAATGACTTGTCCCACCCCGCAAGGGATATAGGCGTGATATATGAATAGTTTAGTTTTTGCCACTCAATATCGATTTTGTTTCAATTATGATAGTAGATATGGACATTCTAAAGGCTCTTGAGTTATATAATCGTATGTAATAAATTAATAACATGTTATTTTTTACAGCTGAACGGAGAGCGCAGTTGAGTAGGTCCCGATCAAGATCCGGCCTTACCGGCGCGATGACCACTCGAGAACTCACCAAGTAAGTTACATTCAATTATCATTCATTCTTCAAAGAACTCAATCATATGTTGCCACAGACTCAGTCAAGTGCCTATGTAAGAACTCAATTATGCGGTGACAAGGACATTTTTAAAAATATTTTGATCATTTGTTTGTAAAGACTAACTCATTTTTGCCAGTGACTTAAACAGGTGTTTGCAAAGACTCGAATAATATTTGCCTGTGGCTCAATAATATGATGCCAACGTTACAATCATATGTTGTCAAGAACTCAATCATTTTGTACCAAGACTCAACTATATGTTACCAAGTATTCAACTCGACTCAACGAAATTTTACGAAATACTTAAAGGTTATTTAGCTAAAGACTCAATCACGTTTTCAAGAACTCAGTAATTTATTTCCAACAGCTCTAGCGTATTTTCCGAGGAGTCAATCGTATGTTACTCGATCATATGTAGCCAAAGACTCAATCATTTGTATCCGAGGATTGAATCATATGCGCTCGTATAGTCTCTCCCGCTCACTCATGAACAATTACAGCTTTAAGGTTTAGATTTTTTTCAGACCGTAACATTTTACAGCAATAACTGTAACTTTTCTAGATGCAGGAACATTTATTGAATGGCACAATATAGTTTTTGTCCGGATTGTTCGTATAAGTCATAAGAAAATCGAAACCTTAAAAACTGAACTGTTCATGAGTTAGCGTGAGTGACTGTACAAACCCGTTATGGACTATGTGAACTTTGAAAACTTTGTTTTAATAATCCCTAAATGAACACAAAAAAGAATACAATTTATCGTGTGGCAATCATTAATTGACAAACACTTATTAGTTGGATTGCCAAGAACTTAGTCATTTGAAGCGAACAACTTAGTTATTTTTGAGGTTTTATTTTTTATTGCTTCTTAATGATTTTTTTTCTCACTTATTTACCTTTTTTTCCAGTGAACTACTGAGTAACGCGTGACGCAGCAGCACACGACAGGTGATACTAGCCATGTAGGAATGTTCCACTAGCTATAGTTATGTATATGTATGTAGTTTACTTGGTAACATTCACGGGGCTTGGACGGAGTAAAATATTGTGCTATTAAATTGGGATCGGTACAAAGCTTTAGCAACTCATTTTCCTGAGGGAAAAACACATTTTACTGGCATGTGTTATACTATTAACCATCCTCTTGAATCACTCTGTCTATTACAGAACACCGCATCAAAATCGAGTTTACGAGGAGTTAGCGAATTCCAACAAAAAGACAGAGAAACGCAAAAAGCGATCCTCTTATTTTGCATCAAATAAAATACTCGTTAGCAAATTCAACCGCGTCCAAGCCCCGTAAGAAGCATACTTCATAAGGTCGACGCACATAAATGGTATAGTTTAGGACATATAATTTACCCGATGTATGTTATACCCGGTTGAAAAGTTTTCTATTCAATTATGCTCTCATAGACAAGACGCTATAATATAGATAGACTTATCGGGCCAAATTATATTACCTAATCTGTAACATATTTGAATATTGCAAATCGATAAGATTTATCGGGGTTAGGTTTTATGTGCGTTACCCCTCAATATAATGCCATATTGCAGTTTTCTTGATACTTATGAGGAATTTAAAATATTCAGACTCAAACTGCCTAAGTAATGTGTATACAGGTTTCAGTAGTTTTAGGTATGCGATTGTGAAGCTTGTTTCTGAAATATAAAAACACGTTTTAACTAATTTATCTAAGATAAATATAAAATACAACAAAATCATAACACAACAAGTCTTCGATAAATGTACGCACAGAATTTAAAAAAATATTTTTATATAAAAATCGAAACCAAGATTAAAAAATGTCTTTGTATAATATATTAAAAAAATCTTATCTGCACAATTTTCAACGTTTTTGCTATGTATGACAATACAATTACCTACTTTAAAAAGGTGGTAATGAATTTTGTCACATCACAATTCAATGAATTGTCCAAGACAACGTAATCGTAAAGAAAATGCATAGATATTAATTACTACAATGTTATCTCTTTGATCTGACCATTTTTGTAATTCAGTATGCACGAAAAAGTTTATACTGAGTATCTATGTTTAAAGGTGTCCTTAAAGACTGAGCTTGACTCGTCGTCGTGCGCCATCAAAATGACTGGTTTGTATGGGGATGCCTGAAATACCGGGCGGTGTGCCGGGGCGCGCCCTCCATATTACGAACGACGCTGTCACTTTGACGGCGCACTACGACGCCGCCACGCACGGTCTTTATTTTGACCTTTATTTTCTATTACGTGGTCCTAAACGGTTCTAAATTATCTTGAATTGAATTTCGTTCATACAATTTATGTATACTGTCTTTAGAAGTGCGCTTATTTTTGACTTATGTAAGTATGTAAACAGTGTTTCCAAAAAAATACTGGGTGAATTTTTACTAGTGACCGATAGCGAAAACTCATAACCGGCTGGTGATAAGGAACAACTTTCCCCAAGGAACAAAGGTTGAAATATATAAAAAAAAACGCATCCTCGTACGACACATTTTACTCGCACAGCTCTGGTGGAAACCCCTACACATTTCCACAGCACAGCTACGCATCCTCGTACGACACATTTTACTCGCACAGCTCTGGTGGATTCTCACTCTTAACGAAAAACACATTAACACATCAATCACGTAAATTCACACATAAATTTTTTAATATCGTATCTACCGTCAAAAGTAGATACATGATAGGCATGATAGATAATAATCATACCACAGTATAAGGACGTAACTACGGGATGTAAGGGACGGTGTAACGAAAACTTTGCAGGCGTGCTCCCACCATGAAACTGAACAACTTTCCCCATGGAACGTACGGTCACAAAATAGAGAGTATACAGAAGGTTCACTCGGCTATATTTCGGATTTTCGCGATTGGCACTTGTTACAGAGCAAGGGTTGATACTGTCAAAAATCTCAAAGTATAAAAATATCAAAACAGCAATAAAGAATGTCATATGATTCTGAGTCAATTTCAAATCTAAGAAATATGAAGTTCCCACACGAAAAAGAAAGAAGTTAGAAAAAATAAGTCAGATGGTCGTGAATTTTATATAGGAGGTCGGAAAATTTTTCTCGTTTCCCACCATTGGCTCCATAGTAAAAGTTGTTCAGTTTCATGGTCTGATCAACCCTGTATAGAAACCATAATAGACCATGTGAGTTGTCGCTAGGTCCCTTCATCCGGACTGTATGGGAGGTCCAATTATTATTTTCATATTTCGACCTACTTTGGGGAAAGTTGATCCTTATCACCAGCCCGATTTGAAGTTTCGTTATCGGTAACTAGTAAAGTTTCACCTAATATAATATATAAAAGCATTAAAAATAAAATTATTTTAACTGGTCCTACTGTCGAATAACTAAAATGATTGTGACAGCTGTTAAATAAGGCCTATTTGAACGGCCGTACTGTAGTCAGTTCTTTTGACACCAATAAAATCAATACAACAGTAGTCCTATAAAATTCTCTTTGGAAACATTGTAGCCACGTGTCTTAGGTGTAACCTAAAAGAAAATATGAAAAGACTTAGTATTAGTTAAAATAATATATGAAGACTTGTAAATCTCGCTAAATATTAATTTTTATCATACACTTAAAAATGCGGCAAGAAATGCCGTTTGTGTGATATTTATAAACCCATAAAATCACCTAATTTACTGTTAGATCTATTACAAGTCTACGACATGAAGTCTGTTTTGTAGAAGAGTAGTAAGAATCAGACAGCTATCAAATTAGGCTTTATGATGGCCTAACTGTAATGAAATGTTCACATACCGTATCAGTTATTCACAAAAAAACAAAAACTGTCATTACTAACTCAAAAAGACAAAAAAAAACTTAAGATAAGTTCATTCGTACTTCAAATAGTAAATGCAATAAATTTCATGCCATACGTTTTTTTTGGGCAAATATTAATCACAAAATAATATCTTTCGCATAGTCTGTATCTTAAAACACAAGTTTTATATTGAAGCTAAGATGTATTATGGTATACTTAACTAAATTATTTCAAATAGACACAGGTAAAATAAGCCCCAATATTACAATTGTAAAATATATTGTATTTTAAGTTTTAAGATTTTTTTTAGTTTTTAGTTAAAGCATTTGTTCTCTCTTTGCACATAATTCGAGTATAAAAATGTGTAAATCTGGATCATGTTAATATGTAATTCTTTTAAATCAAGATTTATACAGGGTGTTAGGAAAAGTAGTGCGTTCCTTCAAATTACGCATTCTATAAGTATAATAAAGTATGTTAACATTTTGATCACAAGTTTTTGAAAAATATATGTCGTCTTTTTATTTTTACATATTTTATAAAATATTTGAACATGCTTATCCTACTTTATCACACCTATCCTGTAGAACGCGTAGTTTGAAGGATCATACTACTTTTCCTAACAACCTGTATAATATGAGAATCTTAGTATGTAGTTCAACTATACCTACTTACACACACATGTAAATATATTTTTGTAAAATGTTACATTTTTATTGATTAATTGAAATAAAATGTTTTTTAAACTGAGGATTATGTTTTTTGTAATGTCTTAAAAAAATAACCCATCAAATAGACAATTAAAAATCACCCTGTATGAATACCAAAATAAAATAAAAATAAATAAACTCGAGATCTTTATAGAGAAGAACCGTATATTTCCTGCGTAAAAGAAAAATAAACATCATATAAATTATGTGCAAAATATTGGTGTGATCCCACAAAGGCGGAGTTGAGAGCAAGTCTATTAAACAATTATAATGATTAATTTCCTAATACAAGTCCTACCCTATAATTATGATGTAGGCATTTATGAGACAAGCTGATATTTAGTGAAAAATAAACCGACTTCACAGAGCGAAAACATTTTTTGTAAGCAGTATCTAATCTTTGATTTATGTCGGGAAAGTTCAGTTTTACAGCCAGATATAGCTTTTGACACAACTAATTACCTTCTTTTGCTAACACCCTTTATTTTTGTTTTTTAACCTACAGCCTTAAAATAAAGCGTCAAATAATTTTCATTTCTGTTGAGCTAAATATCGAGGTATTCATAAATTCGGAGATTATCTAACTAAGACCTTGTATCATGTATTTTGAGGCTAAATGGTGCATATTCTAATGAACGCATTCTTAGTTCAAAAATCACAACAGTTATATAATCAACTCTTCTATCCTATCCTCGTGCATTTTGAACAAAAAGTTTTAAACCTTGGATAAATGTTCTTAGACCCTTCATACAAACAAACCTGATCTATCATGATCATGAAACTACTTCATGATTTGTATCAGTTTTGTGAGGGGTCTTGCCGTGTGATGCCGTCTTAGAATAGCATTACCCCAATTCTACCCGTGGGTGTCGTAAAAAGCGACGAAGGGATATTTATCCAGGGAAAGGGCAGCAGCGTTCCCTGTAAATGCAACATCTTGACACTGCGCTCGCCAATTCGCCTGCCAAGCGTGGTGAATATGGCAATACCCCCCGATTGGGAGAGGCCCATGTCCAGCAGTGGACTGTTGTGGCTGTTATGGTTATGGTTGTGTGGGGTCTATAAACTTTTTTCCAGGTCTAAAACATACAGGGCATAAATCATTTACATTTGTGTGTGATAGATAACCAAGGAAAGCGTGTGATAGAATCAGCCCCGCTGTAGGTATATCCCGACTATTTTAACCGATATAATTCGTCGCTTAACGATCAGAGGGCGGTGCTGGCGTACGCTCAAACCACGCCTATAGACGTAGCACTGCCCACATCATAATTTTACTATTGGTACAGAGACACAGATAATACTACTAAAGTAGTATAGATAACTATCAGCAGCACATTCTATTTGGATGTTATCATGAAGGAATAAAAGTAACTAACCTTTTAGTTAAAATAAAACAAGCCACTAGGTTTGATAAATAAAGTCGTATTTATTTGAGCATTATTATTGTATCTTATAAAATAATCTGCAGATATGATATAAACAGATATTATTATAAAAAATAATCTAATGAGTTACCTACTCATAAGCAGTATTTTTTATAGTACAACATCTAAAAATAAATAAAGGGAACAAATATATTGTATACCAAAATCTGTTTTGAATACCTAAACACGTTTACCCTAAAACGACAAGGTATACCAAAAAATGAATAGTGTACCAAAAAACAAATGCGTAAATAAGTATATCCGCAACGCAATTTAAAAAGTGCGTTTATCTGATAAAGTTAAGCTCATACTTTAAAATGTAATCGTAAGCCAAAATTAGTAAATGTCTACCAAATTCAGTACACCCAATTTACGCGCCAATGCTACCAATTTAAATTACAACGCCTGCAATAAAACGTAGGTATAAATTTGGTGTCATGTCATTGAAATTCACTAAAGGTGTACCCAAAAAATCTTAGTTTATAGGTCCGTTAGATATAGCCTAACCGAACCTGGCGCGGAAAGCGCCAGGTTAGGTTAGGTTAGGTTAGAACTTTGACCACAACGCACGAGCCGAGCGAGCGGAGCGAGCGTGCCGCGGCAGCGGCCGGCGATGTGCCAGAAACGACACGCTGTCTGCGTCATAAATTTAAAATATGAAAATGTGGGCAAACTTAGCTTATTTTGGGAAAACAAAACTTTTTTAAGGAGCATTTATTTTATTAGAGTAATAAAATAGTAGTATTTAGATAACATTTCGGTATAAATTGGAGATCAAATTTTGGTTAACATTTACTATTTATTAGATAATTATATTATTTTTGGTCTCATGTACTTTAATTGTCTAACGTAAAATTAAATAAATGTATGCGTTTAAGTATAAAATAGGGTGTCAAATTTTCGTAGACATTTACCTTTTTTGGGTTGAAAATACATTTTTTTGCTTTGCGATTTTTATTTAAATTGGTAAACAGTTAAACCAAAGCCATAAATAAATATGGTTGCTTACTAGAATATTAAGCAATTATATTGTGAAATTTTACTAGTGACCGATAGCGAAAATCCAGGACGGGCTGGTGCCTAAGATAACGAACAACTTTCCCCAAGACCGTAGGCCAAAATATGAAGAAAAAAAATTTGACCTCTCATAGTAACTCGAATGTGCAATTTTGTATGGGAGGTCCGAAACATTTTTTTTATATTATTTCGACTTACGTTCCTTAGTGAAAGTTGTTCCTAATCACGAGCCCGTCTTGCTTCTTCGCTATCGGTTACTATCAATCACTAGTAAAATTTCACCCAATATAAATTCTTAGGTTTAAAATAAATTCCTACATAACATAGGCATAGGTAGAAAAAAATCAAATCAGAAATCCGGTGATTTGACTTTTTACAGGAAATATGTGCCTACCTAGGCAAATAAAATAATTAATACAGGAATTACAAAAACAGAAATTTCCTATAAACATTGCTTTACACCATTAGGTATTACAATTTACTATTATTCGAAATAATAAATGCTATCTACATAATCCTACATACTTAACCGACTTTAGTCGTCTAAGTTTTGGTATTTCTTGAGCTTCATCTTAAGGCGTTCCGTTTTCCATACAAAAGTTCAATGGAGTTATGTATGTAAAGGAGACAAGAGTCGGTTTAAAAAACTTGATGGGGAGTCCCGTGGGTATATAAGATTGTCGCAAAACACTAAAAAGAATTTTTAAATCATCAGATTTCCCCGTAAAAAGCGAGTCGCCACATTACGAAAATAGATGGAGCTACTGCTGCAATAAATACGTTTAATTTTATTGTGCAGAAAATACTGATTATCTTTTAACTATAAGTAGTTTTGCGACAAATTTACGTGTGCCTTCATCATTCAGAATAAAGTTTCTTTAAAAAGAAACTCTACAGCTCATGTGTAACCAGACTGAAGTGCAGTTTTTCGTTTGTATGACGTAACGAACCACCTTAAAACTAAATTATTACTTTTCAGGGGATAAATCAGCCCATGAAACTGAACAAGATTTTTTAAAAATATGCTGTGCTGGCATTAACACATTGTACGTGAGGTCCATTTTTTTAAACATTTATAATTATAATAACAGTAGCATTTAGGCAAAAGTTGTACAGTATCTGGAGATTCAATTCACCCTTTGCAACATTTTCAAATCTTACTTTCTAATCTACAGGGTTACATTTAATTGAGTAGGTACAAATACTTTCGGGTGTGTTCTACACACAAAACTGAACAACTTTTATTCATAACTTTCTTCGACACACTTTTTCAACATTTTTGTGTTTTATTTTCATATCGAAGAAAAGTTTCTAATATAGGTGTAGGTAAGTTGTTGGAAAACTAGCAAAATTTTCCACCGCAGGCAGGATTTGAACCTGCTACCTTCGGCATCTGTAGTACTGCCGACGCCACTACCAACTGGTATTCAAGGTAGGTAAGTTGTTCAGAATTGTGACTAGAACACGCTCCTAAATTATCTGCACTTAATTAAATGTAGCCCTATATACTTATGGTTAGTCATTTACTAGTGTTACGTGCTGTCTTTGGCTAACGATTGCACTATACATCGTAGTCTTGCTAAGCTATTTACTCCGCATCCAGCGTCACCTGTAAAGGAAAAAAAGGCTTTATAAGGCGCCACACACCGCCTCCGTATGCAGGACGTATGCGTGCGCGTGATCACGCGCGTACCGGTTGTAATGTATGGGCTTGTATGAGAGGCCGCTCACTGCCTGCACCTATGCGTGCGTGTAATCACGCGGTGTGCGGTGACTTATACGGACCCGTACAATACAACGTCATAGCTACGCGCGTGATGACGTGCACGTCACGCATACGGAGGCGGTTTGTGGCGCCCTTAAAGAGCTGTTCACATCTGAGCGGTATCATCGGCTGTGTTTGTGGTTTACCGGTCAATCACTTGAACCAATCAAGGTACCGATACCTACTTACCTACCGCCCCTGTTTGAATATGTCTAAAAATGTGTCTCAAGTTTTGACAGCATATGTAAACTAGAGTCTGGCTAGCGAGTCTTTGGACGTCAAATAATTCAAATATTTCAAATGGCAACATGTTAACACTGAAAAACTACAATAAAACAATTTTGATACTTACTATTTTTTTGTTTTCTGCTCTTTAGTTTGTGTTTACCTTGCCTACCGGTATGTATGTATGTATGATGTATCTACCGGGAGTAACAGAAAGAGTATAACAAGCCGAAAGGAGGTCAAGGTACTCATGAAACTGAACAACTTTCCCCATGGAACATGAGACGAAATATGAGAAAAAATTTGGACCTCTCAGAGTAAATCAATCAGCTGATCTGCGATTTTGTATGGGAGGTCCAAATATTTTTTTCATATATCGACCCATGTTTCATGGGGAAAGTTGTTCAGTTTCATGAGTACCTGACCTCTTTCGGCTTGTTATACCCTTCTGTTACTCCCGATAGATACATCATACATACATACCGGTAGGCAAGGTAAACACAAACTAAAACGAAAAAAAAAATTGTAAGTATCAAAATTGTTTTATTGTAGTTTTTCAGTGTTAACATGTGAAAGATTTTTAAAATTGGCGCCATTTCCGTGTCCAAAGACTCGCTGGCCAGACTCTATCAGGGGTAAGCTACACAGACTAGACGTGAGACCGGAAGATGGTATCTGTCAAAGTGTCAAACAATTGATCGCCGGAGACGTGAGACTTGCGACATCGCGACGACGCTTGAAACCGTTTCTATATAAAATGTATGAAACAGAAGAAACAAAACCACACACGTGAGATGAGACGCGCGTTCGCGTCTCATAGAAAATGGCTGACAACCGCTTGTCCGACAGATATCATGTTGGCGTCGCGTTGTACGTCTCTTCCGTGGAGCTTGCCCATATCTACCTATTTCTTTGAGATTTCTTTACATACTCACCGTTATAAAAAGGTCGTTCCTTGTCGCATCTGTCGCTGCGACTGTCGCGCGTTTGTCGCGGTATCGCCACGGGAGATTCTACGTAGTTTTTGCAACTTTCAGACTCCAACTGTGGACAAACATTTGAAACTTTAAAGCATAGCACAATGAATCATAAATAGGTAAGTTGCGAATGAATTAACCGCGTGTTGCCGGTTTAGAATAGCGTTATTTATAGTCAGGCCCCTCTTCTCCACTGGGCACAATGGGCACGTGCCCAGGGCCCCGCAATCGATTGGGGCCCCCTACTCGATTACCAAACCACAGATAACATATTATAACATATGACCAGTAATATGTTTTCATGTCAATTGCTAATCGCAATAATAATTTTCTATAAAAAATTAAACGAAGAGATCCGGAGTATTGGCAACACAGCGTGACACAGCCCGACTTCACGAACTACGAACGGCGGCGGGAATTCCCCGACTCGACTATCGGCGGCGGCGGGAATTCCCCTGTATTTATCTGTGACATTGTGTGACGTTTCATTTGTTTCATCGTTTCGTTAGTCGTCGTTTCTGACTGTGCTCTGTGAAATACTTTCTAATAAATCGTTGTTTGTCTGTTTTGTTATAAAATGTCAAAAAGGTCGTATCCTAGTGTACAAAATAGTGCTACACACACGCGCACACACACACACAAACACACACACACACACACACACACATCACCCCTTCATCACTTGCGGGGAAGCAGAGCGATAACGGCCGCAAAATACGGTCTAGGAGTGTAAAGTGTAAATTGTGCTACGAGTAGGTATATTATGGTCTTGGGGCCCCATCATGCTAATGTGCCCAGGGCCTCTAATGGGCGAAAGACGGCCCTGTTTATAGTTTTCATAGTAAGTTCAGATTGTAAACTATATTAGGTATTAATTATTCCATATATTTATTTCAATTTGTTATCGTTTATACTTTAGAAGCTACAGCTGAACTGGAACAAATTATGGGTCAAAAACGTCCCGTTTAAATGCAAATGTCTCGAGACAGAAACATTTTAGTGACTTTGTTTCAAAAAAACCTCCCCATAGTTTTATAAAAGACCTATTCAACGATACCCTACTCAATAAGGGGGATCCAAAAAACATTTTTTACATTACTTTTTTCAACATTTCTATATTCTAGTCAACACGATCTATCTTTTCACCAAATTTCATGTCGATAGCTCCAAACCTGACGAAGATATGAGGGCGCGACATACAGACAGACAGACAGACTTGACGAAATGATAAGGGTTTCTAGTAGACTACAAAACCAGAAAAATACCTTTGTGGTGTAGCATGTCAGCTTGATTAAGTTGCTTGTCAGTTTTAAAAGTAAACCAGACAGCGAAAAAGATGCATGCACCCACTGGCCCTAAATCCACACATTATACGTGAGACGTAAGACGTCAGACGTGCGACATCGCGACGTCTGAGACCTAAAATGATCTATAGTTCTGATAAAATTTATGAAAAAGAAGAGCCATTACTTATGGTTTATTAATTCTTTTTCGAGACTCTATATCTTTTTTTGAACTACTAAATCGGGACACCCGTATACTTAATATTAGATACTGCACTCAACTTGTATCTAGTGATTCAGTGCCGTATTTATGATAGTGACAAGTATTTCAGAGGGCTCTCAGAATAGCCTGGATAACATCAAGCATGCATCATATTAGCTTAGGTAGGGATCTGGTAATAAGTAGGTACCTAAGTACAACTGCAATCTTAACTCTTACAAAACAAATAAAAATTTAAAGTAACATTGCTTGAACATTGCAATAAAACTGTGACAGGTCGGTGCAAAGTAACCCTTTATAAGTAGTTTTAAACAACATTTCGACTGCGCGTTTTAAAATACCTGCAGCGACATCTATCGACATTTTTTTTTTCGTTTGTTTGTATGCGATAATGTTTAAAATAATTTAGCGTGTCGTGTTCCAGACAGAAGGTTTATGATGTAAAATTAGAACAATTAGAGGCGGTTGAAAAACTCTGACACCAGGGTTCATCGGGTCGTTGAACGACTCGGTGTCCCACACGGAAAGAAGAAGAAGAAGAAGAACAATTTCAGTGTAAATCTAGACACACGGCAGTGTGTCCGCCAAGTTCGAGCAAAAAAAGCGACACACCGGCCGTGGGTTATATTACACGAACCATTTCGGGCCAAGTTCGACCCACCTATAACTCAAAATCTATTTTATCTACGCATATGAAATTTCTAGTATCTGTCGAGATCTACTTACTTATCTAAAATACAAAATTTCATTAATGTACCTATTGTAGGTCTTGAGATATTGACGTCAGAAAATCGCAATTTTTACTATACACTCACTGACTGACTGACTCACTCATCAAAAACCTAGACCACTTCCAATGGTCGTATTGACTTGAAATTTGGCATGGAGGTAGGTCTTTAGGTCAAGGTAAAGGAAAAAATTTGAAAATGGCCAAGTGTGAGTCGGTTTTAAAAATAATGAAGGTGTAAATTCATACCCCTAAGGAACTAAAACAAAAAAATTATCTATATCTTCCAATCGTCGTACCGACCTAAAATTCGTTACGAAGGTTTGTATTTAGTCAAAGTATAGTATAAATGAGATATTTCCTTACCTAACTTAATCATAAGAAAAAAAGAAAATAAACCTTACAAAAATAAATGAAATCCCACCCAAAACATAAATGTGAAAGGCTGCCAAGTTCGATAATATTGGAATGCTTCGCCTATAAAAGAAGTGAGATCTAAATAAGTACCAATTTCCATACACAGACCTCAGTTAAAAATAGTTACAGGAATGCACACTTGATTTTCCGCAGTTTGGAAAGTAGATTCTTATTTCCAAACTGCGAAAAATCAAGTGTGCATTCCTGTAACTATTTTTAACTGAGGTCTGTGTATGGAACTTGGTACTTATTTAGATCTCACTTCTTTTATAGGCGAAGCATTCCAATATTATCGAACTTGGCAGCCTTTCACATTTATGTTTTGGGTGGGATCTAGATTATCTCTGCGATCAAGTGTGTTTTGGATTAGCAAGTAAGTAAAGTATAGTTTTCAAAAGAACATTTCGATATCGCGTTTTAAAATACCTGCAGAGACATCTATTGTCAACTTTTTTGTCCGTTTGTTTTAATAATTTCGCGTGCTGTGTTCCAGGAAGGTTTATGATGTAAAATTAGAACACTTTCAGCGTAAATCAAGATTATCTCTGCGATCAAGTATGTTTTGTATTAGAATGTCTGCGCTGTAGACGTGTTTTCACGGTACGCTGCGCTGCGTCTACTCTGTACGTCAGAGTTTGCGCTCAACGGTATAACGGACAAGTTTCTACAAGCGTAATTATTAATAAAAGTTCGGGCCGAATTGAGAACCTCCTCCTCTTTTGTTTTTTCGTCGGTTAAAAAACCGAAACTCTACTGCGATCATTTCAAAGAAGAATTTGCGTTAATTATCCTCCATTTTGAGTTTGTGATAAGTATTTTAATATAGCCAGGTCACTCGCGCTGCTGAGACGAATTTAAAAAAAAACATATGTTGAAATTCTCTTATCCTTTTGCATTTCTATTATCTCTGAGATCAAGTACCTATATTTTACCTAGACAAGTTTCTATACTGTTTGCCGTATTTGCTTAGAATAGCATCACCTTATTTCTAACTGCTGTTTATTAAAATGCGACGAAAGGATAATCAACCAAAAATGGTATTCGCGTTCCCTGAGGCAACATCTTGCACTGTGCTCGCCAATATGCTTGCCAGGCGTGGTGAGTAGATATGGCAAATACCCTCCGATAGGGGGAGGCTAGTAATGGACTGTTGTGGCTGAAGTAGTAATAGGGCATTGCAGGCTTTTACCACATAATTGTCCAAAGAATTATGGTTCCGCGCTTCGGAGGGCACGTTAAGGCGTCGGTCCCGGTCGCTGTCTATGATCATTTAGACGGCGGTCGTTACACAACCATGTAAAAGGCCTGCTTGCATTAGGTGGTTGAAAAACTCTGACACTAGGTTTCATTACTTGGTGTCCTACTCAAAGAAGAAGATATCTCCTCCTTCCCATGGTTCTTCCTATCAAAAATGGTATACGAATCTAATCTAGGAAGATGCAAAGTGGTACTTGCCAGGGGTTCTTTTACGGGGGCTCTTTGTTAAAGAAGATCCGTATTAGAAACATATTCTATAACTACTTTGTTTGTCAGAAGCTGTTTATGTATAAAAGTGAGTTGATGTCGCTATGTCCGCTGCCATTAGTTCGCGTCGCCATATTATTTATGCGGACACGTGCGCGCGCGCAAATAGACGCGCAACGCACGCTCAGCTGATCGCCGAGTATTTAATAAAGTATACTCATTCTAATTTAGGGCTTTACTTTCTGTCCCGTGCTTCGGAGGGCACGTGAAGCCGTCAGTCCCGGTTATTGTCTATGTATCAATACTTAGTATAAAATGAAGTCGCTTCTTGCGTTTCTCTGTCTGCCGTGGAATTCGCTAATGTCTACTTCGCGCCCTCCGAAGCACAGAACAAATTGATAATGTGATAAATATCAACTTTGTAAGTGACCCCACCGGGAATTGAATCCAGAACCTTCTGCGTCGCAGGCAGTCGTACTAACTACTGCGCCACAACGGATGTACCTAGTACCTAGTCGGTAGCCACCCTTAGTCCACTCAGGGTGTATCGTAAAAGGCGTCGTCGTAGAATTTCTGACCTCGGCTGAATATCTGTCGAGTATGGTCACCCGCATGTTGGCGGTGATACCACCTAGAATATCATTTCCTAAGAGGGTTGACGGCTATTGATTCTAACAAAACATGTTGCGCCGACCCCAGCTGATTTGGGATAAGGGCAGGAAGATGATGTGATGATGAAGGAATACGGATGTAAAAATCAACTGCAAATATTTGAATGGTGAACGAACTAGACCATGAAATTGAACAACTTTTTCCAAGGAACATTGGTCGATACAAGGAAAACATTTTTGGATCTCCCCATACAAAATGTACCAGCTGGCCAAGTGAATTTGTATGGGAGGTCCACATTTTTGTGTACTCACCACTGCTGCAGCCCGCAAGGCAGCCTGCAATCTCTCAATATGTTGTATGGCCGCACGGAGTATCTCTAGCTTCGGTAACCGACCACTGCCAGCCCGGGACCTGATGCGAAGCTCCTCGAATGCCGCGTTCACCTGGATGAAAGGAGACTGATGAGAATTTCAATTAATTTATATCCTATACCGGGAGTTACGGAAAGGGTATATAAAGCCGAAAGGAGGTCAAGGTACTCATGAAACTGAACAACTTTCCCCATGGAACATGGGTCGAAATATGAAAAAAATTATTGGACCTCCCATAGTAAATCAATTAACTGATCGGAGATTTTGTATGGGAGGTCCAATTATTTTTTTTCATATTTCGACCCATGTTTCATGGGGAAAGTTGTTCAGTTTCATGAGTACCTTGACCTCCTTTCGGCTTGTTATACCCTTTCCGTTATAACGATTTGCGCTATTCTATTAATTTTTCTTCAAATATGTAAATAATTTTCTTATTCGACATATTTATTGTTTACTACTATTGACAAAATGTCAACGTCCCAACTTTGACGGCTATCTCATAGAGCCGCGTAGTTCTCTACTAAAAAGTTATTGTACTATAGTCCACTACCTCTTTCCAATTTCTGACCTCCTGGTACTTCATTCTAAATTTATCTCGCGCTGGCACTCTTCCACTCCTCCTGGGAACGAGACCTCCGAGCCCTCCGAAGCTACAGGACTGCCCTCGTCACCTGGACAAACCACTACATCATCAGGGCGACAAACCTCCACCATCATCACTGGCAACTTGCAAGAAGACTGGCCACTGGCAAACCTCAAGGTCTTCGAAATTCGAAATCAGAAAGAAGACTGGAACATTCTCGAACACCTAGCAAGCATATAAAAGCCGCGTCAGCTGCCAACCTGACAGTTCTGGATCAGCCACTGAAGACTTCAGCAAAAACTCAAGAGTACGAATACTGACAAGAAAACCTAATACAGCAAGTCTGCAATTATGTTGCCGAAGCGCATTACGTCGTGGTCTCCGCGCCGAAGACTCAAGTCTGAACCAGTCCTCGGTCTGCACCCTACGCTCCTCAGCTGCCCTGCCAGTGCCAAGAGGACCCCTATGTGTGTCATGCGCTACCTTCGAGGCCCTCTTCCGTTCCAGGAGGTCTTTTGATCTGTAGTTAATAAAGGCCCTCTCCTTTATTTACTATCTTTTCTTGCCACGGTCCCCCGCTGCACGTGAGGGCACCAGGCTTGTTAGGGCGCCTACACACAGGACACTCTACCCACACCTACTCACTCACGCCCCCAGGGGCCACAGGCACTCGTGCTAGCAAGACCACTCCACCCTACCTAGCTACTAAGTTACACCTGCGGTTACCTCGGTTCCCTGAGTGCCGGTGCCTCTAGGAACCTGGGTAACACGACAGTTTGGCGCCCAACGGTAAAGGATACGTGCGTGGGCGATATCTACACCCACGTACTATCAGAACCCTTCTCTAAATTCTAAAACTACGCTTCGTCTAGCGTAAACCTTTTCGACTATAATTTCGGCCCTCTTTCCCTCTCAAAATTCTAAATCTACCTCTCATAACATATTTTGGCCCTCCTCTTTCGGCCCTCCTTACATTATTTCTTAGACTTATCCCTCTGGCTTGAAACCTAACTTAGAAAATTACTTAAAAACTTGCTACACTTTACTCAAAACTTTATCCAAAAAAATGACTCCATCAAGAACAATTCTGCCAGCGTCAGATCAACTCGAGGACCTCTCTATTCTGCCAGCGTCAGGTCAATCTCGAGGACCCCCCTTTTTATAATATTCCTTTTGACAATTTTCTAATTATGCTGTTGGCATTTTTCTACTTTTGTCTTTTACTTCTTGCCCTTTTGCTATTTGTCCTTTTGCCCCTTTTACCTTTTACTTCTTGCCCTTTTGCTATTTGTCCTTTTGCCCTCTTTACTCCCCTATTCAACTACTTCTCTGCCATTCCTTGCATCCCCCTTTTCCTTCATACTTGTCCCTTCTTTACTCTAACACCACTATCCTCCCTTTACTACTTCTTTATGCATCTGACTTCGACCTTTCGGCTTACTCTCGAAGTCTTAATTTTTATTTTGGCTTTTAGCCTTTCTACACACTCACACACTTACACACACACTGGCTCTAAAGCCACCTACAGACACACACCTCTGCAGGCGGTACTCTAATCCCGCCCTGCTCTCTTAAGGGTTCTCTAAATACCCTCTCAAGACTCTCTAAATGGGTCTCTCAAAATGTTCCTCTCTTGATGGGTCTCTCCATCCCCACATGAGCTAAGGTTCATTCTTCTTCGTGCGGATTGTGACACGTTAAGCAAGCCTACACTACTACACTCTACACAAACTAATCCTCTTCACACTCTACACATCGTGCGGCTAGTGACACGTTAAATAAGCCTTAACACTACTCACAGGTTTTAAGCTGGAGCGGATGACAACTCCTAAAACAAGCCTTGGTCATCGCCTGAGATATGCTCAGAGAGTAGCATGCCTTGGAGTAGGAGCCATTGAACGTGAGCCCTACCCCAACCTTTGGAAGATGAAGGATGCATGATTGAATGGTGAAGTCTGAAAGTAGGTGAATGCGTAAGGTATCTGCTCATAACCTCAAAATTTTTGTAACAGCAAAAATTTTCTCGGGGTCGTGGGGGAAAATATAGCGATTTGCGCTATTCTATTAATTTTTCTTCAAATCTGTAAATAATTTTCTTATTCGACATATTTATTGTTTATTACTATTGACAAAATGTCAACGTCCCAACTTTGACGGCTATCTCATAGAGCCGCGTAGTTCTCTACTAAAAAGTTATTGTACTATAGTCCACTACCTCTTTCCAATTTCTGACCTCCTGGTACTTCATTCTAAATTTATCTCGCGCTGGCACTCTTCCACTCCTCCTGGGAACGAGACCTCCGAGCCCTCCGAAGCTACAGGACTGCCCTCGTCACCTGGACAAACCACTACATCATCAGGGCGACAAACCTCCACCATCATCACTGGCAACTTGCAAGAAGACTGGCCACTGGCAAACCTCAAGGTCTTCGAAATTCGAAATCAGAAAGAAGACTGGAACATTCTCGAACACCTAGCAAGCATATAAAAGCCGCGTCAGCTGCCAACCTGACAGTTCTGGATCAGCCACTGAAGACTTCAGCAAAAACTCAAGAGTACGAATACTGACAAGAAAACCTAATACAGCAAGTCTGCAATTATGTTGCCGAAGCGCATTACGTCGTGGTCTCCGCGCCGAAGACTCAAGTCTGAACCAGTCCTCGGTCTGCACCCTACGCTCCTCAGCTGCCCTGCGAGTGCCAAGAGGACCCCTATGTGTGTCATGCGCTACCCTTCGAGGCCCTCTTCCGTTCCAGGAGGTCTTTTGATCTGTAGTTAATAAAGGCCCTCTCCTTTATTTACTATCTTTTCTTGCCACGGTCCCCCGCTGCACGTGAGGGCACCAGGCTTGTTAGGGCGCCTACACACAGGACACTCTACCCACACCTACTCACTCACGCCCCCAGGGGCCACAGGCACTCGTGCTAGCAAGACCACTCCACCCTACCTAGCTACTAAGTTACACCTGCGGTTACCTCGGTTCCCTGAGTGCCGGTGCCTCTAGGAACCTGGGTAACACGACACCGTTACTCCCGGTATATTGGAATTTTTAATGCACTCACAGCGCAATATTATTCTCATAAATAGAAAATGAGAAAATTGAAAAATTCACTAGCGACCGCCGGGACTTGAACCCGGGACTGTGGATTGCCGTTCCACCGCTCTACCAACTGAGCTACGGGCGCCTAGCGGACCCTGGTAGAGCGGTGGAACGGTAATCCACAGTCCCGGGTTCAAGTCCCGGCGGTCGCTCGCTAGTGAATTTTTCAATTTTCTCATTAAAAGTTTCTATTTATTATAATCCTAGATAATTTTTATACAGGTTGTAAGGGACGGTGTAGGTACCGAAAACTTTGCAGGCACGATTACACCAACGTTTTCGGCTTCATACAAAATTCTTGATCATCTGACTGACTTTCTGAAACTCGGAAAAACAAGCTCCATAGTAAAAGCTATAAGAACTGTAGCTCTACAGTAAGTAAGGCGCAAGCTACACAGAGGACACGTGCGTCGTGGCGCGTGGGATGACATCTGTCAGACCAGTAGCGGTCGCGTCGCGCGTCTCACGTGTGGAGCTTTGTTTCTTCTGATTCATACTTTTCCCAAGATGTGTTATGCCTACATATAAACCTTCCTCTTAATCACTCTATCTATTACTAAATACCGCATCAAAATCCGTTGCGTGGTTAAGGAGAAGTTAGCGAATTCCTCGATTACAAATCTGTCTGTCTGTCGTGAAATTTATTAATAACTCATTAACCACGCAACGGATTTTGATTCGGTTTTTAGGGTTCCGTACCTCAAAAGATAAAAAACAGAACCCAGGATCAATTTGTTGTCCGTCTGTTTGTATGTCTATCATTCTGTCAAGTCAAGATCTGAAATCTCAAGAATGTGTGAAGATATCGAGTTGAAATTAAAACCTGTATAATCAAGTCTATGGTCGCTAGTAGTTGTGAAAAAATCAAGCACCTAACTTCAAGTTAAAAAAGTTAAAACGTGCGTTTTTTACCCTCTCAAGGGAATCAAAATTCAGCGGGTACTTCCCGTAGACCTAGAACAATGAAATTTGGCAATTAGCTTCGTTTTGAAGAACGAATTAAGGAAAATCTCTAAAAATATTCATTATATTTATAAAAATATTCATATTTATAAAATGGTTTTTATGGGGGCCGAAAGGAAAACAAAATTTAAGAAATTAGTTGTCCAAGACGTGGAGTATCATATGAAATATAGGTTTGCCAATCAGAATAAAATTACCTACAAATCTTAGTACGGAACCCTCGGTGGGCGAGTCCAACTCGCACTGGCCGGTTTTTTGTAAGGAAGGTATACTTATAGGAACGCATACCGGGAAAACGCCTTTATCCCGCGGGAAACTAACTACTTAAGGCGTTCCGTTTTCCATACAAAAGTTCAATGGAGTTATGTATGTAAAGGAGACAAGAGTCGGTTTAAAAAACTTGATGGGAGTCCGTGGGTATATAAGATTGTCGCAAAACACTAAAAAGAATTTTTAAATCATCAGATTTACCGTAAAAAGCGAGTCGCCACTTTACGAAAATAGATGGAGCTACTGCTGCAATAAATACGTTTAATTTTATTGTGCAGAAAATACTGATTATCTTTTAACTATAAGTAGTTTTGCGACAAATTTACGTGTGGCTTCATCATTCAGAATAAAGTTTCTTTAAAAAGAAACTCTACAGCTCATGTGTAACCCGACTGAAGTGCAGTTTTTCGTTTGTATGACGTAACGAACCACCTTAAATATAAATACTTATACGACATTTTGCATCCGCTGTCTTGAAATTCGACAGCTGATTTAAAAATTACTTCAATAAACCAATAACCGCATATTTTTCCATTTTCCGACACAGTTTAGATAATTTTGTTTTCGTTCGTGAACATATCGTTATCGCGTTTTAGGATACAATCAGCAGAATCAGAATCAGAAAATATTTATTGTTAACTGTGTTGGTACAAGGATCTTACATACACAAAATAGTTTCAACAGTTTACCTATTTAGGTGTACAATAATCAAATAGTTAAAAAAATGACATTAAACATAGTTAAATCAATTTATGTAGGCAAGTGTTAAAAATATTACTAAGCATAGTTAAATTCTATGTAAGTGTTACATATTTTTTATTAATTAAAAATGTTTTTAACCTTGTTTTAAACAAATTACCGTCCAACGATTTTAAAGAAGCTGGCAAATGATTGTATACCTTCAATCCAGTAACCATTATACTTTTATACATAATAGCCCTGAGCCTGAGGGACAAAAGATTATGAAGATACCTGGATCTGACATTGTGCTTCACCGCTGACATTTTGACAAAGTAGGTCATGTTGTTTCTAATAAACAAGCATGTTTCCAATATAAATTCCGGTTAGTGTTAATAGACCTTCCCTCCTAAAAGTGCCCCTTAAGGATTCAATGCTATAAATACCACATAGTGCTCGTACATCATCTTTTCTGCAGTATAAAAGTGGATTCTACATTTACTGAATTTCCCCAAAATATTACACCGTAAGATAATATTGGTACACATTACGTAGTAAGCACTTTTGGCAGTTTCTTTAGATGTAACATTGGAAAGTATGCCCAATGCATAACATTGACTCGCAAGTTTTTTGTTAACTTTATTAATATGTGCCTTCCAATTCATGTGCTCATCTACGTTCAAACCCAAGAAATTAATATCCTTCACTTTAGCGATTTTATTTTCAGAAATTGTTATATTATGATTTTTTGTAATTTTATTGTAGTTTTTAAATGAAACATAATTAGTTTTATTACTATTGAGCTTTAAGTTTAGGGAATCTAGCCATAGCACCACTTTTGATAACGTTTGATTTATTTCGGTTTCAAACTGGGAATCACTCATAAGACCCTTCCTTATGAATATAGTTGAATCATCCGCATACAAGATACATAAATGGTTAACGATAGATGGTAGTTCATTTATATAAACTAAGAACAAAAGGGGGCCAAGAATGCTGCCTTGTGGCACTCCCATTGAAACTGTCTTAAATTCAGAGAAGACTTTATCTAAAGTTTTAGTATTTTTATCATAAACATCAATAACGACAGCCTGTTGACGATTTTTAAGATATGTCTCAAAAAGTCTAAGCGCGTTACCACGTATACCGATATTTTCAAGTTGCTTCAAAAGTATGTCATGGACGACGCAGTCAAAGCTTTTGACATATCCAAAATATACCGATGCACTCGTCTTTGTTGTCAACAGCTGTATATATTTGCTTCAGAGTGTTAAACATAGCTAGAGTAGTGCTACTTCCTTTGGAACCCATATTGTTGAGTGCTAAGTATTTTGTGCTTCTGCAGAAAACAGTTTAGGCGATCATGGATTATTTTCTCAAAGATCTTTGAAAAAGCTGGAAGAAGGGCAATCGGTCTATAGTTCTCTATATTTAATTGAGACCCTTTTTTAAGTGGCTTTACTAATGCTAATTTTAGTTCGTCCGGAAAACAGCCTTGTTCCAGACATAAATTAATTATATAAAGCAAAGGTTCAGCTATATAATCCATACTCTGTTTAATGAGTTGCATGGGAATCCCATCAATACCAACGCTTTTTTTATTTTTTAGGCCTTTTACGACTTTGATTATTTCCTGCATATCTACAGGAATCAGAAAAATACTAGCGCAGTTTTTGCTTAGAGGATTACTCATATAGGCATTTTGTTTTGTATTATCTTCTTTGCTTCTATTTACAAATCTAGCGACCTCTATTGAGGCGTACAGAAAGGTCATTTTCGAAGGACTGTCCAGGACCACATTATTGAAAAGAAAAGTTTATATGGCGTTCTCTGTCGTATCGTAACACGTAATACATCTTCATCTACATGGTGATGGAGCGCGCCATCTATTTATTTTTTCATTAAAATAAAACCAAACTAACTAAAAATGCTACCTTAGCGGCGTCTGAAAGCGATCTCTACAAGAAGACCTTAATAGTACAAATGAACTTCGGTAGTTCCCGCGCGTGTTGCAGGTTAGCTAGGTTGTGCAGAAATTTACGCGTAACATATCTTCCATACTATATTTACTTGTAGCTCTTACCAATTTTGAGTTATCACATAATTTTGGCCAGTAAAAAAAATTTGAACCTTGCCATTTTGTAGGTATATTTTGTAAGTATGCCAGCAAGACCCCGTCTCGGCATATAGCTAAAAAAAAGCCTTTCTAAAGATTAATTTCCAAGGCGGGGCTAACCTGCAACACTCGCGGGAACTCTCACTTAGACGTTCTTACCTACTATAACCAAGAGCATAGATTTTGTAAGTATTCAGACAGGAGGTAACAGTTAAAATAAAAAGTAGACCACTTATTTAGCCGTCAAAGACGAAATCCCCAGCGATAAAGAGGGGAATATACGGGAGACATCTTAATTTCCCATAAAATCGGATTTACGAGCTCTTCTCAATTTATTTTTACACTTTGAAACAGCGCGCCGTTTTGTCGTTTCAAATATTATGATCGCGTGCGCCGTAAATCTGTCAAATCGCTTGTCGCGAGCGCTGAGGGACAGATTTTTTTTAATGCTAGGCTGTGTGCACACGGCATCACAAAATAAACCTCTTTGTCTGCACCACTTTTATTTTATACCAGTATAAAATATCCAGGGCGGGGTGAGTGTGGATGGGAACGGTGGAAGAGGAAGACCTAGACGGACGTACCTAGATTAAATCTGGGACGTTTTAGGGTTTCGTAGTCTACTAGAAACCCTTATAGTTTCGTCAAGTCTGTCTGTCTGTCTGTCTGTATGCCGCGCCCTCATATCTTCGTCAGTTTTAGAGCTACCGACATGAAATTTGGGGAGAAGAAGATATATAGATATCGAGTAGGGTATCGTTGAATAGGTCTTTTAAAACTAAGGTGAGGTTTCTTTGAAACAAAGTCACTAAAATGTTTCTGTCACAAGATATTTGCTTTTAAAAAGGGCGTTTTTGACTCATAATTTGTTCCAGCTGTAACTTCTAAAGTATTAACGCTAAAAATTTGAAATAAATTTGGAATATAGCTTACAATCTGAAGTTACAATGAAAAGTATAACGGATATTATACCCTTAAAGGTTTCAGAAAAAAATGAGTTTTTCTATTTGCGGTTGGTCATCATACTGCTGCTAACAAACCAGCAACAAAATTAAGTTTGTAATGCTGAGAAACCTGATATTTAAACGTTGACTACGAAACCCTATTTGTAGGCGTGTCTGACACGCTCTTGGCCGGTTTTTTTTTTATAGGATCAAGAGTACCATAAACCGACGAGCGTGCATGAAAAGATTGATGAATGTTGAATAAGCGAGAGGTATGATCGTAGCAAGTGGAAGGATGTTATCTCTGCCTACCCGTACGGGAAAGAAACGTGATGTATGTATGTACGGTTGAAGTCAGAATAATGTGACCCCACCCTACTACCCTACAGCGCAATCGGCGACATACTTTACTTATCTATACATTGTCCGCACGCCTCCTAATTTTTTCCATTGACATACGCCAACACAGCAATGAAAGCATAGAAAAACAAGGTTCACGCGCCCTCATATCCTTACGCATCCATAACATCTGTCAAGTCAGTCAAGAGTAAGTGAAACAAAAATAACACAGTCCGAAATGGTCCGAACCTACCGAGCTTAGCCGACTAAAAGATTCACGCCGACGCGACGTCACTGACATAAACTAGTTTTCAATCAAGTTTTATTACACAAATAATGATCTCATAGTAGTTGGCGAGTGCGAGTCGCATAAACGAACAGTAGACATAATAGTTATAGCTAAATTCGTCTCCTGAGTCAATGGCTAGATGGCTAAGGGTTAAGCAACTGCAGTCAAAAACGTAGAATCGCTGGTTCGGATCTATGATGTGTTCAACTTTTTTCTATTAAAAGTGCTGTTTATTTATATATCTGTCTATTATTTTCTTTTTGTTTAAAAGAAGTTTTGTTTGTAGACAAAATTAAGAAGTTTAAAATTGATAAGACCATCTATTATACTTTAAATGTTACTTTATTTGAATCTTCATAATTCACACAAAATATGTTTGTATCACCTAGGCAAATTTTACAGTAAACTGTGTAATGAACATTTCATACAAACATGAATAAAATACTTAACAATTAAGTTAACTGACTATAATTTAAACAACAATATAGATAGTTCAGGATTTTAAAATTATCGTTTAGTCACTACAAGAGATCAAACATGTTATCTTTGAGTAAAATAACAATTTACGTCTCTCATAATGACCAGCACAAAGAATCTATATTTAACCACAGATCACTTATAAATACATATGTCCTAAGGGTATTTAATTAACCTAGCGATATTCTGCTGCTAGTGCTGAGTATATTTTCTGGATTATAGCGTTCACCTCGTCGTCTACATAGGATATTTCATCCACATTATTCCACATCGTCCTTTGAATTGAAGCACTTTTCGTCAGTGAATATTAATATTTGCCCTTCCCAATCAAAGTTGCAATACTCTGTAACATAAATACATTACTTAATTTAATGAAGATCGTTTATCAACAGTTAGAAAAAAAAAACAATAGAACATACACTATACCTATATAAGTAAGTATGTAGGTATAATGTATTTGTATAAGTTCAGCACCAGAAATAATATTTACCTGTAGCAAATCTTATCCTAGCTTGACAATGCTCTTCGGTCAGCGCAATTTTTTTGGCTGGTTTCATAGCTGGTTAATAGTTGTGTATGCCAGCAGCGTGTAAATGTCTTCGCACAGTATACAGAGATATATCGTATAAACTTGCTGTTGAACGAGTAGTTTTAAATCAATCCTCGCTGTGAAGGCTAACAATTTCACGGTGACGTAGATTTTCGTTGGTGTAAGCTTTGGCGCGGCCCTCGATTTTCACAATTCATCACCAGTTTCCTCATATCTCCTAATCCATCTGCGAACCGTGTTTCTCTGTAAAGTCGTAGTGAAACTTCCTTTTTTCTGTTCCCACAGAACAATTATTTTTGCTTTTAAGAAAACACTATGCACCATGATTTGATTTGACCAGTAACTAGGTAAAAAGCAACGGAAATATCATAACGCACACTATTGAACTGAGTAATTAAATAAAGTTGAATACATTTCTACGATTTAGTATTCAAACTACCTTCTTATTTTATTCATCTGCTAGAAAACATCAAAACGTCTACACGGGTCTCATACGTCACAATGACATCACTAGTTGCACGACAGGTGACTTCTAATTTCGCGCCTTTAACCATCAGCTGAATAGCCAAGCGGTTAAGATGCCCGACTACAATGCTTACAATCTAAAAGATTGAGGTTCAAATCAGCGGGGTTGTATTCGTATGTTGACTATTTATTATTTTATTTCTTGTTAATGAAATTTGACTAAAGTAACTTCAAGATAAAATGCAAAGGACTCGACATCGTGCTTGCGAGTTAGTCGTGTGGTAGGTGAAGCATGAATTGCTCAGGTATATTGCATAGGCGTAATGCTTTGCTTTAAGGTTCATTTCAAAACGTATTTTTCTGTTTAAATGTTTGTAGCCCGGGGGGTCCGGTAACTCTGCACTTGACTGTACGGTAGTAGCCTGTGATTAGGGAATAAAGAGCCTCTTTGCCTCCGAAACGGAGTGATCTTGGCCTCCGAAACGAGCTTTCCCCGCGTGATCTCTTTCCAATTTGCTGACTCGAAGATCGCACACGTCTCTGAGACGTCCCACAGGACGACCCACGTACGCTTTTTTTACCCGACTGCCTCAGAAGGAGAGTTATGTTTTTCGAGAGTATGTATGTAAGTATGTATGTATTATCATAATATGTATTCTGTGGTATTATGTATGTAGGTATGTATGTGTATATGTATGTATGTGGACCATTTATTACTTTATTATTTAAAATGTCGATCAAGAAATCCGCTGTCTTTAGATTTCGACTGCTGATTACAAAAAGAAGACTGTAAGTAGGTACTTTATTTTCAGCTACTTGATGGATTGATAGATAAGATATACTCTTTCCGTGAACATTTCATTAGCGTGTTTCAGAAAACGTCTAGCGACATCTGTTGGATTAATACCGCGTTATGAAATCCTACTACCTGCGTCTAAAGATAGTTTACTTGAATCAGTTTTCGAGACTTGATGTACCTTAGGAGACAGGCTGACAACCTGTCACTATGGTGATACAGGCTTCTGAGTGAGTCTCAAGCTTTTATCAGACGTGGTGTATATGGGCGTTTTTACAGCCGATTGCGCTCTGACTACCCCGCATGAGATATAGGAGTTGTATGTATGTATACCGGGAGTAACAAAAAGGGTATTATTACAAAGGAGGTGAAGGTACTCATGAAACTGAACAACTTTCCCCATGGAAAATGGGTCGAAATATGAAAAATAAAGGGCGTCCCATACGAAATCGCCGATCAGCTGACTGATTTACTATGGGAGGCCCATTTTTTTCAACTTTCCCCAAGGAACATAGGTCGAAAAACTATTTCATATTTCGACCTATGTTCCTTGGGGAAAGTTGTTCAGTTTCATGGGCTGGTTCACCCCTTAAAATATTTGCAGTTGATTTTTTTACATCCTGTATAAGTGTGATATGTGTATGTATGTATGAACAGCTATTATAATTATGAACGCTGCCTTACTTCCACCTTCATAAAATTAGCCGCTGCTTATTAGCGACGCCCCATTGGATCCAAGCGACCCGATTCAGACTGGAGGGTTCCAACAGAAAATTATTGGGATTCCTCAGTGCAAAGGGTTTAATTAGATGCTATAACCCGTTTCACAAAAGAAGGGGGTCGAAATATAAAAGGCGGCGGTTCCATAAGCGGGACGCCTGGTGTATGTAAGAGCCTTAGTGCGAGTGAGAAAGCATGACCTCCAGCTGCCATTTATGTTCCCTTTCTTTTGTGAAACGGGTAGTAGGTGTGTATTTTTTTGACAGGGATTTTTTTACCAACTTTATGTTACCGTTATGTTCTGCCTACCCCGAAAGGGATATACGTATAGGCGTGATATGTGTATGTATGTATGAACTATTCTACCCCGCAAGGGATATAGGCGTGTTATGTGTAATGTATGAACTATTATGATTTTCTATGTTAATTAGCCGCTGCTTATTAGCGAGGGCCGACTCGCCCCATTGGATCCAAGCGACCCGATTCAGACTGGAGGGTTCTAACTGAAAATTATTGGGGTTCCTCAGTGCAAAGGGTTTAATTAGATGCTAGGTTTAGCACGTACTTTTTTTACTAACGTTACGTTGTAGGATAATAAAATTTGTGTTGCCTAGATTCGTCACGCATCGTAACTAGTAGCAGACAATCACATGTCAAAATTTAAAAATAGAGCTTCGTTCTTCTAAAAAACCAGGAGCATAGGTCAGCCCGTGGAGTTGTAAGCCTCTGTCCTCACAACTAATTTTATTCGCGTACCGCGATTTTTTTCTCGTGCGAATTTTTGCCGAAACTTGCTTATGATTCAGTGTATTACAAAAAGCGAGAAAAAATTCGCGCGAAATAAAATCGTTGTGCGGATAAAGCCTAATGATCTAAGGAATATCTACTAGTTAGTGTCCGGAACCCTCAGTGTTCGAGCGGATTCGCGCTTGGCCGGAATTTTTTCAAGTTTGTTTTGTAGCGATAGGAAGCGACGGCTGAATCATGCCGCGTACGACACTTTGATCTTTGATTAATGTGATAATCAGAACAGTTTATTTTTCTCATTTTACATATTTTGTGCTTGTGGATTAGGTTTGTAAAATTAGAGTTGGACATATAAAAAAATCAGTAATTACGCGAAATTTTACTTCAAGGAAATAGATACCTAGTACTCTGGCCTTTATCATTTAATTTAATGGGGAGGCCCATGTCCAGCAGTGGTCTTTTGTGGCTGTTAATGGGACGGTAGTATTTATTTATTACACTAGTTTTACGACCCCGACTGCAGCCAGTGGTTTTAAGGAGTATCTTATAAGTACGCGTATTTCATCAATGAGGGCTGATGCGTTTTAAAAAAGCGTTTAATAATTGGTGTGGTGCCGGCTTAGAATAGCATCACCCCATTTCTGCCCACAGGCCTCGTAAAATGCAATTACAGGCTAAATCCAGGAAATGGGCAGCAGCGTTCCCTGTGAATATCCACAACACTTTATACCGCGCTCGCCAATCCGCTTGCCAAGTGTGGTTTCCCTGTGAATATCTACAACACTTTATACTGCGCTGTGGCGTAACGTGTAAGCGTGGTGAGTGAGTAAGAAGCGAGTAAGGGATTTGAAAGTTATTGCAATTTTAGACGACATGCTGATAGATAAGATGTCACTATAATGGCCGTTTTTTAACCTACCTACGCTCTGCCTACCCCGCAAAGGATATAGATAGGCGTGACATTCGAATGTTTTTTTGAGTTAAGCTCGCCTTTTTACATGTTTTTTCTGTTTGTGTTTCCTGTAAAATTTCTGTGTGCGTGCAATCCTATCCTATCCTTCCTACTTCCTACTAATATTATAAAGGCGGATGTTTGTGTGTGTGTTTGTTACGACATCACGCAAAAACGGCTGATTAGATTGACATGAAACTTTGCAGAAATATAAAAGGGCATCTGGAATAACACATAGACTACTTTTTACCCCAGGAAAATGTCTCATTTCTACGGAATCACGCATATTCCAAAATTTTTGACGTAGGTGGCGTGACTAAGCCGATTCGCGTCTTTGTGGGGAAGCATATCCGTTAATTCAACAGTCATCTTAAAATTATGGTAGCTGCAGCGATAGTGCGCTTGCCTACCAAACTTGGTGACTCGCGTTCGAATCCGGATAGTGTTCTCCTTATTTTTGTTTTTATTTTTTCGAACTTTTATTTAATTTAAGTGAATTTAAGTTTTGTCTTACATCATCTTCCTGCCCTTATCCCAATTGCTTGGGGTCGGCGCAACACGTTTTGCTAAACACAAAATCGTGCTGCAATGGATTCGGCTTAATTTTACGACCGGCCGCCTAACAGACGTCAACCCTCATTGGGAATGCTTTTGTGGTGGATTAACCGCCACCATACGGTTGGCCTGGCTGTTTGGGTCGGGTTTATCCCTCGGTCGCCTCTTACGACTCCCACGGGAAGAGAGGGGGTGGTGCTATTCTACTCTGCCGGCACCACACGGCGTTAAGTTTTGTCTTACGATCTAGACACACGGCAGTGTGTCCGCCAAGTTCGAGCAAAAAAAGCGACACACCGGCCGTGGGTTATATTACACGAACCATTTCGGGCCAAGTTCGACCCACCTATAACTCAAAATCTATTTTACCTACGCATATGAAATTTCTAGTATCTGTCGAGATCTACTTTCTTATCTAAAATACAAAATTTCATTAATGTAGCTATTGTAGGTCTTGAGATATTGACGTCAGAAAATCGCTATTTTTACTATACACTCACTGACTGACTGACTGACTGACTGACTGACTGACTGACTGACTGACTGACTGACTCACTCATCAAAAACCTAGACCGCTTCCAATGGTCGTATTGACTTGAAATTTGGCATGGAGGTAGGTCTTTAGGTCAAGGTAAAGGAAAAAATCTGAAAATGGCCAAGTGTGAGTCGGTTTTAAAAATAATGAAGGTGTAAATTCATACCTCTAAGGAACTAAAACAAAAAATATCTATATCTTCCAATCGTCGTACCGACCTAAAATTCGTTACAAAGGTTTGTATTTAGTCAAAGTAAAGTATAAATGAGATATTTCCTTACCTAACTTAATCATAAGAAAAAAAGAAAATAAAACCTTACAAAAATAAATGAAATCCCAACATAAATGTGAAAGGCTGCCAAGTTCGATAATATTGGAATGCTTCGCCTATAAAGAAGTGAGATCTAAATAAGTACCAAGTTCCATACACAGACCTCAGTTAAAAATAGTTACAGGAATGCACACTAGATTTTCGCAGTTTGGAAATAAGAATCTACTTTCCAAACTGCGGAAAATCAGTGTGCATTCTGTAACTATTTTTAACTGAGGTCTGTGTATGGAACTGGTACTTATTTAGATCTCACTTTATAGGCGAAGCATTCCAATATTATCGAACTTGGCAGCCTTTCACATTTATGTTTTGGGTGGGATATTGGACTTACACACTGGTCTTGCTATACTTCCTACGTGTGTGTTTGTTACGACTTCACGCAAAAACGGCTGATTAGATTGACATGAAACTTTGCAGAAATATTAAGGGCATCAGGAATAGCATATACTTTTACCCACGGAAAATGTCTCATTCCCACGGGATCACGCATTTTCCAATATTTATGAAAAAGGTGGCCCGACTGAGCCGATTCGCGTTTTAGAAACTAACAGCGTCATCTCTTGGCGAGTAAGTGAGGCAAAATTGATGTATATCCCACAACACATGTACGTACAAAAATTACTTGCCAATGAAAATGTTTTAACAAGATTTTGAATCCCACAAATTCTACTTCCTACTAATTCTACTATCCTACTTCCTACTAATATTATAAAGGCGGATGTTTGTGTGTGTGTTTGTTACGACATCACGCTAAAACGGCTGATTAGATTGACATGAAATTTTGCACAAATATAGAAGACTATCTAGAATAACACATAGGCTACTTTTTACTACGGGAAAATGTCTTATTCCTACGGGATCACGCATATTCCGATATTTTTGCAAAGGTGGCGTGACTGAGCCGATTCGCGTTTTAAACATTTTCGCCGAAAACTAACAGCGACATCTCTTGGCGAGTAATGCTTTCTTCCCGCGTAATAATAGGTTGCAGCGGGTGAAACCGCTGACGGGCAGCTAGTAAAGAATATACAGGGAGTAACAGAAAGGGCAAGCCGAAAGGAGGTCAAGGTACTCACGAAACTGCAAAACTTTCCCTATGGAACATAGGTAGAAATACGAAAAAAAAAAACCGAGGGCCTCCCATACAAAATTGCCGATTAGCTAATTGATTTACTATGGGAGGTCCAATTTTCTTTTCATATTTCGACCCATGTTCCATAGGGAAAGTTGTTCAGTTTCATGAGTAGGTACCTTGACCTACTCCCGGACCCCGGTATATGTATGTATGTAGGTATAATGTGTAGGTTTTGCAATTTTAGATGACTTGCTGATAGATAAGATGTCACTATAATGGATGATACGCAGTCTTCTCAATGACTCTCAAACTTTTGTCAGACGTGGTGTTTTGGCCGTTTTTCAACCTACCTACGCTCTGCCTACCTCGCAAAGGATATAGGTAGGCGTGACATATGTAGCTGGAAGAAAACTCAATGTTTTTTTAAGTTAAGCTCGCCTTTGTACATGTTTTTAGGGTTTCGTAGTCTACTAGAAACCCTTATAGTTTCGTCATGTCTGTCTGTCTGTCTGTCTGTCTGTCTGTCTGTCTGTCTGTCTGTCTGTCTGTCTGTATGCCGCGCCCTCATATCTTCGTCAGTTTTAGAGCTATCGACATGAAATTTAGTGAGAAGATAGATCGTGTTGACCCAAATATAGAAATGTTAAGAAAAAATATTTAAAATGTTTTGGACCCTCCCATACAAGTGAACGTGGTGCACAAAAATTTTTTATCTTCTGTAATATTGAGTAGGGTATCGTTGAATAGGTCTTTTAAAATTAAGGTGAGGTTTCTTTGAAACAAATTCTCTAAAATGTTTCTGTCACGAGATATTTGCTTTTAAAAAGGGCGTTTTTGACCCATAATTTGTTCCAGCTGTAACTTCTAAAGTATAAACGCTAAAAATTTGAAATAAATATGGAATATAGCTTACAATCTGAAGTTACAATGAAAACTATAACGGATATCGTACCCTTAAAGGTTTCAGGAAAAATTGAGTTTTTCTATTTGCGGTTGGTCATCATACTGCTGCTAACAAACCAGCAACAAAATTAAGTTTGTAATGCTGAAAAACCTGATATTTAAACGTTGACTACGAAACCCTATTTGTGGGCGTGTCTGACACGCTCTTGGCCGGTTTTTTCTGTATGTGTTTACCCCAAAATTTCTGTGTGCAATAAAGAATATATGTATGTATAATTAATTATCTATGGCGACATTAATTTCTACCAAGATTTAGCTACCTGTACTAAAATAGCCGGTTGAGTGGCATGCACTTTGATAGCGTTTAAACTGCTGTCCCCCGGGGCTAGGGGATGTCGACACAAATTATTGCCGTGTGGTGCCGGATTAGAATAGCATCACCCCATATCTGTCCCGTTGTTGGTGTCGTAAGAAGCGAGTAAGGGATTTGAGAGTTATTTGTATTGCAATTGTAGACGACAGGCTGACAGCACCTCCCTATGATGACTGAATGACTCACAAACTTTTGTCAGACGTGGTGTAAATGGCCGTTTTTTTACAGCCGTTTACGCTCTGCCTGGGCCATATGTAGTTACTTGATTATGTACATTAATTATGTACGGCAGCATTAATTTCTCTACTGCTTATAAAGATTTAGCTACCTGTACTAAAATAGCCGGTTGAGTGGCATGCACTTTGACAGAATTAAAACTGTCTATGGGGATGTGACACAAATTATTGCCGTCTGGTGCCGAATTAAAACAGCATCACCCCATATCTTTCGCGTGAGTGTCGTAAGAACGTTGAAAGAGATTTGTTGATTTGTATTGCAAATTTTAGGCGACAGGGTGACAACATACCACTATGATGCTACACAACAGTCATCTGATTTGAATGACTCAAACTTTTGTCAGTCGTGGTGTAAATGGTCGTTTTTACAGCCGTGTACCTACCTACGCTCTGCCTACCCCGTAAAGGATATAGGCAGGCGTGACATCACAACTCAATGTTTATTTAAGTACTTAAATTTTTTTCTGTATGAGATTCCTGTAAAATTTCTGTATGCGATAAAGAATATAGGTATATGTACCTATGTAGGTAGGTATGTATAAATTATTATCTATGGCAACATTAATAAAGATTTAGCTACCTGTACTAAAATAGCCGGTTGAGTGGCATGCACTTTGATAGCGTTTAAACTGCTGTCCCCTCCCCCGGGGCTAGGGGATGTCGACACAAATTATGCGCACGCGCAGACAACGGGCCGGATCTAGGCATGGGTCTGGGACAGGGAGGCATTTGGGTAAAAGTTGGTGTTGGTGTATTTAAGACAATTCTTGAAAGCAAGATTGAAGGAAGAATAGGAAGAGGAAGACCAAGGAGAAGCTATCTAGATCAAATAAAGGAGAAAATACCGTCGTACAGCTAGAGAAGTAGAGGAGAAGGCAGAAGACTTAGAAAGCTGGCAAATACTCCACCGACAAGGGTAATGCCCTTAAATACATGATGATGTTGGTGTTTTTAGTAGGCACAAATTAGAAAATAGTTGTTAGTACTGCAAGATAGCTATATTTTAGTATTCTTTGTTAGTACTTACGACTGCTCTTAAGTATAAGATTCAATTCTATTCTGTACCTATCTAATCACGATGATAGATTAAATAATGAAAGATGGCGCTACTTATTTTAGGGTAGCTTTAAAACTGTTTGACTTTAGGAAAGGGCAAGCGGATACGGAAGCGCAGTGCAAGGTGTTGTATCAATTACCTAGGTATTCCCAGGATTCACCCTTTAAATCGACTTTTACAACATGGTTAGAGAGGAATGTTATTCGAACCACGGGTCAAGTAATTGCATTAGATAGATATTTTCAACTTTTCTAGTTATTTCAGACCCTGTATTTATCTCTATACCTCGGTAGCTGACACCCTGTATATCCGGGAGATGTCGCCTCATGTCGCGATGAATCTCCCTAATCCTGCGCGCGTGACAAACTCACAAACACGCACTTTTATTTATACTAATGTATGGGATCGATTTAGTGCGGGATATAACTCTTTAATCTTCTCGTAAAGTGTTTTCTTTATTTATAAAAGTGGCTAAAGTAGGTATCTTTCTAATCTGGGGGCACGGCAGTGCCCCCACCAAGTCGAGCTGAAAGTGGCACGGCCGTACCATCCTTTTCTCGAACCAGTTCAGAACATTTTTGACCCCCCCATAACTCCCTTGTCGATAAGTTTAGAATATCTTATCAAGCACTGCGTAGACACGATACATTTTAAATTTTATTTTATTTGGACCAGTAGTTTAGAAGTTATAGTTAGTGAAAGTTTCTTAATTTTCTGCCTGACTGACTGACTGACTGACTGACCGATCATCAAAATTCTAAAGTCATTCTAGTTATTGTAAACATAAGAGTTTTTAAATATCGAGATGATGTCTGTTACCTAATTACGCAATAGCTTAAGATGAAAGTTCCCTGAAGTAGTCCTTGAATAAATCAATAACCGACTTGGCATCACATAGATCTCACAACTTTTTACAGTAGATGAACTGAGAGACGAGACTTGGTTCTTTTTACAAGTAAATGATTTTGGTGGGATATACCTTACTTTTTACGACAGGAGCAAGGAGGCAAGTGACGAAAAGTATTTTTCGTTACTTGTAGGTGAGTATACAGTTACTAAAGGAGAATGACTTATTCCTGGTCTAAAACAGTGTCGCGCCTCATAAAACAAATTATGGCAATGTATATTATATCGTCAATTTTAACAAAGAATAGCAACGGAAATCATTGTAAAACACATGGAAACTAATCTAATTTTTAAATTTTTTTATACCCTGAGGTATGTTTACCATAAAATTTACTGAGATATAAACCTTTTTTACACTGCTTACCAGCTATGTTCCGTTTCTTTATAGGTTTTGAACTTTAAGGCGTTCCGTTTTCCATATACAAAAGTTCAATGGAGTTAGAGACTTATGTCTCTAAAGGAAACAAAAGTCGGATTAAAAAACTTGATGTGGAGTCCCGTGGGTAGGTAAGTACATAAAATTTTCGCAAAACACTAAAATAATTTTTAAATCATCAGAATTCCCCGTAAAAACCGATTCGCCACTTTACAAAAATAGTGCTACTGCTGCAATAAATACCTACTTACGTTTAATTTTATTGTGCAGAAAATACTTATTATCTTTTAACCATTAGTAGTTTTGCGACAAAACGTGAGCCTTCATCATTTCACATGAAGTTCTACACGCAAAATTCGATGTAGGTAGGTACAGTGCGTAGCGTAGCCAGTTAGTCATTATAATCCCATTATTAAACCAACTATGCAATGTAAATCGAATTTTGCCTGTAGAAACATTTCGGGATCCACTCTTTATATGCGCAAGTTATACTTACTATCATATCAACATTAACCATACCTAAAAGTCTTCAGTCATGTGTGTCGTACAACGTCCACCGTCTAAGTTTTCTATAGCAACCGGTAACGAGGCTTCCGAAGCACGGAACCATCTTTCTTTTCCGATAAAGAGGTCGGCCCATCACTATTTAAGATCAACGGTGAAACCACTAGACCACAGAAGAAGTAGGTAAGTATGTAGGGTCAGGTAGGCTACAGTGACTCGGATTTCTTCAATCAATAAAATTTTATAGAAAACTTTGAAGTATCAAACTGAAATTCATATCTTGGATGCATTGATTATTACTCTTTCGTTTGGCATTATCATTTTTTGCAATAACACGACACTTAGGTCACCAGACAGATTTTTCTAGAAAAAAAAATGTGGGTCACTGTGTACTAGTACCTGTCTACACTGACTCAACCCCTGTGGTACACAGTGACTCTAACAGTTTATATGGACTTAGCAACCCTTTCGTACAAGTATAATATTTATTGAAACTATGCATTTTAATCAATTATATTTGTTAAAGTATTCTTTTCATATCATTACTATTGCCATAAGAAATATTTTATAATTGTCTGTCAATGTTTCTAAAAATAGAGATGAGCCAGTACTAAATGTTAGAGTCACTGTGTACCACTCAAATTTGAGCCAGTGTAGACGCCAACGCTATTTTGAAATAATTATCCTACAAATATTACCAGACTACTCTAAGAGCTAGTAAATCTAGCTTATTACTTAGTATATGAACACCACTTTCGATCATAATAATTACATTTTCCTAAATCTTTTAATCTTAACGGATAAAAATGTATGTAGGGTACCTTCAAAAGCATTTTTAGAGGCGCAAAACCAATCGCACATTTTTTTCACAATCAAACCGCACTGGAGTGGACGGATGATTGGTTTGTATGTGTTTGGTTATCAAGAGCTACCATTATGTTAAGAATACAGATAGATATAGCTGTCCTATTACGAAATATAAGCGTGAGTCAATGTACCCGCCTGAGTCACCGATCCCTACTTGACCCTAGGTACCTACCATAAATTTTGTGAATACTGAAAAAGTAACTTTGATTTGACAACCTAGGATATACCTAGGTACGATGTAGATGTAGAAACATGCTAAATTCACGAAAAGAATCCAGTGGCACCCTGTTGGAAGAAACCTACTTTTAGTAACCTCCGTCGCTCGCGCATCGGCGCCGCTTTTCTTCTGTCGACTGCCGCCGTTTTTCGCTTGCAGGCTTTACATGCCCAGGCAAGGCGCCTCCTGCTAGGGCCTAAAACATGTTGTATGGTAATCCTCTTCTTTTATTATGAAGAATATTCCAGTGGGTTGAACAAAAACAATAATAAAAGACAGATGAACCTACTTTTCGTAACCTCCGTCGCTCGCGCATCGTCGCCGCTTTTCTTCTGTCGACCGCCGCCGTCTTCCGCTTGCAAGCTTTACAAGCCCATGCTAGGCATCTCCTGCTAGGTCCTAAAACATGCTGTATGTGATCTTCCTCTTCCACGGTATCGCCGCCATTTTGTGCGTCAGCCATTTTGTTTTCGTTTTTGACACTTCCGCAACAGTCAGAGTTTTTATCGTTGTCGTCGTAGTCTTTGTAACTGTTGTTGCTGTTGAAGTTTTCGTATACGGAATTGTAACTCATGTTTTAGGTAGGTAATTATTTGGCTTTTATTTTTCGTGTAAAATTTTCATAAGATGGTATCTTTAGTGTAAAGTAAGAATCAACGAAATCTTGCAAGTTTTAATCAACTTTTGTACGATAGAATAGAAAACACTTTTTATTCTTTATCACTGTGTATTAATAACACAAAAATATGCCGAGAAGTATATACTTCAAAAACACAAAAATATGTCCGAACTTTTCACCCAAGCTTTTTATTACGTAAAAAGAAACGTCCAAATAAACTTTCACCACTGACGTATCGTTTCCCGCGCGATTTGATAGTTTTTTTTCGGGCATCGCTCGTCGCGCCACGGGCGACACTGAATTCAGCCGAGGGTGGATCTTAGAGCGAGATTTACAAAATATATCTGCTATTAATAAACTGTCTAGCGATGTTCGCCGCCGTTGAGAGATACCAATTTATTAGTGTTTGCATTGAAATTGATGCGGGCAATATTTTCCCGTTGATTTTGTTGCGTTGAGAGCTTCGGGACGTTTTTATTCCGGCACCTCGTTTCGTGTATGTGAATCGATTTTTAACGGGCTTTGAAATGTGGCTGTCTTGTATTTTATGGCTAGTGTTTAGTTTTACGGCAGCTCGGTAAAATTTAACTGTTATTGAGGTACAGAAAATACGACTTTGCTTGTCTTCTTCTTCGAGTGGGACACCAAGTCGTCCAACGACCAGAGAACCCTGGTGTCAGAGTTTTTCAACCGTCTGCTACAAGTAGCAGGCCTCTGCCATGGTTGTCTAACGGCCGCCTGCCTTCTAAGTGATCATAGACAAGACAGCAATCGGGACCGACGGTTTAACGTGCCCTCCAAAGCACGGAACCATCTTGCTTTTCGGACAATCAGGTGGTTCATCCTGCAATGTCCTAACCAGACTGGGAACAAATTCGCAAAGTGATAGATAAGGGAATTGAACCCGGAACCTTCTGCGTCGCAGGCAGTCCTACTAACCACATAGGCTGTCTTTGGTAAAAATACTTACCTAAAAGTAGAGAAACCTTTCAAAAATAAATTAATTTCCCTGTTTTGTACCTTGACTATTTTTCGTTAAAATAGACGATAATTATTTGTTGTTTGAGATGCAACACTTTCTTAGACCAGGAATGGTCAATCTCCTTTGCTTAATTTTTTTTTAATTCTCCTGCAATATTTTCAGGGAGTAAGTAGTTCAGTTTCATGGTCTGTATTTAGAATTATTTGCTACTTCTAATTACTAGACGATGGGAAGCTAATGTAAAATAGTCTAAGGGAGTATTCTACGTAATGATAGCATATAGGGCACAGCACACAGCCTGCATATGCAGGACTTATACATACACGTCATCACGTGCGTATCGGCTTTAATGTAGGTAGGTACAGGGTTGTATGAGATGCGGCACACTGCGTGCTTTGCGTATGCGTGCACGTAATCACGTGCGTACCGCGGTGTGCCATGCATGTATAATGCGGTCTTAAATAAGGTCCTATTAAATTCATTGCAAATATTTACAGGGTGTGCTCTACTAGTGAAACTGAACAACTTTTCTTAATAACATTTATTTGAAAAAATATTTTGTACCTCCCATACAAAAATGTCTAAAACATGGCGTCAGTTTGTATTGGAGGTCCAAATCTCTTTTTTCACCTTTCGAAAAAATCTTACTATGAAAAGTGGTTCAGTTTCACGAGCAGAACATATCCTGAAAATATTTGCATTGAATTTAATAGGACCTTAATATGGTGTAAAAAAATAACTGCAAATAGTTTAATGTTCCTTGGGGAAAGTTGTTCAGTTTCATGGACTGGTTTGTAGCAGAGTGCAAACTCTGCATGGACATCCTCCCTAAGCCACCCTCACATCTCCCTTTTTCGAATCATTTTATAACTTAAATTTGGAACACGGCACCGAAACGTCACCGTTCTTGGCCTTTTTGACGCATTCAATCCTTGGGAGCCACACTGGAAGCCCCAGATTTGTTAATATTTATTTATTCTTAGTGTACAAATAGTCCGCTTTCATTTTATACCTGATATGTGTGGTGTTACGTTGTGATACCTAGTTCTGTTTAAAATTGTATATACTGTGTCGTGTTGGTTCAAGGTTACGTTGTGATACCTAGTTCTGTTTAAAATTGTATATACTGTGTCGTGTTAGTTCAAGGAAACCCGCAAGGTAATGATCTTCTATCAAATATTCACCATATCATCATCACCGCACCATCAAAACTAATTACTAATCTGTACCATAATTTTAGGGTTTCCTACGCTCAGTAAAGAAGTCCCGTACCAAGCTAGTCTTATTATTTATGGCCATCACGGCTATACTGGCGCCAACGCGGTAGAAGCCCCGGTTACTTCAAGACCCACTGCCACCCTGAGATCCTCTACCCAACAAGAACAACTCAAGACAGAAGATACCCACCTCAAGACCACCTCAACATCAAGATATTTTATTTATTTTGTTTCAATTAATTGTGTTACCTTTTTTGTGTTCATCATCATCATCATCAAATTCATACACTACCAAAAAATTCAAAATTATCCTATCTTATTTTCGGACCCATTTGGCAAATAAAAAAGAATCCAAATAATCACATTCATTTATTAGGTAATTTAATAGGCAAAATAGTACAAGATAGTAAAACTCTGCAGTCCTCCAATTTCAATTCCAATCTTATAATAATAAGCGTCAGCCACCCAGAACCGCGACGTCCAACTCTGTAAATAAATAAATAAATCTGTAAATAAATTCCCATTATCATCATCATCATTATCTACAGTACACCTACAGTACACAAATCAAATCGTTACACCCCATAATACAGACAATAGACACTATCACGGCTACCCATTGGTAGCTAACAATATCTTTCGAGTGTAGGATTTAGACGAAAGTCATCTTTCACTCGGAGATATAATTCACACCAATACCTAGGACAATATCCTAGGAATTGGACATACGAGTAGTTAGCGGGGCTCTGCAGGTCTTCGAGACCGACAGCCAGACCCCAACTCCACAACTCAATACATACCCCATCTCATACCCCATCAACTAGCTTATTTTTCAAAATTCTAAAACGGGCATCGGCACCCCTGACCTAATTTCGGCAAAGTAATTCGGCATAAAACTTTCACCCTTTCACACACCCCCAAAAAACTAAATTACACATCAAACACTACACACACACTATCCTTGATAAGTAATCCCACTCTGTTTTCCTTAGCTGTACAGAGCGACCCTTATTTCATAAAACTGAATGTCCAACAGTGGACAATACGTCCACTAAATAACGCGATAAATATTAAAAGCTAATACTAATTTCAATTTGATTACTATACCTACCCATTATCTCTTCTGCTTATTTCTTACACCGCTCATAAATAATTAGATTTAAAATAATTTCGAATCCGAAATAAAATTTTACAATCATAACAAAATAATTTACAAAACAAACAAACGTAGAATAAATTAGATTGACAAGTTTGACACGCTTGACACTGCCCAGAGATACGATCAAACAAACAAGTGTCAAGTCAAACACTCATTGTCATTGCCACTCAGTTGACACCAAGGTTGTCATTTCATTTCTCTCCTATTTTATTTTTTTGGCATCTGCTAACAGAACTTAGCCAGTGTCAGTAACCAAAGATAGTCATTGGACTTCTTTTAATTTTGGCTCCGACCAAACGGATTTTGCCAACGTCAAGTATTAGTTAATAACTTCGACTTTTGCCCACGAGCAATTCAGCTAGTGTCAATTTTATTTTAAAATTTACTTCAAAGTTTTTAAATACAAACTTTGTTTCTTTTCCTTCATAATAAAACACTACAATGGAAAACTATAATTACCTAAATAAACCTGAACTCCAATACGAATTAAAAATAAGAAACGTTGAAATCAACCAGAACCAAACTGTAGAAACTCTCCAACAATTATTAGCCCAAGCAATAACTTCCAATCAACCAATAAACCAAACTAGCCCAAACAATCTCGATACCGATATCCGAGATATAACTAAATGCCTTAACTTAATAGAAGCTAGCCTACTAAGTTTTGCTAATAGGAAAAATAAAATACCACCTTACATTACACACACTAAGCTCAGATTCAACCTTATTAACCTTGAATCTGAAGACATTACAAACGAACAACTAACTACTCATAACGACCTATTCAAACGATTAAGAGAGCTAGAAACACAATACAACAACTTGATTAACCCACCTTCCTCCACATACTGCTCGGCACAAACCAGCAGCGTAAATCTTAACCCCGCAAACACCTATTTCGAAACACTTACCGAAAAATTGAACACAATAGCAAACAACAATAATAAATACCAAACAGACCTTAAAAGATTCATTTTAAGGGTCAAGGCTGCCCACGAGACTTCATAATCCGTGTGGAAGAATACGCCCAAGTTAGAGGACTAACTGAACACACTCTATACAACCACATCTACGACATTCTCTCTGGACCGGCACTAGACTGGTTCAGAACACATAAAGACACACTCACAAACTGGCAAACATTCAAATCAGCAATCATAAACGATTTTGAAATTGGAAATCATGATTATAATCTAAAAAAGCTAATAGAAAATAGAAAACAACACCCTAACGAACGCGTCATAATCTACTTCTCCACTATGGAATCCCTTTTCAACAAACTTCATAATCAATTGTCCGAAAACGAAAAAATAGATATTCTATTACGCAACCTACAACCCCAATATAGTTTGCGAGTAAACCAACCAGACCTTCTTTCCATTTCTACCCTCCTAGAATCATGCAAATTCACTGAAAAGTTACTTCACGTCAACAATCACTCCCAAGATTACTTCAATACTACTCCTTCTCCGTCTAATCCAAATAAAAACACTACCAATCCTAACTATCAACCATATATCCCCCCTTTCCCTTACGCCATTAATGCCGTAAATACTAATAAACCATCCCCAACCAGCAGCCAATCCCAATTTTCATGCCCCCGCTGTAGAAACAATTCGCATACTTTACAGAATTGTACTAACCCCCAGAAAGTCTGCTTTCGTTGTGGCAACAAGGGTTACACAGCCCTCAACTGCCCTAAATGTACTAAAACTCCAAAAAACTAAATAAGGAGGAGCCCGTTCAACATAACAATTCTAAATTTGATAAACAAGATTGGACAAATTGGTTAAACTCACTTTCGATATTTTTCAAGTCTTACCACGTAAACCTTCTCTTATTCGATGATAACGATCACGAGCGACCATTTGTCACAATAAAAATTAATAACTTACATCTGAACGGCCTCCTCGACAGCGGCAGTACTATTACAATATTAGGTAAGGATTCTTACAAAATACTACTAAAACAAGGCCTCAAATTAAACAAAAACATACGGATAACAGGTACAGTAGCCAATAACCAAAAAATAAATTCTATCGGACTAATCACTCTTCCCGTAACCTATAACAATAAATTTTCACTAATATCAGCTCACGTTATACCTGAGGTATCACAAAATTTAATTTTAGGAATCGACTTTTGGAAAGCATTCAACATTGCCCCAAATGTCTTACACAAAATAGCCTCCTTCCAATCTCCTAAAACCACTACATTCCTAATAAATAAAACCCCAGAATCAAAAATTGTCAACTCCTTCAAAAACCTTACTGAATCCCAACAAATTACAGCAAACCTAATAATAGAAAAATTCAAAAATATTTCTACGGACACAAAACCACTAGGTAGGACACACCTGGTAGAACACCGCATCGACACTGGTGATCACCCACCAATAAAGCAGCGATGCTATCGTTTATCCCTGAAAAACAAAAGGCCCTTCACAAGGAAGTTGATGACATGGTACGCCTAGACGTAATTGAACCTGTGAAAGCCCATGGCTTAACCCAGTATTGATTACCCTAAGAAGGACAATACCTGGAGATTTTGCGTCGACAGCCGTAAGCTCAACGCAATAACAAAAAAAGATGCCTACAAACTACCACTCATTTCTGATATCATAGATAACCTACGCGATTCTAAATACCTTTCATCCATAGACATCGCCAAAGCCTTTGGGAAATCCTTTGCGAGTTGAGGATAGACCCAAAACCGCTTTTCACGTACCCGGTCGGAATGTATCAATTTAAAGTGATGCCTTTCGGTCTCACCAACGCCCCCGCTACCCAACAAAGATTTCTGGATAGCTTACTATCAGATCTCATGTGCGACAACTCAGTATTCTGCTACCTCGACGATATAGTCATAGCCACCTCAACCTTCGAACGTCATGTTGAAATACTCAACAAACTTCTCACTAAACTTACAGATGCCAACATAACCATCAACTTCCCAAAATGCTCATTCTTCCGTAACGAATTAAAGTATCTCGGTTTCATCGTCAACAGTCAAGGTCTCCAAACAGACCCGGACAAAGTCAAAGCTATCCTGGACATACCGGTACCTAAAACAGCAAAGGATGTCAAGAAATTCCTTGGCACCGTAAGCTGGTACAGACGTTTCGTCCCAAACCTAAGCACACTAGCTACACCCTTAAACAAACTAACCTCCACCCACAAAAAAGCACCACCCTTCAAATGGACACCAGAAGCTGAATCAGCTTTCAACTCCATTAAACAAGCCTTAGTTAGCACCCCATCCTCGCCTGCACTGATTTCACGAAGCCTTTCGCCGTCAATTGCGATGCCTCGTCCTTCGGAATCGGAGCGATGCTCACACAAGAATTTGACGGCATAGAAAAGCCAATTGCTTATATGAGCAAATCGATCACCCACCCCAGCGAAATTACTCGATCACAGAACGAGAACTTCTTAGTGTCATAACAGCACTAGAGCACTGGCGCTGCTATCTAGATAATGGCCACAAATTCACCATCTACACCGACCACTCAGCACTACAATGGTTCCTCCGCCTAGACAACCCCACAGGTAGACTGGCACGTTGGTGCATACGCCTATCTATGTTTAATTTCGAAATAAAACATAAAAAAGGCTCCGAAAATCTAGTACCCGACCTGCTTTCACGAAACATCCCCAATGTTAATATTATCAATTCCAGTAGTACCAAGGACGAATGGTACATCTCCATTTTTAATAAATGTAAAAACAATCCTCATCTACTCCCGACTACACAATTAAAGATAACAAACTTTATAAATACACTAATTCGCTAACCCCATTCAACTCACAATACAGCTGGAAATTGGTCGTCCCCTCAGAACACCGAAACTCCATAATTGCACAAAATCATTGCACACCAACCGCAGCTCACTTCGGTACCTTCAAAACCTACCATCGTATTAAACTAAACTATTTCTGGCCTGGCATGTACAAAGATGTGGCAACATTTATCTCACGCTGCGACACATGTCTCGCATATAAACATCGTAACCAAAATGCTATCGGTCTAATGGGCGAACCTAAACAATGCTCACGACCATTTCAGTGCCTTTCAATCGATTTTATTGGACCACTACCCATATCGCGTAAACTAAACAGATACATACTAGTAATAACCTGCTGCTTTTCTAAATACTGCCTATTATTCCCAATTAAACGCGCAACTTCCTCGGTCATCAAACATGTCCTAGAAGACTTAGTATTCATGAACTACGGTATTCCAGAAACAGTCATTTTAGACAACGGTCCCCAAATGACAAGCTCAGAATTAACAGACATGTTTCACTCATACAAAATACCACACATACACTTTATACCCCTTCATTGCCCTCAGGTAAATACTGTTGAAAGATACAACAGAACCATTATTACGGCAGTGGCATCATTTGTTAATGACGACCACAGAACCTGGGACAAACACCTCCATAAGATACAATTCGCTATCAACTCGTCTGTTAACGAATCAACCAAGTTTACCCCAGCTTTCCTAGTATTCGGTCGCGAACTAGTACCATGTGGTTCTATCTACTCCCAAAGGACACCACGGACGACCTCATTTTCGCCCCAAGAGATACATATGCAGAAAATCTCGGCCAGCTTATCCCCATTTTCGATAAAGTACAATCACGACTACACTCCATTCACCAAAACAACGCATCCCACTACAACAAACATCGTCAAAACTTAGAGTTTGAACCTGGCGATATAGTTTGGAAACGCAATTATCCCATAAGCTCTTCCGACAAAAACTTCTCAGCTAAATTAGCACCAAAATACATTAAATGCATCGTATCCCAAAAGATTTCTCCTTTAGTATATAACCTAACCGATATGAACAACAACAACTTAGGACGTTGGCATATCAAAGATCTAAAACCAACCAAAACCGCAAAACAACCTAACTAAACTAAAATTTATTCAACCTATAATTATCCATAATTGGATAAAGCGTACTACACTAGAGAGTAGTCACGCACCCATTTTATTTTTTTTGTAAACCTTTTTCACCTCATCACGCTTTTCGGCTTTACCATCAAACATTGACGTATGTCAAACACAACTTATGATAAATCATTTTATATTTAACTATTTTTCTTCTTCACTTGTTACAATTAATTATCTAATTAAAAAAATTAGATACACCTTATCGACGAAGATAACGTCGTAATTACCCACTTTTCAATAATAACAATTTCTAATAAATTTATACTTCAATTTTAATTAAACTTGCTGCTAACCAAGTTTATATTAACTTAGCCTACCTTACGATTTCCACAATTTGAACTTAACGTATACGCCAACTATTTCTCGTATACAATTTTTTTTTCAATTACTATTCTCGTAATTATTTAATATTTTCTCTCAAACTTGTAAATACTACATCACCGTGCGGGTCTAGCGACACGATAAACAAGCCAAAGCTAAGGATTACAGAGTCGGTTGTGACTTACAAACCGACACCACCCTGGTGAAACTCTTCGAGAACAGTTAATACAAACAAAACTGCTCTCCATTTTGTAAGGGCCTGATTTCGTGTAATAGGAATCAGACACCTTGATCGATGATGAATGCTTGATATGACGTATGATTGACTTAGAATTTCCACCATGTACATACTCACTGTAGATATCACATACACTCAAAATCTTTGATCACTCACGACCCATACTTACATTTAATATTAATTTTAATTAACATTAAAACACTTTCAATTAATTTATTTACACTAACATTACACTCACTAATTAACACACAATATTTCGGAACACACACCAAAATTTTACCAGCATCCTATACATATTGAAATACTTCTACATTAAAAAAAAAAAAAATTGATTATAGGGCAATCAATTTTTTTTTCCCCCGGGTACTGTAGCAGAGTGCAAACTCTGCATGGACATCCTCCTAAGCCACCTCACATCTCCTTTTTCGAATCATTTTATAACTTAAATTTGGAACACGGCACCGAAACGTCACCGTTCTTGGCCTTTTGACGCATTCAATCCTTGGGAGCCACACTGAAGCCCCAGATTTGTTAATATTTATTTATTCTTAGTGTACAAATAGTCCGCTTTCATTTTATACCTGATATGTGTGGTGTTACGTTGTGATACCTAGTTCTGTTTAAAATTGTATATACTGTGTCGTGTTGGTTCAAGGTTACGTTGTGATACCTAGTTCTGTTTAAAATTGTATATACTGTGTCGTGTTAGTTCAAGAAACCCGCAAGGTAATGATCTTCTATCAAATATTCACCATATCATCATCACCGCACCATCAAAACTAATTACTAATCTGTACCATAATTTTTAGGGTTTCCTACGCTCAGTAAAAGAAGTCCCGTACCAAGCTAGTCTTATTATTTATGGCCATCACGGCTATAGGTTCACCCCTTAAAATATAGTTATTTGCAGTTAATTTTTTTACACCATGTATATTACAACGTCATAGTTACGCGCGTGATGACGTGCAAGTTACGCATACGGAGGCGGCCTGGAAATGGAAATAAAACTAATTCTTAGGTTTATAAACTTATATTTAAATTGACATACATTATTTCATTGTATTATACTCTACAAGTACTTACCAAATCTAACAAATTTTCTTTCACGCAAAATGAAATAAAATATATATATTTTGGAATGCCCAAACAAAATTTGAAAGTTTCAGTTTACTATTGAAAAGAAATAATAAACGCGATTTGTTTATGAATACTTGTACGTAGTTCAGAGCATGGGAATGAACAACTCTTGTTTTATGAGGAACATGGTACATACAAACAAATATTTAAAAAACTTCTTACTTACATAGAGATTATATAGGTGCATAAAAACTTTGCAGGCATGTAATAAATACTTTAACGGGTCTTATCGCGATAGTTTTTTAGGTAAATAAGCGATTTACCTGGACACTCGACGTTTCAACTTATCGCGATAAGACCCGTTAAAGTAATTATTATGTGTTAAAGTAATCGCGAGTGCTTTAAAAGTTATTTTGCAGGCATGATTGAAGAAAATAAACAATTTTACATATGTAGTAGCGATTCTTTTAAGTTTCTACAGTAAGTCAGCCAACTGATTGAGAATTCCGTTTAAGAGCTATATAAAAAGTTCATCATGCCTGCAAAATTTACGGTACACCGTCTATTATACCCAGTATATGACATGGCAATCATGGATCAGGTATGATTCCCCAACTAAACAATCTCTTCAGCAATGTATTATTTTATCAAGTTCATTTTATAGTACTGTCTAAAAAATGGAAATATGCGCGTCCACTCCAAGCCAGGCTGCTCGCTGCCTAACTGACTCGCGCGGCAAACGAACTAAAAATTACGTGCCTTACCCGAGTCAACGCATGCTCGCGCTCGGGCGAACGCCTACGACCCGAGCCAAAATCAACGCGCCTAGACGTTTGTCTATTAGTTTATTAAGGTGGGCTGAACTTGGCTCGCCTGCGCACGAGCGTATGCCGCGCAGGGCAGTGAGGCAGCGAGCAGCCTCGGGCAGTGTGGACGCACCTATTGATGTAATAACATAATATGAAATCTACTTGACGCGTTTTTGTTGTCGCTGCCGGTAGATGTCATTAACAGGGGGTGCAACTCCAAGATCGTCGTCATCCGAATCTTCACCGGCTTTCCTCCGACGCGCCTATAGAAAAACAAAAAGTTAAAAATTTAAGATTCTTCAGACCATCTGTATTGTTATTACTAAACTAAAACTTTACGTCTCAACAAACAGTAAGTGAATGCAAATTCAATCAAAATTTTAAAAAGGTGTTACAAGCAAAGTTAGTTGGACCTTCTTCTCTTCCAAATAATGAAACGTTTTTACCTTGTTGGAAATGGTGGTGAGGCCGTCGTCGTCCATGATCCAGTGCACAGATCGGGCCAGGTCGAACATATAGAGGGAGGCCCATGTCCAGCAGTGGACTGTTGTGGCTGTTATGGTTGTATAACATGTGTTACCTTGTTGGAAATGGTGGTGAGGCCGTCGTCGTCCATGATCCAGTGCACGGAGCGAGCCAGGTCGAACAGTTTGGTGTAGCAGCCGTTCTCTTGCATAGGAACAACATTTCCCCAAGGACCATAGGTCGAAATATAAAAAAAAATACTTACAATACTGTCAGTCTGTTGATTTGAGTTCTGTGGAAGGTCATTTTAAATTTTGATTTTGACCTATGTGCCTTGCGGTAAGTTCTTCCTTATCACTAGCTCGTCGCGTTATTAGGGAAACAGCACGCGGGGCGCCTCTTTACAGATGGCTCACTCAGTACTATCGACAATTTTGACGCTTACTGACTTTAACTGGAAATAATCGGAATCTCAGGGGAAGTCAGGGTAACTAAGAAAGTGGTTGACACGAACGTCATATTTCTTGGATAAAAATTTGCTCAAAATCATATGATTTTCTTTTTTATACTTTGAGATTTTGACAGTAGCAACCCTGGCTATGTAACAAGTGACGATTGCGAAAATCCTAAATAGGGTCGAGTGACCCATCTGTATACTCTCTATTTTATGGAAATATCCCCCGATAGGGTGAGGCCCATGTCCAGCAGTGGACTGTTGTGGCTGTTATGGTTATAACATGTGTTACCTTGTTGGAAATAGTGGTGAGGCCGTCGTCATCCATGATCCAGTGCACAGATCGCGCCAGATCGAACATATAGAGGGAGGCCCATGTCCAGCAGTGGACTGTTGTGGCTGTTATGGATATAACAAGTTTACCTTGTTGGAAATGGTGGTGAGGCCGTCGTCGTCCATGATCCAATGCACAGATCGGGCCAGGTCGAACAACTTGGTGTCGCAGCCGTTCTCTTGCACCGGTGCAACTTTCCCCAAGGAACATAGGTATAGAGGGAGGCCCATGTCCAGCAGTGGACTGTTGTGGCTGTTATGGTTATAACATGTGTTACCTTGTTGGAAATGGTGGTGAGGCCGTCGTCGTCCATGATCCAATGCATAGATCGGGCTAGGATAAACAACTTTGTGTCGCAGCCGTTCTCTTGCACCGGGACAACTTTCCCCAAAGAACATAGGTCAAAATATACCTAAAAAATACTTACAATACTGTCAGTCTGCTGATTTGAGTTACTATGGGAGGTGCTTTTTAATTTTAATTTCGACCTGTGTTCCTTGGCGAAAGTTGTTTCTTATCACCAGGTCGTCCTGTATTTTCGCTATCGGTCACTAATAGAAAAATTGCACCCTATACAGGGCGTCCCGGTTATAGTGGTCCAAAGAAAAAGTCTAGACTCTAGACATCCTAAGCTACCATAATAGCAAAAAAATTGTTCAGTATTTGAAGAAAAATAAATGGACCTCCCATTTTGCTGCTTGATAGAGCATTTTGTATGGTAGCCTAGTCTTTTTTCTTTGGACCACTATATCTGGGACACCTGTATAACATGTGTTACCTTGTTGGAAATGGTGGTGAGGCCGTCGTCGTCCATGATCCAGTGCACGGACCGGGCCAGGTCGAACAACTTGGTGTCGCAGCCGTTCTCTTGCACCGGTGGCGGCGCTGCGAATATAAAACATTATGTAAGAAAAATAGTCCAAAATTCTGGTCGAAATATATTTCAGTATACGAGAGAAGACGAAGTGCAAAATCAACGCAACTATTGGGAATACATACATTATCTGTCTACAAGTCCTGACAAAAAACGAGAGCGCCGCTTTGTATAAAATTGCAAAATTTAATAACTTTAGACAGCAACAATTAAGTATTAATTTTTTTAGTTCTATTTTATTTAATGTCAGTGCTTTTTAGACAAATTGTACCTATTATATAAGTAATCGCGATCACGTACAAATTAAGTGTGATATTTTATGAAATGAGAAATAATAATAAAACAGCAAAAGAACTCGTAAAACCTATGTTGTAATGTATGAAGTTATGAAATGGTGTTGCAAGCAGACCAAGCACGGTGTTTCTGATGGCGTAACAAAATAAATAGTAACCACTGGATCATGGATGTCGACCATCCAAGAGCATCCATGATCCAGTGAACGGAGCGCGGCAGGTCGAACAACTTGGTGTCGCAGCCGTTCTCTTGCACCGGTGGCGGCGCTGCGGAAAAAGTTATCAATAAGTATTAATTATAATAGTTAAGGGAAAAGGGTATAACAAGCTGAAAGGTCATGGCACGCATAAACTGAACAACTTTCCCTAGGGTACATACAACAAAAATTGGACCTTCCAAAGTAGGTATGTTCCAAGGGGAAAACTGTCCGGTTTCATGAGTACCATGACCTCCTTTCGGCTTGTTACACCCTTTTCGTTACTCCCGATACTCCAGATGAACTATGAATACAAATCCTCTACGTACGGGCCGCGGTAGCATGTAGGCGGCGGCAGTCGAGACTTAGTATAGTCTTTTTGTGATGTGATAGATAATAAGTAGTTGTGCAAGTCAAGAAAATAAAATAACTTGAATAACACGAAAATAATGCGAGCGCAACGAGCAAGAAGATTCACAATATCAATACTTACGTTTATCGGGAACGAGCTAGAATTTTCACAATAAAAACACTTACGTTTATCGGGAACGAGCAAAAATTTCACAATAACAATACTTACGTTTATCCGGTAGAGAAATTCGGTTGAATAACGCCATAAGTTGATCGACGGCTACGTACGGGCCGCGGTAGCATGTAGGCGGCGGCATGCGAGTGCATAGCTGAGCCGCTGCTACTGGTAGCGGGAAGGTGCCACCTGAGAAAAGATACAATAAAAATATAAATATCCTAGACATTTCACACAGCGCCATCTAGACCCTAACTAAGCAAAGCTTGTACTATAGGAACTAGACTACTGATATAATACTTATATACTGTTTTTGTAAATAAATACATTTATTATACATAGAAATAGAAAACACCCAGACTAAACACAAATATTTAAAAAAATTACTTTACAAATATTTGTGTCTGGTGGGAATCGAACCCACGACCCTCGACGTAGAAGGCAGGGGTACTATCCACTGCGCCATCGGGACAGTCAAGACTCAAGTCAGTCAAGATGAAGAGATAGTTTGCCGTGTGATGCCGGCTTAGAAAAGCATCACCCCAATTTTACCCGTGCGTGTCGTAAACATCGACTAAGGGATATTCATACAGAAAATGGGCAGCAGCGTTCTCTGTGAATGAAACACCTAATTCTACCCGTGGGTCTCGTATGAAGCGACTGAAGGTTAATTTTTCAGGGAATAGGCAGCAGCGTTCCCTGTGAATTCAACATCTTGCACTACGCTCGCCAATCCGCCTGCCGAGCGTGGTGCGTATGGCAAAACCCAGCGTTATGGGGGCCCATGTCAAAGTAAATGTAAAGGTAATAGAAGAACGGCGGTAGAGAATGCCGCGTGGCATTAGGCCCGCCTTTTGTACTATGTGCAATAAAAAATCAATACATAAATAAATAAAGTCGTTTATTGAATTAAATTACAACACACGCATTAAAAAAATACATGGGTAATACATAGGTACACAGTTATACGCATATGTGTGCTATAGCGATAGAAAGGCCTAACACCAAGGCTCAGAGCAGAAAATGACCAATGGAGGCCAGGACTGGTCTTAAGTTACTTCTCCATGATAGTAGTCGATACATAAAAAAAAAGACTCACGCATGAAGTGTGCCGTACCATTATGCATAAAAAGAGCATAAAAATCACGTTTGTTGTATAATATTTTCTTGATAGTATTTTATTTGCTTTAATAGAAGCAGTTGTAATAAATGTTCTGTAAAATGTTCATAAAATACGGCTTCGGAAATAGTATAAGATAAAATCGAACAAGAAACAAACACGTTTTTTGTATGGGAGCCCCCTTAATTTGGGTACGGCACCCTAAAAAGAACGTTAAAAAGTTTTAGTAAGCATGTCTTAATTTCTTAGCTTTTATCCAGATTTCATCAAAGGTGGATTGGATAATATATCTCAATATTACCTTGTATAATGCCGTGTGTTGCCGACTTAGAATAGCATCATCCCATTTAATATGTCCTGTGGGTGTTGTAAGACGCGACTAAAAGACTCGAGGGTTTCATGTGTAATTTTAGGCGACAGGCTGACAACTTGTCACTATAGCGATACACGACAATAGCTAAAACAGCCCTCAAGTATTTGTTCGACAACGACCGTATTTTTACGGCCGTTGACGCTTTACTTACCCTGCCAGGGATAAAGGCGTGATGTATGTATGCATGTATTACCTGGTATAGGGTGTTCTCCAGACAACGGGTTCACTTTCGGCTTGTACGGGATCATTTGGCTCGGGTCTCTTCAAGCCAGAGAATGACAGCTGTCATCAAAGGTGTATTGGATGACATATCTCAATATTACCTGGTATAGGATGTTCTCCGGGCAGCGGGTTCACTTTCGGCTTGTACGGGATCATTTGGCTCTTTATGCCTAAGAATGACAGCTGTCATCAAAGGTGGATTGGATGACATATCTCAATATTACCTGGTATACACAGAGAACCAAAACGTCATTCGCGGTCCCCGATAGAGACGCCCTTTGAACAATATAGCGTGTCATTTGGTTTACCGAATTGCCATTCCCAGTGTTGCCACCAGCTTATATTTCTCGAACTTGACGTCCTTTTTTGACTCCCACGTGTTATTTGTAATTTTACCATTTTGTTTGTAAATCGCCCTTACTCTAATACTTATGATACAATAAAACATGCTGAACTATAACAGCCGCAACAGTCCACTGCTAGACATAGGCCTTCCCTTATTAGGGGGGTATTTGCCATACTCACTACGCTTGGCAGGCGGATTGGCAAGCGCAATTCAAGGTGATGTATTCACAGAGAATTTTGCTGCCCATTCTCTGGAATGACTTAATTGGTTTTTAACACTCAAGGGTAGATAGATGGGGTGATGCTATTCAACGCCAACATTACTCGGCAATATACCTATTTATTATCTGGATCTTCGTTGTGATTTGGTGAAAAAACTACTTAAACAAAAAATGAGAACATTTTTTTTACGTAGCTGTTATCTACCTATCTATGTACCTAATTCTAAAAAATAAACACGACAGACAAAAGTTGTCTCATTCAACTCATTGAATGTTTTTTCTGGCTGACACGTAATCTTTTATAATATCAGAGGATGTCAGTTTCTAGAACACTGACATTCAGTCATCTATCAGTACGAGTCCACAAGAAAAGGTGAAAATGCCTACGTGAACCACGACCACGAGTATTTCTTTTTTCCCCGTGGTGCACCCTAGTCCACCTGCTATAGGTGGACTCAAGGGCAGGGGTTTTACTAATGGTTCACCCAGTTCACCTAATTTCTAAAAACATTAACATATTTAATCTCTAAGCCTCGCTTGCTACTCAGTTATTTTACCATTATAAAACCATTTTATGTAGGTAATAGCAGCTGGTAGGTAAATTTAAGTTTAGCACGCATAGTTTCCGATATAAAGACTTTTTAGTTTGACAGCTGACACCTGTCATGTAGATCTCGTTATAGCCTACAAAACTCCCAAAAAAACTAATAGCCTAGCACGCATAGTATCCGATATAAACCACTTTTTAGTGTGACAGCTGACACCTGTCATGTAGATCTCGTTAAGGCCTACCACTTTTCCAAAGAAACTAATAGTCTAGCACGCATAGTTTCTGATTGAAACGACATTTTAGTGTGACAGCTGACACCTGTCATGTAGATCTCGTTAAGGCCTACAACTTTCCCAAAGAAACTAATAGTCTAGCACGCATAGTTTTCGATATAAACCACTTTTTAGTGTGACAGCTGACACCTGTCATGTAGATCTCGTTAAGGCCTACCACTTTCCCAAAGAAACTAATAGTCTAGCACGCATAGTTTTTGATTGAAACGACTTTTTAGTGTGACAGCTGACACCTGTCATGTAGATCTCGTTAAGGCCTACAACTTTCCCAAAGAAACTAATAGTCTAGCACGCATAGTTTTCGATATAAACCACTTTTTAGTGTGACAGCTGACACCTGTCATGTAGATCTCGTTAAGGCCTACAACTTTTTCAAAGAAACTATTAGTCTAGCAAGCACGCATAGTTTCTGATTTAAACTTTTTAGTATGACAGCTGACATCTGTCCTGGACCACAGGGAAAAAATAACGTACCCGTGGTCCACCAGGTGGACCAGGAGGTGGACCACGGGGATGAAGGGGCCATTTTCATTCATTGCCTTTCATTCATTTCCATTAATTCCCTTTTTTTATTCAATCTCATACACTCCGAATTTAGGTTTTGGCGACGGATATGTGTATTTTGAATAGACGGTTGTGGCAACACTTTAGGGTGAACGCACTCTGTTTCGAACCGTACGCACAGCACCCTAAGTGGCATAGAATTTCATACAAAATTTCAAAATATGACGCGTACGGAACGGTTAAATGAGCTATCACCTCAAATGACAAACGCGTTCAAAAACATTCAAAAATGACAGGCTTGTCTTGTATGAAATTTTGACAAAAGGCGTGTCTAGTAGCGCTGCGCGAAAAAGGTTTCATTTGTCTGTGCTGGTATAGGATGTTCTCCGGGCAGCGGGTTCACTTTCGGCTTGTACGGGATCATTTGGCTCATGCCTCTTTATGCCAGAGAATGACAGCTGTCATTAAAGGTGGATTGGATAATATATCTCAATATTACCTGGTATAGGATGTTCTCCGGGCAGCGGGTTCACTTTCGGCTTGTACGGGATCATTTGGCTCGTATCTCTTTAAGCCAGAGAATGACAGCTGTCATCAAAGGAGGATCGGATGATATATCTCAATATTACCTGGTATAGGATGTTCTCCGGGCAGCGGGTTCACTTTCGGCTTGTACGGGATCATTTGGCTCGTATCTCTTTAAGCCAGAGAATGACAGCTGTCATCAAAGGAGGATCGGATGATATATCTCAATATTACCTGGTATAGGATGTTCTCCGGGCAGCGGGTTCACTTTCGGCTTGTACGGGATCATTTGGCTCGTATCCGGTCTGGCTATATCCTTGCTGGGGTCCTGCTCTTTATGCCCGAGGATGACAGCTGCCATTATAGAGGATGAACCTTAGAGTATATATAAGCAAGCTATGGAGTGCCCCTAAAAAGTTGGACATGTCGGCAATAGTTAGAACACAACCTCTCTGTCTATCAGTAGCAAAACGCCAGTGACAGTAATATTGAACCTCTATGACTTCTCATACATTTGACGTCTGTATCTAGGGAGCAACTGCTTACGCTTTGACAGTACGCCGCGGGCCGATATGCGCACTATATAGCTTGCTTATATATACTCTAAGGGCAGCAACTATTACAGAGGATTTACCTACCTACATGTTATTAATTACCAGGTATTGGAAAATTACATGTTTCTTTTATTACCTGGTATGGGATGTTCTCCGGGCAGCGGGTTCACTTTCGGCTTGTACGGGATCATTTGGCTCGTATCCGGTCTGGCTATATCCTTGCTGGGGTCCTGCTCTTTATGCCCGAGGATGACAGCTGACATTATAGGGGATGGCTGATGATCCCATCAGTGGCGGAATTTCTTCAACTTGTTTCTTTGTATTAACTTTGTAACCAAAAAGTTTATAGAGGATGAACCTTAGAGTATGTATAAGCAAGCTATAGAGTGTGTCTAAAAAGATAGAACTGTTGGCAGTAGTCTGGGCCTAATCTCTCTATCTGTCGGTAGCAAAACGCTAGTGACAGCACTATTGAACCTGTATGACTTCTCAATTTCTCATACATTTGACGTTTGTATCTAGGGAACAACTGCTTACGCTTTGACAGTACGGCGCGGGGTGATATGCGCACTCTATAGCTTGCTTATATATACTCTAGCAGCAACTATTATAGAGAATGGACCTACATGTTTTTTTATTGCCTGATATTGGAAATTACATGTTTTTTATTACCTGGTATGGGATGTTCTCCGGGCAGCGGGTTCACTTTCGGCTTGTACGGGATCATTTGGCTCGTATCTCTTTAAGCCAGAGAATGACAGCTGTCATCAAAGGAGGATCGGATGATATATCTCAATATTACCTGGTATAGGATGTTCTCCGGGCAGCGGGTTCACTTTCGGCTTGTACGGAATCATTTGGCTCCTGTTCTTTAAGCCAGAGAATGACAGCTGTCATCAAAGGTGCATTGGACGATATATCTCAATATTACCTGGTATAGGATGTTCCCCGGGCAGCGGGTTCACTTTCGGCTTGTACGGGATCATTTGGCTCGTATCCGGTCTGGCTATATCCTTGCTGGGGTCCTGCTCTTTATGCCCGAGAATGACAGCTGACATTATAGGGGATGGCTGATGATCCCATCAGTGGCGGAATTTCTTCAACTTGTTTCTTTGTATTAACTTTGTAACCAAAAAGTTTATAGAGGATGAACCTTAGAGTATGTATAAGCAAGCTATAGAGTGTGTCTAAAAAGATAGAACTGTTGGCAGTAGTCTGGGCCTAATCTCTCTATCTGTCGGTAGCAAAACGCTAGTGACAGCACTATTGAACCTGTATGACTTCTCAATTTCTCATACATTTGACGTTTGTATCTAGGGAACAACTGCTTACGCTTTGACAGTACGGCGCGGGGTGATATGCGCACTCTATAGCTTGCTTATATACAAGGTGTAAGGGACAGCTCTCCGAATACTGATAGGGTGCATGCAGACCATGATTCTGAACAATAATCCGCTGGAATTTTCCTCAGGAAAATTTTCAAAATTTTCTTCGATTTTCCGGGTTTTTTAAATTTATTTGAATGTAAACTATTTTTACATCCCGACCACTTGTTATTTTAAATAAAACACTCTAAATAAAAAAAACAGCAATGGATACTCTAATTCTCCATCGTACGGCGCAAGTTCCAGCTGTTTAGTTTGACCCGGGTTTAAAGGTCAATGCGCGACCCCCACCAGTGCCAGCCGTAACAGCCACCGTTTCGCCATCATGGTAAGCCGATCAAGCAAAGTAAACAAAAGAATGTATGAGCTTTTATGCGTGACTGAGGTCCACTTAATTTAGACGGTTAATATCATTAATGAATGATCCATTGCCATGCGAAGTGCGAACCGATGTGCGTTTGTGTGTTACTACGAGTAGTGCCAAAGAATAAGTTTAAGTACCAGAGGATCTAATCTCAATCTGTACAAAAATACCGAGGTTCAGACAAACGCGGGTTCTGTGTGAGGACGTGTTTAGCACGTATTAGTTGCAAGTCACCATGCGTAGCCTACAACTCGAACCTTGAACACGCTTTGCGCACGAGTGCAATCCGCACAGGGTGCGTGTACGTCTGAGCCCGCCCTTGTCCAAGTAGGTATTAAAATAATGTCAACAGAACAGTGTTACTATGGCTGAGTAATCGTTTTTATTTTCTGTCCTTTTATGTTACATCACCCGGATTCATGTCCCTTTTTATTTGTCCAACGACCCGATAAACCCTGGTGTAAATACCTAAAGTCGGGTTAATACCGAATTCCAAATTCCATGCTTTGGAAATGACGTTAAGCCGTCAGTCTCAGTTGCTACATGTCAGAGCCGTACTAGAGGCCGTTGCAGAAAAACTGCAGTTGAAAACACTAGTAATGTGGAATAAATTATCATTCTTCCATCACAGGATTGTACAATCCTGTGACGCTTCTTTATTTTATTCTTTGAACGAACTCGTAGTCGCTTCAAGGTTGTGTGCGTCTCGCCGCGTGGGCAATGCCCAACAAACAAATTATTCGATCTCTTTCCTATCCATTCATAAAAAGAAAGAGAGGCCGGAAGTGTTGCCACTCATCAAGACTTTGCCCAATTTTCGTGCATCATCGTTTTTTCTCTCTCTAATCATTCAAAAAGAAAGAGAAGTCATGAATGTTGCCATCCATCAAAAACTTTGCACAATTTCATCGATTTTTCGTTTCATTCCCTGTCTCTCTCTTTTCTAATAATCACTCATAGAAGTTGCCATCCATCAAAAGTATTCCCAATTTTAGTGTTGTATTAGTACCCCTACATCTTTTGTTTTGCTATGAAGTAGGTACTGCAGGACAAATGGTGCGTTAGTAACCGCGCCACGAGCAGTTAGAACCTTGTCATACAGTGCTCTCTTAACCCAAAGCTTGTGGCGTGGGTACTTCTTCTCCTTCGAATGGGACACCAGGTCGTCCAACGATCCGATGAGCTATTCAACCGTCTTCTACTAGTACAAGTAGCAGGCTTCTGACGTGGTATTGTAATGACCGCGGTCTAAACGGTTACAGGTAGCAACCGGGACTGACGGCTTCATGAGCTCATCCGAAGCACGTAACAATCTTGCTTTTCGGATAATCAGGTGGTTCAACCTGCAATGTCATAACCAGACTGGGAACAATTTCACAAAGTGATAATTATCAACTTTGTTAAAGACTCCACCGGGAATTGAACCCGGAATCTTCTGCGTCGCAGGCAGTCGTACTAACCACTGCGCCTCATCGACTGTCAACAGCAACACGCCCACTACCTTGTCATACAGTTCTCTCATAACTCACAGCTCGTGGCGCGGTACTAAAATCCTCAATCTAGCCCTACATTTCTTATGCTCTCCAGCAAGCTCGTGCGAATGAATGTAAATGTAGTGTACGTATCGTTCGTTACGTTACCTACCTACTAGAAGCACATTGAGTTTAGATACTTATTACACCTTAAAACTTTACTAGGAATAATAATTTCTAGTAATCAAGCAAATATTTGTTTTGTTGAAAATAAATTGGATGTGCAATTTTAAGTAAATTGGGCAAATAATTCGAGTATTTGGCAACACTTAATTGTTCGCTGGGCGGCGAGTCCTTTGACTTCCTTTGAGTGTCGCCGCCATGTCGCCGCCGCACCGCGGCACCGCCCCCCCGCGCCGCCGCCGACCGCTGCGAATCAGACTTTCAGTTCAGCGCGAACGCGAATGTGTTGTTTTCGGATTTTTATTTGTGAAAATGGCTCGTCGTCGTAACGTACCAGCATTGAGTGCTCATGATCGTGATTATGGTGACATGATTTTGTTTCGTGCGTAGGTACGGCAATGATAACGCGGCGCTAAGAGAGTAGGTACATTGAAAGATCGTCGTCATCCGTCAGACCCTCGTATAATCAGGAATTCTTATCAAAGACTTGTTGATAACCCATAGTTCCTGGACGGTGCCGGAAGGCCACTGCGTGCAGGAAGTGAGTTTTTTTTTGTGGAGTATCATCAAAGAAAAAGTGTTTGTGCCTACGTGCAATAGTGCGGGAGAAATGCGCGATCGTATAACGCACGCATTCCAGCAGCTTCGCAGTCAGATTCATGAAGATGGAACGTTGATGCCCGGACTCCACGGGGAGATTTTGTGCAATCGCCTCGGGGGACGGAACTTCGAGCCGTTCTTTAATTCGACCAGAAAGATTTCGAGGTTAGTACCTACCTAGCTAAACCAAGCGTGCGTGGCCGCCGCGTGGTGCTGGCAGAGTAGAATAGCACCACCCCCTATCGTCCCGTGGGGGTCATAAGAGCGACCGGGATAAACCCGACCCAAACAGCCAGGGCCAACCGTATGGTGGCGGTTAAGCCACCACAAAAGCATTCCCAAGGAGGGTTAACGTCTGGTAGGCGGCCGGTCATAAAATTCAGCCAAATCCTTTTGCAACACGATTTTGTGTTCAACGAAACGTGTTGCGCCGACTAAGTAATTGAGATAAGGGCAGGAAGATGATGATGACTTACCTACCTAAACCAAGCACGCTTATTTTATTATTAATTTTTATAAAAAGCTTTCACTTTTATTCACGGGTTTTGTTGGTGGGTACCTGATTGATTACAGTAAGGTCATTTTAATAAGTGCGATTTGACAGATATCAGATTTGCGCAAATGCTTTATCAGAGGGTCCATTTTCCTTTATTGAGTTCTCTTTTAGTATGAAACTGTCAGCTGTCAAATCGGACTTATTAAGGCAGCTTTACTGTAGGAGAACTTTCGATCATTGTGTTCATTCGTTTAATGTGAGTTTTGAATTCGCTCTCACTCACTCTCTCTCTCAGTGAATGAAGTGAAAAAAGAGCGCGTACGTGTGTGTGTGTGTGTGTGCTCGCGCGTGTGTGTGCTAGCGCTAGCGCTGCTGCTAGGACGGTGGTGGCGGGTGGCGGAAAGAGGGTTCGAGCGTTGACCTCGAGCGTAACCGACGCATACGCTGCGTAGCGCAACGAATACATTGCGTAGTGGATAATAGGAAAAGCTCATTTTCTTAGATTACTGAAACTTTCCGGAAATATTTGAAAGTGTTTTCCATATAAGTGCGATGTCCTGCATACGCCCTATCAGTTTTCGGAGGGCTGTCCCTTACACCCTGTATACTCTAGCAGCAACTATTATAGAGAATGGACCTACATGTTTTTTTATTGCCTGATATTGGAAATTACATGTTTTTTATTACCTGGTATGGGATGTTCTCCGGGCAGCGGGTTCACTTTCGGCTTGTACGGGATCATTTGGCTCGTATCCGGTCTGGCTATATCCTTGCTGGGGTCCTGCTCTTTAAGCCAGAGAATGACAGCTGTCATCAAAGGTGGATTGGATGATATATCTCAATATTACCTGGTATAGGATGTTCTCCGGGCAGCGGGTTCACTTTCGGCTTGTACGGGATCATTTGGCTCGTATCCGGTCTGGCTATATCCTTGCTGGGGTCCTGCTCTTTATGCCCGAGGATGACAGCTGCCATTATAGAGGATGAACCTTAGAGTATATATAAGCAAGCTATGGAGTGCCCCTAAAAAGTTGGACATGTCGGCAATAGTTAGAACACAACCTCTCTGTCTATCAGTAGCAAAACGCCAGTGACAGTAATATTGAACCTCTATGACTTCTCATACATTTGACGTCTGTATCTAGGGAACAACTGCTTACGCTTTGACAGTACGGCGCGGGGTGATATGCGCACTCTATAGCTTGCTTATATATACTCTAGCAGCAACTATTATAGAGAATGGACCTACAGTACGCGCATGAGTTCTTGGCCATCGGGGAACGAGGAGGCACGCGGGGGCGGCGCGCCCCGCGGATACCCAACTACCCGCATTCGCCCGCAGTCGAGTGATGGGAAAAAAGTGTGTCACCAAGTTGTCGATATTTTGTCGTTATGTTGTGTTTTGTGTAGAAACCATAAATACTTCTTTAATATTATTGACAAACAGTGAAGTTACAGTTCAGACAAACTATGGTTAAAAAGGCCCCTTTAATAAGCAAATGTCTCGAGACATATACATTTTAGTTACTTTGTTTTAAAGAAACCTGCCCTTAGTTTATAAAGACCTATTCAACGATACCCTACCTACTCAATATTGTAGAAAAACAACCCATTAACTAATAACTATGAGTAGTCTGAACTGAACTGTTCGGCAACAATTCTCGATATCGACATCAACATGAATTAGTCACAGCACTACCGCATTCCTCAACATGGTCATGAACTCATGCGCGTACTGTACATGTTTTTTTATTGCCTGATATTGGAAATTACATGTTTTTTATTACCTGGTATAGGATGTTCTCCGGGCAGCGGGTTCACTTTCGGCTTGTACGGGATCATTTGGCTCATGCCTCTTTATGCCAGAGAATGACAGCTGTCATCAAAGGTGGATTGGATGATATATCTCAATATTACCTGGTATAGGATGTTCTCCGGGCAGCGGGTTCACTTTCGGCTTGTACGGGATCATTTGGCTCGTATCCGGTCTGGCAATATCCTTGCTGGGGTCCTGCTCTTTATGCCCGAGGATGACAGCTGTCATTATAGAGGATGGACCTTAGAGTATATAAAACCAAGCTATAGAGTGCGCCTAAAAAGTTAGAACCGTCGGCAGTAGTTCTAACCTCTCTGTCTATCAGTAGCAAAACGCCAGTGACAGTAATAATGAACCTCTATGACTTCAGATACATTTGTCTTCTGTATCTAGGAAGCAACTGCTTAGGCTTTGACAGTACGGCGCGGGACCTTATGCGCACTCTATAGCTTGCTTATATATACTCTTAGGACAGCAACTATTATAGAGGATTTACCTACCTACATGTTTTTTTTTATTACCAGGTATTGGAAAATTACATGTTTTTATTACCTGGTATGGGATGTTCTCCGGGCAGCGGGTTCACTTTCGGCTTGTACGGGATCATTTGGCTCGTATCCGGTCTGGCTATATCCTTGCTGGGGTCCTGCTCTGTATGCCCGAGGATGACAGCTGCCATTATAGAGGATGAACCTTAGAGTATATATAAGCAAGCTATGGAGTGCCCCTAAAAGTTGGACATGTCGGCAATAGTTAGAACACAACCTCTCTGTCTATCAGTAGCAAAACGCCAGTAACAGATCAGTGATCCTATGTATGTTACTTCTCATACACTTGACGTCTGTATCTAGGGAGCAACTGCTTACGCTTTGGCAGTACGCCGCGGGCCGATATGCGCACTATATAGCTTGCTTATATATACTCTAAGGGCAGCAACTATTACAGAGGATTTACCTACCTACATGTTATTAATTACCAGGTATTGGAAAATCACATGTTTCTTTATTACCTGGTATAGGATGTTCTCCGGGCAGCGGGTTCACTTTCGGCTTGTACGGGATCATTTGGCTCGTATCCGGTCTGGCAATATCCTTGCTGGGGTCCTGCTCTTTAAGCCAGAGAATGACAGCTGTCATTAAAGGTGGATTGGATGATGTATCTCAATATTACCTGGTATAGGATGTTCTCCAGGCAGCGGGTTCACTTTCGGCTTGTACGGGATCATTTGGCTCGTATCCGGTCTAGCTATATCCTTGCTGGGGTCCTGGTCTTTATGCCCGAGGATGACGGCTGCCAGTTCGGCCGAGACGCCGCTCGCGCCGCCCAGCCCGCCCATGCCGCCCAGAGCGCCTAGAGCCCACGATTTGTTCGACATTGATGCCACCTGACAAGGAAAAAAAGTGTTAATACGGTGTTAGTTATTAGGCGCGTCCACACTGCGCGAGGCAACTGCCGAGACATACGCTCGGGCTCACCCAAGGTCATGCTCGGGCGAGCGCGCGCAGGCAACTCAAACGTATGCGTCCAAATTGGGCCGAATTGGCTCGCGAGCCTCACGAGCGTATGCCTCATGAGCATTTGCCTCGCGCAGTGTGGACGCGCCTATTGATTGTGATGGATTGATTTTGTTTTCTTTTCAATTATTTCAGATGAGGCGTGATGCTGATTTTGCCCTTGACAAAACTTGCAGTGAATCCTAGTTATTTTAATTTTGTATATATATAAAACTTAATTAAATTTAATGTAATGTAATTGAAATTAATTAATGTAATATGGGATTTTCCTGGAATAAAACTATTAGTTGTAGGTAAGTTATTTACTTATATGGTCTAAAGTTAAAAACAACTTTAACATTTTTTTAAATATATTAAGATAAAAATGAATGTGTATGGCGAACGCAATTAGCTCAGCATTTACGGGTTACAAACAGAACACGAGCAAAAAGTTTTACTACACTTCCCATCAAAAAAGTCGAAACATCTCGGTTTTTCTTGTTTTTGGCCGTATTAAACACCAAAAAGTATAGTTTGCATTAAAAAAATTATAGGACTGTGTAGCTGGCAGTTTTGTCTTTTCAGCGGGTATAAAAAAAATCCAAATTCTAAATTGGAACCCCACCTGTTTGTTCTGTAAAAGAGATGAATGACTGAGACACGTTTGCAGTTTGCGCCTTTTAACGATTCATAACATTTTCAACATTAAAATTTAGAGCTTGTCTTAGCTTATCTTAAAACTTTTGTATTTTTAATTGTTTACTGTGACTGTGAATCGCCTGAAAAAAGTTAGATTTTATCTGAATCAAGTGGTGTTATTGCCAAATTTTGGACTTGGTGATCGTTTTGTGGCTGAATGTTTGCATTTAAGCTTGACCTCTGTTCATAAAGCTTACAAACGCTATCAAAAGACTGGTCTGTTTACGCGACGTTCAGAATCTGTCGGAAATCGGGTCAGTTCTGACCGACATGATCGAATTAATGTTATGAGTTCTTTGCAAAATCGAAGCCTTAGCGCTTTTCAACTGCGGGAAAAGCTATCAAATGTACAAAAGGTGGCTGAAAGCGGTTCTACAATCAGAAGAAGGTTAAAGCAACGTAGACTGGTACCGCAATAGCCAGGAAACGGGCCCAAATCAACTGAAGACAATTAAATAGCGCGCCTTAACTTTGCAAGTGAGCACCTAAACTGGTCGTATACCCAGTGGATCAAATTCCTCTTTTCTTCTGAGTGTAGAATTACGCTGAATGGTAACCACGGAAGCACTATGGTTTACAGAAGGGATTAAAAATGCTTTACACAATGCTGCATTGATAAAAAGGTCAGTTATGGTGACAGTTCGTGAACGGTTTGGGAAGGAATTAGCGCCGACGGCATGACAGATTTTGTCTTCGTGTCTGCAGTTGATTTGGGCCCGTTTCCTGGCTACTGCGGTACCAGTCTTTGTTCCTTTAACCTTCTTCTGATTGTAGAGCCACTTTCAGCCACCTTTTGTACATTTGATAGCTTTTCCCGCAGTTGAAAAGCGCTAAGGCGTCGATTTTGCAAAGAACTCATAACATTAATTCGATCATGTCGGTCAAAACTGACCCGATTTCCGACAGATTCTGAACGTCGAGTAAACAGACCAGTCTTCTGATAGCGTTTGTAAGCTTTATGAACAGAGGTGAGGCTTAAATGCAAACATTCAGCCACAAAACGATGACCAAGTCCAAAATTTGGCAAAGTGACCACTTGGGCGGCTTCTACGGGCAAAATACCCATGATTCAGATAAAATCTAACTTTTTTCAGGCGATCCAAAGTCGCAGTAAACAATTAAAAAACAAAAGTTTTAGGTAAGATAAGACAAGCTCTAAATTTTAATGTTGAAAATGTTATGAATCGTTAAAAGACGCAAACTGCAAACGTGTCTCAGTCATTCATCTCATTTACAGAACAAACAGGTGGGGTTCCAATTTCGAATTTTGATTTTTTTATGCCCACTGAAGAGACCAAACTGCCAGCTACACAGTCATATAATTTTTTTAATGCAAACAATACTTTTTGGTGTTTAATTCGGCCAAAAACAAGAAAAACCGAGGTGTTTCGATTTTTTGTATGGGAAGTGTATTAAACGAACGAGTATCACTCATTATCGACTGGTCTGGTCAGTCGACAATCGCAACTGGCGGTCGCGCGTGTGTGATTGTCGTCCTCAGTGAAGAAGGCTATTGTAACCAGCCGAAACGTAGAGGGCTACACCTTTTAACAACTAAATAACAAGTAAGTCGCGTAAACCAACATAAAAAATCGTACCTCGGTGTATCCTATAGATTTGAGTTCGGCGAGCGTGCACGGGTAGAGGTCCAAGAACTTGTACCGGTCTACGAGTTGAGCCGTCTCTTTGCCTTCGAACTCTTTGATCTGTCAAACAAATAAAAAAAGAATAAGAAACTTAGATGAAACGTGACATTTTTTTTTAAACTTCTGGTACATAAAAGAAAGGGACCGGAATTGGCAACATTATTGTTGACATCTTGCTCAAATGTCATATAATATGAAAAAGACGCAAACAATAATGTTGCCATTTCAGGTCCCCTTCTTTAATGAACTAGACTAGGTAATACTTAATAAAAAACCCTATATAAAAATAGCGAGAAAATCAAGCTCATTATCCCTCTTACCTTCCCCAAAGCTTGTCTGATTGCCCTCCTTTTTATGTGCGAATGATTTAATGTTTTTTTTTCATAGAATTACCTTTTCCAGCACCGCCTGCCTGCGCTTCTCAACCTTCACGATGCTGAGCAGGTCCCCGATGTTGGACTCGAACTCCAGAAATCTATTCCAGATATCCACTGAGGACATACAGGGTGGTACCAAACTATCAAAAAACTAGCTCAGTAGGTCAAACTAAACAACTTTATCTCAGGAAAAAAAGTCAAGGTATAAAAAAATAGGACCTCCCATTCAAAAACATCAGTTACTGTTGACCAATAAATTTTCTATGGGAGGATTTTTTTATGATGTGACCTAATGTTTCTTGGGGAAAGTTGTTTAGTTTGACTTGTTGGGCAATATTATTGTTTGCCTCTCTATCATAATAATGTGACATATGAGCAGGATGTCAACTCGCGATCCATTCTATAACTGAGCCAGTTATAGTTACCTTTTCCAGCACCGCCTGCCTGCGCTTCTCAACCTTCACGATGCTGAGCAGGTCCCCGATGTTGGACTCGAACTCCAGAAATCTATTCCAGATATCCACTGAGGACATACAGGATGGTACCAAACTACTATATGACGAGCTCACAGGTCAAACTGAACAACTTTCTCTCAAGACAAAAGAAAAAAAGGACCTCCCATACAAAAACATCAACTGAAGAAATATTTTTATAGGAGGTATTTTTCTTTTATGATGTTGCCTTGTTTCTTGGGGAAAATTGTTTAGTTTGATTTATTGAGTTTAGCGTTTTCGGGAAAGTCCATTCCTGTATAAAATTAGGCAACAATATTGTTTGCCTCTCTATCATATTATATGACATATTAGCAGGACGTCAACTCGCGATCCATTCTTTATCTGCGCCAATTATAATTACCTTTTCCAGCACCGCCTGCCTGCGCTTCTCAACCTTCACGATGCTGAGCAGGTCCCCGATGTTGGACTCGAACTCCAGAAATCTATTCCAGATATCCACTGAAGATTCAGGTGTCAGGCTGCCTGATGAGAGGACCCGCTCGAATAGTACTCGCGTGTTGTTGTCCTCTGTAGATAAAAATATAAATAAATATCCTGGACAATTCACGCAGCGCCAAACTAAGCAAAACTTATTCTGTGGAACTACAGGGTTATTTTTTAGTCAGTGCGCAAACTTTGCAGGATATTTCTATTCGTGATTCTGAACAACTTTTACTATGGGGCCACCTGCGAAATCCAAAAAAAATTTTTGGTTGTTCCATACATTTTTGCCGAGTAGGTATGAATTTTTCTATGGAACATCCAAATTTTTTTTGCGAATTCGCAGGTGGTCCCATACTAAAAGTTATTCAGAATCACGAGTAGAAACACCCTGCAAAGTTTGCGCACTGACTAGAAAATAACCCAGTATAAGCTCTTATTAAATTCATAGCAAAAAAATTCAGGGTGTGGTCTACTCGTGAAACTGAACAACTTTCCCCAAGGAACATAGGTCGTAGGAACGTAGGTAAGGTTATAAAGACCGAGCTTTTAGAGACTTTGACGCTTTGACAAAAGTACGTATTCATGTATGACAATAAGAAAATGGCTAATTAAGAATGGCGGGTTTTTTAAAGAAACAGATTTCCAAGATGAAGTTGGCATTCGCAAAATTATACAGGTTATTCCACAAGGTCTCGTCTCTTCTACAACATACTATCTTCATGTAAGGAATAAATGGTTTTATAATGTTCTAACCGTTCAAATGTGACAGGTAGTCAATGTAGCAAAGCACATATTCCGGTATATGTGCGAACTTGTTCAATCCCAGTTCGAATATACGGAAAGCGATGTTTTTGCCCTTCCAGCAGTAGGACTCTATGAGGGCAGCCGTATCAGTAGATACCGAAATATTTAACATAGATATTTTGATGCCAATTTTCACCCATGATGCAATGAACACCAACAAGATGCCAATTATCAATAATATGATGCAATGTACATCAATATGATGCGATTCACAACAATATGATGCAATTTACACAAATATGATGCAATGTGCACCAATATGACGCAATATACACAAGTATGATGCAATTTACACCAATGTAATGGAATTTTCACAAATTTTATACCAATTTGCACCAATTTTATGCCAATTGCACCAACAATATGCCAATTTGCATCATATTAATGGTCATTTTTGCCAATTTGGACTCACCGTTCAAATGTGACAGGTAGTCAATGTAGCACAGCACATACTCCGGTATATGTGCGAACTTGTTCAATCCCAGCTCGAAGATGCGGAACGCGATGTTTTTGTCCTTCGAGCAGTAGTACTCCATGAGGGCGGCCGCTACGAACACGTGGTAGCGGGATCTGGCGAACGAAAACCAAATATAAATAGAAAAAGTAAAACATTGCTGTTAATATTTTAAGGAGTGAACCAGTTAATAATTAAGCTGGAAACTACTCTCTTCAAGACACATTTACAAGGTTTACTGAACCGAAAAGGATGAAAAAACAATTTGTCGGCCGGCCAATATGGCGCGTAATCAAATATGGCGAGCATAGCGAGCTCGACATCCTAACAGCTGCGAGGCGCGTAAACAAATATGGCGAGCGTAGCGAGCTCGACTACTTAGTAGCTTAAGGGCGCGGTTGTTTCTCAATGAAAAGTAATATAATAGTTAAAATTTAGGTGAGCGCTGCGAGCATGACATTTTTTTTGTGTATTACCTGTTATCCTCCCTGGCGCGTTTGAAAACACTTCTAGCAGATTTGATTCCCTCAGCTCGTCTCGCGAACTTCATGTATTGGACGTAGGCTAGTGTCGGGTCGATATCCGCCATGTCCAGGTACCGAGTGTATACTTGGTGCACCTACACACAAATTACAAATACAGGGTTAATTATTATAGTTGCCGCACAAAATAGAGAGTTTACAGAAGGTTTACTCGGCCCTATTTCGGAATTTCGCGATTGCCACTTGTTACATAGCCAGGGTTGCTATTGTCAAAAATCTCAAAGTATAAAAATATCTAAACAGCAAAATCTGTTATAGAACGTCGTATGATTCTGAGTCAATTTCAAATCCAAGAAATATGACGTCCATGTCAACCACCTTCTTAGTTAACTTGACTTCCTCTGAGAATCCGGTTATTTCCAGTTAAAGTCAGTAGGTAAGCGTCAAAATCGTCGCTAGTACTGAGTGAGCCATCTGGTTAAGGTGCACCACGCACCGTTTCCCTAATTTGTGGTTGCCGTGTGGTGCCGGCTTAGGACAGCATCGCCCCATATCTTTCCCGAGCCGTAAGAAGCGACTAAGGGATTCGAGAGTTGATGTATTGCAATTCTAGGCGGTATAGAAACTTTATGTATTGGACATAGGCCAGTGTCGGGTCGATATCCGCCATGTCCAGGTACCGAGTGTATACTTGATGCACCTAAACACACATTACAAATACAGGGTTATTAGAATACCAAATTTTTTAAACATTTCCCGTGTTAGGTATACAATTACTCGCGACGCCTCTACCAACTGGGCTACAGCGGCTTACTCCAAGCCCGCGAAATAAGCAAGTGTATATTGACCACTAACGCGTGGCAGGGCTCCATCTACCAGGATAGTTTTACAACTAAATCCCAGCGACTAATTCATTATTTACAGATTGGTAGAGGCGTCGCCAGTACAGATGGCCAAGGTCGCTAGTTCAAATCTAGCCTGCGGTGAAAATTTTGCAAGTTTTCCTAAACAGGGTTATTTATTATAGTTGCCGTGTGGTACCGGCTTAGGATAGCATCACCCCATATCTTCGTCGTAAGAAGCGACTAAGGGATTTGAGGGTTGATGTATTGCAATTCTAGGCGGTATAGAAACTTCATGTATTGAACGTAGGCTAGTGTCGGGTCGATATCAACTACAAACAACACACGCAAACAACATAAATAGAATGTATTGAAATTATTAATGCACTCACAGCGCAATATTATTCTCATAAATTGAAAATGAGAAAATCAAGAGGTTGAAAAGTTCATCAGAGTCCGCTAGGCGCCCGTAGCTCAGTCGGTAGAGCGGTGGAACGGTGATCCACAGTCCCGGGTTTAAGTCCCGGCGGTCGCTAGTGAATTTTTTCAATTTTCTCATTTTCAATTTATGAACATAAATAGATTTATTTAAATGAAAAATTTTGTTAGCATAAATTATTTTTTTTTCGTGTGGGACACCGAGTCGTTCAACGACCCGATGAACCCTAGTGTCAGAGTTTTTCAACCGCCTACTGCAAGTAGCAGGCCTCTGACATGGTTGTGTAACGACCGCCATCATAGACAGCAACCGGGACCGACGGCTTAACGTGCCCATCCGAAGCACGGAACCATCTTACTTGCGGACAATCAGGTGGTTCAGCCTGCAATGTCCTAACCAGACTGGGAACAAATTCACAAAGTGATAAATATCAACTTTGTGAGTGAACCCACCGGGAATTGAACCCGGAACCTTTGCGTGGCACACCACTGCGCCACATCGGCTGTCAATACCGTTGGTTGATTTAATAAGATAATAGCGCCTTTCTGCGAACTCAATCTCGTGTTTTATTCTAAATATTAATTTGTAACTTACTTTGTTGGTACTATAAAGTTATTACCTACGTACCAATATGCAAAGGTCTTCCTAAGAGCCTAATAGTAGTTTATGCAACTGCCTAATAATGAGAGGCTTTAGGATGAGAGTGTCTGTTTATCACACGAGGCGCAGCCGAGTGTGATAATAGTTTGACACGAGCATTCTAAAGCCTAATTATTTGCAGTTGCATACACTATTTTATCTACACTCTACAAGAAAAACTATGAAAAATAATTCAAACCTCCGCACTGCACTATGGCGATTGCAAGCCTATCTACTGAACCACCAACTGAACGACTTTTATACATAAGTAACTTTATAACTAAACGTTAAAATGGAGGCTCATAAAAACTGAACAACTTTTAAAATTAAATAGCATTTATCGGTGAATTTCAATTCGAAAAATGATTTGAAGCAAAGATTTAATAATAAATAAGTCCTCATAATTTCAAGTGTCGTTCCGCCGCGGGTGACACTTGTTTTTTTTTCATTCGACTTACTGATGGCCAGTGTCAAATTGGAACAGATTACAATTTGGTACGCGGGTCAATTCGTTTAATTTTTTTTCAAACACTAGAAATCGAGTTACTTTATGTAGCTGCCAGTGGTATGAAAGTTTTTTTTTTAAGGCTGTATATTCGTAATGCAGTTCATTACGTTCGTACTTTCGATTCTGTAAAACGAATATTACGAACTGAGTGTAGATAAAAATCTTTAAAGTTTGGTGCCTGTAGTTTCTTACCTTGTTATAATGCAGTCGACTCTCTTCATAATCAGCATGAGCGAAGTGTAGTAGCGTAGATCGTTTCAAAGGACCGCTAGTGGCTCGCTTGTATATAGCGACCCGACGAACCCTAGACCCAATGAAACCTAGAGCCCTACCATGTTATACTGCAGTCGACTCTCTTCATCCCATAAGAGCGCCATACTGCCGCGATTGCAGCGAGTGATCTATTCGACTATAGTCTGTATGCAATGCAAGGATTTCAAGGAAAATTCTATTCATAAAATGGAACAACATTTCTTAGCAACTTTTTGCGAAATATGAAAGTGTGAATGATTTTCTCTGATGATGATTCCGCATGATTTTCTTTTTAAATTAAAATCGAAAGATGATATTTGTATTTTTTATTGCACACCATTATTATCTTACCTTATTATAATGCAGTCGACTCTCTTCATAATCAGCATGAGCGAAATGTAATAGCGTAGATCGTTTCAAAGGACCGCTGGTGGCGCGCTCATAGACGGCTGCTGCCTCGTCGGAGAATAAACGGGCTGCGTTTGAATCCTGGGGCCAAAATAATTTAATTTAAATACTGAAAAAAAAAATATGGAAAAAAACTCAAAGTTTATTGCAGGTGGCAGCAGGCGCGTCTTAGCCACCAATAGAATTAAGTAGAAGTAAATGTACTTTGACATGCGTCTGAATCCTGTACAATAATAACATAGAAACGAAATGAATGGAGATATGTAGTGGGATTTTAATGCACTTCGGGGGCCAGACTATGTGTGGCGCGCTGTGTTGTGTGTAGCCCCCTTCGGGGGCCAGACTATGTGTGGCGCGCTGTGTTGTGTGTAGCCCCCTTCGGGGGCCAGACTATGTGTGGCGCGCTGTGTTGTGTGTAGCCCCCTTCGGGGGCCAGACTATGTGTGGCGCGCTGTGTTGTGTGTAGCCCCCTTCGGGGCCAGACTATGTGTGGCGCGCTGTGTTGTGTGTAGCCCCCTTCGGGGGCCAGACTATGTGTGGCGCGCTGTGTTGTGTGTAGCCCCCTTCGGGGGCCAGACTATGTGTAACGCGCTGTGTTGTGTGTAGCCCCCTTCGGGGGCCAGACTATGTGTGGCGCGCTGTGTTGTGTGTAGCCCCCTTCGGGGGCCAGACTATGTGTAACGCGCTGTGTTGTGTGTAGCCCCCTTCGGGGGCCAGACTATGTGTGGCGCGCTGTGTTGTGCGTAGCCCTGTGTGGCGCGCTGTGTTGTGTGTAGCCCCCTTCGGGGGCCAGACTATGTGTGGCGCGCTGTGTTGTGTGTAGCCCCCTTCGGGGGCCAGACTATGTGTGGCGCGCTGTGATGTGTGTAGCACTGATTATTAATAAAAATAAGAAATTAATAAAGAAACGCGTTGAACTATGCGGCCTTGGTTCGAGCTCCGGTCGATGAATGTAATTTTTTCAATTTCTTATTTTTATTTAGGGGATATGTACTGCAGATATGAATATTTGTAATTTTGTCCAAATTATGTGGGTTTGTGATAGTTATGTGTACGTTTGTGTCAGTTACATATAGCTTTGTCATAAATGTTATAATACTAACCCCTTTTTCAGTCAGCAACTTTGCGGAATGGTCCAGAAACTGCGCAGCTTGATGCCAAACGTCGGGATGGTGCGCCAGACAGAGTAAGCACTGTTCTATAGCGAACATCACTCTTCTGGCGACCAATGCCGTGTCCTCCGACCTCAGAGGGTTTGAGCGCTCCCAGGCTATGTATTTCTTCCATAGCTCCACCTGGTGACAAAAAAGGGTATAATGTAAGGGCTGCATGCTATAATATCGCAAGGCAGGTGGTTTGTGTCCCTTGCGATGTAATTACACATGTATGTCAACATTTTTAAGTGAAAACAAAACAGTTTGATTTTCGTGGGGATGTATCCGTCGCAAGTTTTTAATAAAATCAGGTTTTTTAACAAAAACCGCCACTTGACAAAATAGAAACTTCATTTCATCATAAACCTAGGTTTTTGATCAAAAACCTGCACTAGTTTATGCTAAGCATGAGTTTCTTTAGTTTCTTGAGAAAATATACTGCTTACAGACGAACGGCAAAGATTAGATGGCAGTTGCCGAAACCTGTTGACCACTGTCATCGATGCATTGCCAGCATGATTGCCAGATACCAATGGCAGATATCGGACAGACTTGTTATCATCTGCCGCTGACAGGTGTAGCCAGCTGCCATCTACACAGTGTCGTTCGTTCGTCTGTACACAGCATATTTTCACAGAAAATTAAGCAAACTCTTGTTTAAGGCGGTTAACCGAGGTTTTTGGTCAAAAGCCTAATTTTATAATAAACCTGAGACATATCCAATATTTACCTGTTTCATTTCCTCCCTGTCTGCGGTAGGTGGCGTGGCGGGCATGTTACGGTTCAACCCGCGAGTGACGGTTTCTAATTCTTTTACAATCGCAGCACACTGTCTACCCCGTAAGGGATATAGGCGTGATATATGTATGAAGGTAATATATGCGATGCGCTGCGCTGTAAAAACTTTGATACCGCGTTTTAGGTCCCATAGTTCTGGCTGGTTCTGTCACGTGGCGCCATCTTTCGGTATCGTGTCGTAGCTCTTAGAGGTCGCTACAGTACTTACCTGTTTCATTTCCTCCCTGTCGGCGGTAGGCGGCGTGGCGGGCATGTTACGGTTTAAACCTCGGGTGACAGTTTCTAATTCTTTTACAATCGCAGCCCACTGTCCACCCCGTAAGGGATATAGGCGTGATATATGTATGAAGGTAATATAAGGCTGTAAAAACTTTGATACCGCGTTTTAGGTCCCATAGTTCTGGCTGGTTCTGTCACGTGGCGCCATCTTTCGGTATCGTGTCGTAGCTCTTAGAGGTCGCTACAGTACTTACCTGTTTCATTTCCTCCCTGTCGGCGGTAGGCGGCGTGGCGGGCATGTTACGGTTCAGTCCGCGAGTGACGGTCTCAAGTTCTTTTGCGACGCGACGCGCATTCATGTACTCACGGGACCTCTCCATCGCCATACGCTCAGCTGGAAAAATAAAAAAACATTCAAAATTATGGATGAATAATTTTTCACTGTCGTTTTTTAGTGACGGGTGTCGTAAGAAGCGACTAAGGGATTTGAGATTAATGTGTATTGCAATTTCAGGCGATAGGTTGACAATCTGTCACTATGGTGATACACAGTCTTCTGAATGACTCTCAATCTTTTGTCAGGCGTGGTGTAAATGGCCGTTTTTTACAGCCGTTTACGCTCTGCCTACCCCGCAAGGGATATAGGCGTGATATATGTATGTATGTACATACCAATAATAGTGTTGATGCTCTGTTCAAATGCGATGTAGTCCTTCCACAGTGTTTCTATACCGATTATGGGAGTAATCACAGCCCTCTGGTACACCTGGAAATTATAATTTAGTTTTTTCATTTCACATCTGGCCAGCGTAACATTATATTACTAACTATTTGACCTTATTCATTTCATTTTCCTGTCCATATTACAAATCAGTTGGGGTCGGCGCAACAAGTTTTGTTAGAGCACAAAATCATGTAGCAAAAGGATTTAGAAAAGTGTTATTACCGGCCGACTGCACGACTTCAACCCTCTTTGAGAATGCTATTGTAGGTGGTATCACCGTCACCATGCGGTTGACCATAGTCGACAGATATAGTCAGGCAGGCGGCCGGTCATAAAACAGCAAAATCTTTTTGCTACATGACTATGTGTTCTAAAAATAACGCCCAACTGATTTGGAATATGGGCAGGCAGATGGTGATATTTAAAATTACCTACACCTTTACCTTTCTGACAGCTGATATTTTCTGGTTTTCAGCGAAGGACCCTACGACGTTTTCAAGCGTGAAATACTTACTCCTTTTAGAAATGTGACAATCGTTTCATAAAGAGTACGCGTGGATTCTACCCCTTAAGCAATAGAGGAATGATTTTACGTATAACTCGCGTAGATATTGTGCACGTTTTATCCGCTTATCTTCAATCAACTTACACTTCCCTAGGTCTGCTGGAAGACATTTCATTAGAAATAAGCAGTACCTGTTGTACCATTTTTCAAATGAAATTATGTATAAATTTTATTGTGTACAATAAATTGTAAAAAAAAAAAAAGGATCACGAAATTGCAACATTATTGTTTCTCTCTATCAAAATATGTGACATATGAGCGGGATGTCTACAATCATGTTGCCATTTTTAGGATCCTTTCTTTATCTGAGCAAGTTATATGCATTGTTTACACAGAGTTGAACATTGTCAAATCCTTTTGCTACATGGTTTTGTGCTCTAACAAAACCCCAACCCCAAAGTACATTTTTACCTTTCTGACAGCAGATATCTTCTGGTTTTCAGCGTAGGACCCTACGGCGTCGACCCCCTTTAGAAATGTAACATAATCGTTCCAAATCGGGTACGCGTGGATGTCCAAACCGATCTTGTCTAGGGCAAAGTCGTACGCTTGGGCCATTTTCTCCCTGGAACGATGTTGAGAGTTAATATACACGGTGAGAAAAACGCAGAAAATATGAAGAATACTAATATAAAATTAGTAGGTAAACAATTTATTTTTTCATACATATATCACGCCTATATCCCTTGCAGGGTAGGTAGAGCGTAGACGGCTTTGAAAACGGCCATTTACACCACGTCTGACAAAAGTTTGAGAATGCTTCCCATTTCCATAGTGACAGGCTGTCAGCCTGTCGCCTAAAACTGCAATATCAACTCTCATATCCCTTAGTCGCTTTTTACGACACTCACGGGAAAGATATGGGGTGATGCTATTCATAGCCAGCATTACACGGCGAAAAATACATAAAGAAAATACGAAACACGGAAAGCATTTGTTAAAGATAATAAACTAGAAATTACGACAGCAGTTTATCTTTTCAGGGCATTCTTTACAAGCCAGTTGGTAAAGGCAATGATATTCTAAACCGGCACCACGCGGAATTTTTCTTTCTTCGTGTGGGACACCGAGTCGTTGAACGACCCGACGAACCCGGGTGTCAAGAGTTTTTCAACCGCCTACTGCAAGTAGCAGGCCTCTGACAGGTATCCCTTTCACAGGCATAATTTTTTTTCCACTAATATGTTTTAGCATAACATGTTTCGCATAATTTTTTTTCACCTACCATTGTTTTGACATAATAATTTCTTGCCATAATATTCATCTTGGCATAATCATATTTTAGACTATTGTATTTTATACTAACAATATTTTGGCATAATTGCTTTCGCAATATTTTTTTTGGACTAATATATTATATCTTTTATTAAGTTCAATTGGCAGGAAATGTAAGTCAGTTTAGTATTTTTTAAGATATATTCGGTTAAATTAGGTCAGTTTAGGTTAGGTTAGGTTATTTTTATACAGTTTAGAGGTTCTTCTAATGCATCAGATTTTTATGCCTATTTTAATTATGGATATGACAATTTATGGTTTTGAATTTTAGGTCTATGTACTATTATAGCAATATTTTATGTGCGTAAAGAAATTATGCCTAAACTGTTATGCGTACATGAATTATGCGTAAGTATCATTAGTTTAAATTACAGTGTGCCAAAATATATTATGTTAATTCTTTTTATGCAAATGGATAGAGAACCCCTCTGACATGGTTGTGTAATAACCGCCATCATAGACAGCAACCGGGACCGACGGCTTAACGTGCCCATCCGAAGCACGGAGCCATCTTACTTTTCAGACAATCAGGTGGTTCAGCCTGCAATGCCCTAACCAGACTGGGAACAAATTCACAAAGTGATAAATATCAACTTATGATTGATTCCGAAGCTGATCTTAGCGCAGTGGAAGCAAATTAAAGTTATCTTAAAATCTAAAACTAAATGGTCGATCAGCCTCGGAACAACATTTGACTACGATTCGTAGTGCTCTTTACTATAGCTAAACAAAATAAATTTAATGAGAGAATTTTGTTCCGGAAAGTTTCCGGCCGAGAAATTCTTGTTTCCAAAATCTACTTAAACAGGGCCCAGCAACGAATTGCTTACCGAGCAAACGATGATGCCGTTTCTTTGTGAGTTTAAGTATGACAGGAATCAGGTATTCAGGACACTTTAGGAGCGCAGGAATAGGGAATAACCTAAACTCACAGCGCTGGAACATCCGCTCGTTCTAGAACTCCTTTCCTCCAATTTGCACTACAGTTCACAGCTCGACATCACATAATGTTTTTAACACAAAATAACTAAAGATTTCTCTCGAATGAGAATCGGCCCCGTTGGCCTCAATCATTTATAATTAAAATACGTAGCTATCGGCAGCCACGACGACGACGAGCGACGACTCAAAGTGAGGTTATGTTACCGGCGACCACGTTGGCCTCAATCAAAAGCCGAAACCAAAATTCTTGGTTCACTTCCCCACCGCACAGGAAGCCATGGCTTGTGGCAAATAGCACACGAGAAAACCGCCAAAACACCTTAATTTTACACCACTTAAAACTAAAATTCGCTTCAACAACGCTAGCGTAAAGATGACAGACGGGGCGGACCGAAAGTGTTGCCAGCACCGTCCGCTCAAAAGATACGAAACCGTTTTTGATACGAAACTAAACATTCACCGCCCCGGACCGACACATCGGTCCGCTCTATGCATGGCAGGCGTGATAATGTAGCTACTGCTCGCAGGACTGAATCCCCACCTGAACTTCTGCAACTCGAGGAGTGCCATCACTACCCGAAACAGGTTGAGAATGCGCCCCGGCGCCAACGCAGTGGCGGTAGGTTGGCATCCTTAACCAGAACGAGATCCCCAATGCAGGGGGTTCAGTCCTGTCCGTCCATAAGGCGTTGCTGCAGAATGTGCAAGTACTCAAGCGACCAACGCTTCCAAAAGTTTTGAGTCATTTGCTGCAGCAACTGATAACGCGACAAACGATTGCTATTCACCTCCGTATAGGGATATTCCGGCAAGGCGTTAAGTGGGCGGCCAATTAAGAAATGCCCTGGCGTCAGGGCCTCTAAATCATTTGGGTCTGAGCTGAGCGGACACAAAGGACGTGAATTGAGTACAGCCTCAATTTTACAAAACACGGTCGCCAGCTCCTCAAAGTCAAAATTGTTAACCTACGACGCGCAACAAATGCGTCTTAGCGGACTTTACAACCGCTTCAAAAATACCACCCCAGTGAGGGTGCGCTGGTGGATCAAACACCCAGGTAATGCCTGACGGGAGAGGCCCGTGCTGATGGCTTCTTCGTTCTCCCGTAAGAACGTTACAATTTCTTTCATACACCGATCAGCACCCTTAAAGTTGGTACCACAATCCGACCTGATCAGCGCTGGTCGCCCTCTTCGCGACGTAAATCTCTAGCGCTGCCAAAAGGCCTCCGTAGAAAGGTCGGCCACGAGCTCCAAGTGGACGGCCTTGGTGGCCAGGCACACGAACACGCACAAGTACGCCTTTATAGACTTTGCGTTCCGCAGGCGTGATGCCTTTACCATGAAAGGGCCTGCGAAATCCGTTCCCACACCTGCAAACGTCCAGGCCTCCGTCACCCGGTCCGGTGGAAGATCTCCCATCTGTGGCTGCATTGTGGCTGCCTTCAAGTAACAAGGCAAGCACCTAAACACAACGCTACGTACCGTTCGTCGTCCCGATAAGATCCAGAACTCGCGCTGTAGAATGGCCAATAGCGCATTACAGCCCGCGTGCGAGTTTTTCTCATGACGATCCTGACTAAGAGCTCAACTAGGGTCCTTTTTGGAAGTAACAGTGGATGCCGAGCCGAAAGGGCAGGCTAGCGTTCGAAGTCTGCCTCCAACCCTGAGCATACCTTGCTCATCCAGGAATGGGTTGAGGCGCACAATTCCTCCCTTCAGCTTTCCACGTCCATCCCTGAGCAGCCTGACCTCCTCTTCAAAATGTTCCGCCTGGACGACTCTAACCAATGAGCATAGAGCCGCATTCCGCTCCGCAGGCGAGAGGACAGGTGTAAAGTTCCGTTCTGCTTGAGGCTTCCTGCAGTTGTTCACGAACCGCTTGATCCAACCTGTCACCCCAAGAAGCTTGTCGAGGGAGCTATACCGTTCCAGCAAGAAAGCTGGGTTAGGCTTCGGTACGAGTTGCCCCACGTTCACTCGCAAACCTCGATCAGGTGGCCCAAGCGGCGCCCTGCACTCGTTGAATGGCCATTCCTGCGGCGACTCAGTCAGCCATTGAGGTCCCCACCCCAGTGACTCACCAAATCAGGTGCCCTGCACCCGCGCGAAGCGCAGTCTGCTGGGTTCCATTCTCCCGGTACGTGCCTCCACACTAACGGAGTTTCCGACCCCGTAATCTGTGACACCCGATTTGCCACGAAAACCTCAAGTGTATGTACCGACGTCTGCAACCAGCACAGAACTATCCGACTGTCAGTCCACGCGTACACCGTTTCATCCAAGTTGATGGTACCACGCAGATTGCAGGTTACATGATTTAGCAAGGGATCCATCCGCTAGGATCGAACGTTCTAGCGATTGTCGACAGTACCGACCGCTTAGTCCAAGTTTTCTCCAAAGGTCGGGCTCGATCTTGTACGTGAATACGTCATGCGTTGGCCTATATTGCAACCCGAGGATGCCCAACGTGTTTGGATTGTCCGGGTTCTCAAAGAGGTGCGGGTCCTGATGGAACTCGCCTGGCAAACCGGCCAGGAGCTCTGGGCAACTGGACAACCATTTCCGCAACTCGTAACCTCCTGAACCCATGATCGCGATCAACTCGTCTCGTAAATTAGCGCCTGCTCCACGCTATCAGCACCCGTGCAGATATCGTCACGTAGACGTCGCGATCCAGTACTGCTGCGGCTCGAGGATATCTTACCCTTTCCTGTGCGGCCAACTCGCAGCGTACGTACTGCCAAATACGGACTTGGCTTAAGTCCATACGTCACCGTGTTAAGTTCGTATGTGACCATCGGCTCATCTGGGCTCTCACGCCACAAAATCAGCTGATACCGACGGTCATCCGGATGTATCATGGTTTGGCGAAACATCATTTTGACGTCTGCGACGAACGCTACCTGGTGTAACCGAAAGTCTGTGAGAATGTCCACAATGTCCCGGTTCAATTTAGGACCCGCGTGCAAACATTGGTTCACAGACACACCATTCGAGGTAGGAGCAGAACCGTCAAACACCACCCGTATTTTCGCCTCAGGTGACTTCAAGACAGCCAGGTGTGGAATGTAATAATGCTCGACACACCTCCAATCCAGGCTGGACACCGACATGTGGCCCAATTGAATATATTCCGCATGAATTCTATATACTTCTGCCGAAGTGCTGGGTCTCGCCTCATCTTCCGCTCCATTCCGAGTAGTCTCCGTTCCGCGAGCTGTCGCGAACTACCTAAAGCGGTTTGGGAGAAAAGGTAGCCTGGTCACGAATCTGCCTGACGGGCATCTCGCAGTGTTGTATTGATAGAACAACTCGCACTCGTCATCCTCTGGCTTCCGTCTGTCCGCCGTGGGCGCTCTTTGAACTCCCAAAACCTCTGCAGCACCTCTGACAGCACACTACCATAGAGGACCGGATCCCTTCTGGTAGGTCCTGAGGTCTCCAAACTGGGCCGAAAACAACATACCCCCTGTGGTATCTACGGCCACCAAACCAGTTTCCTGGAGTACCTTCTTCCTACTGCACCATATTCTCGAGGACGTCTGACCCGAGAAGTACGTCCACCGTACCAGGAGTATCAAAATCAGGATCAGCTAACTCCAACCCTGTGGTTAACCCTCGTACCGTTGGTGGTAACCTAACCTGAGGGAGTTTCCCAACCACTTCATCCAGCACCACGGCTGAGACTTGATAGCTGACCCCTGTACATGTGCTACCTAATGCGAACTCAAAGTTCGTCTGACCCCGAATGTCAGGCACATTTAGGCCCCTGATGCCTACAGCTTCATCCTCACTTGGCCGTACATTTAGGCCTAGCCTACTCACCAGCTTACTCGATACAATACATCCCTGAGCTCCTGTATCCAGTAGGGCTCTTACTTGAATGGTCCGGCCACCGTATCCCCATACCCAAATCTTAGCCGTTGGCAAAAGTACCGTGATTGGACGGGGCCGAAGCTGATGAGTAGGCGGCGATTACCTAGCGGGAATCTAAACGCGGTGAGGGCGTCCCGCGGGGTATCCCCTCACTACCCAAACCTGTGTATGGGTCCCACTCCTGCCGGTAGGAGGTCTGCCCATAAAGGCCATGGCTGGAGTTCTATAGTACCCCGACGGCAAACGTCCGTACCGAGGTTGCGCCTGTAGCCGCGGGTACTCAGGCATAGGCGGGGGCATGCGTGGGTCTTGAGACCCAACCAGGTGGCTCAAGCCCGCAGAATACTGCATGTACCCTGGTGGCTGCCTAGTGCTCCCTGACACCCGCCCGTTGAATCCCGTACCTGGGATGGGTGTCCTTGGCCACGTTCCTGTGCCGCTCTTCCCCAATCCGGCACCTGCTGCCGTGGTGGGGATTGTCCCCACGTCCTTGGGTAAGTGGGCTCCGTCTGTTGACGTCCCCCTGCCTGTCCCTGTGACCGATGCGGAGGTGGGCTCCTCCTTGGAGGGTGGGAGCGTTGCTCCTCCCTGGTGGGCAGGCTCCTTCGCTGATCCGATCCAGCGCTGCCCCGGCGCCTCCGGAGCGATTCATGCAGAGCAGCGGATGGTGTGCACCCTGGCAGTACCTACAGTTGGTGCTTGAAGGGCACTCTCGCACCTGATGCGGCCCCAGGCACCGAAAACACCAACGCCTCTGCTGTGCCACACCCCGTCTCCTCTGAACCCGCTGCGCAGCAAACTCCTGACACGCTGCCACCCGTGGTCTGTCTCCCTGCAGTAGGCACACCCTGATTCCAATGCGGTGTTGTACCGCCTGGGTTGCCCACTGTTGCCTCCTCGCGCCGGTGCACCCGGCCGTTCCGGGTGGCGAGGGCAGAGGTCTCCTTGCGAGGGCTTCACCAGCCTGGACGTCCACTCGCCTGCTTTCGGCCTCGAGGAACGACTTCAGATCCTCGTAGGTCGGGAGGTGGTCCGAGGACTTGCCCCATGTAGCTGCTCGAATCGAGCGACCATTTCGCTCGGCAGGCGGCGAAGCACTGTGTGGACCAAGATATAACCGTAGCCCGCCACTGGCAAACCCTGTCGCTCTAGTGCGCTGACCGCGACACTGACTGGGTGGAAGATTTTCTCGCGGAGGTCCGTACCTCGCGTTATGGTTGGTATTGACAGCCACTGGTCTAACAGCCTGTCTACAATCAGGCGCTTGTTTCGATACCGGTCGGTAAGGATCTTCCACGCCACCTCATAATTGCTATCCGAGACAGCCAAATGCGTCAGCAATTCATGAGGCTCTCCATGTAGCCTGGACATCAGCTGAGCCATCTTGTACGCCGGCGTTATGTCCGTCCGTGTGTGGACCACACTGCTATACAGGTCCTCAAACGCCGGCCAGTCGGCGTAATCGCCTGCAAAGACTGGAACCGTAACAGGCGGAAGAGGCACCTGTAATCCTTGTCCCACTTTACCACGGAATGGCTTTTCCTTTCCGTCACGTCGCCTAGATATGTCCGCAGCTGCCTGCGCAATGTCCTGTGCCAGCTCAAGCACTGGCTTACATCGCCCTCAACCAGCTCCTTATCTTCAGGGTTAGGAGCTTCCTCAAGGAGCATGAGGCACTCTGTGAGGTGTTCCGACACAACCCGAACCCGTTCATCTGCCTGTAGTGCACTTTTCAAGAGCGCGTCCTCCCGGTCCTCGCGGCCGATCATTGCCGCTGTGGTAGTAAACCACCTTAATTCTGTCTTTATAGCAGCCTTATACCTGGCGATCGAGGAGCCATGGTACCAACTTTTACACACTCGACTTAATAAAAACGAAAACCAATAAACAAATACCACAAATAAATGTTAGTTGACTGGCCTAGACCTTACCGATAAGGTACCGTTCACTAGGCAAACAATACAGTCACAGAAAAGACCGAAACAATATTTTCCAAAATTAATAAAATATGTGGGTAATATAAAAAACTCGCTTAATACTAAATTACTGCTAACTATGTTGCAATAAAGCAACCACGCTCTTCTACCTAAAAATGATTGATTCCGAAGCTGATCTTAGCGCAGTGGAAGCAAATTAAAGTTATCTTAAAATCTAAAACTAAATGGTCGATCAGCCTCGGAACAACATTTGACTACGATTCGTAGTGCTCTTTACTATAGCTAAACAAAATAAATTTAATGAGAGAATTTTGTTCCGGAAAGTTTCCGGCCGAGAAATTCTTGTTTCCAAAATCTACTTAAACAGGGCCCAGCAACGAATTGCTTACCGAGCAAACGATGATGCCGTTTCTTTGTGAGTTTAAGTATGACAGGAATCAGGTATTCAGGACACTTTAGGAGCGCAGGAATAGGAATAACCTAAACTCACAGCGCTGGAACATCCGCTCGTTCTAGAACTCCTTTCCTCAAATTTGCACTACAGTTAACAGCTAGACATCACATAATTATTTTTAAAACAAAATAAATAAAAGATTAATATCCGAAAGAGAAATCGGCCCCGTTGGAATACAATCATTTATAATTAAAATACTTAGCTATCGGCAGCCACGACGACGACGAGCGACGACTCAAAGTGAGGTTATGTTACCGCGACCACGTTGGCCTCAATCAAAAGCCGAAACCAAAATTCACTTGGTTCACTGCCCCACCGCCCAGGGAAGCCATGTCTTGTGGCACATAGCACACGAGAAATCCGCCAAAACACCTTAATTTTACACCACTTAAAACTAAAATTCGCTTCAACAACGCTAGCGTAAAGATGACAGACGGGGCGGACCGAAAAGTGTTGCCAGCACCGTCCGCTCAAAAAGATACGAAACCGTTTTTTGATACGAAACTAAACAAACTTTGTGAGTGAAGAGAATTGAACCCGGAACCTTCTGCGTGGCAGGCAGTCATACCGGCTGTCACCACACGGAATTATAGATACCGTAGGATACGTACTTGTAAGTAGGCAGCATGCACTTGGTTTCCTTGACGTAGTTGAGGTAGAGCCTCCATAACTCGATGTTGAGGATCTTCATCAGACATCTTTGGAAGAGCTGTCATAGAACATAGGATTAGCTAGGAGTCCTTTAGTTAGTTTAGAGTTACAAAATGAAGCGGTGTCGACGCCTATTAAGTAATACAAGTTAACTAAAATTTAGAAGCTGTATTTTTGAAAAGGTGTTATTCGATTTCACATTTGCGACTGCAACGACTGATCTAGCCACTCGTATTATACTTTCTACTACTCGAATTGGTTAATTCAAGAGTAGGTGTAATTTAATTAGTGTTTGTATCGATTTATGTAGTACAATCACAATCATTAGCAGATATTCGCATGCGAAAATTCAAAAATAGGGTACTTGGTCTCGTCAGCGACGTCGCGTAAGAATAGTGTTCTTCTAAATAAATTTATTGTTTGAAGTAGGTATTTCTTAATTAGCGCTATGGAAAGGTTTATGAAAAGACCAAAGTAACGAACTTAGTCTGGAAGTCTAGCAAGCTGAAGTGGCAGTGGTCTGGTCACATTTGTCGAAGAAGCGATGGACGGTTAAGTACGCGGGTTCTCGAATGGAGGCCACGGTTCGGCAAGCGTAGCGTTGGACGCACTCCGGCCAGATGGACCGATGACGGCGAAAACGGGAGATCGTGCCTTGTGGCGTTCCCTGGGGGAGGCCTATGTCCAGCAGTGGACTGCTGTGGGCTGATGTAATGTGTGATATGACGATGATGAGCACTTCTACTACAGGCATCACATTATGTATCAAGCAAGTCCAGAGTGTCTGCACCTTCAATTATAAGTAGTAGCGCTCATAGCATAGCATAGAAAATGCATATTGTGAATGAATCCTTTAGTCGCCTTTTTCGATACCCAAGGGTGATGTTATTCTATACCTACGGGTTTCCTGGGACTTATAAACGTACCTTTTAAAGAATGTAACGAACCGACTATGCTTTCGCTGACTTGCAGACTAATTATAGGATCAAAATCGTCAACTTGCTGATAATCAACAACTTGGAGACAATCAGAATCAGGTGTGTGCAGCAGTGAAATGTCCGAATTACCAAATCCGTACATCTCTAATAGACGAGTAGCTCTATACAGGGTGTTAATTTAAATGCGTGCGATAGCTTAAGAGTGGGTGAAGTACTTGTGAAGTATCGATAAAGGACGCCATAAAAAATATTTTAAGATTTCCTGACTAGGTACTTAATTCTTTACTTAGCCGTTTTTTTCAAATTTCTAATGCCTATCTCTGGGCCAAGATATATTAAAACTCAAAGTTCATAGACGAAATTACTTGTATTGGCATTGGCTCTCTAAACGAATAAGTGTAAAAAAAATCCAAAAATATAATGTAACTTTCAAAATTTCGGCCACCGGCGGATCCAGCCTTGGCTCAGGGGGGGGGTCACATAGACAATTTTATAGGTACTATAGGTAATTTTTGACCCGACTGCCTCAGAAGGAGGGTTATGTTTTTCGAGAGCCTGTATGTTTGTATGTGTTGCATTATAATGGCAGAATTAGGGTTTTGGCCAAAATCCTCGGTTTTTGACCAAAAGCTGGCATATTATGGCAAAATCGTAGACTTCCTTCGGCCATTGTCCTAAGCTGATCCAGTTTTTTGCTAAAAACCTAAGATTTTGGCCGAAATCTTAGATTCTGTTTAGTATTATGGCTGTTTTTCCATTTTGGGGAGCGAGGAGTGAAGAGGTGTGTTATGCACATCTGTTAAGGGTAGAGTTTGACACCCTGATGGGCAGGGGGAAACATCAGACAGCCTGAACAGCAGGACTGCCTCGGACGCTCGGGAGGATTGGAGGTAGCGTCGGACGCCCTGGACGACAGGGGGTAGCGTACCAGAAAATCCAACTACCCTTATCTTTCATCCTCTAGAGTGTCCGACGCTACACACGCCCTCCGGAGCAACCGACGCTAACTCCCACCCTACAGCACGTGCAATGCTACCTCCTGCCTTTCAGGGTGACTGACGCTACCACCATCCCTCCAGGGACGCCGTAGTCGAGAAGGGGTAGCGTCGGACCTACTATTTGTGTTACAAAGTAGCGTCGGACGCCCTGGAGGACGTGGGTGGCATCGGACACTCTGGTGGATAAAAAGTGGCGGGCTTTGGTTTTCCTAGGCTTCCGACGCTACCCCTTGCCGTAAAGGGCATCCCTGGTGGGATGGAGGTATCGGCATACACCCTGAGAGGCAGGAGGTAGCTTTGGATGTTCTGGAGGGTGGAAGGTAGCGTCGGACGCCTTGACGGGCGTGGGTAGTGTCGGACAATCTGGAGCACAAAAGATACCCCCTGCCGTCGAGGGCGTCTGACGCTACCTCCCGTACTCACGAGCGTCCAGTGGTACATCCTGTTCTTATGGTGTCTGTCTCCAGATCAACCGAGGCAATTCTGCTGTTCAGACTCTCTCGTCCGATGCCTCAGGGTGTCCAACTCTACCCTTAACAGATCAGGGGGAGGTGCATAACGTACCTCTCCACTCCTCGTTCCCATTAGGATATTGGTCAAAATCCTAGGTTTTCGGCCAAAAATCTGGATCAGCTTAGGACGATAGCCAAATGAAGTCGACGATTTTGCCATAAGCCGGCTTTAGCAATTACATAAAATTGAATGGAATCTTGTGTGTAACATTGACAAAAAAAGATATTGTCAATATGTAAACAATAATATAACCACTTAGTCAAGGTCCTGGGCCCGGCTCAGGGGTCATGACCCCATGACCCCTGGATCCGCCACTGATTTCGGCTACGATAAAAGAAAATGTCCTAGATATTTTTACATCATCTTTTATCGATACTACGTAAAAATCTTACGCTGAAGCTATGGCACGCATTTAAATTAACACCCTGTATTAGTATTCTTAGCTAATAGGTACACATTACTTACTAAAATTTTAATAAGAATAAAAATAACACATACCTGTGAAGAAGTCAGCAAAACATTGAGTGCTGAATGAAGATGATGCTTTTGCAGACCATTTTATTAATATTTGAAACTACTGGCCAATTTGTGTCCATAATAATTTTCTACTGGTTTCAAAATCTGGCTATAGGCCTCAATAATAATTTTTTGCAATTATTTTCATTTTGAAAATAAGTGCGTAATTATTACTCGAGTGAAGTTATTATATTATGTAGTTTGGCATACATACCTACCTAGACGTAACCCATGCATTCTTGTCCTATTATTTTTTTGTAGGTATACTGTCTTTTACAACTTTTACATTTTGCAAGCTAAATATTTTGGTAATAAAGAAACTTGCAACGCAATCGATTCTAGTCATCATGAATTTTCCCTTGAAGTATTACAATTACTGTAGGGTCTATGGACGACTCGGGTGTCTCACTCGAAGACACATGAAGAGAGACTACTGTCATAGACCAATAGGCGCGTCCACACTGAGCGAGGCTCCTTGCGTGCTCATTGCCTCGCGCGGCATACGCTCGTGCACAGGCGAGCCAAGTTCGGCCTAGTTTAGACGCCTAAATAAATTTATAGGCAAACTTCTGAGGCGAGTTGATTTTGGCTTGGCCCGCGCGCATTTCCTCGAGCATGCGTTGGCTCGGGTGATCCACGTAATTTTTTGGCTGTTTGCCGCGCGACGCAATGAGCACCCGAGCAGCCTCGCTCAGTGTGCACGCGCCAAGGTATTTATAGGAAAGTGTGATGCTAGAGGTTAAGGCAGAAGGCAATATTATCACCCAAATTCTGAATTAGCAAGATATTTTTAACAAAACCATTTCTATTGCTTGTGTAGGCAAAGGTATGCTAAACTACACAACAAAATTCAATTCTCTTGTATTTATTGGTAAATAATGTAGGTTTTACCAGGGTTTATAAATTTACATGCCAAAGTTGAGCTTTCATAGCAAGTTCATGAACTCTTTCACTTCTCAAAAACAAAATTAACCTATAGTAAAATGCTATGCAGTAATATGGTAAAATGCTTCATTCAGTGTACCAGGAAGGATGGTTTAATTTAATTTCTCTTAGTAACTTGCTAACAAAATTCACCTCCAGGCATGTTTTAACACAATAGACACCCTATCCAAAAGAAAAGATTTGACTTTCATATTTTCCGATTTCTTTATTTTCAGCACTTATTATCTAAATCACTATAAATATTATAGCGAGTGTGTTAAAAAGGAACTGCAGATTTGTATAAGAGCCCTTATAACTGAACAACATTACTCAAAGAAAACAGGCTGATACGTGAAAAATAAAATTGAACTCTCATCTCAAAAAAAAAAAGTATTTTATCTTTCAGTTATTTCTTTGGGCAAAGTTGTCCAGTTTTAAGGTATGTTTGACCCCTTAAAATAAACAGAAGTTTATTTTCTTTCCTTTTTTGTCTATACTATTAAAATCTGCAGTCAATGTAGTGTTCATAGAGTTATCACAGCCATGACTAATAATTAAACTTACAGCGAATGGTTTACTTACAGAACTATACTAACCTTTTCAACTTTTTCAAAATTTCTCGCTTTCATCTGAAAAGCAATACAAAATATTAATAAATTTTTAGAAAACTTGCAAAAATTTCCGTCGCAGGCAGGGTTTGAACCTGCAACCTTCGGCATCTGCTCTGCCAACGCCACTACCAAACAACAATGCATAATCACAACTCAAACACACTCTTGTTTTGTTAGCACAATGATTATTATTCTTTTTGTAGTTTGAGAACTTCTGGCAAATCAATGTAATTTCCAAATGTGCATGGTAAATAAATAATTTTTCATTTTCAACTATTCATAGCATTACAGTCAGACAATTCATAGTGATGGCTGTAACCAGCCACTTTTGGTAGCCTGATAATAAAGTAAAGCAAATTTGATATATAACTCGATTTTTATAACTGTGCGTTTGGAGCTGTCAAACTAAATGAAGTCAGGCCTACATTTGTAATTATGAACCGCAGTGGCTGCCTACAGCAATAATGTGTGAACAGCACTAACTACACTTTTCGGGGCATGCATGATTGTTTGAAAAGAAAAACAAAATGGATGGTTGATGCTAACCTCTTGCTCAATGTAAATCTTCCAATACCTCCCGGTGGTAGGAAAGGCAGTGATAAGCTTCTCGTACATGGACCGCACATCATCAATCGGCCTAGTTTGGGCTTCTCTGATGAGGAGAGACCATGAATCCACGTCATAAGTGTTCGCCTCCACGGCCCTTTGCGCCCGAGCTAACCTCTCGTTCCCCCAATCCTGGAAATAAACGACAAAACTCTCGTAAAATATCGTAAAACTGAGTAAATTACCTGTAAAACTTTGTCCTTTTGATTACAAATAACAGTAATGAAGGATAAACGCAAAATACAAACAATTTGGACGTTTTCCTCCGGTACGGCGGCGGTCGTCATTTTGGCCGGGTAGGATTAACACAGAATGGATAACGGATATTACAATTATCTGATGAAGTGCTACATGTATTGTCAATTAGTTCTCATTATATCTCAATTAAACTGAAAACTAATGAAAAATCTACATAAAACCGACGCGATAAAAATCACACGCACGAAAACGAACGCCAGCTAGCTTTTTTAATTTTTTTTACACTTTGATACTAGGCTTTTTGGCTGTTATGGCCAGAACAGTGTGACCAAATTTGAACGATTTTATTTTGTTAATTTTACCAATAATGGTATCTAAAATTAAAATTCCATTCTCTTCCTGGGGCAGATGGAAGTCTGCTTTTTTAGCTACATATTGTAATGCCAGCGACACTTAACTGTTATTCCATTGCCACTGTGATTTTTCTGTACTTAAAACTGTAAGCAAAATTCGTAACTACCAGAACCATCCAACTGACATGCCCCATCGCCACACAACTGAGACGATTTTCATTCAGCAGACTTCGGCCCCAGTTTTGTCTTTTGGAAAAACATACGATACGCAAGAGACCCGCCTAGTTACTACTAGTTTTTGCTAAAATAACATAATTCTGCTAAGTTGGTCACCCTCTAATGTTTTTTTAAACTTTAAGACTTGTCTTGGATACTTGTCTTTTGGCTTAGCTTCACAAAACGCCATCTCGAGGTTTAATCTAGTACTAAAATAGTACCAATGACATACAACAGATGGCAGTGTAACGAAACGGTAAGACTACTTGCCAAAAGATGGCGCTAAATAGAGTAGTTCGGCTACTGGCTCCTAGATGACGCTGCATGTCAATTCGAAGGTTCAAAATTGGTTAAAAATTTTATGCGTAGAAACACAAAGTAATTATGTATTGGCTAGCGCAATTTTGTGGTAGAAACGTCGCCGTATGTCTATTCTATTCTTTCTCTTTGTCCGTATATTAAGTTATACTTAGGTATTTGAGGTATTTCGTAAAAGTAGGTATAGCACATTTATGCTTTTGCCAAATTTTAGATATGTACCTAGATAGGTAACGGATTTTCTAAAAGTATGCATGTGGAGGCACAGGATCGAGATCAGTGGAAGAAAGGGAGGGAGGCCTTTGCCCAGCAGTGGGATCCAGATGGCTCAATACTATACTATACTCAATAAGATAAGATAAGAAGATAGGTAACATAGGAAAGATACCTTTCGTGCGCAAAAATTGGAAAATAATGCCAGCCAAGTAGATAGGAGTCGGATCGGATGGAAAGAACATAGAATTAGAGTGCCGTCATCCGAATAGGCCATTTTTGACGTCTGTCAAAATCATATTAAGGCTAAACGTCAGACTAGTGGCGCCCCCAAACAGGAAAAAAATCCCTGGCTGAACACGTTGGTCATCTGGAGCCCAGTTTATGATTGCCGACAACTAACCACAAAGAATAAATAAATCTAATAAAATGTATAGAAATTGGTATCCATGAGTTATGTAAGCGAAATTGCTAAAAGTGGCCACTTTTAGCAATTTCGGCTTTATAACTAAAGTGCAGTTTTTCCAAGGTTTTACTGATTTTAAAAATTCTTTGTCGTTAGTTATTGTCGGTAATTCATAATGTGGTTTCTCAATCACTTGCGTATTCAGTCAGTGAATTTTTTTCACTGAGTGGCGCTAGTGTCGCTAACGTTGAGCCTTAATGCTATGACATAAGGTCTATTTTTCTTTGTTGACATGTTTCCTAGTATGGGTTTGACAGACGTCAAATATGGCCTATTCGGATGACGGCACTCTAGATAGGATATTTTTTAGGTTTATACAATTATGGGAATCTGTTCTTAACACCATCATTATGTAAGTAGGTACACTGTTTCTTATTTGGGAGCTCAATTTTTAAAACAGTTATTTCTGAAATCATGCACGAAAGTCCACAACGATTTGTCTTATCACTCGCATCGCATCACAATTCTACTATAAAGTAGGTAGGTACTTTTCGAATTTGCTGTGTGAATGGATTTGATTTGATGAGCGTGTGTTATCACGACAGCCGATGTGGCGCAGGTGGTAGTGCGAATGCCTGCGATGTAGAAGGTTTCGGATTCGGTTCCCGGTAGGGCACACTAAGTTGTCATTCAATTGAAGTCCATTGAACTAGATGAACCTAGTTCCGTTTAAAATGAGTAAGTAAACAGTAGAACCATGCAATATTAACTGATCTGGGAACTTGTTTGATAGTTAGTACGAAGATTAGCGTGTATTTATTTATCACTTGATGAATTTGGTTCCAGTCAAGTTAGGACATTGCAGGCTGAACCCCCTGACTTTCCAAAAAGAAACAGGGTGCCGTGCTTCGCAGGGCACGTTAAGCCGTCGGTCTCGGTTACTGTTTATGATTAGACAGCGGTCGTTACACAACCATGTCAGAGGCCTGCTACTTGTAGTAGGTGGTTGCAAAACTCTGACACTAGAGTTCATAGGACATAGCTCGTTGGACGACTCAGTGTCCCACACGAAGAGAGAGAGAGAGAGACAGAAAGAGAGTAGCAGACATTCGCATACGAAAATTAAAAAATAGCGCTCCCGTAGTCTTTCCATAGTGCCATAAACTACCAGCACGTCTTTTCTGTGTCTTCAATCGTCACGTGCCTAATGCAGGTCAACAGTGTGTATATTTCGTCAAAAGCATGTCAAAAGCCTAATATTACGGCACACGGCCCGGATATCACTGATGTAACACAACTTACTTATGAACTAAACCGGTATTGTAGGGAGGGGAGACGTCGATATCGATGTTTTAGGACTGTTTATGTTATTTTTACAATAAAGTGAACGTAAGAAATTGGTATATTAGTGAAGTTTTATAAAACTTTAAAATATAATCAAAGAAATACTATATCTACAGGAACCTCTTTCTAAAATTCGTTTGTATTTTCATATAAAGTTAACTTACTGCGACACTGGCGGTACCTGGTCAAAAATGTTTCTTTTGCCATTCTTCACACATTCACATAGCATCACCCTATTTCGTTCCCGCGGGTGTCATGAGGTGACTTATGACTCGAGGACTCGAGGAAAATGGAAATTTTTAAAAAGTCCGTTTATTTTAGATTGGCAGAGCGGGTTAACTAACATGAAGTCGCTGACAATTGTAGTGTTGGAGGGTGTAATATGCAAGTTCGAAAGAGCTACCGACATTGTTGGCATGGTATGTAACCTTGAAACCAAAAAAAGCTCTACACCGCAATCAATTAAGAGCGCATTCAATTTTTTCTAGCAAATTTGCAAATATTGGCTTTATAAACAAGCGAGTTTCTCGAAAACCGTTATGTAAAAATAATATGTTACTTGAACATTTAATCAAGCATATCTTCATCTAAAAAATGTACAATGTAAATATTAACATTTTAGTTTTAAACCTGTTACAAACAGCGATATCTAAAGCGACAAAACCAAAATTCAGGAAAAGACCTCAAATCAAGCGTGAGTTTTAGAGTTTTGGTTCACTGTAAAAAAATATCAATTATACAAAAACATAGAGTATATATTTGAGAACAAAGTCTACAGTGAACATTTTACAATTTTATTCAGAAATATAGAATAATACCACGTTTTTATATACGATTTTTTGCAAAATAATGCGCAATTATAACGGCTTCTGTATGAAAAAATAACAGTAGTAAAGATTTAAATAAAATATATGTTATTTAAGAAGATGTACTTAATCTAATTGCAGAAAAATATATTTATTTTTATTCATAATATCACTGTAAAAAATATTCAAACATCCCCATGTTTTTCGCAAAATGACGCTCCGAGAGGTCTGGCAGGGAAAATTGTATGGGCTTCGTGAAAAGCTCTATAGCGGCCTTAAGCTTAAGAATACAAACCAAAAATGCCCTTTAATAAATTGCATGCCAGGCTCCATACTAAAATCTTGGATACTCATTTGGCACAGTTTTATCGATACACCGATTACCGACAGCGTCCAATCACTACGACAAATGAAGCAAAACCATTTTCACCACGTGTTGCGAACACTCACACATTTCCTAAAATTTGACACATTTTTATCGACAGGTACACCGATTATCGACAACGTCCCATCACTACGAGTAATGAAGCAAAACCACTTTCACTGCGATGCGAACACTCACACATTTCCTAGAACATAAACTGCGTAAAGTTATGCATTGACTGTTTACCTTATTTATAAAGTTACAATTTGTTTACCCTCATTATTAGAATAGCATCACCCCATGTCTTTCCCGTGGGTGTCGTAAGAAGCGACTTGAGATTTGATATGTGTAGCAGTTTTGACGACCTGTCACTGTCGTGATACACAGTCTTGTAAGGGACTCCCACGACTCCCACCCAGGGTTTTTTATCGGACGTACGTAGTGTAAGTGGCCGTTTTATACAGCCGTTTACGATTTGCCTACCCCGCAAGGGCTCTAGGCGTGATGTACCGTCTTAATTACATCAGGACCCTTGCTTAGCTATATCTTAGCTATCAGCGAGCTACGCAACGATGTTTACATGTACCTAGGATTTTTTTATTTATTTACCTATCTTCGATTCTGACAAGTTATAGCTCCATAAAGTAGACGTGAGTTGTAAGATCACATCTGTCAGAAAAGTGATCGTCAGCCGTGATCGATGCGAGGCGCGTCTCACGTAGTAGGTAGCTTAGGAACTTCTGTTTCATACATTTTGTATGGAAACGGTTTCTTACGTCTCACGTCTCCGACTAACACTTGTTTGACAGATGCCATCCTCCACGTCTCTTCTGTTGAGCTTGCCCCACGCATTTTATATGGAAACTATTTCAAGCGCTGCAATGTCGTCGTACGTTTCACGTCTCCATATCATATCTCACCTGCGGATAGCTAGTCTACATATTTAAGTTCATCTGTGCCTGCGGAGTTAGCGCCTAAGCTTATGTCGTACCGTGCAATGTCATTCTCATCTCATTCATCCATCTCACTCATCATCACATATTTTGATTGTGAAATGTCAAGGACGCATTTTGGTAAGAGCCATCATGGAGCCATCAAAATGTTCACAGCTTTCATAATCAAAATCAACGCTTTCATCATACAACACACATGGTGTGGTAATGGTGCAATACCGGATAGATTATGCCGACAGCTCTAAAAAAGCCCCAAATATTTCCATGACTGAAACTGAAAACTTTCCCCAAGGGAGATACCGAATGACGAAAGAACGAACCATTCTCCCGAAAACGCTTACCCATGGACGTATCTTCTTGAATTTTGCAGTGATCATCATAGCTGGTGATAATGCGGTAAATTTTTAAATCGTCTGCGTATAAAAGATAGTTGCAATTCTGAAAGCAAATGTGTACGTCATTTATAAACAGCACAAATAATAGGGGACCCAGGATTGATCCCTGGGGAACGCCTGATGAAACTTGAATGAACTCAGATTCAAACCCATTAATGACGAATTTCTGCGTACGATTTGAACCATCTCCATAAATTACCACGGATTCCGTTGTAGGCAAGCTTTTCGAGAAGAATTTTGTGGTCTGCTCTGTCGAAAGCCTTTTGAAAGTCCGTGTAGATTAACAAATGGCATCATGTGGCTTATCTAATTTTGTTTATTATATTTTTTTCGTTTGCGTGTCACCTCTTCACAGCGATTAGCTATTTCTTGCAAAAATCATTAACTTTGCAACAAATGTCCAAATCCAAATGAAATTGTGTGTGTTTATTGACCGGGAAACACATTTTAGCAATTATTCTTTCTCAATAAAGCAATTTTCCTCGTGTTGAAACAAAGCGATCGTGTAGTCTATACAGGGTGTTACGGAAAGTACTGCGATATCTATACAGGGTGTCACAGAAAGTACTGCGGTATCTTTACAGGGTGTCACGGAAAGTACTGCGGTATCTATACAGGGTGTCACGGAAAGTACTGTGTTACCTATACAGGGTGTCACGGAAAGTACTGTAATATCTATACAGGGTGTCACGGAAAGTACTGCGTTATCTATACAGGGTGTCACGGAAAGAACTGCGATATCTATACAGGCTGTCACGGAAAGTACTGCGATATCTATACAGGCTGTCACGGAAAGTACTGCGATATCTATACAGGCTGTCACGGAAAGTACTGCGTTATCTATACAGGGTGTCACGGAAAGTACTGCGATATCTATATAGGATGTTACGGAAAGTACTGTGATATGTATACAGGGTGTCACGGAAAGTATTGTGTTACCTATACATGGTGTCATGGAAAGTACTGCGATATCGATACAGGGTGTCGTGGAAAGTACTGCGTTCATGACGAAATATGTACCTACCTACAGGGTGTTATGAAAAATACTGCGTCCACGAATATATTTATACAGGTTGTCACGAAAAGTAGTGTGTGTGTGCTTTTAAGGAGTAAATAAGCCTGTGGTGGAACTGAACAAGTTTGTTCAAGGAATATAGGTCGAAATATGAAAAATGACAGAGAACTTAAACTTTGTTTGTCATGTCATATTCCATCCAACCTATGTTTCGGGGAAAGTTGACCAATTGAGCGGTCTGGTTAACACTTTTTCATCTCTATTGTATAGGTATATTGCTGCTGCAATATCCGCGTTTTTAATTGGGCAAAATATCCAAAATTATGCGTCGATGCGACTAAACTATACCTACGCCGATTTTTGGCCCCGACCAAGTCAATCAATGATATGAATATTTCTGAGAAAAACATTGAACTACCAGTTTTATTCGTTGCAGGGTACGCAGAACTTGGACTTACCGGCTGTTATTGCAATCTATTGCTATTTTTGAAGTAGTTTCGCCTGAAACTGCAAAACAAATGAAAACACAAGTCCTTTTGTCACTTCTCATGACAAAAAAATGGTATGGCCGGACGGAACCTCTTGGCGCTCTTGGCAATAGTCCGTAAAATATGAAGTTGAAACAAAATGAAGGCGAAACATCCTGGACCTTTCGCCAGCGGTACTTCGGCACTCATCATCGCTTAAGCTCTCTCTTCGTTTGGGACACCAAGTCGTTCAACGATCTGATGAACACTGGTGTCAGAGATTTTAGGCCTCTGACATGGTTGTGTAACGACCGCCATCCATCATAGACAGCAACCGGGACCGACGGCTTAACGTGCCCATCCGAAGCACGGAACCATCTTGCTTTTCGGACAATCAGGTGGTTCAGCCTACAATGTCCTAACCAGACAGACTGGGAACAAATTGACCCCACCGGGAATTGAACCCGGAACTTTCTGCGGGGCAGGCAGTCATACTAACCACTGCGCCACATCGATTAAGCTTAAATGGTGTAATGGGTACAAGTGGCTTATTGTAGAGGACAAAACTCACAAGACACTCATGAGAACGATGCCTCGCAGATTTGCATTCATAGTCCATCTGGACAAAGTATACCTCATCATCATCATCTTCCTGCCCTTATCCCAATTACTTGGGATCGGCGCACACGTTTCGTTGGACACGACGTCAACCCTCCTTGGGAATGCTTTTGAGGTGGATAAACCGCCACCATACGGTTGGCCCTGGCTGTTTGGGCCGGGTTTATCCCTCGGTCGCCTCTTACGACCCTCACGAGAAGAGAGGGGGTGGTGCTATTCTACTCTGCCGGCACCACACGGTACAGGGACAAATTATACCTAATCCGTAATATATGTATGAAATTCGGCTGTTGTCTTTGGTCAGGGGTACTGGGTAGTGATGGGTAACCACCCGGGTATTTACCCGCCCGTGGGTAAAAACCCGGTTGTTACCCATTTCAATCCACCCAAACCACCCGATGGCCGGGTGAAAACTGACTATTAAAATTTTTAATATATTATTATTTTATTACTGATTAAACGTATCTAGTTACCAAAATTAAGTGAAAAATAGGACTATGCAAGGGCAGATGGAAAATAAATTCAAAGTTAATGTGTTTCGGGGTGTAAAAAATCAACTACAAATATTTTAAGGGGTGAATCAGCCCATGAAACTGAACAACTTTCCCCAAGGAACATAGACCGAAATATGAAAAAAAAATTTGGCCCTCCCATACAAATTGACTCGGCCGGCTGGTACATTTTGTTTGAATGAGTGAGAGAGAAAAATGAGTTTGAGTAGTTATTATTATTTATTACACAACTATGCGTCAAACAATAAGTTACCAGTAACTAGTTAGAAAGAGACAATTGCAAATAATAGATAGAGTACCTATTATATTGCAATATTTGCAACTAAGAATAAATACTAGATGTAAAATATTTTATAAAAAAGCAGATACTAGATTGCCGTGTGGTGTCGGCAGAATAAAATTTTACAACTCCAAATCTGCCCATGGGTATATAGTAAGGTAAGAGGGTGGGCAGGAGCGACTCCCGTTTTGACAACATAGCCCACAAACAACACTGCGGTCACCAACCCGCCTGCCCAGCGTCGTGACTGTGGGCAAAACCCCCCCATGAACAGGTCGAGAAAGAAACGGCCCCTAGTTCCCGGCCGCCTACGGGCTACGGTAGCGGTCCGGGTAATGGTAGAGCAGGGGGTGCGAAGAATCCCCGGGCTACGGACGTCGGCTGCCATAAACTGACCCTGACCACGTACATTGGACGCAGTCTGTGGCTGGATGACAGCCTCGGCGGCAGATACGGTGGCATGTACTTGGGTTATCACAAGTCCGAAGCGAGGGGGAGGACACGATAACCCTAGAATCAGGTCACCTATTCTACTTCAGGGAAGGGAGCGCACAGTCCCGGTGGCGTAGGGTTCCTCGTCAATGAAGCTCTATGTGGCAACGTGAAAGAGATCTGCAACGTCTCGAACAGGGTAGCGTACATCGTACTAAATTTGACCGAGAGGTACTCTCTTAAGGTCGTTCATGTATATGCGCCGACTTCGAGCAGCTCCGATGACGAGGTGGAGGCCCTATACGACGAAGTGTCGAAGGCCATGCACCAAACCACTAAGATCCACTTTACTGTTGTCATGGGGGACTTTAACGCAAAAGTGGGATATCTCAGTGACCAGTAGGTTCAATACTGGAAGCGATCACCGACTAGTTAGAGGCACCATAGATATCAACAGATTTAAGCTAGAGAGAAACTGCGTGGTGAAGTCAGTTCTCCGTCCTAATCTGCCCCAAGCCGGACATGAGGAGTTCCAACTTGAACTTGAAAACTCGATTCGCTGCCCTGGAGAACCCGACAAACATTGACGAGGACCTAGAGAACATAGTCGAGGTTGTTTGCGAAGTGGGAACGATGCACTTTCGTAAAAGGCGAACAGATAAGAAGTCCAAACTTTCAAGCGAGGCCCTAGAACTGATGCGAATTAGACGGGAAACACCAGAGAATGCATTACCAATTCCCCAGTCACTTAACAAAAAGATCCGAAGTATGGTAAGACGCGACCTCCGAAGCTGTTAAAGCTTGAGTGTTATACTCGACTTGTAAAGGAGGCGCTGGAGAAAAGCCGAGGGTCGAATGTTTTTACCAAGACAATAGGAATGAGTCATCTGGCAAAGCTAACTACCTCGAATGGTGTAACTGTCACAAAGGTTCCCATGATTCTTGCTGAAATTGAGGACTTCTATGGAAACCTGTATGCCTCACATGCGCAAAAGCTTCCACTTGACCTCAGACCCAAGAGCTCCTCTCTCCCGCCACTTTACAGAAGATCTCCCGGACATAGATATAGACGAAATCGGGGCGGCTATAAGACAGCTTAAGAATGGGAAGGCTCCCGGGGAAGACGGAGTGGCCTCTAAGATACTTAAAGCCGATGGAAAACCTGTCCTTAAGGAGCTGAAAAGGCTTTTCAACTCTGTAATAGCTCAACTCCGGGACAACCCCTAAGGCGTGGATAGGTGAAGTAGCATTGATTTTCAAAATGGAGACAAAAACTATAGGCCGATCACACTTCTGAGCCACGTCTATAAGCTGTTCTGGAGAGTCATCACGAATCGTCTGGCATCAAGATTGACGCCTTTTAGCCACCGGAATAGGCCAGGTTATGTAAGGGCTTCAGCACCGTGGACCACATCCATACTGTAAAGCAGGTTATACAGAAGACAGAGGAATACAACCAAAAAGCCTTACGAAAAAGCCTTCGCCTCTATCGAAACCTGGGCTGTTTTGGAGTCCTTACAGTGGTGGCAAGTCGACTGGAGGTAGGTGGAGGTGCTGAGCCTCTATCAAATGGCTACGATGTCCGTTCAAGTACAAAACCACAATACAAGACCCATCCAACTGATCCGTGGTGTAAAACAGGATGACGTTATATCCCCGAAATTCTTCACCAACGCACTGGAGGATGTCTTCAAGACTCTGCAGTGGGATGGACTGGGCATCAACGTGAACGGCAAAAATCTCACCGGTTCCGCTTTGCCGACGACATAGTCATAATGGCCGAATCACTGCAGGTCCTGCAAAAAAATACTATCTAGTCTTAACTCTGCCTCGAGACGTGTTGGACTTGGGATAAACTTGGATAAGACGAAGGTTATGTTCAATCAACACAATATAATCCCCGAGCCGGTCTCCGTCGAAGGTGTAGCCCTTGAAGAAATATGTGTACCTTGGGCAAACTTTGCAGATGGGTAAAGACAACTTTGAGGCTGAAATCACCAGAAGAGTGCAGCTTGGCTAGGTAGCATTTGCCACAATTCCTCAAGACCAAGGTGTTCGATCAATGCGTCCTACCAGTCATGACCTACGGCTACGGAGCCGAGACGTGGAACTTGACAGTACAACTGGCCCACCGGCTTTATGTCACTAAGAGAGCTATGGAAAGGTCTATGCTCGATATATGTATGATAAATAAAATCCAGAATTCTATTTTATTTTTTTAATGAGGTTATCTGCAAAAAGGCCAATGTGACGGACATAGTCTGGAAGTGTAGCAAGTGAAAAAGGCAGTGGGCTGATCACATTTGTCGTAGGACCGATGGACGGTGGAGTAAGCGGGTTCTCGAGTGGAGGCCACGCCTCGGCAAGCGTGGATGCCCTCCGGCCAGATGGACCGATGATTTAAAAAAGACTGCTGGTAGCGACTGGATGGCAAAAATGGGAGACCGTGCCTTATGGCGTTCCCTGGGGGAGGCCGACGTCCAGCAGTGGACTGCAATAGGCTGATATAGTAGTATAGTAGATACTAGATAATAATTTAGTTAAAAATGTCGCATCTCTAGCAATTTTGCGTTTAAGTGCCTAGAAATATACTTTTGTTCCAAATTTAAGTTGCATTTAGTCCCTAGGGACTAAAGGATCTACTTTTAGTGGCCCTGATATACGTCCAAAGCATGGATTTTTAAGTATAGGTGATATAAAGTTTTTTTTTGCCATAATTTTAGCGGTGTTTACAATGGAAAACAAAAATCTTCTAGCTGTGAAATACTAGTTATACTTGCTTTGAGAAATTCTTGGGAATATAACCATTGTTTATAATTTTTTCATATAATACTGTTTTTACCCGTCAATTTGGGTGATAATGGGTAAAAACCGGGTGATTTGGGTAATTACCCGGTTTTAACCCGGGTGGGTTGAATGGGTTTTTACCCTCTACCCATCTCTAGTACTGGGTCGGCGGGTCAAGCTTCTCTAGAACCTCAGTAACGCATGAAACATACGGTCACATATTGCGTTTACAACCGCTAGGGCAGATTTTATGGTTATTTTTGTAATCGCCGGTACAGAGTTACCTTAGTATGATATTTCAATGACCCTACCTGTAGCTAGTGACAGCGGTTTGGTTCTCTGCGTGATTATTTAGGTACAAGTCTATTATTACAGTAGAATAATATTTAGTAATTTGGAAATGACCGCTATTTATACAATTTCATGTTGTTCTCACACGTTTAGATTTTTAACCGGGTCCGATTTCAAGATTTTCATGATTTCAAAACTTTTATTTCCAAGTAGATTCACAAGTACTTATGATATGTACCTACAGTATGTCTAGTATGGATCTAGGCAGTTGCTCATAGACGTGCACTCAAGATTAAATTCTGTTTTGTGTCACAGGCTTAGGTATCATCTGAAGGTCGCTAGGCATGCCGGCTGCTTTTAAGCTTTAGCTGCGACTCGTCCTTTGCACGGCGTATCGGCACACAACATACGACCGTGTGTTTTCAACCGATTACAGCGCCCTATTACGTATTGTTGGTCAGTGAAAGTGAAGCTCCGAGTTGGGGCGGTCGTGGACTGGACTTGTAGCCACCGGTGGAAAAGAAAAGTTTGTGAAAAAAATGATATAACGTTTTTTTTTGTGGTCGCCTATTGGTTGCTCGCCGGTTCCGGATATTTCGTGTAAGTGTTGATTTATTACCGACTTTATTGTGTAGATTTTAAAGAATACAGGGTGTTAGGGACAGCTCTTTTACTGATAGGGTGTATTCAGACCAAACTGAACAACTTCCCACAAGAAAATACCTATTTCAGGAGAAATAAAAATATACATTCCACTATCCTGTAGTAAATGCTGATATCAGCTGATCGTAATATTGTAAGGGAGGTCAAAAAAAGTTACGACTCCTGAAATATTATAGTTATTCAGTTTCATGGTCTGGTTGGTACCCGTCAGTATTTGGAGAGTTTTCCCTTACATCCCGTCTTATTAGGTACAACAATACAATAAGCAAGCACTACACTATCCAACATTCGTGCTTCGGACGGCATGTTAAGCCGCCGGTCCTGGAGCCGGTGGTCGGAAGTTACAAAAAACTATGTCAGAGGCCTTCTAATAGTAGTACTCCTAGTAAGTGGTTTAAAACCTCTGACACCAAGATTTCATCGGATCGTTCGTCGACTTGATGTCCTACACGAAATGAGACAATGAATTAGGGTCCACTTTTTATTGGTCAAAACCTCAATGGCCCAATCTACGTACACACAAAAGTTGCGTACCCATAGTACAGACAGCAAAATATATAGCGCCTTTGTGATAAAAATGTCCAGTTAATATTTCCTTCTCACATTTAACAAAATTCTAAAATATATTTAGTTGTAGAAAAAAAAGGTCATTATTGAACATTTCCAATAAACAAAGATAGTTATGAAACGTTTGACATTTGAATATTTTGTATCTTAATCTATAGTCCGCGCGCGATCTGAAGGCATTCGTAAGCGAAGACAATATATGACATGCGGCTGCCATCAGATCGCGCGAGGATCATAGGTTAGTATTTATTTCGTAACATTGAAATTTCACAAGAAATGCGTAGTGCAACATAAGAACATATTTGGCAACTGATGTGAGAATGTTCACGGCTTTGACAAAATATCCAAATTAGCGGATTTAAAAAAAAAAAAACACAACTGGGGCTAGTATGTAATTTTTCCAGCTTGATGAAGGTTATGATAGCGTGCTTTGTAGAGCACGGCACGGCTTTAAATACTTATGAATGACACGCTCATATTACAATAGTCAAATAATTTATATATTTTTATTTTATTTTTATTTTATCATTAATAACAAGTAAGTCGCGTAAACCTACATAAGATGTTCTATAGATAAAATAATTTATTTGCAAAAATACATTCAATTCAATAGCAATTCACAGATCTTTATCTAAGTTCTTTGTTTCATTTTTAAGGCGGGACATTTTTGCCTGCGCATTTGAATCGCAATGGAGATTTTTTTTGCCATCGGTACTCATTTTGTACTCAAATTTTTAAAATTCCAATCCACCTAGATTTTAGGCTACCTAGAGGCTAGGTCTGTTAGATACTGGCAAAAATGTATCAGAGATGCCATAAATAAAATATAAAAGTTAAAAAAAATATTCTTTTGTTAGCAAATGGCTTTCGCAAGATTTTTTTGCGCGTCATATGGCCAGTTTAGTCCAAAGAAACTTTTTTGTGTTAATATATTTTTTTGGATACCTAATGCTAAAGACCATAGAAAAAATACACAAGACATGCAAGACATTGCGAATTTGTACTTAGGTACCTATATGGGGCAAGCTCCACAGAATAGACGCAAGACGCGACGCGCAACATGACACCTGTCAGACAAGTGATCGTCAGCCGTTATTGATGAGACGCTCGTCTCGATCGCCGATCAGTTGATTCAATCTTTTTTTATCTATTCCGACTCATTTTCCACGGGGAAAATTGTTCAGTTTCAAGAGTACCTTTACCTCCTTTTGGCTTGTTATACCCTTTTGTTACACCCGGTATATCGTCTTTGACTTTGACTCATGCATCCAAGTACATACTCTATTATAGCCGTTTTGAAAAATAAGGGGTCCATCGAGTTCTTTGTCAACTCGGAGTCTTTAAAACTTAACTTTAATATTTTTTTGCAGCATCAAAATATTTTGGAATCCGAGGCCAAAATGGAAGACGGCATCAAAATTGTGACTACGGACAAAATGGACATCTTACAGTGAGTTACTTAGCCCCAAGCTCCACAGAGAGGACAATGAAAGGACATAGGGCGTAGGGCATGACGCTTGACGTTTGACATCGCGACGTTTCCATACAAAATGTACGAAAAAGTATTGACAAAGGCACACACAAGCGTCGCCAAAGCGTCGCCAAAGCGTCGCATCCATGACAGCTAGCGTCAAAAACTAAGAAGAATATTTTGACGATCACTTGTCTGTCAACTGTCATTCTTACGTCCTATGCCCTCGTCTTTTTGGTGGAGTTTGCGCCTAATAGGATTTTCAACCCACTACTACTGTAGATTCTATGAACATATCCCACGTTTTTCATAGAGCAAAGACTGACTGGACGCTTCAGTACGGCCGTTTGAATAGGCTATATTAGAAAGCTGTCAAAATCATGTTAATGCTATGACTTAAGGTCTATTTTTCTTTGTTGACATGTCTTCCAATATGAGTTTGACAATTGTCAAATATGGCCTATTCAAATTTTTGCAGTCAGCCTTCTCCTTAAGGTCTATCCGCTGGGTACATGGAAAGAGGTATCGCGATTGGTTCTACAAACTGGCAAGCGATTAAGTACAGATACCCACGTTTGCTGTATGTAGCGGATACCGCAGAGATTTCTATAGCATAGTGTCAGTTACTTAGTGCACTAAAACTCAACAGCTGTAGATTTCCAATGGTGTCGTTATAAAGATGGCGCTGATTTCACGCCATAAGTCGTGGGTTCGATTCCTGTTCGTGTGAATCCTTTGGTTCTAGGTATATTTTCTTGTACCTACTCATGCTTTTTTTCTCCTATTTATCAGGCAAAATATGGAATGGAACGGCAACGACCCTGCAGCGCCCAATTTCAATGAAACCAACCAGGAGAGCCCAGAAGCCATTGCAGACTTCTATGATGGTAAGAACATTGGGAAGGTTTTAAATTCTACTCGAAGGCGTCACTACTGATAGCAAAGGATACCTCCGTCACCATTCCATCTCCGGTGCATTTGAATTTGAAATTGAAATTGAAATTGAAATTGAAATCGTTTCTACATTTTTAATACGAACTGCTAAGGAGTGGAACTCCCTGCCTGCGGATCTGTTTCCGGAACGTTATAACCTGGGCCTTTTCAAGGCGAGAGTGAATAGGCATTATCTGGGCGAGCATGTTCCATCATCGTCTGCATCGTCATTTAACATCAGGTGAGATTGCGGACAAATGCTTACACATTGTTTATAAAAAAAAGGAAAAGTCACTACTGATAGCAAGTTTGAACTCCGCATCATCATCATCCTGCCCTTATCACGATCCGACCCTTAGCGCAACATGTTTTGTTAAAATACAAACTCATGGCGAAGCAAAATGATTTATTATGACCGGCCTCCTGCCTGCCTGACGCCATGCATTTATACGGTTGCATAAGTAAGTATTTTGCCATTATTCTACGATTGCAACCCTCAAACTGATCTGGTTTCTCCCAAAGGTGCCGTGGTGATGGTGACTGGTGGCACAGGATTCGTCGGCAAGGCCTTGCTTGAGAAACTCCTGCGCAGCTGCCCCGGAATAGACACCATTTACATCCTCATGCGGCCGAAGCGAGGGCTCACCGTCGACCAGAGGTATAAGGAGCTCTTGAAGAACCCCGTAAGTGATATTTTTATATTTCCAAATCAAATCCATTTGAAGCTCTATCTCTCTCTTTTTGTCATGCTGCTCATGTGGTCATTGTGATGTGGGTTATGTGGATGACATATCTCGTGTTTGTATGCTTTCCTTCCCCACAGGTCTTCGACCGCATCCGTGCAAGATGGCCAGAACGGCTGAGCAAGTTGACTCCCATAACCGGAGACGTGTCAGCCCCAAACCTAGGAGTCAGCCCTGAACAGAGAGAATTGCTGAAGAGGGTCACCACTCTATTTCACTCGGCTGCCACTGTCAGGTATTATATCCAATATTCATTATGTTCCATTAGGGTGGTAGCGAAAAAGATGGGAGCTTTGGAAGGCCGACTGGTTTTGTGTGCCAGATTAGAATACTATCACCCAATTTTCACATAAGAATGTTCCAAGCGACTAAGAATTATCCAGAAAACGGTCTCACAATACCACCTGCTCAGCATGGTGCGTATGCAAAACATCTTCAAAATCAGAAAGCCATTACTTATCCTGCAGAGACTGATGTAGCTGTTGATGTTTATGTTATTCTTACATCGTATGTTTTAACGATGATTTATTTACCAACAGATTCACGGAGCCACTGCACGCATCAGCTGCCTTAAACGTACAAGGGACTGCGACTTTGCTAGCGTTGGCCAATGATATGCCCTTGCTAAAGGTAAGACATTTTTTTCTAATTTCTAGTTGAATTGGGACACAAAGCCTTTTCTAGCTGGATTGGAACACTGAGCTCGACGGTCCGTCAAGGATGAAGCCATCCAACGCTGCGCTTTTCAATGCGTGTTAATATTTAAGGCTGAAATATATTTCTTGCCCCTTTTTTACCTATCACGAATTCATAAGTTTCCTTTCTTTCACCAGGCCCTGGTCCACGTATCGACGGCATACAGCAACGCCCCTCGGAGCCACATCGAGGAAAGGGTCTACCCTCCACCTTACGACCCTGACAGCATCATGAGGTGCGCCAAGATGCTGCCTCCGGAGACCATGGAAGTGTTGTCGACATCACTACTGGTGAGAAACTGCTTTCACTTTTACTTCTAAATCGACCCTGATCACATCTTTACGAATATTATAATTTACGGGATGTGCTACCTTACGGTCTAACCCTATGGGGCAACGCAACCGACTTTGTTTTTCAGTTGAGTAATCGCGTGAGCCATACTACATCTTTACTATTTGATATTTAGAAGTGAAAAAGATTGTATTTGCGCTTTGCGACGGCTATATACGAGTACTCTGTTCTCTTGTCCTCAGGGCGAACATCCAAACCCCTACACCCTGACGAAGGCACTAGCTGAGGCCATAGTCTACAACCAGACAGACCTGCCTGTCTGCATCGTGAGGCCTTCTATTGGTAAGTTGACTCCTCTTCTTCCTTCGTGAGTCACCGTGTCCACAAAAACGAGCAGTATAAAAAAGTTGAAGACAAAACCAGTTTTTTATATCATGGTGACATCTCTTTTCTGAAAACAAAGTTCGTTTAAAAAGTTTATATTCTTTTAAGTTAGGTAGGTTGGCTAAATTAAGTAATAAAATTGGGGTCATTCATATCGGTTTGGGATATCGTATCGATAATAGACCCGACGAACCCAGTTACTTTAATGTATTATCTGTAACTGTAAGTCTAAGTAGGTACTCCTGACGTTTTTTCTCGTAGTTTACTTGGGAACCGAGACACCTGGTGTCACTGCCTTTGTAGAATACAATCAATATCTAGAGGACTTACCTGATTATTATTTCATGAAAATTGTGTGAACGCACGGCTGTCCCATGGGGCCAGCCAATTGATCGAAATTTCTGTACAATCAGCAACACATCGACCGATATTTTAAGGTTTCAAAACCTACTCCATTTTGAAACGGCCATAATGTGTAATATCACGCCATTTTTGGCGTGAGCTGTTAAGTTACACTTGTAAGTTAAGTATTCATTCACTATTGTATCGTAGTCCATTAAAAGGGATAATATCAATGTTGACTATACAGGGTGTTATGGAAAGTACTGCGTTCCTTTCACGTGGTGAATAAGCCCGTGAAACTGAACAACTTTCCCCAAATAGTTTTTGTTCGAAATGGTTCACTCTTTAAAAAAAAGGGAACTTTCTCTTACACCGTGTATTGTAACAAAGATTTTAATTTTAAATTTGCTACTGAAAACGACTAGCGCTGAATGGCGTTGCACTTGCATTTGACCAGGCCTTAAGGCCTATTCAAAGCACAGCAGCGGTATCCTTACCAATTAGTACCAATCAGGATACGTAACCAGCGGATACCGCCTTGATTTAAATAGGCCTTTAATCGTATTAACTGTTTCCAGTGACTGCTGCGCACCAGGAGCCGTTCCCGGGATGGATTGACAACGTCTACGGAGTCACAGGTCCGTATTAAAACTAGAAATAATTATTATCAATAAAATAGCTGTACCCAATTTAGCCAAAGTCTGAAGAGCTACGTACGGTAGCTCAGTAGATAGAGGCGTTGCGTTGTTTGTCGCAAGTACCGAGGCGAAAGCCGCAGATTCGAATCCTGTCTGCAGTTTTTATTTTGCAAGCTAAACTACTTTAGAGCCGAAGAGATAGTTGAAGAGACCATAGTTGACACCTGTCAAAACATGTTAATGCTGTGAGATAAGGTCTTTTTTCCTTTGTTAACATGTCTTCTAGTATGGGTTTGACAGCTGTCAAATATGGCCTATGCGAACGGCCGTATTTTAACACATTGAAGTGTTTTATTTTGTACAGTCTCTTACAGTCTCAACTCATGAACAATTCCAAGTTTAAGGTTTCTATTTTCTTGGGATTGATACCTATAAGCCGGACAAAAACTATGTTGTACGATTCAATAAATGTTGCTGCATCTAGAAAACTATCATGCTGTAAAATATGTATTATATTCTGAATAAATCGTAACCTTACTCCATGAGTGAGCGGGAGACTCGGTGTCCCACACGAAGAGAGATAGAGAGCGGGAGAGACTATACAAGACATTATTATAGGTACATTTATGGTACACTAATACAGCAAGGTTATCCATTACCGCCATGGATAGTGGTATCCAATCGCACACCAATCGGGATACCGTTTCCAACGGGACACCACTGCGATTTGTATAGGACTCTAGCTTCTTTATTTTTATTCGGCAAAATACAGTCTACAAAAATGTTTTTGTTTTGAATCCCAGGAATAATAATGGAGATGTCCCGAGGCACGTACCGCTCAGGGTACTGCAAGGAGAAGATGGTAATTGATATCGTGCCCGTCGACATGGTCGTCAACTCTTGCATCCTGGCTGCGTGGAGGCAGGGGACCAAGAAGTAAGTACCTTTGTTTACCACATACTTCCATACAGTCCTAAAACGCGGTATCAAAGTTTTTCTGCCGATCGCTATAAATACAACTTCCAAACATGTCCGGTTGGACCAGTCAGTTTCCTGGTCACAACACTTGACCAGGCGGGTAGCTACCCTTTCCCTTCCTCTGTCTCGGCCAAATGCCTCATCATCCGTCACTCCTCCTAAACCTTCGTTATTCTGTCTGAAGTGGCTTTGCTATGAGGCCTGTTTTAATCTAAGCTAACCTCGCCAACCTAACGGGTAATTTCCAAACCTAACCTAACCTAACCTACCGCTGCGACTTCTGCAAGGATAAGATGGTAATTGATATCGTGCCCGTCGACATGGTCGTCAACTCTTGCATCCTGGCTGCGTGGAGGCAGGGGACCAAGAAGTGAGTAGTTTTGTACCTTTGTTTACTACGTACTTCCATACAGTCCTAAAAGTCCTAAAAAAGTGTTTCCGCCGATCGCTATAAATACAACTTCCAAACATGTCCGGTTGGATCAGTCAGTTCCCTGGCAACAACACCCAACCAGGCGGATAGCTACCTACCCATTTCCTTCTTCCGGCTCGGCCAACTGGCTTCATCATCCGTCACTCCTCCTAAACCTTCGTCATACTGAAGTGACTTTGCTATGAGGCCTGTTTTAACTTAAGCTAACCTCACCAACCTAACGGGTAATTACCAAAACCTGACCTAACCTAACCTACCGTTCCGACTTCTGCAAAGAGAAGATGGTGCGGTCGCGATTTTGCCCGTTGACATGATCGTCAACTCGTGCATCCTGGCTGCTTGGAGGCAGGGGACCAAGAAGTGAGTACCTTCAAGATGTTAAAATTGTCGAATATACTTACCACAGATTCTCTAAGAAGATATTTAGGTACCTACAAATAGCCTGCTAAGGCCGTCCGCTCCGTGACGCGTATTGCCTGCGCGAACCCGCAATGCAAAAACTCGTGCGAAGTTCACTCACTTTATCTGCATGGCTTGGAGTAAAGTGAACTTCGCACGGGGACCGGTACGCTTTTTCGATCTGCCTGACGCAGCGCACGGCCTAAAAAGCTCACATTATCTATTATTTCACATAAATTTGACCTCTTGGAATGAACAAATTCGTGTGATACGAGAGGTACCATACCTATATCGTGTGTCAGATTTTCGCATGCGAAACCGAATTCATCATAAAATACGGATACGCCTCCAAACCTAAATGTGTGTGAGTCTTGGGCGGTTGGAGCAGGGTAGAAAAGTCTGGATCTCTCAGATCTCTGATCCGTAGTGAGTGGCCTACTTCACGTAAGATAAGATGCCTCGATGCAAATGGCATTCTTAATGCCAGAAATAGATTCAAATAGCGGCAAAAAAATAGTCTTAGACCCCGTGCACACAGGGGGCTTTCTTGTCGCGACTTTGTGTTGGAATAGTACTTTTAGGTGTAATTACCTACCTACGTACACCTTTTTCCCCATTAATAAATTAAGGAGAACTAAAAGTAGAGCAGCAGAAAAAGGTCTACTCAATTATTCAATCACCTAATTTTCAGAGTGGGCCGGTGTCCGGTGTACAACGTGACTTCAGGGTCCATCAACCCCCTTCAATGGGGGCAGTTTACCAAGCTCTGCCTCAAATGGGCCAGGGAGAATCCTACCAAGTGAGTATCGAAGTATCAACCTCTTTTATACGTTGTAGATTTCGGCAAGCAAAACTTCTAGTAACCAATCTGAAAATTAATTTTAAATTAATTTAATTTTAAGATTCAGGTAATAGGTTGGGCTGCCAGATAGCTATGATTCGATAATATTGTTATTTTTTCGGTATTTCGGGTGATCTTGCAGATAAATAAAATAGGATATGCGGTTGTTTTTTTTTTTTTGGAAAACTTGTCATCTCTACGTGATCTTATCGTCTGATTTAGGGATAATGCAAAGTTTCTAAGGCATTTACCTACATCATATTTTACTTATAATAATTATTATCAATTTTATTATTCCTTTATTATATTGTAAACAGATCATTTTGTGGATGGAACATCTATGTAACTTCATTCCAACAATAATGATACTAAAAACTGGCTTTTACCATTTCAGATACGTGATGTGGTACCCGAACTTCGCGTTCACTGAATCTCGTTTCATGAACACCTTCTGGGAGATCTCCCTCCATTTCTTACCGGCATTCTTGTATGATATGCTGCTCAGAGCTCAGGGGAGGAAGGCCATGTAAGTTTTAATATATTTTCTTCTGAAAAGGAAGCAAAGAACATAATTCTGCAGAACTGTTCCTGAAAATACCATTCGTTCTTTGATTTTTGCTTGCCACGACTTATTTGAAGATCTTGCACACACAGAGGCAAATCTTATTTTTATTTCATAATTCATCAAATAGTAATAAATAAATAACCAACATTCAACATCCTCCTACAGAATGATGAAACTCGCCCGCCGATTCAAAATGGCTGCCGCAACCGGCGAATACTTCGCGAACCACGAATGGCAGTTTGGCATTTCCGAGTTGAGCGCTCTTCACAGCGACAGCTTGGGTTGCATCGACGGGGGCAGTTTTCCGCATTGGCCCAACAACTTCGATTGGGATACGTACATGGGGGCTTATATGATGGGGATCAGAAGATTCATCCTGAAGGACACGGCTGAATCGCTGCCAGCAGCCAGATCTAAGTTGAGGAAGTAAGTATTGGTTTAGAGGTGACAAGTATGTAGTGGGTGTGTTTAAGGAAACTAGACAAACCGCATCGTTTGGTCAACCCTGGTGACAGAGTTTTCAAACTACCTATTAACATTATTTTTACTACTATTTCGTGAATAGGGTTTGGTCCTCAAGAGACCACCAGCCACTGCGACCTGTGAAAATATAAATGACCTCATCTAGTCGGGCTAATGTAACAATCCACAACTAGATTGAGGACAAGAGCCCGGAGAGTAGGGGGGACAACTAGCAGCCACTCACTCAAACCACCTATGTTCTAACTGCATTTATAGGAGGGTCTGATAAACAGTGTTATTTTAATTGTGTGCCGTAGCTAAGTTGTCTTTATTTATCTGTTTGGGAAATATATTTCTTAAATGGAACTTGCTTTTTGGGATATGGTTTTCTTGATATTATCTTTTATTTTTCAGATTATACTGGGTCCACAAGCTGTTCCAGGCGGCCACTGGATATTACGTTTTTAGATTCTTAGCTGGTCGGCTAAGGTAAAACCGTTATTACGAAATATGACCTTAATACCTAAGTCTGTATTACTACGTTATAGGAGTAAAGTAAGCATTATTATGTGCACCTCAACTCAAGCTAAGCAGCAATAAAATACAGGATAAGAGACGAAAATCAGATTATGCTATATTTGTACAGTACCATGGAAAATGTTACAAACATTTAGCTTCTTACTAAAAATTAGTCTTTGGTCATATTGGAATTGGAATGTAGAGGTACATAATATAATAATAATCTGTATCAATTATTGTTTGTGTATACCTACTTCTCTATTTATGTATGGTACATTTTTTTATCATCATGTCCTAGGAGGGGTCATCCTTAAATTACGCAATTTGAATATAAGGTTGGGTTTCATTGCGTGACTTAAACACTCTGTACCTATCATTGATTAATAATATGAGGCTAAGCTTACACTATCAAGTAGATAAATGTAGATGAAATAAATAGGCCGTAGCCATGATAAGTGCACAAATTAACCAATATTTTCAGAATTCAAATGTCTAAATGGATTAAATGTGTTTCTGTAAATTTATAGCTCAATGTTTTAAATGTAGGTACTTCTTTGCAATAATGCATGCCTCTCTACATGAATGAACTAGTTTTAAGAGAAAATCATGACTTTGTTTAATATTATGAGTTTTGAAGCTTTAAATTTGTCAATTAGATTTGACTTTATGCTAATATTTTAGGAACTTACCATATTAAAATGAAACTTAGTTTAATAAACACTTAATTATTAACCACGTCGTTTTATTTTAAAAATCTTTTTTACAAAATTATCTATCAGCAACGCTTAACCAACAAAAAATAAACTCAAAGAAAAAACAGCATTCTATTCTCAGCATTCATTCATTATAGCTATTCTATTCTATTCAGCAAATGCTCGTTTATTAATAAATTCATAAAAACATAATTATAATGAACGATTAAATATTTTTAACTTATTTTCGCTTTTTATTATGTGGTCACTGGAAGAAACGTTCAAGACGTTTTTGCTTTTTTTTGTACATTAGTACTGGCAACACTTATTTGTCAAACGGCTAAAAAGATTTGATTCCAGTCCGGAAAATGACAATATATAAAAAAAACATATTTTGACAAGTTAGCGCGCCGGCCAGCGTTTATTTTCGTTATTTGCGTCGTTTCAACAAATAATTCTCCTTATTTTTTTCTAAAATACATTAAAAATGCTGTTCTATTCATTCTTCAAGTCTTTAGTTGGCAAAGACGTCGTGGTCGAGCTCAAAAACGACCTCAGCATATGCGGGACGCTGCATTCCGTCGACCAGTATTTGAACATCAAGTTATCTGATATAAGTGTGATAGATCCTGATAAATATCCTCACATGCTCTCCGTGAAGAACTGCTTCATCCGAGGATCGGTTGTGAGATACGTTCAGCTGCCCGCGGACGAGGTAATTTATGCTAGTTTTGTTTATAGGTTATGTTTTGATTCTTTGCTCTCAGATCGTTGCGTCCTTATCGACAACCATTAGAAGCCATATCAGTCCACTGCTGGACAAGGCCTGAATAGAACAAAATAGCTAATTTTTACTGGACTGTGAGATATTCTATTCAAAGAAAATAATGCTGCAATGTCCTGGGCCAGCCCCCCTAACTTAATGTACCTCATCCTTTTCCTTGGATTTATCTCTTAATCACTTATTTTAATATAAATACAATTATCATACACTGAGCACTGACATCACACACATCTTATCAGCCTAAAGTAGTCCACTGTTGGACATACAATCTCCTCCTGGGTACAAGGCATGACCTCCTATTTTTAACATCCATGCTTTTTTTTTGTCTTTCGCTTTGGACCAAGGATGATGCATTCCATGCTTACTGAGACATGACTAACAATAAGCACTAAGTTAAAATATTTTACTATTTTCCAGGTTGATACACAACTTCTTCAAGATGCGGCCCGGAAGGAGGCTCAAGTCTCCACTAGATAGTTCAATTTATTGTAAGTTTCTTACTTAAATAGTAAACTTTTGGTTAAGTGTAAAAGGTCTTTTGTCAGAGCAGAAACAATACAGAAAAATACTATTTATAAAAGCAATATGTTAAAAAACAGTTAAACAGCAAGACAACATGATTCTTGTGTGATGCAAGCTTAGAATAACATCGCCCCTATTCTACCTGTGGGTGCTGTAAAAAGGGTGAAAGGGAAATTCACATCATCTTTCACCTTTCGCTTCTATCAAGGCCTTTAATAGTAAGATATTGTTGGGCTATTAAAAAATAAATTCAAATTACATTTAATTTGATATAGGTATTTTTTCCTTACCTACCATGCCAATAGTACTGAAATTATAAGTTCAAAATGAACTCTGTAAGACCGTTTAATATGTAAATAAATAAGGACTAAAAATGTTGTTTGAAATAAAGTCTCTTTATGTGTAAGAACTTGGCTATTTTATTTTATTTATTAACTGTGACAAAATTTCCATTATTCCTTATTTATAACATAACGGCCACAACAGTCCACTGCTGGACATGGGACAGGAGTATTTAGAACCATTTTGGAACACACATATGTTTTTGGCAAATGGATTCGAGAGTGCAGTTACAGGGAATGCTGCTCGACAGTCCGGAAATGATTTTACCCTTAGTCCTTTTTTTTCAATTTGGGTAGTGTGATGATATTCTAAGCTGGCATCTTGCTACAAAAGTAAATTAAATACTCTTATTTAAAAAAATTTTTTTTTTACTACAGCGCCATCTAGTATCAAGTAAATAAACGAAACGTTCCACGCCATCTTTTGGCATGTAGCCGTACTATTTTTATACGTCGCCATCTACGGTTGTTGTTTAGTACTATTTAGGTGCTATATTATCCTGCAAGATGGCGCTGTTGTTAATTCTTGGCTGTCGTGTACAAAGTCGTCCCAATTTTATTCTTATCAACACTTTTAGTTGTAATTATTTTACCATGGTATAATAAGATACTCAGCCTGGTATTCCATTCCGAGACTCGTGAACCACGTGACTAACACAAGCCTACGTCATCATGCTTGTGGGTTATCAAAATTACCCAATTTAAAAAAAACAAAAACACCTATATTATATTGAGTAGGGTATCGTTGAATAGGTATTTTAAAACTAAGGGGAGGTTTCTTTGAAACAAATTCTCTAAAATGTTTCTGTCTCGAGATATTTGCTTTTAAAAGAGGCGTTTTTGAGCCATAATGTGTTCCAGCTGTAACTTCTAAAGTACGCATGTTAAAAATTTAAAATAAATATGGAATATAGATCTTAATATGAAGTTACCATGAAAACTATAACGAATACTGTACCACTGAAGATTAAGGAAACATTTATTTTTTTCATTTTGCGGTTGGTAACCATACAGCTGCAAACAAACCAGCAACAAAATTAACTTTGTAACGCTGAAAGACCTGATATTTAAACGTTGACTACGAAACCCTATTTGTGAGCGTGTCTGACACGCTCTTGGCCGCTTTTTCTGAGATTAAATTTACCCCATAACGTATTTTATAGTGACGTAGGCTTGTGTTTCTCTGGGAATGTAAGACCATGTTTTATTAGACTATGTATTTTACTACTTGCAATATAGGTAGTTCTTTTTTTTCGTGACAGCCACCATACATTTAAGAATAAGACAACCTAAGGTTGGATAAGGATAACAATCGCCGTGTTGTCCGGCTTAGAGGGGTAGGCAGAGCGTAATCGGCTGTAAAAACGGCCGTTTACACCATGACTGACAAAAGTTTGAGTGGCATTCGCAAGACTGTGTATCACCGTAGTGACAGGTTGTCAGCCTTCCGCCTTAAATTGCAATACATCAACTTTAAAATACCTTAGTCGTTTCTTACGACACCCACGGGTAAAATATGGGGCGATGCTATTTTAAGCCATACCATGGCATACCATACCATTCTTCCTTAGTAAAAAAGTCAAATTGGTTCGTTTCGTTGGTTTGCGGACCTACCTACTGTTCGCTAATGATATGCTTAGTACTAGGATCTCCGGCTATTTTTCCTAACTCTGACGCATGGATCACGTTGGATCATCTCGATCGTGATAAATCCACCACAAGATGTTTAATCATTTTAATACGTAAATATCCACCACAAGATAGGTGTTCAATCGTTAAATGCACCGTTTAATTTCATTACTTAGGCGCACGGCAGTGTAAACTGCCAAGTTCTGTGTAATTTGATATATTTTAGAAATTGTGAACTTATTGATACAATTGAAGTTCTTAAATCCCCCGTTGAAATTAATATAGGCGCGCGGCAGTGTACACTGCCAAGCCAAATGACTTAATATTAGTTATTTGAAAATATTTTATTTCCTTACTTACTTGCATAAGAATGGTAGGTACCTACATACCTATCTAATTATTTCTTGGACTTTTTAAAGGATGACAAAATAATCTTAGCTATTTTCCTACACATGCGCAAATACGTTACATAAATGGGGGTAAAGGACGGTGTAGTAAAGAATTGAAAACTATGCAGGTATGATTACACCAAATAAACATCTACAAATCCTTCGATGAGATGCGTGTGCGTCGTATACATAACTATAGCTTATAGATACGTAAAATGGGTTGTGAACTTTAATATTTACTTACATTGATAAGTTGGTACAATGTTATTGTTTAATATTTACCTACTGGATTGTTAGTAAGTACCTATAGTGTGAATGTGGTGAAACATCATAGTTTAAACATAATAAATATAAATAAATAAAATAAGCTGCAAAACCATTTAAAGCATAAGTGTTGGGAAATGAGAATTTTTCATACAAAATACACGAACATGCCTACATACACCGATCACGCCTATGTCCCTTGCGGGGCAGAGCGTAAAAGGCTGTAAAAAACGGCCATTCACACCACGTCTGACACAAGTTTGGGTCATTCGGAAGACTGTGTATCAACATAGTGACAGGTTGTCACGAACAGCTGACTTTATATGGAAACTCTTCCTGTCCCTAAACTTACGTGTGTTTCATTCGCTCGTTAGAGAAGAATGTTACGTTTTATGTTCAGGCTTGAGCCTGAAAAGTTTTAGACACAATTACACCGTATTTTACGTTCATTCGAAATTTCCTGTTTAATCTCTTATATTTTATGACTTTACTCGGATTCTGTGAATACGTAGATAGTAAGAAAATAATAAAAATACCCAAATTGCATCATTTATTGACCATGATTTTCGTACATTCACAATGTTTGAAAGGAATATGTTGTGTCATTTGACGCAATGGGTTAAATCTTATTAACGAAGCTGAATCGCATTTTATAGCTTTTTATGTACTTTTATCTAGTTGATTTTACCTTCGTCATATGATCGCAAATTCAAAGTAACTAAAAAAGTTGTTGCTAGTGTATTTATATCATATTTATAATTTTGGTGACTATCTTAAAAAATATTGATATTGAAAATTAGGGAATGAGATGAGAAACCTTTACCGTGTTATTACCAAAAACAGAGTTTAGACTGTGTTTAAATTAATTTGTGACGCGACTTAAACCATGTCTAGCTTTTTGTAATATCACATTAATGTTCTAAAAATAAAGTTATTTTTATAAAAGACCGTACAATGTGTCATATACTAATTTTGTATGTCCTGTTCAGAAATCTGTGCAAATTTTTAGTAATTTACGGAAAACAAAGAAAATCAACTCCTAAAATATCAAACACATTCTACAAACTTATAGAAAATCGTTTATATCTACTTAATTTAATTTTTATTTTCGACTGCGTAAGTGGCAACATTACAAACAGATATACTTACATTAATTAGGTACCTAATAATTTATAATGGAAATTCTATTTTTTAAGCAATCATTTAGAAAAAGCATAGACGTATAATGCACACGTCATGATTTTCTACGTAAACATACCTACCTACGGACTTTCCAGTAAAGCTACCAATCTTTATGTGTTTTTGTGATCACATCACCAAAGACGGACCACGTCAATATAATTCAAAGGCCTTCTAAATAATCTTCAGAACTTTGTCAGTTTATTATAGTACGGCCGTTCGAATAGGTCATATTTGACAGCAGTCAAATAATGACATAAGGTCTATTTTTCTTTGTTAACATATATTTTAGTATTGCTTTGACAGCTGTCAAATATGGCCTATCGCAACGACCGTACTTTAGAACATTATTGAGGCGCAATTTCAGAAGGTGTGTTCAAAAATGTAGGTACATTCGATTACTGCTAGTAATTTTTACTAATTCGCATTTCTCGGAAATATTCATTTTCTTTAGCGATTTTATTTTTATTTAAGATAAACTACCTATCAAACCTTGCATTCCTCTTTATTGATTTTGTCTAAAATGTTTGGCATTGTTATGCATTGTAATGCATCCAATTATCCTTGCACTTTTCAAAAAAGTGTGTAGTTTTGCATACTATTTGGTATTGACATTTAAGATCAATTGTTTTATGTATTTGGGTAGGTAGGTGTGTCAATAAGAATGACATTGTGTAGTTTGCAAGTTGAAAACTTGCATATAATTAATTATCAAAAAATAACAGTTTAACCGCACTCATGACTCTTTTTGTATGTTTTATTATCATCTTATTCGATCGATTTTTTGATAGAAGCTTAAGTTTAAACATTGAAATCACTAGGTCATTCGCACATTTGTCGCACGATGTGTGGTATTTGACAGCTTCTCTTGGTAATGCAGGTCGTGGCAGCGTCGTGTTTGCCTATTATATTGTAGCGGCTAAAAATACTGCCACCCCTACCCCTCTAGTCCACTCAAGGTTTTTCGTAAAAGGCGACGTAGAATTTTTGACCTCGGCTGTATGTCTGTCGACTATGGTCAACCATGGTCTGGTATGGTGGCGGTTATACCATCTACAATAGCATTCCCAAAAAGGGTTGACGTCAGACAGGCGGCCGGGCACAAAATATTGCCAAATCCTTTTGCAACATGATTTTGTGCTCTAACAAAACATGTTGCGCCGTTTCCAACTTCTTCTTCTTTTCGTGTCAACTTATTTGGCACAAAGGCAGGCAGATGATGGAGTTTCATAAAACCCATTTTGTCAATACCACACATACAAATTACTGCTAAATCGTGTGAGAGCCATCTTAGATTATGATTAAATAGATTTCTTAGAAATATTCAAAAAGTAATCGTAAACTTGTAAGTAAATACATGAACCGATCGCTTCATTGTGTTTGTTTTACGTCAGAAGATGAATCGACAATGTAAACAATAAAATTTAAATCAAGGCGATATTTTTAATCGGTGCAAACCAATTAATTAACTACATACATCAAACATTCGTGTTAATATTTCTAAATTTATAGACATACATGTTACAACTTTTAAGCAGAGCGGAATCCGATGTAAGAAGACAAATATGAAATTTTAATATCGTAGGTGTATTGCATTGAACTACATACAATAGGTATTTTATAATTATTTTTACGACCGTTTGAATGATATTTGAATAAATTTTCATGTAATTTGAATTTACGACTATCTAGCATCCATGTTAATTGACTATCAATAAACGGTACTTTTGTTATCTTATATTGAATTAAGTTATTTCATTTCATTGTTTTATACATTTTATATGGAAACGGTTTCAAGTGTCGCGATCTCGCACGTCTCACGTTTCCGACGATCACTTGTTTGACAGATGCCATCTTACGTCTTATGTCTAGTCTGTGGAGCATAGAAGCGCCTACAAGCAGTTTTAATTAAGTAATAGTGCCATCAATCACAAGCGTCTCTCTACGATTTCGATGATGCTTTCAAGTCCAATGTTTAATTGTCACCCTATTCCCGCAAAAAGGTATTCATATAATATTTTATTGTATGCTCAAAAGCAGAGCAATTACTGTGATAAGATAACACCTTTTGAATGTACCTACCTGTGATTCACAATAAATGACATTTGAATTTGAATCGGACTAGTGTTTTTACTCATCCCCCCATTGATGCATTTGCTGAACTTGGCGGTTTGTTATCATAGCACAAATTGCAAGTATGCCAATAATTAAATTATCCTAACAGCAGTGTTTCCCAGTTTTAACCACAATTGCTTAGGTCAATCAGAATCAGAATAGGTTAGTTAGAGGTACATATAAATAGTATACATTTATCCTAGCAATGAAAGCTTTATGTATGATCTGCAGCTATTTTTAGTTTCATTAAATTGTGATATAAATAAATCCATATTAAATTAACTATGTAGTTACTTACTTGCATAGATTACTTTAATAATGCGAGAAACACACATAACGTTGAGCGTTATTTTTACGCAGCGCTGTCGCATGTATTCGGAAAATACGCTTTTCCACCTTATTCTCACACAAACAGGACGTAAAAAATGTTTTTTACTGCTATTTTTTTAAAATATTTTTTACGCCATCCTTAATCGATACTTAACCTACCCTGAAGCTATGGCACGCATTTAAATTAACACCCTGTATATGGTTACTGACAAACAGTTTGACGGACGCATCCGTCGACGCAACGTTGTGCGATGCCGTTTACTCTCTGCCTACCCCGTTGTCCTAACGCAGCGCAAAAATAAACGCACAATTGGACGTTAGGTACCTACTTGTGTTTCTCGTCTTAATTAGCTAGCCAACTTGTATTGCTTAAATTAATTACGTGTTTAATTATATTAAAACTAAACTATCCATAGGTGTTAAACTCTTTAAATAGAACGATATAAAGTTCTGATGGTGATATGATTTATTTTCGCAACCATAATTTGTGTTTTTATAATCCCATTTGCTGCCAGCTTTGAATAGCATTACCCCATATCATTCCCGTAGGTGTCGTAAGAAGCTACTAAGGGATTTGAGAGTATGGTGTATTGCAATTTTAGGGGACAGGCTGACAACCTGTCTGTCACTATAGTGATACACAGTCTTCTGAATGACTCTTAAACTTTTATCAGACTTGGTGTAGGTATGTAAATGGCCATTTTACAGCCGTTTACTCTCTGCCTACCCCGTAAGTAAGTGTATGTATGTAATTTTCATTATTATACCAGTGTTGATTTATTATTAGATTATGAACGTGCAAAATGTCTATAAGCACCGAACGGTTATCGCCACTAAAGTGACAGGTTGTCAGCCTATAGCCTAAGATTATGATACATGTGAAGCCCTCGAGTCCCTCAGTCGCCTTTTACGACACCTTCGGGAAAGAAATGGGATGATGCTATTTTAAGCCGACACCACACGGCACACTATGTTTAATTTCTTGACACGTTTATTAGGTAGATTCTGTCAAAACCTGACTGACTCTCAAACTTTTGTCAGACGTGGTGTAAATGACTGGTTTTTACAGCCGCCACCGATTACGCTCTGCCTACCCCGCAAAGGATATAGGCGTGATATATGTATAGAACCCCACCTACTAACTAACTAAGGTGTTTTTATGGTCATTAGTCATTACATTACATTGCAAGTAACTGTTACTACTTACAATAAAATTAATGGGCGCTAGGTTTGTTGTAGTTGTAGGTTTATGACTTAAACTGTACCTACTACTATTATTACAAAAACAACATCTATTGACCAGACTGTTTTGATTATCTTGACTGCTAACTAAAGTATACCTATACTATACCCATCAAATATTTTTTACGTGCGTGCATTAACTGAAATAATGTACTTACCACGATATCATTATTATATTTAAAATAGTATATATACCTATTATTAAATAATGAGAAAATTGATAAATTCTCTATGTTTCTGTGTTCTGGTCTTATGCAAAGATTCTCAAATAGTGACCTAAAAATGCGGCGAAATGGTTCCAGTAAAAAATGTCACGACCGTGTTTTCTTCGCGCTCGACTTGGCGCAGGCACTGCCGTGCCCCCAGATTTAGAACAGCTTCCTCTATACTCTCTCCCAACATAATAATAATGATGTTCAGTTTCATGGTCTGATCGAGCCTGCAAAGTTTTCAGTAACTCCACCGTCCCTTACACCCGGTATTTTTCCAAACCCCAAATTGTTGAGACCCTTGTTAAAAATATAAATATCAGCGCGTACGATTGCGTCGTCCGTCTGCTAAATCGATAAATCGTCCTTATAGTGAAGATGATCGTGTCATAACCGCATTTAACTGTTTCGATGCCGCGTTGCTTCGCGCTAATACAAATACAAAATACTTTATTCAATATAGAATATAAAATATCACTTATTGATAGTCAATATTACACAGAAATGAATTAGTCATTGTAAAAAGGAGAAATTTGCAAGGCACAATTTTCTCTTTTTTATACTAAAATTTTTTATAAACGCGGCTCGGGCGGGATAAAAAAATAAAAATAAAGGCCCTGCCTCGGGGCTGGCCAGGCTAACCACACGGCATGTAACTTTATGCCGCAACGACCAGTAAGTGAAAACAAATTCGGTCAAAATTGCGCGTATTGTTGGTGCACACAGCAAAAAATAAGGCTTTTTCTTATACGAATGATACCTTTTCTGACAGTTATTAAAAAGTAAATATTAGTACTTAGTAAAATCATCGACTTGCATTGACATGATAAATCGTCCTTATAGTGAAGATGATCGTGTCATAACCGCATTTAACTGTTTCGATGCCGCGTTGCTTTGTGCTCGTGCACACAGCAAATAAATAAGGCTTAGAGTATATATAAGCAAGCTATAGAGTGCGCCTAAAAAGTTAGAACTGGCGGCAGTAGGCTGGGCGCCACCTCTCTGTCTGTCAGTAGCAAAACGACAGTGACAGCACTACTGAACCTCTATAACTTCTCATACATTTGACGTCTGCAACTGCTTACGCTCTGACAGTACGCCGCGGGGCCTAACGCGCTCTATAGCTTGCTTATAGGAGTATATTATACTCTAAGGAATAAGGCCTTTTCTTATACGAATGATGCCTTTTCTGACAGCTATTAAAAAGTACCTAAATATTAGTACTTAGTAAAATCATAGATAGATGGCGCCGAATGACCTGCATTGTCATTTTTTACAACGATTATTTAATTAATTAATGACAATCAAATCATAAGTGAGCAAAGCAAGGAAATACGTTTTGGTAGTCAGGAAATGCATTTAAAAACAATCAGAGACCACACATTTTTTTATTTTTGCATTTTGCCATCTACCGATGATTTTAATAACTACTAAGTACTAGGTATATTTTTTAATAGCTGTCCCCAATGGAAATATATAGTCGTCTTGGCGGGGGCACTACCGTGTCCCCAGATAATTATGGAAACAATATCCCGGGAAGGGTTAGAAACTCTTCAGTTCTTCACTCAAAATAAATTTATTTCAATTCGTTTGCCCTAAATAGGTAAAAGTATCACACACAATATAAAACTATATTGATTTAATAGATTTTAAAAATAAGATTTTGTGTCAATAAAATAAAATGAGTGGAGTATCTACTCACTTATTGAAACATGTATTATATGTAGGTATAAGTAAATTTACCTATATTTAAAAATGTATTTACTTTTAAAAATTAATCACTATTCTTTGAATAAAATTTGGTGTCTTTTATGGTGGGTCACACAATTGTCTAATTATGGGCACTGAGTAGGCACATCATTATTTAATGTAAATTATTTTTTATCCTAAACTAATTAAATAATGGTTGCATTTTGCTTCAATGATTCATATCATTTTGCATCTTTGTAGATAACTTTTAACGAGCTGTATAGCAGTTAGGGTGTTAACAATGCACGTACTGTCGCTTAATCACAAGATCGTAGTAACCGATCGAACGGAGTCGTAATAACACGCGCCCAGAACCGGGAATGAACTATTAATAAATATTTTATTCATAAATATTATAATATAATAAAATAAATAAAAACTTTATCGTATGAGAAGTTGAAAGTGTGTGATAGTTTGTGAAACTACCTCCTATCTGTGATTTTGTCTGCGAGATTATTCCTTAATTTAAAGGTAAGCTTTTTCAAAAATATTTAGCATGTTTATATGCTTTATTTTACTTACATAATTATATTTTAGCACTCTCATATAATACTCAGTAAAACTAAAACTACTCCGATACGTCATCAAAGGATACTAAACTATAACTTAATGTAAAACCCCATGATACCAACAATGTAGATATTCATACATACCTGTCTACTAAATCATCTTAAACCACACACGAGATGTGATACAATGTTATGGGTCTTGATTTTATTTTAGTTTAATTTTATTTCATCTTAAACCACTCAGGGAAAGATGCGAGATGTTTTTTAAAGGGCTTTATAAAGAAAATACAGTACAGAACTCTGTCACCAGGGTTCATCGGGTCGTTGGATGACTCGGTGTCCCACACGAAGAGCGAGATTATAAAAGGACCTTTCTACTTTTTGGTGGTTTAGCTTCCAAGTATAGTCAATTATTAAAAGTGGCAATATTGTATGTGAGCCTAAGCATGGAATGTCTGGAAGAAATAGCTATAATAAGGCCGAAAATTATACAATTTATTCTAAATTCTGTCTGTTTCCTGTAATAACTCCTACTTCTACGAATACATCCACAACAGTCCAGTCCACTGCAAAACGTGGGCCTCCCCCAGTGCAAGATGTTTCGTTCACAGAGAACGCTGCTGCCAATCCCATTGGGTTGATGCTATTCTAACCCAGCACCACGCAGCATGAAAATAAATATTATTTTTAATTACCATTATAAATGGATTATAATTAGTGTAACTTTTATCAGGGTATCAATATCCGTATTCAGTTTTCGTGGAAGGGATGCCAACCAAACTAAAGTCATGGATAACTTTATGTTGTAATAAAATATGACTCAAAAATTACATTAAGTAATTATGTAGGTTATTATTTTCTTTCGAAAGGATTCGATTGTCCGATTTTAATTGTCCCCGTCTTGATTTATTTTCGAATATAGGTAATGCAGTTTTGGGTTTTGTTTAACCCAGTAATCTATTTTAAATTCCAATATGCATTCACTGCGTTCACAAATGGCAGGTCATCGGTATATACATATTATAGGTAGGTAGTATGCAAGTGAATGTGATCGTACATAGGAAAAAACAATAGCATTCGTAAAAAACAAGCAGAAATATTTAAAAAGTAACGACTGCCGTAATTTCAAAGTTGTATTTTACGATAAAAAACTGCCATCATGAATTTATGATGTTTTAGTATACCTATCCAGTGTCTCGTGCTGCTGAGTGAGACGAATCTAACGACACCTCACTTGTCAAGATCCATTGAAAACCCAGCCATTTGAAAACGAAAACGTGAAAACGAATTTCTTGTCTACATACATACTCTCGAAAACTATAACATTCCCGAGGCAGTCGGGTGAATATCTAGGCATTTTCTTTATAATATTAGGCGAGAGCAACGCATAGGTGAGATCGCTAGACATATGCGGGCCTTTTACAACCAGAAACTGTTATCTTATGAATTACCTACACCAAATTGCACCACACACATCAGTTTGTAATGTTTATAAAAAATAAAAAAAAATATCTCTCTATTTTGACACTATCTTCCATTCAGGCACATGACGTAATATACCAGTATTTTCATACAAAATATCGTTTTTAAAAGTAGCTCATTTGACCTGTCAGTCAAGTACTCTTTAAATAATCACTATAAGCACTTTTTGTCTGTAGCCCATCACTTGATTACACAATTTATTGATCTTGTATTATGTACCTTTTAAGGGAATGTTAACAGGGTCATTATTATGAAAGTCAGTAACAACTTGTATTTTTCGAAAAGTTTCATACAGATTATCACGCCTATATCCCTTGCGGGGTAGGCAAAGCATAAACGGCTGTACAATAAAACCATTTACACCACGTCTGACAAAAGTTTGAGAGTCGTTAAAAAGATGGTACCTATATCACTGTAGTGACGGGCTGTCAGCCTATCGCCCAAAATTGCGATACATATCAACTCTCAAATCCCTTAGTCGCTTCCTACGACACCCACGGGAAAGATTTGGGTTGATTGAACTATTGTAATATATTCTAGGCCGGCACCACAAGTATTTTTTTCCTAGTCAATGAAAATAAAACTTTTATTTCAATTCCTGTTTCTAGAAAGCATGCCCTTGTTTACCTACATAATAATTAGATACGACTTTATAATTGTTTAGCCACAGGTCAATTTTACTAGCAATTCCAAGGAATTTCCTAGGTAGGCAGGTACATTACACCGATACCGTTAGTTCGTTTCCTTAAATATTTACAATGTATTCTTTTTTATTTATGTTAATGAAAAATTTTAATTATACATATTAAAAAACAGGAGGGCTGATAAAAAATCTGTAAAATTATTTAAGACATTTTTTAATGATTGAATACTTAGGTAACAATTAACAAATATTCGAACACTTTTCCGTGACTTGGCGTGTGGTACTACCGTGTGCTCCTTTATGATGATTCACATTTTTGTATTACAACATTAGGAAGATACTTATTGTAAATTAAAAATTTCTAATACTTTAAGCGGTGACCCAGCTCATGAAAATGAACAACTATCCCCTGGAACATGGGTCGAAAAATTAAATAGAACCTTCCATATAAAAACTACAAAATCGCCGATCAGCTCATTGATTTACTATATGGGAGGCCCAATTTTTATTTTCATATTTTCTACTTATGTTGCATGGGGAAAGTTGTTCAGTGTCATGAGTAGCTTTCCCTCCTTTTGGCTTGTTATACCCTTTTTGTTAGTCCCTGTTTAAGTAGGTAGGTATGTTATCTTTTCTATCTTTACTAGAACTGTCTGATTAGAACAAGATCTAGGTCAGTGAGGTTTTCCTATAGATCTAATACACTAATACAATGGCAATAAGAGCATATCGCGTGGGAGATCTCACAGTCACAACTAACAATAGAAAAATGGTATTATCTTGGTGTCAAAGGTAACTAAGTTACCTATTTCATATTGGTGTATTTAGGTACAGTCGCGCCATCTGCAGAGTTTTCCTTGCCTTTAAGGCCGTAAATCGAGAGAAAATGCAGAAAAGCGTTACTTTTGATTCAGCTTTTAAGCCTTTTACTGCGGTTACCGAGACCACCCGAGACCTCAAAAAATGTACGATATACTCAAAGAAGTCGACTATAGTTAGGTACCTCTATTTATTTATTTATTTGTCGGGTGTAGCTCGGGAAGAAAACTGGGGAATAAGAGTACGTTTGTTTGTAAAAACGTCGCTAAGGAATCGTCTTTAAAACAGTCTAAGAATAAAATACCAGGTATTATGTAGGCCCTTAGATTTTATAGTTATAGATCAGCTAATAGTTATCTATTGATGCATATGTTGGTAATAGTAGGTACTTGAAAGTGGCATTACGGACCATGTAGAAGTTATGGTTTCCTGCGATGAACAGAATGGTATTAAGGGTGGATAGCACATATGCCGACTGATATAGCGATTTTTTACAGCCAGTCAGGGGCCGCAGTCTGCTAAATTACAATCGTTTCAGTTGTGTGTAGATAGCAAGTTAAAGTTGGATGGTTTGGTAGTTCCAATTCAGTTTCATTTGGATGGTTTTTTAAAATTATATAGCAGTAGAATGACATTTGAGTGTCGCTGGTATTACAACTACTAACAAGCATATGTATAAAAAAACAAAAACCTGACCGCCGCGGTTTAATAAAAGTTGTTATTTTGCTATAAAAATCCGTCATCTTGAATTCATGATTTTTTTGTAATTTGTGCTGCTGAAACGAATCTAACGACACCTTACATAAATGGGCAGTTTAGTCTGTAACCCGTGAAAACGAATTTCCTGTCTACACACACACATACTTACCCTCCTTCTGAGCAGACATCGTGAGCAATGAAATGTGGCGTTTCTTTGCGATTTCATGCATCTCCTGGAGCCAACAATCGACGAAATAACGCAAGTTCGTTCGTTGTGTGTGAGAAGTACCTGATACTTTATTTTTATGATCTAATGTAAGGGATGATGTACAATTACTTTTACGATGAGTATATTTCTTTGTAATTATGCCCACTTATTGTGTAATTGTTGATGGAATGACAGAGTATAATCTGGTCAATTAAAGAAAAGAGATTATAAATGGGGGTGCTTGAGATCTGATTACTTCTGGGAGTTTCTTATAAATTAACAACGCCATCTGTTGAAAAACGGAGGAATCTCGGTCAACCAGGTAATTTTTTATTTCATACTCTGAATTATACCCTGAAAATATTTGCACTTAATTCAATAGGACCCTCATTTTTAGGTACATGGTATAATTTACACTTCCCTCATCTTGGCATTTTTTTACATGAAAATGTTTTTGGGGTGTGGTGATTCCTTCAGTTCAAATAGGAATATAATACGAGACAAAGTATAAAACAACTTCATACAACTCAGGTTATATATTTTAATTTCGAGTTATTTCGTGGTTATTTAAATAGGTAGGTGCCATGCCGTGTGGTGCCGGCTTAGAATAGGATCACCCCATATCTTTCGCGTGGGTGTCGTAAAAAACGACTATGGGATTTAGGAGTTGATGTGTTTTGCAATTTTAGGCGACAGACTGACAACTTGTCTTTATGGTGATATTCTTCTGAATGACTCTCAAACTTTTGTCAGACGTGGTGTAAATGGCAGTTTTACAGCCCGCTTTGCCTACCCCGCAAGTGATTTAGCGTGATATATGTACCTACCTACCTAATGTACGTATGTATCTATTTCCGTACGTAACTTGAGCTTCTTCCGACTGTAGATAGATAGATAGACAGGTACCTCATTATTTTAGAAAAAGCACTCAATTTGAACAATTATAGCAAAAAGTCGGCCATTCCATACTTTTACATGACGCAAAACGTTTTTTGTTACAAAACCAATCACATTTTTTACGTAAACCATTTCTGCACGTTTACACTCGATCAATAGAAATTAATTTCAAATCTCGTAATGTAAAGCACAAATCAAAGCGCACAACAGTGCGCCGGCCAAGTTCTAATCAACGGGCTGCGCGCACCGCACGCCCGCCGCCGCCGTGCACTATTTACCCCAATCCGCTTCGAGCCACTTTTGACCCCATGTGTCTATCTATATATTTAATGTACAGATTTGAATGAAACTTTACGTTAAAAATTACATCATAGAACTTACTTGGAATACAAAGTTTCGTCATTGCAGCTATTATAGAACAAGCAGATGTATTAAAAACAAAACCCGGTAATTTCAAAGTTGTTTTTGCAATAAAAATCCGCTATTTTGAATTTAAGATTTTTTAATATAGCCGGTGTCACTCACGCAGCTGAGACAAATCTAACGACACCTCATATCATCATATGTCAAAATCCAACTATCCGTTTGGGCTGTAGCCCGTGAAAAAGAATTTTCTTGTCCACATACATACATACATACAACAAACATACATACTCTCGAAAAACATAACCCTCCTTTGAGGCAGTCGGGTAAAAAAAGTAACTATATTATGGTTGTAATTATGATAAACTTGGCTATAGTTTAGATTTCGACTCTTTTCGCCATAAAAACTTGGCATCCTTTCTTACATTAATGTTTTTGATGGGATTGTATAGTTTAGTAAAAATGTAACCGACTTTGCAATGGAGTAACACGGAATAGAGAATTAAAACTTACAATTTTTAGGGTTCCGTACCTCAAAAGTTAAAAAACGGGACCCTTATAGGATCACTATTGTCCGTCTGTCTGTCTATCGGTCTATCAAGACCCTTAATCTAAATTTCTCTTAACAGCGCGAGTGACACTGGCTATTTTAATTTTTTTTAACAGCTGTCACATAATAGCCTAATCAAACGGCCGTAGTGTAATTGAAATATCAACTTCCTACGTGCTTTTTACTTCCAAAATGAACAATCAAATCATGACAAGCAAATGACAAGCATGGCGACCACTCGACTACTCTTTATTTTAAAAGTTAAAAGCTTTTATTTAACTTGCAGTGTATGTAAGTATGTATGTTTGTTCGGGTCAAATCTTGCAACTCAATTTTGAAGCAGATATTCTCAACCGATTGAGCTGAAATTTTGTAAACACGTTTAACTCAGATGACAATGCATGTTAGATTGTGTGTGGTTATTCTAAATCCAATATGGCGGAATATCCAAGATGGCCGACAAGTAATCTTTGACGCACTCCTACAATATGGGTGTCAAATGAAAGGGCTTGCTGAGTACAATTTAGAAAATAATATGGCGGACATCTAAAGATGGCCACCTATGATAATTTACAATATGAGTGTCAGATGAAAGGGCTTGCTGAGAATTACCTATTCGAATTACAAGTTGACGTCATTCTAACTATGGTGGTAACTATGGTGGACTTCTTAAGATGGCAGAATAAAATTTTTATGCTTTTCTACAGAAGGATATCAAATGAAAGGAATTTTTCAGAATAACTCGAAAAATAAAGTGACGTTTACGTCACTCAAAATAAAACCAGATATGACAGACTAAAGGTTAGATGGCGTATTAAGTTTGTTATGTTTTCTTACTAAATGGGTGAAAAACATAGACAAATGAAAGATAAATACTAGTGTGAGGTAAATGACGTCGCTTTGCACAGATTTTTAGGGGTTGAATGGTTGTTGTGTTGGGGTTTTTAGTCTTCTGTCATGGCACTGTCAATGAAGAAGCAACATAAAGTTCAGCAATTGCCCCGCTTGGGTACAAGAAGCTTATCGTAGAGGACGAAACTCATACCGAGTTGTCGTAAGACAGTCATGAGACCGATGCCTCGCAGATTCGCACTAGTAGTCCGTATGGACGCAGTTTCAAAGTCAATGAAGAATGTTGTAATTTTTCCAGAGGTTACTAAAAGCAAAAATAAATTATAAGTAAAAACATTTTTAAAACAAGCTTTTATTTGGGTGCGCGTAAAAGTATAAAATAATCTATTTACTAAAACTTTAACTTGTAACTTTTAATGGCATTAAATCTACGTCTTCACAATTTATACGATATAAAAGCTTGTCGCGAGATTTGACCTATGTCTAAATCAATAAATAAATTAGAAAACCAGTGTAAATGATCTTAAATAAACTTTTAAACTAAGTCACACCACACGAGTACCTACTTAAATCTCGCGAAAAGCTTTTATATCGTATAAATTGTGAAGACGTAGATTTAATGCCATTAAAAGTTACAAGTTAAAGTTTTAGTAAATAGATTATTTTATACTTTTTAGCGCACCCAAATAAAAGCTTGTTTTAAAAATGTTTTTTACTTATAATTTTATTTATTTTAGTACGTTGGGTTTAATTCTGTTGGTCATTTTCGATGCTAAGTTTTATAGTGATTAGCTAAATGAAATAAAATAGTCAGGAAATTGCAACTGTCATTTTACAGCTACACTTATTGTTTGATATTAAGTACCTACTTTATAGGTCAAGCTCAGTCTAGGTTATTATAATAGTTCTCTCTCTTCTTCTTCTTCTTATATTTAAGAGCTTAGCTCTTGTCGGTGGAGTAATTGCCATTCTTGTCGTCTCTCGGCCAGTGATTTGACCTCCCGATACGACACCACATTAACTTTTTCTTTTATTTCGTCAAAATAGTTTCGTCTTGGTCGGCCTCGACCTCTGCTCCCTTCTATTTTTCCTTCCACGATGCTCTTCCACAAATTGTCGTGTCGCATCAGGTGCCCTATCATATTTCCTCTTCGGTTTTCTATGGTTCTCAACAAACCTCTCTTTTCATTTACTCTATGGAGGACTTCATCATTCGTCTTTTTCTCGGTCCAGATAATTTTCTCCATTCTCCTCCAGCACCACATTTCAAATGCTTCCAGCCTCTCTCTATCCCTCTGGGTCATGGTCCACGTCTCGCTTCCATACAGGGCTATACTCCAGACGTACGTTTTAATTAGTCGCTTCCTTACCTTTTTTGAAATTTTAGATGTAAGTAAATTTTTCTTGTTTTTAAAGGAATTTTTAGCTATAGCGATCCTCGATATTATATCCGCCGTACACCTGGAGTCATGGGTGATAAGACTACCCAAATATCTAAAACTATTGACCTGTTCTATTATTGAATTATTGAGTGATATAGTAGCGTTCGAAGTTTGTGTTTTAGAGGTTGTAAGTGTTTTTGTTTTACCTATGTTAATCTTAAGCCCAAATTCTTTAAAAGTTTCATCCATGTAGGTTAGGAGTTGCTGCAATTGTTCAGAACTTTCAGCTAGCGCTGCTATGTCATCTGCAAATCTCACGAAACAAATCCTCTCCCCATTCATCTTTACCCCACCCTTTTCTGAATCTATTATTTTCTTAATTGCACACTCAATAAATATATTGAATATTAATGGTGATAGCGGACACCCCTGCCGGACTCCCTGTCGAATTTTAGCTGAACCTTTCTCGTCTCCGATTTCTCTCTCACTGTGCATATTTTAAGTAACACTAAATAAAAATTGTTATATTTTTGGACAATAATTTTAAACAAACACGTTTTATAATTTTATTAGCTACCTAGGGAAACACCCTAAACCCTATTCATTTCATCGGGGCGTCTCGGTGTCCCCGCGCGAAAATAAAGAATAGAAAGAAACAATACATTTCCACGGAACACGGTATGTATTAGTTATGTATAGGTAGGTAGTACTAGTACATGCCGGGAAAACGATTAGCATCGGATGCAACCGCTAAATAATATAAACACACAACAAAATGACGTGCCGCTGCCATACTTTCGTCACAGGTGCTGTTACACTCTTTAATTGTAATAAACGAATAAATTATTGCACTGTTTGATTTCCTACGTAGGTTGTTTTCCTGTAGGTAATATTAAACGTCATTCATGTTAGTAAACCTACCTTCTTTATATGCTGACAAGCCAAATTTCCGAAAACGGTAAACATCTGAGGTACCAACTTTCCTTCACAAGGTAAGTAGTTAGATATGCTAATAAGGATGTTAAAAAACTCGGGTGGCCATCTCAGTGTGGTAGCTTTTAGAAATAGTGGCTATTCAAATATGGCGGCTGTATGGCAACATACAGTACCTAAAACTTGAGGGTAGGTAGGTAGGCACACATTTTCCTTTCCATGGCAGTTAGATATGATGGCCATCTCTAAATAGCAGCAGCTTTCAAAAGTGGCGGCCGATCAAAGTGGGCGTTTGTGGAGTTTTGGAAAATCGAGCGTATCTCGAGAATCACTAAACCGATTTCATTACGTCATTTTTTTAACACATAAGCTCTTGATGTGTGCCTTATATCGTAAGAACAAATTGTTTCGGAACCTCCGATTTTTACCGCAAGATGAGCCAGCACATGGACTAACCTACTCTCTCTACAATGTCTTAATCTTCAATTTTCTGAAATAAACATACAATCCTTACGAAATGTAAAACAATTCATTGAAGTCGACAATATTATAATGAAATTATTTATAACGTAGTTTTCCGGCAATTCACCTAAAGTATGTCACAGTGTCACAGTACCTATAATGTTCTCGATGACCTCAACTCAACGCAAGCAATAAGCCGGCAGTGCTTGTAAATATTTCATTTTTTGGAAAACTTGCAAAATTTTCCACCGCAGGCAGGATTTGAACCTGCGACCTTCGGCATCTGTACTGCCGACGCCACTACCAACTGGGCTACCGCGGTTCTAATCAAGCCTGCGAATTTAGCAAGTATATCTGGTCCACTAACGCGTGGATGGGCTCCATCTACCGGGATAGTTTAGTTGCAAAAACTTCATTATTCGATATTTCATTTCTCAAAAAGTACAAAATTAGATAGGTAGGTAGCAGTGGCGAAGGGTCGATACATGACAATTCCCATTGGCTTCAATTTCAGAAATAGCGGCTAAGGGTCCATAGATGCCGATTCCCATTGGCTTCCCTTGACAGCCGATGTGGCGCAGTGGTTAGTATGACTGCCTGCCACGCAGAAGGTTCCGGGTTCAATTCCCGGTGGGGTCACTCACAAAGTTGATATTTATCACTTTTTGAATTTGTTCCCAGTCTGGTTAGGACATTGCAGGCTGCTGAACCACGTTATTGTCCGAAAAGCAAGATGGTTCCGTGCTTCGGATGGGCGGGCACGCTAAGCCGTCGGTCCCGCTTGCTGTCTATGATGACGGTCGTTACACAACCATGTCAGAGGTCTGCTACTTGCAGTAGGCGGTTGAAAAACTCTGACACCAGAGTTCATCGGGTCGTTGAACGACTCGGTGTCCCACACGAAGAGAGAGAGATTGACTTCCCTTTCAAAAATTTACGAATCCGTACTTTCACATCAATCTATTTAACTGTTATTTGGTATTTTTTGTTACGGCCTACTTGCGTTATAATGTCATTCTTCTCCACTAGATAGGTACAGGTAGGTATGTTATTTAAACTAAGGAAATGTCCCACAGAATTGAAGACCTTCTTTGTCGAATTCATTTTTTCTTTAACATGAATTTGTCAGCGCCAATAAAAAGTTTCGATATAGGTTTCAATAGTTTATCGCATAATACGACAAGACAATAATTTGTTCGGAAAATATTTGATATCTTATACAAACAATCAGATTTCCACGACAAAAACTATTCACAGATTTGTTTCAACATTGTCAAACATTTGAAAGTACAGCTGTGCCGAAACTGCTCTGATTTTAGAGTCTGAAGCAAGCTATAGATTGCGCCCAAAAAGTTGGAACGGTTGGCAGTAGTAAGCACACAACATATCTGTCTACCAGTAGCAAAACGCCAGTGACAACACTATTGAACCTTAATAACTTATCTTTATCTATCATACATCAGGCATCTGTATCTATGGAGCAACTGCTTACGTGAGACTTCTTTTGTTTCACCCGTCAATGGCAGACGTATAGTGCGTTTCATTTTATAGTTCCTCTGGCGTCATGTTGGCAGCATTGGAAATTTGTATGTAATATTATTGCCGCCTTAATATTTACATACAAATTTCCAATGCTGCCAACATGACGCCAGAGGAACTAAAAGATGAAACGCACTTTATTTTTCAATTTTAAATTTTTTATTTCAAGTTTATTTGTATTTTCACTGCTTATTTTTGATAGTAATTTAATCAGTCAAGTGCCCAATGTAAACATGGAACGAAGAACTTGAAATTGAAGAACCTACTCTACATTTCCGGATGGTATCAAGAGGACGTCCCTGGTGCCTGCAGAAGACACTATCATCATTCTGCTGGAGCCACCAACCGTCCGGCGCAGCAGCGCTGGAATCTTATTATACTGACACTGGCAGAATTACCTTAATTGTAAAGAAGTCCATATTAATAAATAAATAATAATAACTGCTTACGTTTTGACAGTACGGCGCGGGGCGATACGCGCACTATAGTAGGTATAGCTTGCTTATAATACTCTGAGGCTCTGATACACAAACATAAATCGTAAGGCACTTGACATTTTGTGTGAAAGTAGTGTTACTGTGTAACATGATATTATTGCTTCGAAGCATGACTCCGCATAATATTAAACACTGGGTAATATTACCCGATTGCCTCAGAAGGAGGGTTGATTTACGAGAATATGTACGGTCGGGGTCAAAAAGCTTGCCTAGGACCGCCTCAAATTATTGGAAATATACTTATCTTAAACTACATTAATATACCTAGCCAGAGTCAATAGCGCTGTCGAGACAAATCTAACGACACCTCATATTATGTCAACATCCATCAAACCGCGGTTGTTGCCCATGAAAAAGAATTTACCTTATATCTTACATACCCTCATACATTATACTGGGTTATTTTTTAGTCAGTGCGCAAACTTTGCAGGATGTTTCTACTCGTGATTCTGAACAACTTTTACTATGGGGTCACCTGCGAAATCTAAAAAGAAATATTTGTTGTTCCATACATTTTGGCCGAATAGGTATGAATTTTTCTATGGAACATCCAAAATTGTTTTTGCGTATTCGCAGGAGGTCCTATAATAAAAGTTGTTCAGAATCACGAGTAGAAACACCCTGTAAAGTTTGCGCACTGACTAAAAAATAACCCAGTATAATGTATGAGGGTATGTAAGATATAAGATAAATTCTTTTTCATGGGCAACAACCGCGGTTTGATGGATGTTGACATAATATGAGGTGTCGTTAGATTTGTCTCGACAGCGCTATTGACTCTGGCTATATTAAAATTTCTTAATTCAAAACGGCGGATTTTAAACGCAGAATTTAAGTTGAAATTACCGTAGTCGGGGTTTTGTTTTTTAATAATTACCTATGCTTGCTTATGTAATGCTTTTTAATTACTGACTTACCCACCTATCTAGGTGACTATAGAAATTTGTTTCAGCAATCTTTTGTCTTTGGTGGTTTATTAAATTCAGGCTGATTTAAAACTTTTGTTAAAACAAATGACTTGCACTTTTCGGCTTGATAATAACTTAATAGGTGTTAACGGTAAGAAAATCGTAGTACCTACCTAAATGAGAAACTTTCTATGGCCACATTTTTGACAAAAAATTATAGATAGCGCCTTTCATTATCCATCACATTCACATGTACATGGTGTAAGGGACGGTGTAACGAAAACTTTGCAGGCGTACTCAGACCATGAAACTGAACAACTTTCTCCATGAAACATTATGGTGGTAAACGAAAAAAAAATCCTAACTAACTGACGTAAAAGTACGGGAAGTAAAAAAAAAATTGTTTACCACCATGTGCTCCATGGGGAAAGTTGTTCAGTTTCATAGTATGAGCACGCCTGCAAAGTTTTCATTACACTGTCCCTTACACCCGGTATATTATATGAAACTAGAGCGCCAGTCGTCGTCAGTATATCCTTTTAATTAAAAAAAATACTTTAGTTCATGAGTAAAGTGATTTTTATTCCTGGCTCACTCAGTACTAGTAGTTCGAGAGCCCAAGGGGTAAGTGGCTATCTCATAAGGTACCACGATAGGCTAGGTTTGGATCGTTAACCAAGACTTAAACAAGTCGTATGACCCAGGTCTGCCAGAGCCAATCCTGCCGAAACATAAAAATAATCGATATTTTTCAGAGTCATTTTTTCGTAAAAAATATGTCATAAGGTACCACAATGAAAGTGCTGGCATCAGTTAACCATTGAAAAATTATGTAAAAAAAGCTTGGTCTGCCACTGCGCACCCTGCCGGAAGTGCTTGCCAGACCTCTCCAAAGATGCTCTTCCGACACCCCTAAACTATCTCATCGGGTACCACGACGCGACCACCACAACATAATAGCCAAGATCACTCTGACAATAGATCACAAGGTCTGCCAGGCCTTAACTTGCCGCATCCTAGTGTTTCAGACATTTGAAGTTGTAGGTCCAGTGTATGAAAAATGACCTATATCTTTTTCCCCCCGTGTTTGATTTTGATGGTGCCTTAATACGAAATGCTCTCCATAATAAGGAGCTTCGAGTCATATAGGACGGTTGGGTGGAGGGTTTCAGTATTGAACGCAATCCTGTCAAAAAGTTTGAAATGGAGGTTTGGTCTATGAAAACTGGCCTATATCTTATTCCCAGGTTTGATTTTGATGGCGCCTTAATATGAAATGCTCTCCATAACTAGGAGCTTTGAGTCATATAGGTCAGTGAGGAGGAGGGTCTCTGTATTGTACACAATCCTGTCAAAAAGTGTGAAATTGTAGGTAAAGTGTATGAAAACTGGCCTATATCTTTTCCCCCACTGGTTTGATTTTGATGGTACCTTGGTATGAAATGCTCGTAATGATTAAGAAATTCGATTTGTATAGGTCAATTGGATAGAAGGTCTCTGTTCTGTGCACAATCCTCCTAAATATGAAAATATTCGATAACTTCTGCAGATTTTATCAGTTAAAATTGTCATATCATAAGGAACTCGAATAAAAGTGCTTGCATCAGCTTACCATTGACAAATTATGTTAAAAAAACTTGGTCTGCCACTGCGCACTCAGCCGGAAGTCCTTGGATGAGATAGGTTAGGGGTGTCGGAAGGGTATATTTGGAGGGGTCTTCCAAGGACTTCTGGCAGAGTGCGCAATGGCAGACCAAGTTTTCTTAACTCAATTTATCAATGGTAAGCTGATGCCGGCTCTGTCATTCGGGTACCTTATGAAATGACAATGTTAACGGAAAAAATCTCAATCCTGCTAAACATGAAAAAATTCGATATGTTCTGCAGATTTTTGCCGTTAATATTGTCATATCATAAGGTGCCAGAAGTCCTTGGGAGACCCCTCCAAATATACCCTTCCGACACCCCTAACCTATCTCATCTAAGGACTTCCGGCTGAGTGCGCAGTGGCAGACCAAGTTTTTTTAACATAATTTGTCAATGGTAAGCTGATGCAAGCACTTTTATTCGAGTTCCTTTTGATATGACAATTTTAACTGATAAAATCTGCAGAAGTTATCGAATATTTTCATATTTAGGAGGATTTTGCACAGAACAGAGACCTTCTATCCAATTGACCTATACAAATCGAATCTCCTAATCATTACGAGCATTTCATACCAAAGCACCATCAAAATCAAACCAGTGGGGGAAAAGATATAGGCCAGTTTTCATACACTTTACCTACAATTTCACACTTTTGACAGGATTGTGTACAATACAGAGACCCTCCTCCTCACTGACCTATATGACTCAAAGCTCCTAGTTATGGAGAGCATTTCATATTAAGGCGCCATCAAAATCAAACCCGGGGGGAATAAGATATAGGCCAGTTTTCATAGACCAAACCTCCATTTCAAAATTTTTGACAGGATTGCGTTCAATACTGAAACCCTCCACCCAACTGTCCTATATGACTCGAAGCTCCTTATTATGGAGAGCATTTCGTATTAAGGCACCATCAAAATCAAACACGGGGGGAAAAGATATAGGTCATTTTTCATACACTGGACCTACAACTTCAAATGTCTGAAACACTAGGATGCGGCAAGTTTAGGCCTGGCAGACCTTGTGATCTATTGTCAGAGTGATCTTGGCTATTATGTTGTGGTGGTCGCGTCGTGGTACCCGATGAGATAGTTTAGGGGTGTCGGAAGAGCATCTTTGGAGAGGTCTGGCAAGCACTTCCGGCAGGGTGCGCAGTGGCAGACCAAGCTTTTTTTACATAATTTTTCAATGGTTAACTGATGCCAGCACTTTCATTGTGGTACCTTATGACATATTTTTTACGAAAAAATGACTCTGAAAAATATCGATTATTTTTATGTTTCGGCAGGATTGGCTCTGGCAGACCTGGGTCATACGACTTGTTTAAGTCTTGGTTAACGATCCAAACCTAGCCTATCGTGGTACCTTATGAGATAGCCACTTACCCCCTGGGCTCTCGAACTATAGCGACGATTTTGACGCTCTGACATAAACTTTGAGATTTTTGACAGAACAATTGACAATCGCAAAAATCCTAAATAGGGTCGAGTGAGCCTTCTGTAAACTCTATTTTGTGACCAAGCCTCTTGGACAGAGAATAAGTTAAACAATTTATACCTATTTCAACACATGCTAAAAGTTTGATTGAGGATCTAAGCATTAGCTAACACACAATCACAGAATAAATAATAGTAGATAACTTTGAAGATTGCACATTGCATTATTGACTTTTGATTCATCTTGAGGACCATTGACACCATCAACTTTTTGATAGATAGACTATTTTGTAATGCAATATTATATTTACTGAGCGTAAAAATAATGAATACTTAAGCCATACTTAAGCCCAAAATAGAGAGTACCTATACAGAAGGTTCACTCGACCCCATTTAGGATTTTTGAGACTGTCAATTGTTACATAGGTTGCTACTGTCAAAAATCTTAAGGGGGGAGCTCCTATGAAGCGAGCTGAAAACGAGCTACGTTTTCCTATATATTACATAATCTAGGACACGTCATTATCAGAAAAAAATTGAATTTTGTTCTACAAAATATGGGGAAAAGCTTCCTGAAACCCAAAAATCGAAGTTTATCCCAAAATACTAAGAAATAAAAATGTGAAGTTACCTCTATTTTTCACTGTTATCATGACCATGCTACCATATTGTACAAATGTTTTGCGTCAATGGTTATTGAAAATTATTAAACTTTATATGATTAGATATTACTCACTATTCAATGTTGAACTCATCACAGATGCAACTTTTTGATAAACCTACACCATTATCAAGTAATCTTGCGACAAACTTACTGTTTCCGGATTCATTCCAAGGAATCAATGGTTGATAAAAGGTATTTGTTTTGATACGTTTCCCCTGCAGTCAAAACTGACGTGGAATGGGTCATAGATAAACGTTTTAGGAGGCAGACCCACCAAACTGTTCATTTGTACCCATTTGCACCACATTTTGAGGAAATAATTCTATTATAGCAAGAAATTTGTCGTAACTTATTTTCCAACTTTTATAATGGCATTTTGCCCAATGATATGACAATTATGCCAATGTCAGTACTACTTTGATTCATTGGGGCGCAAGATAAAAACGAGGTAGGTAGTCGTACTAAAAAAATAAAATAAAACCGAAAGTTTAGTTACTCATGAAACTGAACAACTTTCCCCAAGAAACGTATGTCGAAAAATGAAAAATCATATTTTAACTCCCATACAAATGCACTAGCCGAGCGATTTAGTTTGTATGGGAAGCCCATTTTTTTATATTTAGTCATATGTTCTTGAGGGAAAGTTGTTCATTTTCATAGACTGGTTCACCCTTTAAAATATTGTTTGTAAAGAAGGCCTTGTATGCCACAAATGGAATGTCAATCATGTTTAAACTTGCATTTATACCGTGATCACACATGCGACTTTTTGTCGCGCGACACACGTATTACTTGTTCCTTTGCACATGTGTGAAAGGGACTACAAATAAGTCGCCGGCCAAAGTCTCTTTAGTTTAAACGCGCGGTTACTGATAATTTTGGGAAGTTCGAATAGGGTTACGAATTTATTGAGTAGGTAGGTACCTATTTGATGACGTTATGGTAACCCTGAATCCTTGGTATAACCTGATTTATAAAAAGGGGACCCGAAATGGCAACATTATTGTTGACATCTTGCTCAAAAGACATGTAACATGAAAAGACGCAAACAATAATGTTCCCATTTCGGGTCCCATTCTTCTACGAATCAGGTTGTAATACCGAAATATACCATAAATTGTATAAAGCAATGAATTCCTTTATAAGGATACCTATTTCAAGACCAAAATCACAAAAAAGCAAGCCATAGAAATCCCAAAGATTTAGAAATTTTCTCGGTTAGTTAAAAGTGGACGCCTATCTAGCTGCACAATACTCCGCACGTGCCGCATTAAATTTAATTAAGTTCAAATATTGAAGTGACCCTCTTCTACCTACAAAACTGAACAACTTTTATAAGAAACAAAAAATTATACTTTTACAACATTTTTATGTGTTTTTTTTTTTCATATTTCGACCTTTGCTGTTCCTTATGCGCACCCTGCATTTTTGCTATCAGTTATGTATGTATTAGTATCTCAACCTATGTTTTATTTGTTTTTTTCAATTGCGAGATCTAGTCGCCGACACTTTGAACCTTTAAGAATAATATAGCGCTTATATGAGGTGAAATTTTACTAGTGACCGATAGCGAAAACTCAGAACCGGCTAGTGCTAAGGAACAACTTTCCCCAAGGAACATAGGTCGAATTACAAAATAATTTTTGGACCTCCCATACAGCGTTGCCGGCGCGGATCTTTGGATGCGATTTCGGATCTTTTCGGGTCTGATCGGATCCTCAGCGGATCCTCATTTCCAGCGGATAATTTCGGATAATTATGAAAAAACATAGTCAGACCATTGTAGATAGTCGTATTTGACTCGCAGTAAAAGAGAAGCAGGAGCGGAAAATGGATCGCACCGCACAATATCTTTCACCGTTTAGTTTTGTCTGGACAGCGCGACCAGTGCGCCGCGTGACGTGCACGGCTACGTGAGTAACAGGCTAGCACAGACCGGATGCGCTGCGAGGCGTGCACGGCTACGTGAGTAACAGGCTAGCACAGACCGGATGCGCTGCGAGGCGTGCACGGCCACGTGAGTAACAGGCTAGCACAGACCGGATGCGCCGCGAGGCGTGCACGGTTACGTGAGTAACAGGCTAGCACAGACCGGATGCGCCGCGAGGCGTGCACGGCTACGTGAGTAACAGGCTAGTACAGACCGGATGCGCCGCGAGGCGTGCACGTCTACGTGAGCAACAGGCTAGCACAGACCGGATGCACCGCGTAACCTCACGTCACGTGATGCAACAAAACGTTAAAATTCATCCGATCAATACAACAAATGCGTGGGTGCATGCGTACTTACGTGCACGCTTTCTCCAGTGGTAACGTATGCATGTGTAAGTATGATGCCTGACCAGATACGGCTCTGCGGTGTGTTGCGTGGTGTGTTGTGCTCGCGTGACGCATCTGATGTGACTTGTCTCATTTACCTCCGTGATCAGGTGCGTTGACTCGCGTACATTACCTACCTACTAGCTTAGTCATGCCACGCACCGCATCTGGTCTGTCTTAGGTTTAATTTATCTACATACGACTCTACACTTGGTAAAACAAAGCAAATTAGGTCAAAATGCAGCTCGTTTTTATAAGGGTAGGAAAATGGTTCACAAAAACACGGGCGAAAATCGCAAAATTTTATGCGCCGCTTTTGGGTAAAATCGGATCCAATCGGATCCTGTCGGACTAGGTTTCGGATCTTTTGATTTTCGAGTGCCGGCAACACTGCTCCCATACAAAATTGCCGATCAGCAGATTTGAGTTACTATGGGAGGTCAAAATATTTTTTCGTTTTTCGACCTATGTTCCTTGAGGAATGTTGTTCCTTATCAATAGCCGGTCCTGAGATTTCGCTATCGGTCACTAGTAAAATTTCACGCTATATAATATAGCGCTGTGAGTGCATTAAAAACTCCAATACATTGAACCTTTCTGTCAGAGTTTTTCAGCAGCAACTAGTAGGCCTCTGACATAGTTTTGTAAAAGGTGCCATTTTAAGTAATCAATCATACTTATTCTGACAAAGACTTAAGTGCTTAAAGTGCCTTCAAAAGCACGAAACTATCTTTTTTCCGGATAATCAGGTGGTTTAGGTTGTAACCTAACCAAAGGCTGTTTTTTTACTGGTAAGTTTTAAATAACTGGACGCTGGCAAAAGTGTCTTCATATTATATGAATAAACTGATTGACCATAGTCGTCCATCAATAAAAAAAATATTTTTGTCAAAGTTCGCGCGAAGTGCGTATAATGATAGGTACTGGCCACTTGCACTTTCGGAAAACTTTTTTCTTCCAAGAGTTTTTTTAGTAAAATGTAAGTATGATCGATCACAATATAAAGGTTTATTTTTGGATGAATTTATTCTTTTCTTTTACTGAATGTGAAGAAATATCAAGCAAACTAACAGTTCAATGTAAGGACGTCATTATTTTACTATGAATATTGTTTGGATCACCATTCAACATGCAACGTTTTCTATACAATAACCTACAAAGAATAATCCGCAAATAGTTTGATATGCTGCTGATAGTACGTACCTACCTAAATTTTCTAAGATTGTTGGAATGGTGAGTGACACCTCTGTAAAACTACTCATTGACCAGCTCGAACACGACTTCCGAATATTATTTAAATTTCGAACCTTCCGGTAGAGGAGGGGGCGGTAGGAGCCTTAAAGTAGAAGAATATGAAAACAGCAAAATCTGGTACAAGAAGTCTGAGCCAATTATGGTTGAAGTCGTCGCTAGTACTGAGTGTGCCATCTGTAAAGGCGTCCCGCGTGCCCGCTCTTCTAAATTTGTGGTGTTATTCGAAGCCGGCCGGCGCCACACGGAAAAACGAATATCTTTATCCTTACCAAATACCTAACAAATCCGTAATCGTCATTAATTTCAACGAAATAAAAACCAAGAATGCATACAGGACACGTCCAACCAATCCCAAGGACATACCGGCCCGTATTTATAAATCGCACTCAACTTTGAGATCACACTTAAGATCGATCTTAAGTTGCTGCTTTAATTAATAGACTGAACTTAAGATCTAACTTAGGAACGTCATCTCAAATGAGTAACGCCATATTAATAAATCTATCTCAGCACTTAGGTGCGGTCTTGAGATGGAGCTCAAGAGCTGATTTTTTGAGTGCTGTCAAACCTTCACTTGAGATCATGATAATTGTTGATATTTGCGCAGTTTCGACGGATTAAAATGGATTTTGAGGATATTGTGTAAGAAATTCACTTTTATCACGTTTAATGAAGATATATTGTTGCCAGATATCCATCGCTTGCCTAAATCTTATGGGAACGTGAAGATTATTTTGTTTGGAACTAGTTGGTTGGTTGTGAGGCTTTCCCATTCAGTTTTCATGATGTACAGGAAGACAAAGGCGACAACGGATACCCTACATTGTTCCGATACCTATATGGCTCATTTCTCACAAGGGTGTTGCGAGCAGACGCGGAACGAAGGCGAAATCGTTGCGGACGCGCGGCGGTTACGCTCGCCAAACGCTTGTGTGATATAAGCTTAAGGCTTTCTCCAGAAGATCCATGTCTTTATAGGTATTTGAAGAAAATGGTAAATAAAAATACTATAATCAATATCAAATACCAGACTTTTATTACTATTCCAGTAATTTGAAGCCATTAGTTAAACAAATAAATAAGAATGTCTAATTCAGCTCTCATTACAAAGAAAGACAAAAAAATAATATAGCTAATACAAAGCTTCTCCAGTCTCCACTGCTACTTAGACCATATATTTCAGGCTGGTTACTTTCAGCGTCCAATAGAACTTCTTTAGAATCTGCAATAGATAATATAGTTAAATAACTTACAAATTAATAATGCTTTGTACTTGTAATTAAATTATGTAATTAAGGCTTTGCAAGTGTGATATAGATATTACATTACATTACAGCCTTGACACTAGTAAACCTGGTATCTACTACCACCTACTAGTAAATAGGCCTATAACATGGTTTTCTAACCACTGCTGCCATCAGAGACAGTAGCCAGAGCCCTTTTTTACAGACAATCATATATGGTTCAGACTTCGGTCTGCGATGTCCTAACCTAACCAGACCATGAATTAAGTACTTAATATATAAATTAAATAAAAACTACTTACTATTACTGGAATACACATACTAGATACCTGCCTAGGATATAAAATAGGCGCCCGAATCAATGGCACCATGAATTTCAACCATAAGCCTTGGTGCTGTTTGCGAATCGTCTTGGTCATCCTCAGTGCTACTGGTTGAGGGCACTCTACTAGGTGCATTCGATGTTGCCACTCTTTTCTATTATTTGTTTGATGGCGGTCTATTTATGTCTCAACAAACAATGATTTCATTTAAAATTAACTGTTTGTTCAAATTGATACAGGGACACAGGATCGAAAAATCAAAACAAACGTTGATTGACATGACGTGACAGATAGACAACTCAGTTAGCGTTTTGTTTCATAGGTTTTGTTTCCATCTTTACCAAGAAGATCGTAACACTTGTTATCGTAAAACTCGTAATCTTGCAACTAAAAATAACATCAAAAATCATTTAAAACATAATAAATTAATTTTATATCTGAATATTTTGTTCAAATGTGACTACTTACATTTTATCCCTATATTTTGATTAATGTTCCTAAATGTTCTTAAATGTTCGAATTGAGTAATACAGCAAAAACAAAACGTAAGTTTAAAAACTAGTACTTTGTCTGTGGTCTAGTATCCAAACCAAAAACATCTTAAGTTCATACACTCAAGAGCGATCTCAGTTGATACGCACTTGATGACGGTTTATTGATATGTGACGATCTTAAGATAATGATCACAACTTAAGAGCGTAAAACGGATTGGAATGATCCGTATCCGTTTTCTATGAGGCCGCTATGGCAGCGGCCAGTTAAACTCCAGAAGGCTATTTCAACAGTTATATTTAGTGCCACAAAATTATTATTCAATCGGTACAATATCAAAACCATGTTACTCCAAGAGCGATAGTCATATCAATAATCCGAACATCGAAACAGAATTGAATTTCAAAACCGTGACGTCACGGCACTGACGTCGTGGGTGTACAACCAGCCAGGATTACACCAAGAAGGATGTACACCACACCACCCCCCCACGAAGAAAAGAAAACTTGGCTGCACACCTCCGTGCGCCTAAATCATAAATCAAATGGTTGAGCAAAACGTACTCTTCTGCCCGACCGTGTAATGTACGAATGAGGTAAGGAGGATGGTTGAGCTGAATTTGATGGATGAGACTGAGAAACTAATTGAGTCGGAAGAGCAGAAGTAGAGTCAGTCAGTATGTCAGGAGAATGAGTAGATGACTGATGAGTAGATGAGTGTGAATCAATGTAAGCTGGTTTAACACGATCTATACTCACCACTGTTGACCTGTTGCCGACGATAATAGTGAAAGTCTTGTCCGTGCGACTTACTACGGCATGAGGACCCGAATACGGCGACGTTAGCGACGGTTTAACGGAATCAACCCGAAGAAACACGTGCGAGCAACTGCCGAGATCTTTGAAAAGAAAAACGTTTTTGCTACCGTGTCGTGAGGCGGGGACAGGACTCAGGTCAGCCATGACCGCTCGAAACTGTGACACGAAATCTACTGGATCAGCGGATAATGCAGGAGATGGGGAACCGACCAACTCACCAGGAAGATGTAAAGGCTCTCCATATACAAGCTCGGCTGCAGATGCTTTGAGATCGTCCTTCAGCGCTGCTCGCATGCCGAGTAGGACGATTGGCAAAGCTTTGATCCAGGGCTCATTCCGACACATTAGAGACGCCTTGAGTGTCCTATGAAGGCGCTCGACCATTCCATTGGCACAAGGATGGTAGCTGGTGGTACGCAGCTTCTCCGTTCCTAGATGAACCATGAGTCTACGAAAGAGGTCGGACTCAAACTGTCTTCCTTATCCAAGATGGCAGCTCCAGCAAAAATAAACCTATAAAGAAATACAACATACAAAATGCAGCACTTAAAAAACTAAAAACAACTTAAAAATCTCACACTTCACACAAGATAATTACTATGAAACAAAAATGTCCAAGCACACGCGAAATGTTTCGTTCGACGCACAAGGGCCGCGACGCAGCACACGGGAGCGGCGGAGGCGAGGGGCGCGGCGACGGCGGGCGCGACGATGGCGGCCGCAGCAGCGAAGCGATGACGACAGCGGCCACGGCGGCGTGCGCTACGAAGATGTAACCGCCTGCCAGCTGCTTGTAAGGGCGCCGCGCGCTTGACCGGCAACGACGGCGGCACGCACAGGAAAAGCTGCCTTGCCGCACGACGACGATGTGGCGATCTCTTTACTGTTGCGCCACCGAAGAAACGAATGTAGGACTCCGAAGTCGCGTCCAAGGGGCCGATGCGGTCGCAGCTACGGACCGCACTCGGCCACGAAGTAGGTCACCAATAATACGTATTGGACCCAAAAACGGCGTGGTCACCAATAAAACAGATTGAGATGATCCGTATCCGTTTTCTATGAGGCCGCTATGGCAGCGGCCAGTTAAACTCCAGAAGGCTATTTCAACAGTTATATTTAGTGCCACAAAATTATTATTCAATCGGTACAATATCAAAACCATGTTACTCCAAGAGCGATAGTCATATCAATAATCCGAACATCGAAACAGAATTGAATTTCAAAACCGTGACGTCACGGCACTGACGTCGTGGGTGTACAACCAGCCAGGATTACACCAAGAAGGATGTACACCACAAGCGTATCCGCTGAGACCGCTATTGAGTGCGATATTGAGTACGATTTATAAATACGGGCCGTAGTTCACATATAAACAGCATTATTATGGTCATACATAACTATAACAATCTAGGTAGGTCGCTAAAAGCTGTGATGTGATGTGACGAAAACATGGTTGACATAGCATAGACAAAGTGTCAAAATAATCGTAGAAGAGAACAAAAAATCCGATGACGTGACATGTTTTCTAAAGAAATTACTTGTCAAACTCAATATGACATCTTGTCAGGACTTGGGGCGAAAGGCCTGCATGGAAAACAAGCCGGTAGTTTTTAAGCATTTTAGACTTCCCGTTTTTTGTGGCCTTCGTTTATGCTCAGTCTACTTCGCAGCAAATAAGAGGATTGGTGTGAGAGTTGGTCAATATGGTTATTTTACATCCTTATAAGTCCCTATATCTATTTACCATCGCCATGTAAAGGAAAATGTGTGCCCTCAAGTTTCACTGTATGTTGCCATACAGCCGCCATATTTGAATAGCCACGCCACCATTTCTATAAGCTACCACTCTGAGATGGCCACCTGAGCTTTTTAACATCCTTGCATGTCTAACTACCCTGTGAAGGAATGTCGGTAACTCCGATTTTTCCGGATAATGAGCTAGCGCATGGACTATAGTATAGCATGTCCAAGCTAAGTTGGAACTTCAAAACATAAGAGTAGCGATCGACAAGAGAAGAAGAAGCGATGACATTTGTATGACTATATCAATTCTGTGCCCCGTTAGTACGCATTACGTTTGTTGTGTATAATTTGGCCGATCAGCTGTTGTCTGCTAGCTAAGTCAGCAAGGTCGTTCGTTTCATTGTATTTTCATTGCCAATGTGAATACAAAGGGTCTCATTACATCTTTATCGATCGCTTTGATTAGGCTTGAGGACGAGATATCCTGACTAATTGTTGTTTTGCAACGTTTGAGGGGTAAATGATTTTAAATTGATTCATTAACACCTAGGCAAAAAATAGAGAGTATGCTACTACAATACAGGTGGTTCGCTTAACCCTACATTTAGGATTTTCGCGCCTGTCAATTATTATTACATAGCCAGGATTGCTACTTTTTTTTGCTGCTACTGTCTAAAACCTCAAAGTAGAAGATGATAATTTCGCAGTCGGGTTTTTGTTTTTAAAACTGCTTGTTTTTCTTTATAATTTTGGCTGTTATTGGTATTAACCAATTGGTATTAAATGTAGCCATTGTTTGGCAAAATTCACCAATCTTACTTCGCTTTATTTTCCTTTGCATGATTCGCATGATTCAGTCCAGGCATCTTTACAATGGTGTATAAACCCTAGATTACCATTTAGCCATTAGCAATTAGACCCGATCGGCTGATTATAGACCTAGCAGTAGCAGGGCCTAAGTTAGTCATTACGCGGTTAGCAAAGACCTAGACAGTTTAATAGGCTAGATCTACTTATCCTGAAGATGTTATCTAGACAATAATTAATTTTGTAACGGAAACACTTTTCTAAAAAGTTTTAGTCATCGCAGTCATGGTTTATAAGAAGGTGTTATCTAGTCGTCGTAGTCAATAATGAGGAACTGTCAAGGGCCACGTAATTCAAAAGAAAATATAGCGGGCGCTCACATAATGCTTAGGTATTTATTATTACCTAGTAATTAATTACTACAATGTTATCTATCTCTTCGATCGAAATGCACGAACTAAAAAATCGTTGTCGAAAAAGACCAGTGCAAGTTATTCAGCGCTTAGGTACTTAAGTACTTTTCTTCACTTTTTAAGGTGGGCTTAAAAACCAAGCGACAGCGACAACGACGCGCGTCGTTGCCGCTGTCAAATGACTGGTTTGTATGGGTTTGTATGGGGACCCAGAAAAACCGAGCGACGGCGTCGTTGCGGCGCGCCACGACGCCGTCACGTTGACAGCGCGCTGAGAAGCTTAGAGTTTGTATGGGATGCGGTCGGGTTTTTCTACAAGACCGCAGCGACAACGACGCCGTCAAAATTTGACGGCGACAACGACGCGCGTCGTTGTCGCGTCGCTTGGTTTTTAAGCCTATCTTTACCCGACTGCCTCAGGACAGTTATGTTTTTCAATAGTATTTACCTACCTATGTATCCAGATATTCGTTTTCACGGGCTACAGCCCAAACGGCTAGGCGGATATTGACATGTGTGTGAGGTGTCGTTAGATTCGTCTCAGCAGCGCGAGTAACACTGGCTGTATTAAAAATTCAAGATGGCGGATTTTTAGAACAAAATACAACTTTGAAATGACTGCAGTCGGGTTTTTGTTTTTTAATACATCTGCTTGTTAAGAAATGTCAGAAAAGCCCCTATTCAATTTCTATTTTCCTTCCAAAGATGGCGCCGTCAGTGGCGGAGTACTACTCCGAGAAGACGATCTTCATCACGGGAGCCACCGGCTTTATGGGCAAGGTGCTGGTGGAGAAGCTGCTGCGCTGCTGTCCAGGAGTCAAGAAGATATACATGCTGATGAGAGCCAAGAAAGGGCAGGGGACCACGGAAAGGCTGGAGCAGTTTTTGAATTGCAAGGTAAAGTTACTCTCGCAATCTGTAACCAATAAAGACCTGATGACATTCCATCTAGATAACTTGACGACCGACCGTGCTGGCAAAAATTGGTAAGGAGAGCCGACCCTGATTGTCACGGAAAGGGGCTAGGCCAAGGAGAGAGAAGGTCAAGTTCTTCTGCTTTTTCTAAATTAAGCATCTCATTTGTGGCGGAGCGCCACATTCATCCGTACAGTCCTGAAACTCGGTACTGTATCGAAGTGATTCTGCCGATCGCTATATAGTAGGTATATACTGCCGACTGTCCAGGGGCGAAGAGAATCTACATGTTGACTAGGCTAAGAAGGGGCAGGGCACCACGGAGTGGCTGGAGCTGAACAGTAGGTCGGAAAGTAGGTAGGGATGCTGGAAAATTCGAAATGACTTCCGGTGTCAATTTTGGTAGTACCGTCATCTCCAAATTAGGTATACTGACATAACATAGCGTTAAGTCTAGAATCTTAAATCAACTGCTACTGTAAACTGAAAGGATTGATTTCAATAGATAAATCTAAATTTTTCAGGTTTTCGAGCACCTCCACAAGGTCTCCCCCGATGTATTCAAGAAGTTACGCGTGGTTCCTGGTGATATCCTAGCTGAGGAGCTGGGCATCTCGTCTGCAGACCGCCAGGAGTTGCAGCGAGAGGCACAGGTGGTCTTTCACTGCGCCGCTTGTGTCAGGTAAAGGTTTTCCCATTGGAATTATGCTAAGCTAAAGCAAAATACCCTCGTACTATCCCCGAAAATCCCCAACGACAAGCAAGTAACTCTCCAACATAAACTGTGACTCATCATCTTCAGTCATTCGTTGTCTATTCATGGACAGAGACCTCTTTTAGCCCCTTCCATGCTAGGCGATCTTGTGCCCTTGGCTTCCAGTTATGTCCTCCGTGTCATCTAATGTCATCCACCCATTTCTTGGGTGGACCGCCCCGGGTGATTGTTATTCTCATCTCAACTGTAACTATCATTTTAAAAACGTCTTTGAAGATTCTCCGAAAACCCCTACACAATCGATAGTACCGATAATATCGATCGATAGTATAGATATTCTAAACTGTATGTAGCTCTATAATACGGACGTATTGTTTTGTAGTAAAACGATACTATCGATAGAATTCCTATGTTTTTATCCACGACGGAACGGAGACGGTATATGCGTTAGGGGTGAGAGAATGTGTGTTTGTTAGTGTGTGCAAACCTATGTTACCAAATATCTACCAAACCACTAGGCCAATTCTGATGCGGTTTTCAGTGACGGATTTGGATTTTTAACTAGCGATACTATCAATAGTTTTTCGATAGAGCGGCTTTTTGGTTTATGAATCAAAGAATAGGTCGGTTCTTATCCCAAGAATATTAATAAGAACTTGACTTGAGTATGCATGTTTTTATTTCTATTCCAGGTTCGACATGCCTCTCCGGGACGCTCTCGACCTGAACACGGTCGGCACAAAGAGGGTTCTGGAGCTGGTCGGCGGGATGAGCAAACTCGAGGTGAGGTTCCCCATTATTTCCCATGTTATTCTTCTTCGAGTGGGACACCAAGTCGTCCAACGACCCGATGAACTCTGGTGTCAGAGTTTTACAATCGCCTACTGCAAGTAGCAGGCCTCTGACATGATTGTGTAACGACCACCATCATAGACATCAACCGGGACCGACAGCTTAACGTGCCCACCCGAAGTACGGCGCCATCTTGCTTTTCGGACAATCAGGTGGTTCGGCCTGCAATGGTCTAACCTGACTTGGAACAAATTTACAAAGTGATAAATATGAACTTTTTCTCCAATTTGCTCGGAAATAGCTTCATTACTTTAAAAAAAGAATACGTCAATGGGCTCATTTATGTTGTCAAGGCGCAGAGGACTGTAATAGAAATTGCCGGGCTAGGCCGGTAATAAAAGGGTTCTTAAACTTCACACTTTCGTGATTAGGTGTTTTATGGAACACAATTTGTTTGAAGGCTGAATGTGAATTTCCCGCGCATTCTTTATGAAACGGAACGTAAGCAAAACCAGCGCCAACGCTTTGCGAACTTTAAAAGTTACAACGTGTCAATTTTATCACGATATAAATATTTGTTTCCTTGCAAATTGGAGAAAAGCACTATACAAACCTCGGCCGAAATAACAATTTCTGGTCTCGTTTACTTTAGAAGCCTCGACTTCGTCTCGGCCTTCCAATGCCACTCGGCCAGAAATTGCTATATACTCGGCCTGTGACGTAATGTACTATTGTGTTAACACCCACCGGGAATTGAAACCGGAGACTTTTGCGTCGCAGGCCGATGCACCACATCGGTTGATGCTGATGAATTGCTAAGATTCAAAATTGCTGTTTTCCAGGTCCTCCTGCACGTGTCCACTTCCTACTGCCGCTGCGAGCTGGAACTCCTGGAAGAGAAGGTGTACCCTGCTAAGCACAGGCCGCAAGATGTCATGGAGTGCTGCAGATGGATGGACGACGAGCTGGTCAGCCATATGGAGGGGAAGTGAGTATTCAGTAGTTTTTGGAAACTTGCAATATTTTCCAACGCAGGCAGGATTTTCTTCTTCTTCTTCTTCGAGTGGGACACCAAGCCGGCCAACGACCCGTTGATCCTTGGTGTCCGAGTTCTTCAACCGCCTACTGCAAATAGCAGGCTCCTGACATAGTTGAGGGATTTGAACCTGCGACTTTCGGCATCTGTACTACCGACGCTGCTACTGCTACGCTACCAAATGGGCTACTGTGGCGTAACCTCTGGAACTCCTCGAGGAGAAGGTGTACCCTGCCAAGCACAGGCCCCAAGATGTCATGGAGTGCTGCCGGTGGATGGATGACGAGCTGGTCAGCCATATGGAGGGGAAGTAAGTAGATGCCTACAGGTTTAAGTACTTTCCCATAGAGCTAAATACCTAAATACAAATGGTCCTTCAAATACCAGTATAGTTCTTCACATACCAGTGCCACAGCCAGTGCCTACATCTTGACTTGTTACATGTTTGCAACTCAAGATATACGAGGTATAGCTGCTATCTAGCTTCCTCTTTTCGAGTGGGACCCCAAGTCGTCCAACGACCTCTGTGAACCCTGGTGTCAGAGTTTTACAACTGCCTACAACAAGCAGCAGGCCTCTGACATGGTTGTGTTACGATCGCCGTCTAAGTTACCATAGACAGCAACTCGATAAACCCTGGTGTCAGAGTCAAAGTTGGGTCTAAAACATGTTCTGTTTGTATTTTCCAGACTGATGGAGCCTCAGCCGAACACTTACGCGTACACCAAGTCTTTAACCGAGGACCTGGTCGTGCAGCATGCTGGGAAATTCCCTATCGCCATCGCCAGACCTTCTATTGGTAAGGCATTATCATTATCTCATCATCTTCATCACATCATCAGTAGCATGATGGGGTTCTGGGTACAACAATGCACGACATTGATAATGCCCAACATGGCATTGCCCTACACTATGCTGTACCACTTGACACTGTGGTCATCATCATCAGCTTACACCAAGTCTTTAACTGAGGACCTGGTTGTGCAGCATGCTGGGAAGTTCCCCATTGCCATCGCCAGACCTTCTATTGGTAAGTCATCCATCATCATCATCTTCACATCATCAGTAGTATGATGAGGTTCTGGATACAACAATGCACGACATTGATAATGCCCAACATGGCATTGCCCGACACTATACTGTACCACATTACACTGCGGGCATCATCATCAGCTTACACCAAGTCTTTAACCGAGGACCGGGTTGTGCAGCATGCTGGGAAGTTTCCCATCGCCATCGCCAGACCTTCTATTGGTGAGTCATCATCATCATTAGTAGCATGCTGGGATTTTGGATCATTAATAATACCCAACATAGTATTGTTCGTGCCCGACACTGTGTTTTACCGTTTTACATGACAATGTACGACACCGTAATACAACATACATTGATAATGTCCAACATGGCATTGCCTGACACTATGCTGTACCACATGACACTGTGGCCATCATCATCAACTTACACCAAGTCTTTAACCGAGGACCTGGTTGTGCAGCATGCCGGGAAGTTCCCCATCGCCATCGCCAGACCTTCTATTGGTGAGTATTTATCATTATCTCATCATCATCAGCAGCAGCATACTGGGTTTTTGGATCATTAATAATGCCCGACACTGTGTTTTACCACATTACTATGTACGACACTGTAATGTAATTGGATAATCAACAATGGTTAGTCACCCATCGCTATCTCCACATCTTCTATTTCTGATTCATCATCATCATCATAAGTAGCATGTTTGGGTTCGCAATCAACAATGCACGACATTGATAATGCTCAACATGGCATTGCCCGACACTATGCTGTACCACATGAAACTGTGGTCATCAGCTTACACAAAGTCTCTTACCGAGGACCTGGTTGTGCAGCATGCTGGGTAGTTCCCCATCGCCATCGCCAGACCTTCTATTGGTAAGTCATCATGTCAGTAGTATGCTGGGTTTTTGGAACATTAATGGAGCGCCACGCACCGCCTCAGTATGCAAAACGTATGCGTGCGCGTCATCACGCGCGTACCGGTTGTAATGTATGGGATTATTTGAGAGGCCGCTCACTGCCTGCGTATGCGTTAAACCAAACGCACTTTAAATCAAAGGATTTTGTTACGGTTTCTTTTATTTTGTTTTTTTCTAAACTAAGTATTTATACTCCACGATGCTGCGCAGTGAATGCAAATTTTCCTTGCTTGTGAAACTGTCTAGAAGCTGATTTGATTGTCTCAACTAAATAATAATCGTCAAAGTCCTGTGCGTTTGTTTCAGCGCCATCTATCGATAATTTCGCTTACTACTAAGTACTATTTTTCCGTTTTAATAACTGTCAAAATCAAAAAAGACCACATTAGGGCGGGTAGTTTGGAGTTATTATAAGTGTTCCTTTTGGTGTTCCTCAGGTTCCTAATAGCTTGTATTTCTGTTTACAGTAACGGCGGCGTTCAAGGAGCCTCTGCCTGGCTGGGTTGACAACATCAACGGGCCCACGGGGATCATGATCGGCGCAGGGAAAGGTATGTACCCTTATAGTATGTCAACTTTGTGAGAACACCGGGAATCGAACCTGGAACCTTCTGCGTCACAGGCAGTCGCACTACCACTGCGCCGCATCGGCTGTATCACCTTCCATTCGCATCTGAATATGCTGCAGGTCATCCAAAACCGGTTCATGCGCAGGGCTACTGGAGCTCCCCTGTACATGCGCAACGCCAACCTCCATATTGACTTAGGTCTCCCCACCATAAAAGACTTTATGAAAGAAGCGTCCCGTCGATTTTTCGACAACGCTGCCCATCATAAGAATCCTCTCATAGTAAAAGCATCCAATTACTTCCCCCATCCAACTTCGAAATTCAAACGCCGCCCCAGGCATGTCCTTTCTGATGATGACGATCCCATCACACTAGCAGCCGCTGCAGCCAACGCGAGTAGACTCATACACTCCACAAGCTCTTCAAGCAACCGCCGTCCCCGCCGGCGGGGACGCGGAGGTCCCTCATTTGTGCCCTTCTTTGGCAACTACCGGCATATACCCGGTAGACATAGTCCGATTCGTTCTTCCCAGAACAACTCGTAAGCCCAGTCTCGCCCCAAGGGCGTGATTGGGCTGGTTGTTTGAACAACCACCCAAACACATCCGGGTGAGCCCTCGCTCCCCACCAAATAGTCAGGTGTAGTTTTAACGGTCCCGGGACCGGAAAACATAGAGTCCAGCAAAAAAAAAAAATAAAAAAAAAATCGGCTGTATGAGGCAGGCGGGTACAACCTTATACTAGGTGAAATTTAACTACTCAAACCAGCTGGTGATAAGGAACAACTTTCCCCAAGGAAAAATGTTCGAAAAAAAATTTGGACCTCCTATACAAAATTGCCGATCTCCTGATTTGAGTTACTTTGAGAGGTCCATTTTTTTTTCAACCTATTCGGAACTCCTAAATAGGTATAGTGACCCTTCTGTATACTCTCTATTTTGTGCCAAAGTTGATTAGGACATTGCACGCTGATTATCGGTTAGAAAGATGGTTCCATCCATGCTTAGGAGGGCACGTTAAGTCTTCGGTTCCGGTTGCTGTCGATGATAATTATTACAGAACCGATGCCAGAAGCCTACTTGTAGTTGTAGACGGTTTAAAAACTTTGACACCAGCGTTCATCGGGTCGTTTGTCAACATGTTGTCTCAAACGACAGAAGAACAATATTGCGTCAGTTAGTAGGCAATAACAGTTGGTTTCCAAAAGTCCCAGAATTTCAAGAAAGCCAAAATAATGTCTTAATCGTTTTACTTCCAGGCGTGATTCGTACAATGATGTGCAACGAAGACATCCAAGCAGATATCATCCCGGTAGACATGGCTGTGAATGGGTGCATATTAGTCGCGTACACCACTGCTATTGACAAGTAAGAATACTGTGCTACTACATCATTAAAACATATCTATGATAGTGCTACTACACCATTGTTATCAAATTGAAACTTTGGTTGACATGGGCGTCAAAGAGTGCATATTGGTCGCCTAAACCACTGCTACTGACAAGTAAGTCTATTCTGCTACTACATCATTCAAACATGTCTATGATAGTGCTACTACACCATTGTTATCAAATTCAAAATTTGGTTGACATGGGCATCAAGGAGTGCATATTAGTCGCCTAACACCACAGCTACTGACAAGTAAGTCTACTCTGCTTCTACATCATTCAAACATGTCTATGATAGTGCTACTACACCATTGTTAACAAATTCAAAATTTGGTTGACATGGGCGTCAAAGAGTGCATATTGGTCGCCTAAACCACTGCTATTGACAAGTGAATTGACTATGCTACTACATCATTCAAACATGTCTATGATAGTGCTACTACACCGTTCTTAATTTATCTTCGGCCCCTGATGTTATCTTACAAACGTACCCAGTAATGGGGTCAGCTTAAACTGGCGTTTCATATAAAATATAAATAAATAAGGGCCAGAATAAGTTGATCCCTTAAACGGGTATGTTGATATTACATGTGCAAGTTTTTCCAGTACAACGACGACGCAATGAATACTATTATTTTCTTTAACCATAACTGTCTTAAAAATATCAATTTTAACCTTTAATTATTATCATTATTAGCATTTAGGATTAGAGATAACCAACGCTATTTTAACGCGTGTCTCTCTGTGAAAAATACCTGATTAATCAGAGTTTTTAAACCGTCTTCAGCAGAGTTCCGCGGCTCTATGTAGTTTCATCGTGAACACTTCGATAGCGCGTTTTAAAAAACTAGTGGCGCCACCTGTTGTCTGTTTTATGTACCACTCAATCTCTATGTAGCACTACAGTACGGTCATTTGAATACGCCATATTTGACAGCTGTCTAAATTATGTTAATGCTATGACTTAAGGTCTATTTTTCTTTGTGGACATGTCTTCTAGTACGGGTTTGACAGCTGTCAAATTTGGCCTATTCGAATGACCATATTTGTATACGATGACCATGCTTGTAAACAAAATGGAAATAAGTTTATCTTAATTTTGATGTATTGTTTTGTTAAGGAGAAACCAAAGGAGAAACGTCACGCTTTACAAACGAAAAACTGAAATTCAGTACCTATGTTGTGTTCTACTTAGAAAACTGAAAATTGTATTAGAAACTTTTCTTCGAAACATGAAAATAATAAATTGCTTCTCTTAATTGACACACTTTTTTATATTTTGAAGAAAATCTTTTAATAATAGGTAGTCCAGTTTCGTGAGTAGAACATGCCTTAAAATATTTAGAACGGTATTTAATTGTACCTCAATTTATTCTCGTTTTTTCCATAAATTTTTCCCATTGTTCCATCAAAAATCCTGATGGTGCACAAAATATGTTCACATAAATATTTCTCTTAAGGCGTTCCGTTTTCCATACAAAAGTTCAATGGATTTATGTCTGTAAAGGAGACAAGAGTCGGTTTAAAAAACTTGATGGGGAGTCTCGTGGGTATATAAGATTGTCGCAAAACACTAAAAAGAATTTTTAAATCATCAGATTTCCCCGTAAAAAGCGAGTCGCCACTTTACGAAAATAGATGGAGTTACTGCTGCAATAAATACGTTTAATTTTATTGTGCAGAAAATACTGATTGTCTTTTAACTATAAGTAGTTTTGCGACAAATTTACGTGTGCCTTCATCATTCAGAATAAAGTATCTTTAAAAAGAAACTCTACAGCTCATGTGTAACCCGACTGAAGTGCAGTTTTTCGTTTGTATGACGTAACGAACCACCTTAATGAGCTCCTATTTAATGACTGTTGCAAATATGTAAAACTAATAATGCACCTAATTAAGATAAGATAATTTATTTCAATATAAAATAGTACATACATACATTTAGTAAAGCAGATATAAAATCTTAATTAAATATACCTAACCTTATATTATAACCTTAGATATTTTTATTATTTCAGGCCCAAGGAGGTCCGCGTGTGCAACGTCACTCAATCGGGAATAAACCCTATGACGTGGGGTGAAGCACTAAATATAGGTAAATCACCTTCAATACACATACATACAGAGTGGACCACAGAGTGACGACGTCAATAAAAATAAATTAGTATGTTCCGTGATTATTTTTAGTTTCCGAGTTATTCAACTTTTAAAGTTGTATTAGAAAATAAAAAAAATGAATTTTTTTCCTGTCCTGTTTTTACTTCCGTATAAAGGCTTTTTGCGCGGTTGATTTCATAGCACAATCTTTATGATTTATACTTTTTAGCGTACAAAAAAAGAAAAAATATTGCCATTCGAGTTTTTTTTATACAACTTTAAAACTTGAATAACTCGGAAACTAAAAATAATCGCGGTACATACATGGGGTATTTTCGAATACCCCAAGATGTGAGGAATCTAATTTCTTTTTATTGACGTCACTCTATGATCCACCCTGTATATCACGCCTATATATAAGCGGCTGTAAAAACGGCCATTTACACCACGTCTAAATCAGAAGACTGTGTATCACCATTGTCAGCTTGTCGCCTAAAATTGCAATACACTTCAACTCTCAAATCCCTTTGTTGCTTCTTACGTGATCCTGATCATCATAGTGACAACCTGTCAGACGTGGTGTAAATGGCCGATTTTTACAACCGTTTACGCTTTGCCTACCCCGCCAGAGATATACGCGTGATATATGTATGTATCAATACATCCTAGTATAAAATGAAGTCGCTTTTTGCGTTTCTCTGTTGTGGAATTCGCCAACTCCTTCTAAACTACACAACGAATTTTGATGTGGGTTTTTGTAATAGATAAATAGTGATTCAAGAGGAAGGTTTATATTTATAACACATGGCGGAAAATGCCTTTTTCACGTGGGAAAATTAGTTGCAGCGAGTGAAACCGCTAACAGGTGTATGTATAAAACCCCTGTATTTTTCATCGCTTTTGCTACATCCAATCTGTAAAGAATGGCTTAGTCGCTGGGAATTAATTGTAAAACTATCCTGGTAGATGGAGACCAACTACGCAGTCAAGATACACGTGCTTAATTCGCGGGCTTGGAGTGAGCCGCTGTAGCCCAGTTGGTAGAGGCGTCGCCTGTACAGACATATGGCGAAAGTCGCTGGTTTAAATCCAGCCAGCGATGAAAATTTTGCAAGTTTTCTTAAATTGTATACCCAACACGGGAAGTGTTTTAAAAATTTGGTATTCAACCCTTGTATTTTTCTTGAAGGTCGCAAGCACGTCGACGAGTTCCCATCAGCCGTCTGCATGTGGTACCCTGGGGGCTCGGCGAAGAACTCCTGGGTCTACCACCAGTTGGCTCTCTTCTTCACACACTACCTGCCAGCTTACTTCATCGACCTACTGTTGTATCTACTGGGACAGAAAACTTTGTAAGTAACTAGAGTTTTTTAAATGTGGTAAATACGGTCACACGTTCACATGTTGTAAGACCTTGTAAGTAACTAATGTTCGGGTGTTTCAAATGTGCTACATAAGGTCATAGTCTCACATATTGTGGTACACTGGGGGCTAGGTAAGAACTCTTGGGTCTACCATCAGTTGGCTCTCTTCTTCATACACTATCTACCAGCGTATTTCATCAATCTACTGCTGTATATACTGGGACAGATGACTTTGTAAGTAACTACCTATACCTATTTGAGTGCTACAATTGTGGTCAATAAGGTCACAACTTCACATGTTGTAGGACTCTGTAAGTATCGAATATTCGGGTGTTTCAAATGTGGTACATAAGGTCATAGTCTCACACATTGTGGTACACTGGGGGCTCGGTAAGAACTCCTGGGTCTACCATCAGTTGGCTCTCTTTTTCACACACTATCTGCCAGCTTACTTCATCGACCTACTGCTTTACCTGCTGTAGACTTTGTAAGTAACTATACTGATATTTGAGTGTTTTAACTGTGGTAAATGAGGTCACACCTTCACATGTTGTGGGACCCTATAAGTAACTGATAAGGTTTCAAATGTGACCAAAAGGTCATAGTCTCACATATTGTGGTACACTGGGGGTTCGTCTAAAAACTCCTGGGTCTACCATCAGTTGGCTCTCTTCTTCACACACTATCTACCAGCGTACTTCATCGACCTACTGCTTTACCTGCTGGGACAGAAGACTTTGTAAGTAACTAGTGTTTCAAATGTGGTAAATAAGGTCACACCTTCACATGTTGTAGGACTCTTTATGTAGTACCTAAATAAGGTCATTATTTCACATATTGTGGGATCCTGTAAGTAAATACGGGTTTCAAATGTGGTAAATGTCATAGTCTCACATATTGTGGTACACTGGGGGCTCGGTAAGAACTCTTGGGTCTACCATCAGTTGGCTCTCTTCTTCACACACTATCTGCCGGCTTACTTCATCGACCTACTGCTTTACCTGCTTGGACAGAAGACTTTGTAAGTAACTTTGTAAAAGTGTTTCAAATGTGGTAAATCTGGTCATACCTTCACATGTTGCAGGACTCTGTAAGTAACTAATGTTCGCGTGTTTAAAATGTGGTACATAAGTCGGGATAACAGTCGCACATATTGTGGTACCCTGGGGGCTCGGCAAAGAACTCCTGGGTCTACCATCAGTTGGCACAGTTCTTCACTCACTATCTGTCAGCATGCGAATATTTTATAGATTAACGGTTTTATCTACAAAGAATGAATTAGTCGCTGGGAATTAGTTGCAAAACTATCCCGGTAGATTCTCTGTCTTCGTGTGGGACACCGAGTCTTTCAACGAACCGATGAACCGTGGTGTCAGAGTTTTTCAACCGCCTACTGCAAGTAGTAGGCCTCTGACATGGTTGTGTAACGATTGCCATCATAGACAGCAACCGGGACCGACGACTTAACGTACCCATCCGAAGCACGGAACCATCTTACTTTTCGGACAATCAGGTGGTTCAGCCTGCAATGTCCTAACAAGACTGGGGAGAAATTCACACAGTGATAATAATCAACTTTGTGAGTGACCCCACCGGGAATTCAACCCGGAACCTTCTGCGTGGCAGACAGTCATACTAACCACTGCGCCACATCGGCTGTCCCGGTAGATGGAGCCCTGCCATCATCCTAATTTGTATAGGTACCTAACTCGGGAAGTGTTTTAAAAGTATGGTATTTGATAAATTAATGTGAAATTGGTTGGCAAATAGTAAATGTATGTTTATTTCTTTCCAGCATGATAAAAGTGCAGAAGCGGATAACCTACGGACTAAACGTGCTGCAGTACTACACCGTCAAACCGTGGTACTTCAAGAACGACTTCTACCTGTCTCTGAAGAACCGAGTGTCGAAAGAGGACAACGATACGTTTTACACTGATCTTGAGGTGAGGTTCTACATATATAGGTATACATATCAAGCCTATTCAGGCCTTGTCGTTATCGCCAAGTTCAACAAATATTTGAGGACCATTTCAAATCGTGTAATACTATAGTGACAGGTTGACAGCCAATCGCCTAAGCTCTCGAGCCACATGAAGCTCTCAAATCCCTCTGCCGTATTTTACGTACGACACCCGCGGTATTTTCAATGCCAAGATAGCTTACGATAGCGTAATAAACCCGAAAACACAGACTGGTAAATCCAAGAGTCTTTCTAACCGACCAAACAATTTGTAAAAACATAACTCTCCTTCTGAAGCAGTCGGGTAACAGTTTATTAAAATTTTAAAATAATATTCTTTACATCTACAAAAAAAATTGTGAAAGTTTGAATAGTGAAGGATAATAATTATGTTGGATGTTCACACGCATGTTTAAAAAGCTTCAGAACTGATTTAGATAGAATTGTTTGTTTAATAGTCGTAACCTTCATCGGAATCAGTTATCTACCTAATTGATAATTTTCCTTTTTTATGTAATATCCACTGTGTGTTTTTTTGTTGGTTGCAAAATTATAATAAATATTCTTTGTTTTCCCTCAGCTCATAAACTGGGACAGCTATCTCCGGGAGTACATGAAAGGAGCTCGGGAGTACTGCCTCAAGGAAGACCCTTCCACATTACCGCAAGCTAGGAGGCTTAACAGACAGTAAGTACTAAGTAGACAAAAGACACTATTATCTATACGTTAATCAGGGACTTTTACATCAGAGACGTAGGTACACATCAGAGATTTAAACATCAAGGATTTACACATCAGGGACTTTTACCTCAGATACATTTACATCAGGGACTATTGTATCAGAGAAAAACACATCAGAGATTTAAACATCAGGGACATTTACATCAGAAATTACATCAGGGACTATTGTATCAGAGACGAACTCATCAGGAATTTACACATCAGGGATACATGAAGGACTATCAGCAAAGTCTTATACATCAGGGACTAAATACATCGGGGAGTTTATCAAGAGAGTTTGCCGCAGGCTATTGACATACAGTAAGTAGATATATTACATCAGGGACTATCTTATCAGGAACTATTACATCGGAGACTATTACCTACCTACTATTACATCAAGGACATTAACATCAAAGTCTACATATACATCAGGGACTAAATACATCATTCAATGATGGAGCTTGCCGTAGACTATTTTACCTTTACCTTTACAGCCACTACAGTCCACTGCTGGACATGGGCCTTCCCCGTATTGGGGGGTATTGCCATACTTCACCACGTTTGACAGGCGGATTGGCGAGCGCAGTGCAAGATGTTTAAATTCACAGGGAACGCTGTTGCCCATTCCCTAGATAATTATCCCTTAGTCGCTTTTTACGACACCCACGGGTAGAAATGGGGTGATGCTATTCTAAGCCGACATCACACAGCCGGAGACTATTAATAGACAGTAATATACACGTAATATATTACATCAGGGACTATCATGTCAGAAACTATTACATCAAAGACTTCTATAACATGGACTTATAACATCAGGGAATACATGAAGGGAGCTCGGGAGTAATGCCTCAAGGGGGTCTAAAAACTCTGTTGTTGCAAGCTGGTCACATCATATTTCTCTACGTCATCATGTGGTTTACACATAACGCTGGTTGACCGAGCGATTTTATATAGCGAGTAATGTTTTTAAAAAATTCAAGTTTTTTTTGTCCTAAATATTTAGAAGTCCTTTGGAAAGTTGTTTATTTTGATTTTATAGTATTAGGGTGACTGTCCTTGGTTAGATTACCCTGTTAGCTACTTCTTCTTCAAAAGCTAACTTTTTCTTTTTTTGTTTCAGACTGTACTACTTGGACTGGGCTACAAAAATCATCCTATCTTTACTATTTACCTACTTCGTTTACAAATACACCGTATTATTCTTGTCTTTTTTTAAAGTTTCGATAGCTTAAATTGTAATTTAAAATAAAATCTAATTTCTAGCTGTTACTTCTACGTTTTACTTCGGTTATTGTACCTAATGTATCATAAATAGTATTATAAATTTAAACAATAAAATATTTTTTAACAAATTCTTAGCAACTTTTTATTTCTAGTTAAAAATTTTTTTTGGCGCCATGTTTAAGCGAGCACGAAAAAGAAACTTGATAACAGCGCCATCTTGTACAAAAACTAAGTACTGAAAAAGTAATAAAAACCAACAACAGATGGCAGTTTAACAAAACAATACGGCTAGTTGCCAATAGATGCCACTAAATTATTTAGTTCATCTACTTGATACTAGATGGCGCAGTAGACCTAAAAAGAGGTTTGAAGGGATTTACGAATGGATTTTTGAAGGATTTTTGTGATCATGATAATTTCTGATTTATTATTATTAGCTTACCTACCATTGTATATCTGTTTACACAAACCGTGCAGTTCTAGAGGTGACCGTTTGTAAAATGAAGACTCCCATTCACAACTCCCATTGATTATAACTTATATCAGAGCTAGTGATGTGGTAATGTTACTGCTCGATAGTCGAAAAGAGTATCCAAATTTTAGTATGGAGCCTGGCATACCCTATGACCTTGAAAACCTGTGAAACAAAAAAAAGTCTTTTTTCATGGCCAGAGTTGAAACATGTTCTAACTTCTAATCGATAGCATAAAAATACAAAAATAAATGTTTCCTAAAGATAAAAAGTCGTAAAGGGTACCTATAGTTTCGGAGATAAGTATATGATATTAAAAATTTAAAAAAAAACACATGCTACAGCCCAAACGGCTGGGCGGATCTTGACGTATGAGGTGTCGTTACATTTGTTTCACCCAGCAGCGCGAGACAAACTTGTCGATCGGATACTACACCGGAAGTAACAGTAAGGGTATAAAGCCGAAAGGAGGTCAAGGTACTCATGAAACTGAATAATTTTCCCCATTGAACATGGATCGAAATATGAAAAAAATATTTGGACCCCCCATAGTAAATCAATCAGGTGATCGAAGATTTTGTATGGGAGGACCAAATTTTTTTTTCATATTTCGACCCTTGTTCCATGGGGAAAGTTGAAATGCTAACCATGTTCGTAGCTTTTTAAGCAGGTTAAAAATAACGAAAAAATAGCAAAATACGGCACCTACATTCCATATTCCATAAAATTACGCAAATTTAATACCTGGATCTTTGTAGATATCTATTTTATACTAATCAACGATAGGCTAAAATGGACGGAGAGTAATAGCTACGTCTGTGGATTTATAAAATACACATATTTAAAGAATTTTAATTAGATTTACGTTCAGAACCTACCTAACCTAAGTAAAATATTGCGATCTTTCAAACGCGTCTACAATTAATTAGATCGATATGAAACAGCCACTAAAAGTATAAATTTAACGATATTCATCAGTGCCGACACAATAACGTTAAAAAAACACACCTATCGGCTGAAAATTGCTTCAGTTATCGGCGAAACACCGGCGTTTAGTTTTGAAACTCAGACGCAATATTTCAGTTTGACGGTTTCGCATATCCTTTGCAAAAAGTGCCGTTTATATATCGGGGTTTTCTGGATATTTCTGCCAAAAATACCTAGGTGATTGTTTTGAAATAAATATCAGGGTTTGTCAAATAGTCAATCACCTTCTACAACGCCTATGAAGGGGCCTGACTGACATGGTTGTGTAACGAACACTGTCTTCTGTAATCAATCATACATAGACAGCATTCGGGAGCGACAATTTATCCTCCCAAGCATAAAAGCATTTTCTTTTCGGCATACCACGTGTAACTTATGTCATAAAATAATTGATTTGGTATCTCGTTATTTGACTGAGTTTCCCAGACGAAAAGGTGGCACGGGAAAACAGGTGACACCCCTGACTAGGGGTCAGTTTTTATTATAGAAAATCACAGTGGCAATAGAATGAAAATATAAAAAGAAATGGGGCCCTAAACTGCACGTGCATCTTGTCTACAGTACGCCCACTTGAATAGGCCACATTTGGCAGCTGCCAAAATCATGTTAACGCTAACTAAGACGGAAGGTATATTTTTCTTTGTTGACATATCTTCTAGTGTAAGTTTGACAGCTGTGAAATATGGTCTATTCGAACGGAAGTGGAAGAAATTCCACTTCCGTTCCTAAATGGAAGAAATTCCGTAATACATGACCATCCCAAGAAAAATTCACAATATTGAATATGCTGATTGATAACTTGTATAGTGTAGTGGCTATACTTATGTACGTACGTATTACTAGTTGGGCAATGAGATAATGACCACCAAAGTGTGAACGATGCCCATTTCGTATCACGATAGAAACTTGATAGGGATGGGACCGCTATCAGTTGTCTTTCTATCGATAAATTAATGCTAAAGGTATTCGCTTTTGATTAAAACTTTAATTTTACTTTATTCAAATGTAAAAATTCTTAAAATTCGAGTTTATTTAGATTAGATAGCTATCGCAAAAGCTATTCGTGGCTGTGGCATGTACAGTCCAGCAAAAAAGAGTAGAAATTAAATAAAATGGAACTAAAAAAAAATCATACTAAATTGTTGCCATTCATAGTTAATGTTGCCATTTAATTTTGACTTTTCATACAAATTGGCGCCCTCATTTTTTGTCTACTCTTTTTTGCTGGACTGTACCTACTTTATTAATTCATTGACCGGTCAATTGAGGTACTTTTGAAGGCGACATTTTGTATAAAAGTATTAAAATAGATATGAGTATGACGACATATTTCATTAGGTACCTACTTTTGCATGGAGTCAATATCTACAATAACGTTTAAATTTTATGTTTAACAATTATAACTCTGAATAATTTGATAAATGAAGTGTTTTAGTTTAGCCAATCTTTTAAAGCATACAATTTTTATATTTAACTATTAGTACTATTAGTATTATCTGTTTGGTCTAATAAAAAAGTTTTAAATACATTGCATTCAAAATCCAAAATTTTGAAACAGATCGCATCAAAGATTACGAACCTAGGAGTTCGACTACTCGACAATAGATGGCGCCATTACTTGAGGGATTGAAAAAGCCCTTAAAGATATATATTTAAAAATACGCCCTTTAAGTGAAAACGGGAACTTTCTTGTTCAAGGGGAGATAAAGGGCTATTGCACAATATAAGTCGCTTGATCTTACCGGTAATCCTTTTAAAGTTTTATCGGCACGTACATTTTATCAACTTAGTTTTATTATATATAATGATTAAATTATGCAGTCAAGTACTTACATTTATTTTCCGTACAAGATTATTGTATAGCAGTTTTTCTATTCTTGGCAGTTTTCTAGTTGGTTCAGTGTATTCAGAAGCTTGTATGTAATAAAATACACTTCCCATCAAAAAAATCGAAACACCTCGGTTTTTCTTGTTTTTGGCCGAATTAAACACCATAAAGTATTGTTTGCATTAAAAAAAAATATGTGACTGTGAAGCTGGCAGTTTTGTCTTTTCAGTGTGTATAAAAAAAATCAAAATTCAAAGTTGGAACCCCACCTGTTTGTTCAGTAAATGAGATGAATGACTGAGACACGTTTGCAGTTTGCGCCATTTAACGATTCATAACATTTTCGACATTAAAATTTAGAGCTTGTCTTATCTTATCTTAAAACTTTTGCTTTTTTTAATTGTTTACTGTGACTTTGAATCGCCTGAAAAAAGTTAGATTTTATCTGAATCATGGGCATTTTGCCCGTAGAAGCCGCCCAAGTGGTGACATTGCCAAATTTTGGACTTGGTCATCGTTTTGTGGCTGAATGTTTGCATTTAAGCCTGACCTTTGTTCATAAAGCTTACAAACACTATCAGAAGACTGGTCTGTTTACGCGACGTTCAGAGTCTTTCAGAAATCGGGTCAGTTTTGACCGACATGATCGAATTAATGTTATGAGTTCTATGCAAAATCGACGCCTTAGAGCTTTTCAACTGCGGCAAAAGCTATCAAATGTACAAAAGGTGGCTGAAAGTGGCTCTACAATCAGAAGAAGGTTAAAGGAACGCAGACTAATACCGCAATAAACAGGAAACGGGCCCAAATCAACTGCAGACACGAAGACAAAATCGGTCATGCCGTCGGCGCTGATTCCTTCCCAAACCGTTCACGAACTGTCACCATAAATGACCTCTCTATCAATGCAGCATTGAGTAAAGCATTTTTAATCCCTTCTGTAAACCATAGTGCTTCCGTGGTTACCATTCAGCGTAATTCTACACTCAGCAGAAAAGAGGAATTTGATCCACTGAGTATACGACCAGTTTAGGTGCTCACTTGCAAAGTTAAGGCGCGCTATTTAATTGTCTTCAGTTGATTTTGGCCCGTTTCCTGGCTATTGCGGTCTACGTTCTAAACGTTCGTACGTTTTATAGTCTACGTTCCTTTAACCTTCTTCTGATTGTAGAGCACCTTTTGTACATTTGATAGCTTTTGCCGCAGTTGAAAAGCGCTAAGGCGTCGGTTTTGGAAAGAACTCATAACATTAATTCGATCATGTCGGTCAGAACTGACCCGATTTCCGACAGATTCTGAACGTCGCGTAAACAGACCAGTCTTCTGATAGCGTTTGTAAGCTTTATGAACAGAGGTTAGGCTGAAATGCAAACATTCAGTCACAAAACGATGACCAAGTCCAAAATTTGGCAATATCACCACTTGGGCGGCTTCTACGGGCAAAATACCCATGATCCAGATAAAATCTAACTTTTTTCAGGCGATTCAAAGTCACAGTAAACAATTAAAAAAGCAAAAGTTTTAAGATAAGCTAAGACAAGCTCTGAATTTTAATGTCGAAAATGTTATGAATCGTTAAAAGGCGCAAACTGCAAACGTGTCTCAGTCATTCATCTCATTTACAGAACAAACAGGTGGGGTTCCAATTTTGAATTTTGATTTTTTTTATACACACTGAAAAAACAAAACTGCCAGCTACATAGTCATATAATTTTTTTAATGCAAACAATACTTTTTGTTGTTTAATTCGGATAAAAACAAGAAAAACCGAGGTGTTTCGATTTTTTTGATGGGAAGTGTATACAAGATAATCTTCGATAGTGACCGATCTCCATCCCCGCACGCAATACGTTCCGTTACACCGATATGTTCGCGTGTCGGCCAAATACTTTTGTTTACTAATCATTGTTGGTGTTTACGCTACTGTGTGCGATCCACTTTCAACTTAAACGAACTGAACAACTTTTTTATAAACTGTAAATTCAGTGATCGGTTGTGGTTCTGGATTTCGTGGCTGAGGTTTGTGGCATTTACTTAATTTATTATAAATAAGTGATAAATTGTGTATCGTAAATGTAGGCGCCTATGTAAAATAGTCCATGATCACATTTGTAAAACAGATCATAGATAATGTTACATATATAATATAACATACATAATATCACACCTATCATGAAAGTTTTCATATTTTAAAGGTAATTTGACATTATTGGCTGATTTCACGTGACTAGTATACAAAACGTTTAACAATTAAAGAACAACAGTAGATATTTACCAATAACAAATTAACTTTAACACTTAAAGAACGATAATAGTGAAAAATGTTATAAACAGGTCACTACATCTTTATGATTCTCCACAGTAAATGTCCTTTTATTTATTTATTTGTTTCTACCACCGAATTACTGATACTTATATGTACCTACCTACAGAAAATATATTATTATTAATTAAGTCTGTAAATTAATAAGTAGGTACTCTTACTTTCCAGAAAAAATCGGTCCTGTATTCGATGAACTAGTGACGATACCTACTTACTTACTGATAATCTTGTTGACCATTAAAATTAGATAAATGTAATAGTATAAATTAGTTTTTGGAAGAAATTTGTGTCTTTGACCGGATATCAGTCACAACTCATTATCTTATATTAATAGTTAACGCGACCCAGTTTCTTAAAATGTGATAAACAAAAAACTGACTGTTGTCCTAACGGAAAAGACAGACACAATTTATATCTAATTAATATTGTAATGAGGAAAGACTTTTTTTTGTATTTTATAATTATTATATTGACAAACACCGAAATGATTGAACCGAATTCAAAAAACATTTTTCCATTGTGAAGCTACAACATCCTTGAGTAATAAAAGCTACTATGTATTTTTACGGACAAATATCACAGTGCTACAGGAAAACGGGTAACTAAGTAGCAGCGGAGAGACTAAAGACTGCTGAAAGGGCCGCTAGTTTATTTTATAGGTTTACGCGACTTACTTCTTACCTTCCTAATTATTTTTTATATAATTAATGTCTTATTAATTATAACTGCTTGTTCAGTTTCAGGTACCTTGACTTTATTAAAATTAAGGTTTTTTTTTCAAATTACGGAACAGTCTAGGCTGATATAATAATAGCATGCAAAGCCATAGCCCAAACCGACTACAAACATAGGCACGACCAAGTAGCTAACATTTTACACCAAAAACTTGCTCACCAACATAACCTAATCTCAACGGTTCAGCCATATTATAAATACAGCCCACAAACTGTCTTAGAAAACTCAACGACCAAACTTTACTACGACCGAGCCATCCTTACTGACCGGACAATTCACTACAACCGACCTGACATAACATTAATAAACAAAACAGACAAAACCGGATTTTTAATTGATATAGCAGTCCCTAACACACACAATTTGCAAAACACGATAGCCGAGAAATTGACAAAATACGTGGAACTCAAGGATGAAATTATCCGAATCTGGCGCCTCCAGAAAGTTACAATAGTCCCGGTAGTAATTTCATCAACAGGCGTAATACCGAAGCAGCTCCACCAGTCTCTCAAGACACTCAAGCTCTCGGCTAACACATACAACCTGATGCAAAAGGCTGTTATCTTAAACACATGCCGCATAGTACGTAAATTTTTGCACAATGAACACTCATCACCACAAACTCCACCGACAATCTCACAACCTGACATACGAATCACACGACCTGACACACAAAATATACCAACAATCACACGACCTGACGCAGAAAATACACCGACAATCACACGACATGACACACAAAACTTACCAACAACCTTACAACATGACACACAAAACTATCCAACAATCACACGACTTGATACACAAAACTTACCAAGACTCACACGACATGATACACAAAACATACTAACACTCACACGACATGACACACAAATCATAGCGACAAACACGCGACCTGATATACAAACTAATCAGAATTTAAACCCTGATATGCACTTGGCCTAGGCCCGTGCATATCGGCTTACCGGTGAAAACCGAGATAAACAAAATGTACCAAAAAATAATAATAATAATAAAATACGTTGCAACTGCAAAATAGAAAGGGTGTCAAAATTGATTTATTGTGATGAGTAATAAATAGTTGTGACAAATAAAGAAAGCAATTCAGTAGCCAATCGTAAAACGAAATACTAATAATACTGTTTTATGTTACACATGGTTTACACACGCATCACATGTTTTCGCGGTATTTTCCGGTTTTCTTGGCGATGGTTAAATTGCATAATATAAGTACCGTAATTCGAACAGGCCATATTTGACAGCTGTCAAAATCGTGTCAATGCTATGACATAAGGTCTATTTTTATTTGTTGACATGTGTCCTAGTATGGGTTTGACAGCCGTCAAATATGGCTTATTCGAATGACCGTACACAAAGGCATCATATCGTGCATAGCACTTGACATGTAAACAAAACAAATACAAATACAAATAAATTTATTGAAAAGAAATTGCTTAACCTAATTTACAATTACTAGCGGACCCCGCACTAGGTTAGACCTGTATCGCGGGAGTCCAGCATTGGGTGACATATGGACGCTGCATTGGGTGTCTGGTCGACATTTCATGTGACTGTCAAAATTTGCAATTTTAGAATAGCGCTCTCACTTTCAGCAAAAAGATAGTAGTCATCATCATTTTTGAAATATCTTCGGTTTCTTCAAAATTTCGCACATTTTTTTCTGTGCTTACATGAAATTTTTTTTTTACTGATTACGCGTAAAATCGTAGACAATTTAGTTGAAATCATCTCCTATCCTTTTCTAATCCTATTTTACTAAAAGTGACAGCGTTCTTCTAAAATTGCTATTTTTACAGTAATATGGAAAAGATGAGAGATGAGAGATGTCTATCAAAAACTGCAATATCGTGCGGCCTTTGTGATGCCTACAGTTATGGTCCTACCTCACTGCGTTTACAGCACGGTATAAGCCGTAATATGCTCGTATGCTGACTAAAGCTATAAGTAATATATTCTATTTAAATTTTAAACGAAGAGAAGCAAAGGTTACATCCGTTGTCTTATCCAGTGAGGGAGTGACTTTCGATCAGTGAGTTTGTATGTAAGTACTGCAATTTTTATATACTCAAATCAAGGTACGTACCTATTATTTTTGTTTCATTATTATTATAATATAATATTAAGTTATTGTTAACAATGACATTAATATTTATTATAATTATTTTACAATTTAAAAAGTACAGTATTTTACCTGCCTGATGACTTGTCCCCTAAAAGCAAGTGCCTTTAACAATAATGAAGAATGTATATTCAAAATAAATAAATAAACTACGAATACAGAAATAATATCAAAAAGAAGATAACTCATCAGAAATCTAGAAAGCATTATTTTATGGAACTCATTTTTAATCTTAAGTCAAATAACTTATTATTAACGAGTTTTCTTAATTAAACGAACGAAAATACTAAAATAATAGCCGAATATTTGATTCTATTCTCTATGTTATTCTATTCTCTCGAATACTTTGTGCAAAAAAAATATATATCAGTATTTTTTTCTTAACCGTATAGCAATGCGAGCTTTTATATTATTTTGTGCAAAATTCAAATATCATAAATGATTATATAAGGTCCTATTAAATCCACTGCAAATATTTTAAGGGCATGCGTAAATATGTATAAGAAAAACATCTAAGGCATTTTAAAAAAATCGACACGCTAGATTTTTTTTTCATTTCCAAACAAACTTTTTAATTAATTACGTGAACACTCTTTGACTGCCCTTCCGCCGCGTAGAGAGGATTCACTTACATGGCACGCACACTAGCAACCAACCAATCAAAGCACCTTTTCTTGGCGCGTAAATTAATTCGTCGAAGTGTGTGTTTGTAGGACAAACAGGGTGCACTTTTTTCGTTTTGTTTTTTTTTTTAGTTAAATGCAATTCTCTTGAAAACTAGCGTGTAGATTTTTTTAAAACTTTTCCTAGTACATGCTTATATTTTATTTGATCTGCCCCTAAAATATTTGCAGTGAAATTAAGAGGACCTTATATAATGTAAATGATTACAGACAATTCACAAGATTAAATTAGTTTGATATTATGAGAAAAAAATTAACAATCAGACGGATGGACTGTTCAAAATGTCTGATAAAAAAATATTACTGTTCTACTTACAAAATAATAAAATATATCCTACTAACATAATTATATACCAAATATTGGTTTATACGAGGATATGATTTCTTAGATTACATTAAACCTTTATTCATACCTACAGTCCCGGTCATTCACCTCAAGCATTGACCTACGATATTATACGGAGTAGTACCTAACACCTAACTTAGGTCTGAATTACACATGATTACACTCGTACCTAACTTAGATCTGAATAACACTCGTAAAATATATTATTATACTTACTTATTTAAACGGAATTTATGTTAGCTGTACATCCGATATTCTTCAGATACTCTCACTTGGGATCTAATTATATCGTTAGGTCTTACGAATAACTTGCTTCTTGTTTTTTTTATTTATTAACATGCAATTTTACTTTTACCTACGTCAAAACCTAACTAATGTGTTCTTGTTTGTTATGTCTGGAATAAAGAGTGTGCATTCCTGCTTGCTTTAGGTACTTATAGAAAATATATTTATTACACCGGCCAATCTCCACTCGGTCCATTTTAATTTTTAAATGAAAATTAAGACTAACTTACTTTCATGTTTCGTGTCACTACGTAACATAAAAAGCTAATTTATTATTTTTACTTAATTACAATAACATTCTATTTTTATCTTACATCAGCTGAGCCTGGGTAAAATCTAAAAATAAATATTCACAATACTAATGAAATCAGTGAGTGAAGTCTGTTTGTCATTACAACAACTTTGCATTCAGTTAAATAATGTGAATAACTTATTTCAACCTCTTTGTTTCGGTTCATCAATACTATTATTTAAAGCATGTTTGTCTGCCACGCACATTTTACACGGTTAAGTCCCCATATCGCAATATTCATCGTCGCCTTTTAATATTAAAGATTTAATTGTCTATTTAATTGTTTTTGGTTCTGTAAAGTACTGAAATTTTTTGAGAGACAAAAAAGCAGAAAATGTGTTCATGGATAAATAATAATAGGTACCTACATACCTATTATGTATGTAGTGGCATACATTTTATCAAAACTATATCCCTTGCGGGATAGGCAGAACGTAAACAGCTGTAAAAACAGCCACGTCTGACAAAAGTTTGAGAGTCATTCAGAAGACTGTGTATCACTATAGCGACAGGTTATTAGCCTGTCGCCTAAAATTGCAATACACATCAACTCTCAAATCCCTTAGTTGCTTCTTATGACACCCACGGGAAAGATATGGAGTGATGCTATTCTAAGCCGGCTCCACACGGCAAATGCATACCTATTCATGGTCATAAAATCTTTAATAAACATAGAAAAGACAATAAGGAATAAAATGTGTACATACGACATACGTATTAATATTTAAGTAACGTACATAGATGATTGCTCTTTGTTTGATTAAAAGATACACATCGTTCCATCATGTAGCCGTATAGCTTGGCTATTAAACAACAATGCCTACTCTTGTGATTAATAGATTATAAGCAAAGAAACAAAATAAAATAATAATGTAAGTAGCTATGGTGTAGGCAATATAATTTGACCCTTTTTAGGGTTTCGTAGTCTACCGCAAAGCCTTATCATTTCGTCTGTCTGTCTGTACGCCGCGCCCTTATAATTATAAATTTATAAGTTTTAGACCGAACGATATGAGATTTGCAGTGATGATATTTTGAAACGATATGGAATATAGTTCTCAACCTTAAGTTTAGGACATAAATACTGTATCACTCAAGTTTTAAAAAATATAAAAGTTTTTCAATTTGCGGCGGAAAATTATACATGTGCAATTGTGCAAACAAACCAGCAACAAAATTAATTTTGTAACGCTAAAATCTGATAATATTTAAACGTTGACTACAAAACCCTATTTATGAGCGTGTCTGACACGCTCTTGGCCGGTTTTTTATTTAAGTTGAATTTCCTGTTCTTTTTAAGTTTCTAGACTGTCTATGTATTTTATCTATCAATAACTTTGCTTTTAATATAACTAGATGCTGTTTATTTGTTTCAAAAACATTTAAATATTCATTATTTCAAAAATAGCTAATACATTTCTTTACTTGATAACTTACCATAAATACCTAAATGTACCGTGTCCGTGTTAATTTTATCGATATTTTTATTATAAGCATTGGTGGCACTGGCACCTCACTAAACTAAAACTTTCGTTTCGTTGTTGAATGAAAACTGAAAACTCTTTGGTCTGAGAGTAGGTCCGGGAGATTGGTTTTTAACGTTTAAAAAAAATATTGAAAAAACAAAAAACCGACTACGGTACCGAACCGAAAAGAATCAGCCGCAAGTTCATAATCATAACTGTTAACATAAAGCAAAAAATAATATAAACAACAGTTATTGCAAATCAAAATGTCATTTTATGTAGTTTGGTTGGTGTGCTGCTGACAGCACGTACCTACTCATTCTCATAATTACAAAAGACAAGGTCACTGTAAAAGTTCGCGATGGGTAAAACCAGGTACCACCTCTTTAAAACTCCTGGTAAACTATTGACGTAAACCACAATTCATTGAGTATTATATTACTCATGCAACCCAAAATGCAAATTTAAAATGTATTTTTACCCTATTGCTTCAGGAGGGTTATGTTTTTCGAGAGTGTATGTAGACAAGATATTGTGTTTTCATGGGCTGCATCTGCACTGCAGCCCAAACGGCGGATGGGCGGATCTTAATGTGAGTTGTCGTTAGATTCGTCTGAGCAGTGCGAGTGACACTGGCTATATTAAAAATTCATAAATTCATGATGGTGGATTTTAATCGCAAAGCAACTTTGAAATTATCGCAGTCGGGTTTTTGTTTTATAACACTTACATCTGCTTGTTGTAAACAGTTTTCCTTTTCCGCTTATCGGTAATTAAGTAACGCATAAATAACTTTTGGATGATGACGATATTGACCTAGGTATAATAAAGTTTTTTTTATATTTCAGGTGAGTAGGTAGGGTTTGTGGTTTTTAGGTTGGAATAAAGTATTAAATATGATCTTGATCGTGTTGACCTATATATAACGCATGGGTGCGGGAGTAGGTTTATCTCAGTTCAGCTTTCTGCGTCAACTCCTACGGGTAATCGTAAAGAGGTTACAATCAAATCCGGCTGCCTCCGGGGTAAATTGAAACTATGGGGCAAATGTAACAGCGTGTTTATTTCTGAAGACTCATTAATGATTCTTTTATCTGTCACTTCACATCCAAGTGTTTAAAAGTAATATTATGTCTTTCACTGTAGACATTTTTTATTTTAATTTTGTCAATATTAATAAAATTAGTCTTAATAAACACACAGCTCGGTTGGAAAAAATATAGTCACTGCCTTTGCGTCAGGTTAACCTTCCGTCATTTTGCTTTGCATTCAAAAAGATGCTATTTATATATTTTTGCCGGCAGCGACCCCAGGAGCCATGGCGCCTACCGTGTCGGAGTTTTACGCGGGAAAACATGTCTTCATCACCGGCGCCACTGGTTTCGTGGGCAAGGTAAGATAACATCACTCAAATAGCCGTAGAAAATGTACCTTATCTGAATAAAGTGTGTAAGCTATACTTAGAGTGCGCGTATTGACCCGTAACGTACTGTCACTCAAGGGTAAGAAATACTTCCATAGATCTATTCTTCCATAATCTACTTCAAATGTATGAGAAGTATAGAGGTTCAATAGTGTTGTCGCTGTCGTTTTGCTGCTGATAGACAAAGGTTGTATTCGTACTAGTGCCACCCGTTCATACCCAGTAATACGCACTCTATAGCTTGCTTATGTATACATATTCCAAAGAAATTTAACTACCCTGTGAAATACTTTTAAGGATTCTATGACAGAACAAAGTCTCAAAGAAATACACGTTTTTATATTAAATAAGAAATATATCTTTTCAGGCACTAATCGAGAAACTCTTACGCAGTTGTCCAGACGTGGACACCATCTATTTGCTCATGAGGCAGAAGAAGGGACTCAATACTGATGAAAGGCTCAAAGAGCTTATCAGTCAAAAGGTAAATGTAAAATATCCAAAGACACTAAAGGTAGGATGGGGTTAATGAAACCATGGGGCAAATGTAAGTAATCCCCTGTATTTTTTCCCAACTAATATAGTACTAGTGTTGTAGGCTGTTATTATCGTTCTGTCCTGAGAACCAATTTGTGATTTATTTATTTCACTTAGATGCAAATGCGATTCGTTTACACTCAATCTACGATGGGCGTAATTTTATTTATTTAACCATTTATTGTACACAAGAAACATTACAGGACAAAACATAAAGAAAATGGACACAACAGGCACTGCTTATCTCTAAAAAAGAAATTTCTTACAGCAGACCTAACGGAGAGAAATGGCATTTTAGGGGATTAAACTCTCACAACAGGGTTAAGCTACCTGACCTTCTATGTTTTATAGAGGTTGTTTCAACTTGTGATTGGCTATAATGATATTGCACGGCAAATATTTTACTTAAGTAAGCTGTTAGTTTCCGTTATGACGACATCAGAGGTTAGAATGTCGCATGTCGCTCCGGAAATAGTGTCATCGAATCCCACTTTTGATATATTTTAATATAAAACATGGGTAAGCATTTGTTCGCAATCTCACCTGATGTTAAGTGATGATGCAGAAGATGATGGAACATGTTCGCCCAGATAATGCCTATTCACACTCGCCTTGAAAAGGCCCAGGTTATAACGTTCCGGAAACAGATCCGCAGGCAGGGAGTTCCACTCTTTAGCACCGCTCATTAAAAATTCAGAAGCGAAGCTCTTTGTGCGAATTTGCGGGATGTCTACGATATATGTACCTATCCGTTGCAGGTATTTGATCCCTTACGCGAGATGAACCCTCGCGCTTTCGACAAGCTCCGCCTTATCCCCGGAGATATCCTGGAGCCGGCGCTGGGCATCTCCGACGAGGATCGACGGCTGCTGCAGAAGAAGTGCAACATCGTGTTCCATAGTGCTGCTTGTGTCAGGTACTTACTGTAATTTGTACTAAGAATTCTTCTTTTCGAGTCGGACACCGAATCGTCCAACGAGACGGTGAACTTTAATCTAGACACACGGCAGTGTGTCCGCCAAGTTCGAGCAAAAAAAGCGACACACCGGCCGTGGGTTATATTACACGAACCATTTCGGGCCAAGTTCGACCCACCTATAACTCAAAATCTATTTTATCTACGCATATGAAATTTCTAGTATCTGTCGAGATCTACTTACTTATCTGAAATACAAAATTTCATTAATGTACCTATTGTAGGTCCTGAGATATTGACGTCAGAAAATCGCTATTTTTATTATACACTCACTGACTGACTCACTCACTCACTCACTCACTCATCAAAAACCTAGACCACTTCCAATGGTCGTACGTATTGACTTGAAATTTGGCATGGAGGTAGGTCCTTAGGTCAAGGTAAAGGAAAAAATCTGAAAATGGCCAAGTGTGAGTCGGTTTTAAAAATAATGAAGGTGTAAATTCATACCCCTAAGGAACTAAAACAAAAAATTTATCTATATCTTCCAATCGTCGTAACGACCTAAAATTCGTTACGAAGGTTTGTATTTTGTCAAAGTAAAGTATAAATGAGATATTTCCTTACCTTACTTAATCATAAGAAAAAAAGAAAATAAACCTTACAAAAATAAATGAAATCCCACCCAAAACATAAATGTGAAAGGCTGCCAAGTTCGATAATATTGGAATGCTCCGCCTATAAAAGAAGTGAGATCTAAATAAGTACCAAGTTCCATACACAGACCTCAGTTAAAAATAGTTACAGGAATGCACACTTGATTTTCCGCAGTTTGAAAGTAGATTCTTATTTCCAAACTGCGAAAAATCAAGTGTGCATTCCTGTAACTATTTTTAACTGAGGTCTGTGTATGGAACTTGGTACTTATTTAGATCTCACTTCTTTTATAGGCGGAGCATACCAATATTATCGAACTTGGCAGCCTTTCACATTTATGTTTTGGGTGGGATTATATATCACACGGATTTTAGCACTTACATTTGGGTTCAATTGCGGTAGGTATCGCGACGGTTTCGGTCCAGTTGGTGGAAAATCCGTGTGATATAATTAAAGTTAAAATGGCGCACTTAAAATTTAATGAGACGGTGAACCTTGGTGTCAGTGATAGACCCACAAGAAGTAACGAAACAGATATCAAGAAACTCATAAAACCTAATAACTTTTCATAAGTAGGAATAAAACTGATGGAAATGCAAAGAAAATAGCTATGTTGTAGTCCCATAGCAAAGTTCGTATACTTTATCGTTTGTCGTTTAAAATTGTTCTATTTAAAGGGCTGGTTTACCAAAAATCTTTCACTGATTTTGAACTACTTGCTTAAAAAGGATGACAGTGATATTGTCTGTTTGCAGGTTTGACCAAAAGCTAAAAGATGCCGTGGCTATGAACACGACTGGTACTGCCAGAGTTTTGGACCTCGCTGAAACTATGGAAGTTTTGGAAGTAAGTGTTGAGTCCTCGCGATGAAAGAAATGATAACTTGATTTTAAGAAATGATATAATAGTAGGTACTGCTTTGGATGACGCCTGCCCACCCGCAGGACCACTTATAATGTATCTGCTACAGTCCGGTATTTAATCACCCTCTATAATTTAAAAGAGAACATTTCAATAGTGTTTTTACGAATACCTGCAGCAACATCTATTGACATTCAGGTGATGAAATCTAAATCTCACTCATACCATTTCTCTAGGTCTTCGTGCATCTGTCAACAGCGTACTGCCGTTGCCATCTAGATGTGCTGGAGGAGAAGCTGTACCCTGCTGTTCATCCGCCGCGGAAGATCATAGACATTGTGGAGTGGATGGACGATTCTTTGCTACATCACCTGGAACCAAAGTAAGTATACTTGCGCTGATATTATTGATTGCGCAGATATAAATGATATAATTGCGAAGTTTGGATCCCAAATTGGCAACATTGTTGTTGACATACTGTTCAAATACCATATAAAGAGAGAGGCAAGCAATAATGTTACTAATTCGGAATTCTTTTCTGCGCAAGTTCTAAAGATCAGTATCAGTGAGAGCGAGAGAAACTATCCGCATCTAGAAAAAACAAATTAACACTCAGAAACATGAAGGGGTTAATGCGCAAGTTTGCGAAACTGGCCAATTGTAACTCACACCACACACAATTTGACACGATTATATAAGATGGAACAAAGCTAGTAGTGGGGCAAAAGTAACACGGGACGCATGCATACACGCTCAAGCAGGTGGGGTAAACGAATTGAAAAACCCTGAAGCGTCCTTCAATCAAAGATAGGTATATGTTTGCGATTTTGGCATTGTTTTGTTGATATAAAAGAATATTTTATATTTTCCAGATTGATAGAGTCAGAACCAAACACATACTCGTACACAAAAGCTATAACCGAGGATCTGGTTGACGAGTACGGCAGCAAATTCCCGCTAGCGATCGCCAGACCGTCCATTGGTGAGTAAAATTTGATTCGTATGCGCAACAATATTTCACACACGTTTAGAGTGGCCCAATTTATCAAAACCATTATAAAAAAGCATCCAAACCTATTTTAGTCACAAAATCCTTATACGATTTAAAGCATCTGTTGTACCTATTTTAAAAATTAATTGTGTATTGATTGATTTTGACAGGTTTTGACCTTACGCATACCTATATAAAATTATTCCCTTTCGGTTACTATCTAAGATGATGATGAGTGGATGCCGTGCACCCAAGTGTGCATGTAACTAGAGTTTTAAAATTATCTCTATATAACCTTATTTACAGTCCTGAAACTAATGTCAATTTCCTGTACTTTTTTACTATCACTATTTTTCAGTAACCTCTGCATCGTATTATTATTTTTCAGTGACCTCTGCATTGAAAGACCCATACCCAGGATGGGTGGACAACCTCAATGGACCCACAGGTCTTCTTATAGCAAGTGGAAAAGGTGGGTAACTTTAATATCTTATACCCTTTCCCTAGGTGTCGAGATGGCCTTGCCAGCGGATTCTATTTCCATTGGGTTTTTGTTATTGGGGTTTATAAACAAGAAATGACGGTTTTTGTTGCATTCTGTAAGCTTATCTAGGCCAACCAAAGTAATGCACGCGAGTATATAGACCTTAGCAAAAAGAAGAGGTAACTTTAAAAAATCTATAAAGCTAATCTAATATATGATCTATATATATGATTGCTCTTGAACAACAAGCATTAGTTTTTTACTGCGGCCTTATTTCCACCGGGACGTGAGTGAAAACTGAAACCTGTAATCCCTTGTCGCAAATATGTCTTTTTAAATCCATTTCTTTGATCTTGCAGGAGTGATTAGATCTATGCACTGCGAGCCTTCATACACGGCCGACGCTATGCCTGTAGATGTGACAGCTAACGGCTGTATACTGATAGCGTATGCCACAGCGCTGGATAAGTAAGTATCTTATATACCGGGAGTAACAGAAAGGGTATAACAAGCCGAAAGGAGGTCAAGTTACTCATGAAACTGAACAACTCTCCACATGGAACATGGGTTGAAACATGAGAAAAATATGGGCCTCCCATACAATATTGCCGATCAGCTGATTGATTTACTATGTGAGATCCAATTTTTTTTTCATATTTCGACCCATGTTTAATGGGGAAAGTTGTTCAGTTTCATGAGTACCTTGACCTCTTTTCGGCTTGTTATACCCTTTCTGTTACTCCCGGTATATAACGTGTTCTGTTATACTCTCCGGCGTAATTTGAACCTTGGTCGAATGAAAACACTGTCAATAGTGCTTTAAAATTTAGTTAATTCATTAGAAATTGAGTAATAATATTTGCTTTTATTTTAATAAAATGTGCATATCTACTTATTTTTAGTTATATACCTACACATTTTACTTTTGATTTCTTTTTCAGACCCAAAGAGACAGTTGTATACAACTTGACCCTCTCCGGTATAGTGAAGATGACTTGGGGTGAAATTATTGAACTAGGTAAGACTTATAACAATACTTACTTTAGTATAAGTTTACCTACTTACAGTACAGGAGTTTTTGTACTTATGAAAATGTATGACTGGCATTAAATGGCAATTAGCCCAAAATATTTGAAACCAAAAACGTCCTTAATTTTTTTTGTACATATTGTGAAATATTATTACTGCCATTTTACGCTCTGCGTTCCCACAAGATTATGTGTATGTATGTTTTTAGTATAATTGTCTTTTCTATGTCGTGACCAAGATGATTTTAACCTTTTCAGGGCGCAAGTGGGTGAATGTATACCCTTATACTGTAGCCCTGTGGTACCCAAATGGTACCATCAAATCCTACTGGTGGCACCACCAACTCTGCGTTATATTCTACCACATGATACCAGCATACCTGGTGGACATGCTGCTCTTCCTGTTAGGCAGAAAGACGTTTATGGTAAACATACAGAAGAGGATCAATGATGGCATGAAGACTATCCAATATTACACGACTAAGGAATGGTACTTCACTAATAACAATTTTAGGTGAGTACATAATTAGAAATAGAGTATTATAGGTACTGATACATTTTACATTTTTAATCAGTGAAAGTCCTAATGTGATTTGAGCCTCAATAAAATTTGCAAGTTTCAAACTTTGACTAACATAATATTTTTTGGAACAAGTTCAATAGCACCTAATTTTTATTATGCAGAGCTCTACGCGATCGTATAAGCAAAGAAGACGATGAAACCTTCTATACAGACGTAAGCGGGGTGGACCCAGACTTATATCTCAGAGACTACGTTCTGGGCGCTAGACAATTCGTCTGCAAGGAGGACCCGTCTACTCTACCTAGAGCACAGAAAATACACAGGATGTGAGTACACCTTCACTCGAAGCAAAGCATCCATACAGCAACATTCCCATCAGATTTATTTTTAAGATGATACACCTATGTCATTGTAACTAATATCTCTGTGTTCTGAAAAGGTTAAACCAGCTCCTGAAACTGGAGCAGCTTACCCCAAGGAACATACCTCACCCCATTAAATAATTTCAGTATATTGTGATAAGCACAGGTAAATGAAGATGATTGATGAATGAATATGATTTTAATACCTTTTATTTTTTCAGACGTTACGCCGCCGATGTGATCGTAAAGACTCTACTGACGATTCTCTTCGTGTGGTTCCTCTACTCGTACTCTCATGTATTCGCTTCCGTCGTTGGGACCCTTGACAACACCCTGAAACAATTGTCGCCTATAGACCAAGTGAAAGCCGACGGTATAGCTAGTATGTCTGTATAGTTTTTGATTGTTGATGAGAAATAGAAATCTATAAATTATGTGTTAAAATAAAAACTGCTACGTGGGGTAAATATGTAACTTTTTTTAGGAAAATCAGAAAAACTATTAGCAGTGTTAGTCAATTAATTAAATAAAATAAAATTTCATTCATTAGGTTTTCCTAAGTTTCAAATTATTACTTTTTTATTTTACCCCAATAATTGAAACCAAATTATTAAAAATTAGCAATAATTAGGTACCCACCGTAAGAATAAATAATTATTGGGTACGTTTTAAACTTACTTCAGTCTTCATCGCACATTTGAGCACGTGGCACATAAATCAATTTCAATTTAAATCAATAAATTTACTCCACAGGTCTAATATAATATTTAAAAATTAATATGCCATAAAAATATTCTTAGTTAAATAAGTTCATTACACCTTACCCTTAGTTATCGGCCGATTGTTAGGGTTAAAATAAGATACATGTTGTAAATACCTTTATGTAACTTTGTATCTATAAATAAAGTCGTAATTTTATTAAATGTTGTACTTATTGTAATTTCACCTACATTTTCACAAAGTTACTATATATAAAATAAAAATAAAAGAATACTGAAAATACCTAGTAAAGGCAAACAAGCCCTTATAAAAATTGGTACAACTTACCCCAAGGAACTGGCCGGGGGCAGGTAATTGAAATGAAATAACCCTCCTTTTGATGTAGTCGGGTAAACATAAATACATAGATGGCCTCTCCATTATGCTTAGTGCAAACTTTTTAGTGCATACAGACTGAAGGAAACAGTTCAGAGAGATACAGTATAGGGTGTAAAGAATTTGTTAATTAAAAGACGACAATATTTTCAGTTCCTCAAATAAAGTGCATTGATAGATTAATGTATATGACAATGTTGTAGATTTATCTGTCATTCATTTCATTACCTTTTCAAGCAATGCGGATTTTCCGTCCAGTTCTGGCCCGTTCATTATTTTTCCATCTCATTGATTCAAAGTGTTCAAGAGTTCAACTCAAACCAGTGACTCAAACGAATTCTTTAGGTTTTGCATCCAGTCATTAATATATTTTTTATTTCTATTCTAGGTATAAACAAACCTTTACCAAAAATACCTCCTTGTAGTACTTATAGCGACACCTATTAGTGAGTAGTTGAATCATGAATTTCAAACCCTTGTATAGTAGAACAGCTACTCACTAGTAGATGTCACTAGTGAGCAAGACTAGAGATGTGCCAGGTTGACAATCACTATCGATAAAATTTCAACTTAATTTATATTTTATTAAAATTAAATATTCTATTCATAGAAAAAATAAATATCCCATAATCTGTCCACATCTACAAGTAATACATAATCAGATCAGACAAGTATCAATGAAGGCGTGGCGTGACTCCAGCGTCCCCAGCTCGTGCTATCAAGTCATCGATACTTATTTATCGACTCAACAGCAAACTGCACAGCACTACGATTTTTTATCTGTGCTCACATGTCACGTTAGAAAAAAAAACAATTTTCTCAAAATGGCCGAAATGTAAAGACGTGTTTTGTATTTTTTGTCACAATGGAGCCCATAAACGCGATATTTTTCGAAAATAACAAATTTGCAAGTAGTGTCGACCTTGCCGTAGTGTCGAACAGTGGTGAAACAGTGGAAATATTGCCAGGATTGAACTGTGCTCGGTACCCGAGAGTGTGCGTTACCCCGCCTAAGTTGTCCAGACATAAGCTGTTTTTCAAGCCTTTTCCAGATATTTCCATGTGTCCTCCTCAAGGAACAATGTGTTACTAAGTGTAAATGGCTTAGCATCCTCTTGAAACTGTGATCGTAGTGGTTAGTGATATCGTGATAGTGAGTAAATTTCATCATGAATTTCTGGTCGCATGACTGGCGCGATCGTCGTACCTTCCACCACCAGGGTTTACCCTTCGGTACCATGCATCACACCATCGCTAATTATAGTACAGACCCGAATATGACAAAGAAACCAGATTTGAAATCGTTTGAAGAGAATATCTTCACGAAAATTCACTCTATACCTGATCCGTTGAAGAAAAACCTGGCAGATACCGTGATAACGGGCAACAACAAAGAGAAGATCGAAACACCTGTGGAAGAGAAGGAGTTTTATTACGAATCCGACATAGGACCAACATTTACAGAGACAATGGAGCATTCTCAACAAAGGAGAGACTTTTATCCATCGCTCACAGGTATTACAAGCTTCATTTCAAACGTCTTCGGTACAATATCAGGCGCGATGTTTCAGAGAAGGCCTAAATCGCCCGTTTCCCAATACTACGATTGTTTTGATTCTGATTCAGACATACCTCACAAGATGGCATCCGAGAGCTGGCAGCCGGCCAATTTGGTTGATCAAAATAAGAAAAGAGCTCTCGAGCAGTCTGGCTTGGCTAATGACGATATGAACAATTGCAGGGCCACCGTGGCCCAAGTCGAGAGTAAAATCAGTGCTGTACGCGATTTACTCACAAGCAAATCCCTTCCAAATGTGTCTAAAACACCCAAAATACGCCCAAGACGCCCTAAACGAGCCTTCATTGAGGCTGGAGCAGTGACAGACAGTTATGAAGACCATTCCACAGCTGACAACTATGTAAGTCTATCCAATGATGATTATATAGAATTCATTGCTATACCAAACAATTCAAATGAACAATTTTGTGATATTGAAGCGGCGAAAATGAAAACTCAAGTTGGCATTGTACCAGAGAGCACGGATATTGTTAATACAATACCAGATGTAACCCCAAAAGTTCAAATTTCAACTCCTACTGTGATAAATAAAACTGAATCGAATGAAGATGCAAAAACTGTGGTAATTGCATCTTGTGAAGACAAACTCGCTAAACTCAAAGCTATGCTCTCTGATAAAAGAAAAAAGACAAAATTATCTTCAGAATCAACTGAAACTATTGATGAACCTATATCACAAAACTTACAGAAATCTGAAAAAATATCACCTTTAATTATAGAAACAGCACTACCTCCTAAATCAATAGAAAACCAAACTACTGTGAAGGAAAATACCCAAAAGCCACCTAAACCTACAAAAGTTATACCAATAGAGAAGAAACAAGACAAACGTTTCAAAAATCCTTGCAGACTGACTGATAAAAGGAGAAAATGCAGAGTGCGGAATAACATTAAAGAAGACATGACTTTTGCCAATGAACTAGATTCTGAAGAAATATCTAGTGTTGAAAATTCTCCTGCTATCAAATCTACTATGCAAAGACTACCAAAAGCTATTCCAATAACGAAAAAACCTGATAAAGACTCCTTTGATGAAGTGAAGGGAAGATTTCGTTCAGCTTCAACAGACAGTGACGATTCCTTCCAAATAGTGTTCTCTGATAGCCCAAAACTGACAAGAATGCGTAGACCCTCAGATTGTGATTCAGAAGACTCTTTTATCGTCTTCGAGGGCTCGCCGAATAATTGCTACACATCTAACAATCTGTTTGAACATTCTACAGATGATTCAGATACTGAAATGTCCGATATTGATTCAGAAATGAGTGATTCTGGTTGCCCTACAGATGTCTGTAAGCTCTCACATACCCTTTCAAGGACCTTTAGCGATTTAACTGACAATAGTCTGTTTGATGAATCAAAACCGTTGGAAAAGACAAGTGTGGTGGAAGAATTAGACAGTGATGAAGTAGACTGTGCAGCAAGGACTGAGTGGAAGGAACTAGGAGATGTGCGTGTGAAGGAACTTAGTCCGGTGAAAGAAGAAAGCCCAGAGGTTGAAAGTGATAGTGAAAGTGCTAATCGAGGATTGCTCATCGATGAAGCCAAGAAACTGAAAAGAAAGGGGCTGCCTCCGAAGAAGGTAAGTTTTTAAGTTGATTACACACTAAGCCAGATTCCCCGACTGGGCAACCACCCCAAAAAAACAATTGTTTGATAAGAAAATGTTATTCTTGCAATAACATGGAACAATCACTTTTCTTAAACTTCTACTTTTCTGGGGAATCTGGTTTAGTATCCCTTGCATAACATTTAATCTGCAAGAAACTTATTTTAACTAATATTCAGGATACACATTGTCTACCTCCGTCATAGTATACCTTTCTGTCTACTTCTAAATAACAACTAGATAAATAACATGGGTATGGTATACCCTAAATTACTGCTACTATATACTTTATTTTAGCCAATTTCCTTGTTGCCAGAATAAAATATTTGCAAGGCCGTCTCATTGCCACACAGTGTAGTTTTGTCCTATTTTCAATGTTGACTAGAATATTATCAAAACACTATTAATAAGAAAATTGCAGCTATTTTGGATGTGGTACTAAACTACCATCTATACTCATAGAACATAAAAATATAAAACTTGTATGTAAATTTAAAACATGCTTAGTAACAGATATTAGCTTTGTAGTAATAGTGGTTCTGTCTGTAGTTATTATATCCCACCTGCATATCTAATTTAATATATTTCTTCAAGACAAAACTGTAGTGTATGAAATTTTAAAATTACACACACTATTTTAATCAAGCATGAAATAGTAGAAAAATAAAACAAAGTATGATTTGACCCTGAAAATGATTCTTAATGCTGAGGTAGAGGCAAAGCATAAAAATTATGGTTAATATTTATTTATTATTTAACACAATACAGGCTGAATAAACAGTCTAGATTTTGCAATTATGCTGAACAAACAAAGGCATCTCTACACATTTGTTTTGTTTTCGTATCACACGTGACTTATGGCGGCTTAGAATAGCATCACCCCAATGCTATCTCAAAATTGTGACCAAGGGATAAATTCATTCAGAGAATGGGAAGCAGTTCTGCGTGAGTACAACATATTGCACTGCGCTCGCCAATCCGTCTGTCAAATGTGGTGTGTATCGAAAAATATCCCCTCCTTCATAAAAGTAGCCATTTAAACCACGTCTGACAAAAGTAACAATCAAATCCCCTAGTCGCTTCTTACGACACCCATGGGAAAAATATTGGGTGATGCTATTCTAAGCCGGCACCACACAGAAATATGCATACTAATAGCTTTGTAATGAATTTATCAATTACCTGATAAGAGACCTGTTATTTCGTCGCTTGCGTCACATTTTATTAGTGGAATTCTTTGGAATTATCTAACTTACTTTATTATTATTGCATTGCAATGAAATGGTTTTTTTGTAACCTTTGTTTCATGTAAGCAAGACATTTATAAAATAACATGCAACTTGGATTGCAAAATCAAACTTTCGCACTTAATTCGAGATCTGTTTTCGTAGTTTAGCTAGTAGGTAATGGTTGTAGTTTGATCTCCTGGTAGGTCTATGTTCTGGAATCCATATTCTAGGTTTGGTTCTCAGTGGTGGAAGGTACCCAAAAAGTTTCAGAAGATACGTATCACAAACTTTTGAAACAGAATATTTATACGTGATCTAGGCAATGCATATTGAAATATTTCATGGTCTTCCTTCTATGACGAAAACATATAAAAAGCATGTAATAGTAAATGCACTACTGTTCTCACGTATGAAAAGGGAAAATATCTATTTCAGGTAAATGGACTCAAGGTAAAGATAAACGTGCAGAGGTATAAAAGGTATTCCCCAAGATAGCAAAACAAAACAATACCAATATACCAATACCATTCTTGTTATGGCTAGGTAATTTACCTATGACTCATAATGACCTTTATTTTCACAACACAGTCAAAGATTGCGTATGACGTAGCGATCATCTGATGACGCAGTGTTTATGTACCGACTTGAAAAAGGAGGTTATCTATTCGTCTCATATGCGTGTAACATTGTGACATGCTAAGATTAATAAAAACGTTGATAATCGAGGTGTTTTCTTAATGCTTCTGAGCGTTCCCTGTTCCCAATATAGCTGCCAAACATGGTGAGGAAGGCAATACCCGCCAATACCGACACTCACGGGTAGAATTGGGGTGATGCTATTCTAAGCCGTCATCACACGGAAAATATTAATGTTATTTTACCCAGTTTGTTTGCACAACACATTCTAAGATTGCATGTGACGTATCGCCAATGCGTCACCACATCGCTCATCCTCATCATCAGAATATGACGTGGCTTCATCGTAAGGTTCGAAATAATCCCGAGGTCATTGCCCGACCTTCTTCCTGCCACGTACGAAACAAAGTACAGTCGAGCTCACGTCCGGTTAGACACTCGGACCGCAATAGCAAGACTTTTATTCATAACTAGCGGCCCGTTAGTGTTTTCACCCGCTGCAACTCATATTCTCTCTGGAAAAAGGCATTTTCCCGGTATGTGTCGTACATAAATATATATATTATTATATACCTTTCTCTTGAATCACCCTATTTATTACAAAAAACCGCGTTAAAACCAGGTGCGTGGTTTATGAGGAGTTAGCGAATTTCACGACAAACATACAGAGAAACGCAAAAAGCGACAACAAACACAAGGCACGATCCCTCGCCATTCAGTCGCTCTCTTAAAGAGATTAGGTTAAAGTCATTATTTAACTCGAACTAAGTACTTAAACCAACTCTTTTAAGGGTTCAGCATATCCTGGCTTTCGATACAGTATTCACTTATCTATCAAGAGTAACCAGTTTAAACCTGCGGATTGAACTAAAAGTTGATCGTACGCTTAGTTAAAGTTGATCTATTGCGTGTTACTGTTGAGTGAGGTAACCTTGGGGTTAGCTGGCAGAATACTAGCACTTAGACTAATAAGTAACCTATACATAGAGTGGACGTATCGCCCCGCGCCGTACTGTTAAGCGTAAGCCATAGATACCTACGTCAAATGTATGAGAAGTACAGAGGTTCAATAGTGTTGTCACTGGTGTTTTGCCACTGATGGACAGAAAGGTAGCATTCATACTAGTGCCACCCGTTCATACCCAGTAAGGCGCACTCTATAGCTTGCTAATATGTACTCTAAGTAGCTACTATTTAGCTACGCACTTTCAAATAGGTACGTGGTTTATTTAGTATGTGTTAGTAGGAATGAAACAGCGTCACTTCTTATCACGTAACTAAGAACTATGACGTCATACATAGCTGAAAAATACTAAAGGAGATCAATATGTAGATGGTAGCTATACTATATCAACTACATTAGGATTTTTGCACTTACTGTGCTACATTTTTCACTAGTTTTCTGCTCTGCTTTTGAACCCGCAGCTGTTTTTCGGATGGGAATGGGAATGACTTGTTTTTGCGTGGTAATAGGTAGCATAAAAAAAGGAATGAGAAAAAGCATTAAATGTTTCCAGTTTATACTCTATCAGATAGCAAGTGGAAGACAGATAAGAGTATCTATGTACCAATTTTCATCCAAATCCGTCAAACTGCAAAAATCTTTCAACATTAGAAATCTGTAACTTCCCTGTGAAATATATAGGCTAATTTTACCGCGGGACTTACGGATCTTATTTCCCACTGTGAAACAGTGTTATCAACAGGTGAAAACGCGTATCTATCACGCACGGCATTATGTCGGGGCAAAATTAATTGTCATGAATGATAGATAAGCACGAATTAAGTATTGGCGGACGGAGAAGTTTTCGCGTATCGAAGAGCCTTGGTACAAAAACCGCCTTTGCTGTTCACCCGCCAGGCGTTCTGCATCCACTCGCAAACCGCTTGTGTGATAAGAGCCGAGAGGTCGATACCCAGACATACAACACCTACATTGAGTACCTAATTTCTCAAATAATGAATGAATTTGCCGTGTGGTGCCTGCCGGCATAAATTGCCATGTGGTGCCGGCTTAGAATAGCGTCACACCATATCATCTTTCCCGTGGATGTCGTTAGAGGTGACTAATGCATTCAAGAGTTGATGTGTATTGCAATTATAGGCGACAGGCTGACAACCCGTCACTATGGTGAACATGGTCAAACTTCTGTCAGACGTTGTTTAAATGGCTGTTTTTTATAGCCGTTTACGCTCTGCCTTCTCCGCATGGGATATAGTCGTGATATTTGTATGTAAAGGTCGATGCCCGTACGTAGGTACAACACCTACCTACATTCACTACGTGATTGCCCAAATAATGAATGAAATGCACGTCGGATGAATGGAATATTTTTAGACTGTGAATAGTCTAACGCGGGTGGGTGCCAGGAAGTCACTCCAGTCCGGGAATGCTGTTGATAGTGACTCAGGTTTCTAGGTAAGGTCGATATAGTCGATCCAGATAACTTTCTGGCTGATGTGGCGCAGTGGTTAGTATGACTGCCTGCGACACAGGAGGTTCCGGGTAAAATTCCCGTTGGGGCCACTTACAAAGTATTTTATCAATCAGTCAATTTGTTCAAAGTCTGGTTAGGACATTGCAGGCTGAACCACCTGATTGTCCGCAAGTAAGATGGTTCCGTGCTTCGGATGGGCACGTTAAGCCGTCGGTCCCGGTTGCTGTCTATGATGGCGGTCGTTACACAACCATGTCAGAGGCCTGCTACTTGTAGTAGGCGGTTGAAAAAACTGACACCAGGGTTCATCGGGTCGTTGAACGACTCGGTGTCCCACACGAAGAGAGAAACTCCAGTGCGGAATGCTGTTGATACTGTTGATAGTGACTCAGGTTTCTAGGAAGGATTACAAGATAGAGAAGTATCACCCGACCCTATTTTGGATTTTCGCGATTGTCACTTGTTACATAGCTAGGGTTGCTACTGTCGAAAATCTCGGAAGTTTTTGTTTAAATAAGGTAGGCCCGCATTTGTCTGCTATCTCACCTGTCGGTGAGTATAAGAATTTCAAAACAGCAAAATCTGATACACGAACGCAATATGATTCTGACCCAATTTTAATTAAAGAAAAATATGACGGTCGTGGCAACCTTCTTCCTAGTTACTTTGAATTCCTCTGAGATTCCGGTTCGTTCTAGAAAAATTCAGTAAGCGTCAAAATCGTCGCTAGTACTGAGTGAGCCATCAGTAAAGGCGCCACGCGGGTCGTCTCTCCCTAATTTGTATTGATAGTGACTCAGGTTTCTAGGTCGGGTCGTATCGGGTCGATCTGTCCTCAATTCTTCTGTAATCCTACTAATATTATAAAGGCGGATGTTTGTGTGTGTGTTTGTTACGACATCACGCAAAAACGGCTGATTAGATTGACATGAAACTTTGCAGAAATATAAAAGGGCATCTGGAATAACACATAGGATACTTTTTACCACGGAAAAATGTCTCATTCCCACGGGATCACGCATTTTCCAATATTTTTGAAATAGGTGGCGTGACTGAGCCGATTCGCGTTTTAAACGTTTTCGGCGAAAACTAACAGCGACATCTCTTGGCGAATAATACTTTCTTCCCGCGGAATAATAGGTTGCAGCGGGTGAAACCGCTGACGGGCAGCTAGTGATAAGATAAGTCTGACCCACACTCTAGTCAAGACCGATTGCTTAACTTGCCTTCTGAAGTACAGAACTATCCTATTTTATTGGCTAAGAATACTGGTTCGTAAAAGGCGATGTAGAGTTTTTGACCTCGGCTCATTATCTGTCTATTATGGTCAACCACATAATTTTGTGCTCTAACAAAACATGCTGCGCCGAGAGAAACGGATTTGAGCTAAGGGCAGGCAACTTATAGCTTAGGTGCGTAGTAGCGTCGTCACGTTTGAATCCATAGAAGAACCTATCATGACATCATAACGAGATGAACCAATCAAACTTTGACAACAAGTGAGTCATCTTCCAGTATTTATTGATGGACAATACTAGGGAATGCAATCCCGCAAGTAAATTTCAGTCCCGGTATTTGCGGGACTGGGCAATCTCAATCCCGCGGGATCCCGGTATTTGCGGGATCCCGCATGCTGTTTATAATTCTTCCAAAAATATGGGAAAAACAAATTATTACTCAGCATAACTTTCTTTTCTTCTTTTTGTGTGTGGCACCAAATCGTCCTATGACCTAATAACTGAAAAACTGAAAGTTTTGCATGATAACATTTGGTTATGTTGTTTCCAATCTATATTAGCCTATTCCACTGCTGGACGTAGGGCTCCCCCAGGGAACGCCATAAGGCACAATCACCCGTTTTGTCATCCATTCGCTACCTGCCGTCTTTTTATAAGTCACCGGTCCATTTGGCTGGAGGGCGTCCAACGCTACGCTTGCTGAAGCGTGGCCTCTACTCGAGAACCCGCTTTCTCCACCGTCCATCGGTTCTACGACGAATGCGATCAGCTCACTGCCACATCAGCTTGCAACACTTCCAGACTATGTCCGTCACTTCAGTCTATTATCCTTTCGGATTTTATCCATTATAGAGATATGGAGCATAGACCTTTCCATAGCTCTCTGAGTGACATGTTTCCGGTGGCCCAGTTTTACTGTCAAGTTCCACGTCGGTCATGACTGGTAGGACGCATTGATCGAACACCTTGATCTTGTGGCACTGTGGCAAAGATGATTCGAGGATGTGACGCAGCTTCCCAAATGCTGCCCACCTAAGCTGCACTCTTCTGGTGATTTCAGCCTTAAAGTTGTCTCTAACCATCTGCAAAGTTTTCCGAAGGTAAACGTATTTTTGGACGTTATTTATTGTTATTTACTGTTTTCAAAGGCAGTATCATTAATCATTATGAAAAAAAGCCTAACTATGCAAAAATGTTATTGTATTTATAGTATCGTTAGTTTAAAGGTTTCTAACTTTACAAGATATACGTCACAACGTATGTATTTCGCAAACTTTCAATCCCGCAATCCCGCGCGGGATCCCGCTCAAATTACGACCGGGATCAGTCCCGCAAAAAACATGCGGGATCCCGGTATTTCGGGATCCCGGTATCCCGGTATTGCATTCCCTAGACAATACGTATAGTCCATTCGCAATGACATGACCAGCCTAAGCGGGAGGCCAAGTTACGCTAGTCGCAATACTTGGATACTAAGTAACTTAGTCTCCACTCCAGCCCAACGTAACTTGACCTCCCGCTTAGACTGGTCATGCATGACACTATGATTTTGAATAGACTAGGTATAATGGACATTGGATTGTCACATCTTAATACAATACACGCATACACCCACGTATGATTGTACGTACCTACCTACAAGTTTGCAAGGGCTTCTTGTACTTGGATGACTTCATTAATAACATACACAAATCACGCCTTTATCCCTTGCAGGGAAGACAGTGTTCACGGCCATTTCAGAAAATAGTGTCAGGTTCTCAGCCTGTCGCTTAAAATTGTAAAACGTACACATAAAATCGTTCCAGTTCCTTTCGCCTCTTACGACACCCGCGGCATTTAAAATGAGGTGATGCTATCCTAGTAAAGTAGTGCTGGTTAAGACTATCTTTTTTGCTAAATAACGATGTGTAGATATTTTGCTAAGCGATGCTAATTTAGGTGTCTTTCTATGCGAAGAAAGTGGTTTTGATAAAGGGATTAGACATCCGATAGTGTTATGATATTATGACATTGATAAGATAACGATAATTAAATATTGCACAACCATTCAGATATTGAACCTGTGACCTTTTTAGTAGGTATTGTTTGGTGCATTTGTATTTTTTCATACAAAAGTCGTTTTAAAACGTTTTAAAAAGTAGTTAATTTGACATGTTAATAAAGTAGTGGATTCATTGCATAGATTTATTAATACTAGAATTGTCCTTAACCTCCATATGTTGTGGTATGAGCACAGAATAAATAAAATAAGTTTCGTAATTTGTGACATGACCTCTGTCTAGCTAGTGGCTACAGGCCCGAGGCGTAGCAGATAGTACCCTTGAATGCCACTTACCAGTACGAGAGTCGTGGGTTCGATCCCTGTAAGACAAATCATGAAACATAAAATAAATATATTACAACAATTTAAATTTAAATGTGAATTTAAAACGTCTAATAGGAAAACTATCAACCTATACCAATGATAAGTTTTTCATTAACATCCTTAGCGAAATGCTTCAAAACCGACGTTTTCAGGTGCATATGAACTCCGAGAAGAGCTGATGGCGTGTACAGAAAAACGGTCTCCCACAGGGTAGTGTCCTTGCACCTATCCTGTTCAATATTTACACCAATGACCAACCGCTTCATCCTGCTACTAATCGATTCATATACGCGGATGATCTCGCGCTCACAAGTCAGGCTAAGAGTTTTGAGGCTGTTGAAAACCACCTGTCGGAGGCTTTGGCTGGCCTCACGAACTACTACGAGGAGAATTTCTTGAGGCTTAACCCATCGAAGACAGAATCCTGTGCGTTTCATCTTTGCAACCGGGAAGCTGGCAGAAAACTCAAAATCACGTGGTGTGGGTGGAGTACCCATCAACCATAACTGTACGCCAAAATACCTCGGCGTTACTTTGGACCGAAGTCTGACGTACAAACAAAACTGCGTCAAGTTGAAGTCCAAAGTAGGTGCTAGAAACAATCTTCTGCGAAGACTAACCACCACCAAGTGGGGTGCATCCCCTCATGTCTTACGTACCAGCAGTCTAGCTCTATGTTTCTCGGCTGGCGAGTACGCGAGTCCAGTATGGGCACGGTCAGCACACGCCAGTCAGGTTGACGTCGCTCTAAATGAGTCGTGCCGCATTATCACCGGCACACTCAAGCCGACGCCACTTTCCCACCTGTACTCGCTAGCCGGGATAGCTCCCCCAAGTAGTCGCCGGCATGCTGCTTGCTCAATGGAGAAGGCGAAGCAACTAAACGACAGCAGACATCCGTTACACCATCACGAATTGCCACAATCTCGCCTAAAGAGTCGAAATAGCTTCATGAGGCAAAAGTACCCAGAGGATGAAGCCACGAAAATACGACTTGAGCATTGGGCAACGTTGTTCCCACCTGATGCGTCCCATCTTCCACCTGCCGAGAAGCTTCCCCCTGGTTGTGACCTTCCCTGGGCTGTCTGGAAGTCACTTAATAGACTCCGGGCTGGTGTAGGAAGGTGCCACTATAACAGAGTCAAGTGGGGCTTTTCGGTGGATGACAGTTGCGACTGTGGAGCTGTCCAAACTATGGGACACTTACTCTCCTGCCCCATTTGTCCAAACTCATGCACGCTTCAAGACCTGCAAGAAGCAAATACTAGAGGCATTTCCGTGGCCAAGCACTGGTCAAAAGTTATTTAAATTGTTACTATCGACTCGATGAAGAATTACAACAATGGTTCCAAAGTGAAAATTCTTAAGTACGATATGCCCTAAACAACGTGTCCCATTTAATCCGAAAACAAGGTTTTCATCGTATAAGCTTTGCTTAGTTTTGTGTAGACTCGCTTAGATCGCACGGTGTCTCGTTTAGGGATAATATATTTTTTATTTATTTGCCTGCCTCATGTATCTAAATAATAAGAGCCAGCTCAACAGCAGAAGATGCTTGCACTTTTTGAACTAATAACTCAATCATTCTTGAAATTAATTCGATATTTGTCTGGACATAGAACTTCTGTGGTCTCTGAGGTCACCTGCTCATTCCAGTCAAAAACTACTTTATTTCATTGAATATACAGATAATTTTAAATTTCTTAAGTGGTGCCATAAGGGCGGCCCAATTATGATACTGTGATGTGACCTCTATCTAACCACAAACGGATGTTTGTATGTTTGTAAACACATTTTCTATGATAAGGTGTTTGATATGGATTCGTCGCTTGTATTTAGTCTAGAATAGTTAGTAGGTAAAATAAATAAACAGAATAATCACTCTAGGTAGGTAGACTTTACTAGTTCGCCGTGTGGTGCCCATTTCTACCTAATATGGGCGTCGTAAAAGACGAATGGGCAGTGTCGTTTCCTATTTTTCCCCATAAAATTAAAACAAAGTGTTTTCTAGGAATGCTACACCTTGCACTCAGCTCGCCAATTCGCTTGCCGTGTCCAATTACGATACGAGTTACCCTACTCGCCATTTACGAGATTAACGGGTAGAATTGGAGTGGTGCTATTCTGAGCCGGCATCGCATAGCTTCAAATTGTGTTCCTAGTGTAAATATCAGAGGCCTGCTACAGTTGAATAACCCTCCTAAGGCAGTCGGGTAAAAACTCTGACACCAGGGTTCGTCGGGTCGTTGGACGACTCTGTGTCCCACTCGAAAAGAAGAAGTGAAAATAAAACTGCTATACCTACGCGCTATTGACATTTCCTTGATAAAAAGGCAATTTTACTTTGATATCGGTGGTTACTAAAACCACGATAAGTAATTTTATTATAATGTGAATGCACACATACATACATATATCACGCCATATCCCTTGTGGGGTAGGCAGAACGTTAACGGTCGTAAAAACGGACATTTACACGACGTCTGACAAAAGTTTGAGTTATTCAAAAGACTGTATCACCTTATTCACAGCACAGGTTGTCAGCCTGTCGTCTAAAATACACATCAACCCTCAATACCCTTAGTCACTTCTTACGACACCCACGGGAAAGATATGGGCTGATGCTATTTTAAGCTGGCACCATAGACATAGACATAGGCACCACACGGCACGTTGTACACATATTTGATAAGAAAGGCAATTTTTCTTGATATCGGTGGTTACTACAACCACGATAAGTAATTTTATTATAATGTGAATGCAATAAGTACCTAATGATGAAATACTAGCAACTTGTTGCTGTACGAAGGAAATGATAAAGTCCATTTTATGACTAAGGTCGGGTTTTAACCTTTAACACAAATTTTACTATCACTAATTTCAATATTTATGTATGGTGGAACACACCTTTTCTTAGTTTATCCTTCAACCAAACCACTAATTTCGTTGAATGACTTATATATCACGCCTTTACCCCTTGCGGAGTATGCAGAGCGTAGGCCACGTCTGACAGACATTTCAGGCCCATTGCATTAAAAATATGTTTCTCTTTTCGCCCGAGCCGCGTTTAGAGTAGGAACACAAATTGTTATAAAAAAGAGAAAATTATGCATTAGAAATTTTCTCTTTCTACAGTATCAAGCATAGATAGATAATTTTGAGATTAGGGCCAGGATTCCAATTGCTCAGTTGGTAGAGCGGTATAATGGTATTTTACGGTCCCGGATTCAAGTCCTGGCCAAAGTCATGTTCATTTGATGGTTATTTACTCTACTTTCCATGTGGTGCCGGCTTAGAATAGCATCACCCCATATCTTTCCCGTCCCTTGGGAGTGTCGTAAGAGGCGGCTCAGGGATTTGTGAGTTGATGTGAATTGCAATTTTAGGCGACAGGCTGACAACCTGTCACTATGATGATACCCAGTCTTCTTCGTCAGACGTGATGTAAATGGCTGTTATTACCCGACTGCCTCAGAAGGAGGGTTATATTTTCGAGAGTATGTATGTATGTATGTGGACAAGAAAATTCTTTTTCACGGGCTACAGCCCAAACGGATAGTTGGGTTTTGACATATGAGGTGTCGTTAGTTTCGTCTTAGCGGCGTGAGTGACACTGGCTATATTAAAAAATTATAGATTCAAGATGGCGGATTATTACAGCAAAGTACTACTTTAAAATTAACGCAGTCGGGTTTTTTGTTTTTTAGCACATCTACTTGTTTACAGCAGCCGTTGACGCTCTACCTACGTGTGATGTATGTTACTCTATCGAAGTGTCCCGGGTTCGACTCCCAACCAGTTTGTTCAGTTTGCAAGCGCCGTCCCATATAGTATTGTGTTATAGACGTCTAATAATAGCCTGGATACGCCAAAACATTAAAGTAAAACGTTTTTGGCCTAATTCCAATATTTTTTCTACAGCCGGCACAAGGTCGACATTTTATGTCCGCTACAAATACTAGCATTTAAAGTTCAATGGCGATTGGAATAATCAAAGCAAGATATTTGCAATTCTTTTTTATGTGCATCAGTACATCAGCATACCGGGAGTAACAGAAAGGGTATTACAAGCCGAAAGGAGGTGAAGGTACTCATGAAACTGAACAACTTTCCCCATGGAACATGGGTCAAAATATGAAAAAAAAAAATTGGACTTCCCATAGTAAATCAGTCAGCTGATCGGCGATTTTGTATGGGAGGTCCAAATTTCTTTTTCATATTTCGACCCATGTTCCATAGGGAAAGTTGTTCAGTTTCATGAGTACCTTCACCTCCTTTCGGCTTGTAATACCCTTTCTGTTACTCCCTGTATATAGCAGTCCACTGTTGGACATAGTGGGGGCATTATATGGCGTACACTTATAATGAGGGACAATTTCTCGTTTTAAAAAGATTCACTGTATGTATGTAAGTATATTGATGCTAGATATAGGTCTTGACGGATAAACCCGACACAAACAGCCAGGGCCAACCGTATGGTGGTGGCTAATCCACCACAAAAGCATTCCCAAGGAGGGTTGACGTCTGTTACGCGGCCGGTCGTAAAATTAAGCCAAATCCTTTGCAACACGATTTTGTGTTCAACAAAACGTGTTGCGCCGACCCCGAGTAATTGGGGCAAGGGCAGGAAGATGTCAACATCAAAGTCACAACAATCCACTACTACTACTACTATAGGGACCGCAGCTGCCCATTCTCTGGGTCCAGAGACTACCGTTAGTCTCTTTTTACGACACTTACGGTAGTAATGGGGATGATGCTATTTTAAGCCGGCACCACACGGCAGGCATTCCACTACTGGACATAAACCTCCCCCTAATGAGACGTTTTTGCTATAACTACCACGCTCGGCAAGCGAATTGGCGAGCGCAGTGCACAATGCACATGTTAAATCTCTTACTCGCCTCTCAGGCCTATAGTATTTTCTAAGCAACTGTTGTATCAAACATTTTAGAACAATCATCTTTGTTCTATCCATATGAAGCACAATGGACATTGTGTGACAAAAAACAGTACATCTAATGTTCTTTATACATACATATATCACGCGTATATCCCTTGGGAGGTAAGCAGAGCGTAAACGGCTGTAAAAAACAGCCATTTACACCACGCCTGACAAATGTTTGAGTCATTCAGAAGTCTATGTATCACCATTACAGGTTCCTAAAATTGCAATTCAGTATTAAGCATAGATATAAATCATTTTGAAGCTATGGTATTACATCAACTCTTAAATCCCTTAGTCGCTTCTTACGACACTCGTGGGAAATACAGGATGTAAAAAAATCAACTGCAAATATTTTAAGGGGTGAACCAGCCCATGAAACTAAACAACTTTCCCTAAGGAACATAGGTCGAAATATGAAAAATAAATTTGGACTAGAGATGAAACGGATATCCGGCAACTATCCGGTATCCGGCCTATCCGGCCATGTTTTTACTATCCGGCCGGATACCGGATATTAGGCGACTATCCGGCCGGATACCGGATACTAAAAATATACAACAATTTTATCAAAATGTATACAGCATAACTAAGTAATTAAATTAAACTAACATTTTACAGGAAAATTAACTGTCTCACGTTGATAAGATATGAAATAACAATTTTGTAACCATAGTTGATTAAAAGAAAGTGTGCTGAAAAAATGGGTGCCCCAACTTTGCATTTTATTTTTCAAGACGCAATGTCAAACCAATGTTATTCTATTAGACAAAGCAAAGATTTTGTCTAAGTTAGGTAATAATATAAACTCACACCACAGTTATACATACATACATACATTTATCACGCTTTTATCCCTTGCGGGGTAGGCAGAGCGTCAACGGCCGTAAAAGTACGGTCGTATATTTGAGGGTCGTTTTAGCTATTGTCATGTATCGCTATAGTGACAGATTGTCAGCCTGTCGCCTAAAATTGCAACCACAGTTATATATACGACGAAATGTTAACTCGTATAACAAAGTTGGCCGTGTGGTGCCGGCGTAGAATAGCATATAATATCTTGCCCGTGGGTGTCGTAAGAAACGACCAAGGGATTTTGAGAATGAATGTGTATTGCAATTTTAGGCGACAGGCTGACAACCCGTCACTATGGTGATGCGCAGCCTTCTGTGTGACTCTCAAACTTTTGTCGTCACGTGATGTAAGTGGCAATTTTGTACAGCCGTTTACACTCTGCCTACCCCGCAAGAGATATAGGCGTGATATATGTATCTACGTATGTAATTGTGATTAATGAATACACATTCGTCTGAATTGGCAGGTAACAAACGATTGCGCATTTCTTCATAGAGACCAGCTTCTGAAAACAGTTTTTTCTTCGCATCGTGAGCACTTCACGAAGTGGCAAAGTTCGGCCGAATATCCGGCCGCCGGATATCCGGCTATCCGGCTTTCACAGTGGCCGGATATCCGGTATCCGGTATCCGGCCAAACAACTATCCGTTTCATCTCTAATTTGGACCTCCCATACAAATCGACTCATCTGGCTGGTACATTTTGTATGGGAGGTCCAAAAATTTTATTCATATTTCGACCTATGTTCCTTGGGGAAAGTTGTTCAGTTTCATGGGCTGGTTCACCCCTTAAAATATTTGCAGTTAATTTTTTTACACCTTATATAATTATGGGGTGATTCTATTCTAAGCCGGCACCACGCGGCAATTTCTAAGCAACTGTTGTTTTGAACATTTTAGAACAATCATCTTTGTTCTATCCATATGAAGCACAATGGACATTGTGTGACTAAAATACAGTATATCTAATGTTCTTTGTTTGAACAATCTGCCTTTGTTTAAAAGTAGTTAGTTAAGTCATAATTAATATGTTTTAAATGACATGGACTGATAGCGTAAGGTAGGGCGTTTGCGTACCGTTATAAACTACCTAAAAAATACTAAAAATATCTAGTTTCATAAGTACATTTCTTGCATGCGTGATAGAATACATTCAAGACCAAGATTCAAGACCATGACAACCTTCTTATTAGAGACATATTTCACAAAACGTATTATGTTATTCTACATTCCATAGAAAGTAAATATTTAATTAATAAATAAGTAAGCACCAGCAGAGAATTTTGTATGGTAGGTCGAAAAAATACCTATCTAATTTACCAACATTGGCTCCACAGAAAAAGTTGTTCAGTTTAATAATCTGAACGTGCATGCAAAGTTTTCGGTACGGGATAGACTTCAAACAAATAAGAACCAATCTTTCCCCTTTCTAGCGTAGGTTTTTATTGCATCTATGCAAAATTGTCATAGTCCATGAAATCTTTCCGAGAATATTGGATAAAAACAGGAAATCACTGCAATATTTTTATTAGTAAACATGAAAAGAATGTTGTTGATCTAGTCGCTGCGTAAGCTTTTTAAATATAAAACACTGACGCTCTGGAATTTCGTAAGCGTTGAATGAAAGAGTCAGATTACTGTTTATACTGTGTGAATATTATTACGTTTGTTACGTACCTAATCTTTTGCAAACGACTAAAAAAAAGTAGTGAAAATATTCCAAGATGTGAAGGAACGAAGTAAGTCGGTTTAGATTTGCGTCGTTGCTGTAGATACCTATAGGTTTAGAACAGGATAGACAATCATAGCTGAACTAAATAATTTGAAACGGATAAAAATTTTCGACATATTCGTTCCAACGAGGTGTAGAGATTTAGACAGATGTGTAGTATAATCGTCGGTACCAACCGACAAGCCCATGCCCAATAGATTGTTTCACACTACGGTTCCGGAAATCGTTAGTTAGTTATGTTATGATTATGACCCATTCAATAAACTGAACTTCATTTTAAACCTGAATTTTTCTTCTATTCCAGGTGAAATTCTCCGAGAAACCTCCGAAAGTCCATGTGATGCGAGTATGGTCCTTCGCAGCTCGGCAAGCGCGTGCAGGACATTGGGAACGGTATTCCCTAGACAGAGAGAGATTTAAGAGACGGTAAGTTGACCCTTCTTAACTCTAGAACCTTCCAGAACATTCCAGAACCTTCTAGAACTTTCCAGAAGCCGGCAAAGTCCATGTGATGCGAGTATGGTCGTTAGCGGGTCGGCAAGCGTGTGCAGGACACTGGTAGAGATATTCCCTAGATAAAGAAAGATTTAAGCGATCCTTGTAGATCCTCCCATCTTCTAGAACATTCTAGAATCTTGTAATACCGACTAGAACCTTCGAGACTCACGTGCTGCGGAGCAATGGGATAGGTATTCACAAGACAGAAATAGAAATATTTTATAAGCTTGCAAAAACGGTATAAAAGATTTTAAAATGAGTATTTATATCACTAACATTATTTCAGTATCTACATGCGTGATGCGTGACAGAGATTAAAGAGACGATAAGCTCTTACCTTATTGTGCTAGATTTTTCTAGAATCTTCTAGAATTTACCAGCCTAACAGTGCACGTCATCTATACAGGACAAGCCAATAAGATACCTCAGATTTCTTTTGACAGCTTCGAACAGTGAACTTTTAATGATAAAATATATAAGGTGTAAAAAAATCAACTGCAAATATTTTAAGGGGTGAACCAGCCCATGAAACTGAACAACTTTCCCCAAGGAACCTAGGTCGAAATGTGAAAAAAAAATTTGACCTCCCATACAAATTGACTCGGTCAGCTGGTACATTTTGTATGGGAGGTCCAAAAACTTTTTTCATATTTCGACCTATGTTCCTTAGGGAAAGTTGTTCAGTTTCACGGGCTGGTTCACCCCTTAAAATATTTGCAGTTGATTTTTTTACATACTGTATTTAACCATTTTTCTTTCCCTATTCCAGGATAGCAGACATTGACATGGCAATATCGTGGGTGCTGAAGCCTCAACACCGGAACAGGATCATGTTCCAGCGCTTCATGCCGTGGTGGAACAAACAGAAGCGGATCGAAGCAGCGGAAAGGAAGCAGAGAGAAGCAGAAGAGAAGATCAGGTAATTTCCCGTGGTAAAATCCAACTAACAGCTCTTAACATAGTCTGGTCATGGTAAAAAAATATTTTCCTGTGGTATATGATGATATTCCTATGGGAAATGTTGATTTTCCCATGGGAAAAAGTAGTTTTTCTTCGGAATAAGCCACCCGGTTGTCCTCTAGATTATACGAACCGGTTGTTCCATGGTAAAAACGGGTTTCCCGTGGTAGAAACACATTGACATGGCGATATCGTGGGTGCTGAAGCCCCGACATCGGAACAGGATAATGTTCCAGCGCTTCATGCCGTGGTGGAACAAACAGAAGCGGATCGAAGCAGCGGAAAGGAAGCAGAGAGAAGCAGAGGAGAAGATCAGGTAATTTACCAATTTTCCCGTGGTAAAATCGAATTAGCAGCTCTTAGAATAGTCTTGTCTTGGTTAAAATATAGTTTCACGCGTTAAAACTCGATTTTCCCATGGTAAAAGTTAATTTTCCCATGGGAAAAATTGATTTTCCGTGGTAAAATTCAGCCAACAGCCTTCTTAATAGATTAACCACGGTTGAAATAGATTTTCCATGGTAAAAAGACAGATTCCTCTTAGTTGAAATAGATTTCTCACAGTAAGTCAGACATAGACATGGCGATATCGTGGGTGCTGAAGCCCCAACACCGGAACAGGATAATGTTCCAGCGCTTCATGCCGTGGTGGAACAAACAGAAGCGGATCGAAGCTGCTGAACGGAAGCAGAGAGAAGCAGAAGAGAAGATCAGGTACTTTACCAATTTTCCCGTAGTAAAATCGAATAAGCAGCTATTAGAATAGTCTTGTCTTGGTTAAAATATAGTTTCACGCGTTAAAGTCGATTTTCCCATGATAAAAGTTGATTTTCCCATGGTAAAAGTTGATTTTCCCATGGGAAAAATTGATTTTCCGTGGTACAATTCAGCCAACAACCTTCTTAATATATTTATCACGGTTGACATAGATTTTCCGTGATAAAAAGACAGAATCCACTTAGTTAAAACAGATTTCTTACGGTAAGTCAGACGTAGAAATGGCGATATCGTGGGTGCTGAAGCCCCAACACCGGAACAGGATAATGTTCCAGCGCTTCATGCCGTGGTGGAACAAACAAAAGCGGATCGAAGCTGCTGAACGGAAGCAGAGGGAAGCAGAGGAGAAGATCAGGTAATTTCCCGTGGTAACTACAGGATTCCCATGGTAACTACAAGTTTCCCATGGTAACTGCAGGTTTCCCATGGTAATAACAGCGATTACCGATCGATCGATCGTATCGATCAGCGATCAGGTAACCTATCAGTGGCGTATTTAGGAATTTTGTGACAAAAAAGATTTGTGCACGTGTTATGTCATAAGGTCGTTTCACGCTTAAACAGCGAGCGTATACGTATTGAGAGCGAAATGCTCTCTGCATTCTACCAGGCCTGGCGCACTCCGCGGCGTAGGTATAGAGTTGCAAGTACGTGCGGCGACACCCCCGGGAAGGTTAGTCAGTTGGTTGCCGCGCGCCGCACGTTACGCGCGCGCTCCGATGCCGTTCGCATTTCTTCACGAGATTTATTTTATTTTATCAATTCTGTATTAAGTAACTCAGCTTCCTACCTCATTCGTTAATTTTGTATGATAATGCAATTTTCATATTTTTTCTAATATTTGTGCTTTGATTTTCTTTCAATATCCTACGTTTTTATGGCCGTGTGATGCCGGCTTAGAATAGCATCACCCCATTTCTTTCCTGTGGGTGTCGTAAGAAGCGACTAAAAGACTCGAGGGTATCATGTGTATTGCAATTTTAGGCGACAGGCTGACAACCTGTCACTATAGCGATACACGACAATAGCTAAAACGGCCCTCAAATATGTGTCAGACGTGGCGATAACGACCGTACTTTTACGGTCGTTGACGCTCTGCCTACCCCGCAAGGGATAAAGGCGTGATGTATGTATGTATCCTACGTTTAACAAAACATTTTATTTTTATTTTACTTGGGTGTAGAAATGTACTCCAGTACACTTTTCGTAGGTTAGGTACCTTCATATAAATCTCGAAATTCGCATCCCTACAAAGCGTGCCGGCTGTGACCTTCAGAGGCGGTCTGCGGCAAATGAACTTTCGCGCGCAGCAATTCGGCTCATTTTTGCTTGCGCGCGCGATCAGTAGGCTAATATAAAAGTAGGTATTCAAAGCCGGCGCGAAGGAAATTGTACTTTATTATCGCGCATAAAGATTTATATTTGTTGAATCGCTATGGCGGAGTGCGTCTTCTGTACCTGTACTATTATGTATTCTGTGATTCTACGTTAATACAGTTGCACAATAAAAATTGCTAGCGAAGCGAGCTCAGTGCTTCACGTGAAAACAGTGACAGAATGCATATTGTGAGCGAAGCGAGCTCTACATTTTACGTAAAACAGCGAGTAAGTAAGTATAAATTTATGCGAATACGTATTGCTAGCGAAGCGATGTCGCGATATACAATATTTATAACGAGAAAAGTGAGCTTAGCATTTCACGTTTCTCATTGATAGCGCAGTAAATATTGCGAGCGTAGTGAGTTCGGCATTCCACGTTAAATACGTATGACGAGCCATACGAAGTCGTCAATTTATTTTAAAAAATATATGTGCGAGTGAAACCGGGACACATGTCATTGGTCGACCCGGTACCCCACACGATATTCAATGAATCAAGTTGTTTGCCAGTCAAATTAGAATCTTTTACTTATTTGTTCCAGGAAAGAGGAAGAACGCCAGAAAAAAGAACGCGAGTCCGCAATCGAAGAGGACGTAGTCTTCGAAATGCAGACGATACAACAGTACGAAGACAGTTTCGTACAACACATCGTAGACCTCATCGAAGCCGAGATCGAGGAGAAAAAGCTCCAAGCGATCAGAGACCTGAAGGAACTCCTAGACCAGGACAAAAAAAAACTCAAACGCAAGAAGGAGAGGGAAAAGAAAATGGAGGCGGAGATTAACAAGTCGAAAACTGTGGCTAACGGTAAAGTGGTCGGACTCAAATGCTAATAGTCGGTTGGGAAACTTATTGACGCACAATCAAAATGGTTTAACAGCGTGATAAGGTGTCAGGATCCTCGTAACTGAACAACTTCCTCTAAGTAACATATGTGGAAGTTGTTCAGTTATCATTATAGACAGATGGAAATCGGCTATGGTCAGATGGAAAACGCTGATGTTATGCATTTTATATCTTGAAAGATATAAAAAAAAAATGCAGAAATATACGACTGATACGATATATGGGCAATACTATCGAAAAGTGCAATACTATCGGTAGTGTGAACCATCGGAGCGCCGGCAACACTATTATAGTCCATTCGCAATCATAGAGTCATGAAATGACATGACCAGCCTATGCCAGACTATGGAGGCCAAGTTACGCTGGTCGCCATACTTAGGTACTACGCAACCAGCGTAACTTTTCCTCCCGCTTAGGCTGGTCATGACACTATGATTTTGAATAAACGTAACGCAAAACCTCTTGTTCACTCATCCTAAACCTAACAACTTTTGCTTTATCAATTGCCGAGAGAGGTTTTGCAATATTTCCCCAACAAATTGTAGAAGAAATAAACTATTTTTGTACCTATTCCTAGAGTACTAAAGCTAAGGTACCTACTTGTTCAAAAGTATTTTCATAAAAGTGCAATATTATAAAAAATCTTCAAATTGAAAGAGGTCAAAAGAATTTAGAGGTTGGTTTCAATTCTATCAACTCTAAATAATAAAAATAATTTGAAAAAGGTTTTGATACAATACTACAGGTGCAAAAACTGTATGTTAAATTTTATTTCGTGATATTATTAAATTTAGTATTTAATTTTAATGTAACCAACAAATATTGCATCATTTACCCGATTACGCATATAAAATGGTGTCGTTTTCAACCAAGAGGAAGCTAAGTGTGTAAAAAAAATAGTAAAAGTTAGTTTTAGAGACTGACTGTTCATATTATAAATAGATTTTAAAACATGTTTATAACTTAGAACTTTTAGTTCGATAAATAAAATTATGTTTGTAACTTGTAAAAAAACTGCACAATATTCAAAATAGAATAAAACATGTAAAAATGTGCTGAAAATATTTTAAAAAGTGAACTAGCCTTTGTAATTGAACAACTTTCTCCAAGGAACATCAAAAGCATATAAAAAAATTATATTCTGCATAGGATTTTTTCATAATTCGAGCAATTCATATTCTAGAGAAAAGTTGTTCAGTTTCAAAGACCGCCTCGCTCTTTGAAATATATTCATATTTTTTTCATTGTCTGTATAATTTAATTCTAACTAATTATAATGTAAAGCATTTGTACATTTGTGTGTTTATTTATAGTATATTATATTATGTGTGATTCTTGCCTATTATACGATGTAAAAGCGATTTAAAAAGGAATAACTTCACCCCACTTTAAATAGGTCCTTTTTGACAGAGCTGTGAAGCCTATTCTACCTTTTCCGTGCTTCGGAAAGCCTGTTTTGTTTCAATATCTCATTTTTTTTTGTTGTTTATTTAATGTTGAATTCCTATTTTTATCGCTTTTGACTGAGTACATTGTGAAAATATGTTATTATTACTATTGATATACATACTTGTACGAAATTATTATTTACTTTCGAAATAAATAATGTGCTACATTATTCAAAAATCCAAAACAAAATTTTCGTACATTTATTTTGAAACTTTCGTACATTTAAATTTTTGTTTTATATTTTCTCACCATATCTGAACGAAAATATGTTAAATATTTTGTTCTCCCATATTATTTTTACAAATATTTATTTTTTGTGATACTTATAATAGTTATATTCGTTTTAAATCTCCTGTGTATATGTTTTATGTGTAAATACGAAATTGTATTATATTGTCTACGTAGTATGTTCATAGAAAATTAGTTGGTAATATATTAATATAATAAAAAACAGATGTTTATTCACCAGTTATTTTATATTATGATTTCAAGCGATATCTCTGTGCTTTTAAAGGCCCCATTACACAACTGATAAAATTATACCTACATTCTGGTGAACTAAACTGGTAATATTATTGTATAAAATCTAAACTTGTTGCAAGATGTTATATGTCCTAATGTAAAAATATAAGGGTTTGGATAAATAAAACACATCAATACAGATACAGATATTTTATTTTATGAACCTTTATGCGACCACACACTTTAAAATCGAAGGGAATGATAAATGAAAATAAGAAAGTGAAAAATTACATGCATCGCAGGGTTCGAACCCCAGTCGATGCATTTCATTTTTTCAATTACATATTCTCAAAATCCAAAGTTTATATTGCATGTAAGCGAATACATGATGCTTTTATAAATTAAGAACCATAAAACTGTATTCTGGTAAATAAATTTTCTGTTTCTGATTCAAAAATAGTATAAGTAGGTAGGTACCTAACATAAAGTGACTTCATTTAAAGCTAAAAGTAACGCTAAACCTAAAAGCTAACTGTGTGCATAGTAAAATAGAACTAGGTACTTCTATAGCTACTTCCTTATTCTGTGGCATTAATAGTTTATCCATAGTTTATTAAGAAATAATGTAGGTAGGTACATGTGTTCAAATCATACAAATATACTTAGAATAATACTTAAAAAGAAATATAAAATTCTAAACGCTAGCGAAGCTACTTTATACAATAGAAAGAAGTAAATAGGACAAACGACGAAATAGTGCAACAGTTTCAGCCAAAATTGTTTTTTGATAGCGTATTCTGTTCCTTGTAAGCCGTCTTTTACCACGTATTTTCTGCACCCTGCAAAAAACAACATTTTATATAAAACTAGCTGCCCGTCAGCGTATTCACCCGCTGCAACGTTGGCTGCAACCTATTCACCCTATTAGTCCGCGGGAAAAAAGCATTATCGCCTACGTGAATTTTCTCTTACTTACTCGCCAAAAGATGACGCTGTTAGTTTTCGGCGAAAACGTTTAAAACGCGAATCGGGTCAGTCACGCCGCCAGCATTTGGAATATGCGTGACTCCGTAGGAATAAGACATTTTCCCGTGGTAAAAAGTAGCCTATGTGTTAATCTAGATACTCTTCTATATTTGTGCAAAATTTCATGTCAATCTAATAAGCCGTTTTAGCGTGATGTCGTAACAAACACACACACAAACATCCGCCTTTATAATATTAAGTAGGATTAAAATAAGAAATTGATAAAATTGTCATGCATCGACCGGCGCTCGAACCCGGGCCGAATAGCACTGTGAAGTGTAAGTGCATGTAAAATCCCATTATATTAATATAACTTTTAAGGGCACGCAGGGCACGCTCAACCAATTTGGTAGTCCCTGTCACTGAAAACTGTATTGTAACTGTAAACTGAATGCTTGGAAATAAGTTGATAATGGGAGACACCTGTTGACATGTTTTCTAAACAATACACAAAACATCGATGTACCACGGCTTGGTAATTCACATAGTAATTCACTATAATGACACCGCAATGTATATCGATATTCGGTGTTCCCAATAAGAAGGTCAGGGGTCCTGAAACTTTTTTGACGTCGTCGTGGAATGTTTCCAAATCGATTCCAAATGGTCCCGTTAAATTATTTATAACTTCCTAGGTTTGGGGCGCCGGCCAGTAGGTATTTAACGTGTGTCTAGATCAAATATAAATTTTCCTACTTTATTCCCACTGTCCACCCCTGGCGATTTCCACTAGTGGCGAACGGGAATAGTTGCTTAATTGCTTATCCCTAACGACGGCTATATTCAATGGGGAAATTTTAATTTGTTCGTTTAGCTTCTAGTAGATGGCGCTGATGGCGAATCATGGAAATGCTCATCATAAGCGATTTCCCGTAATAAGGAGTAATATTTTTTATTAAATAATATGTTTTATTATCGTATTTTGTAGAAAATAAATAATTTTAAAATAACAAACCGTAATTTACAAAACAGCTTCTTTTCCGTGCCTCATATCGAGGATATACGCCAAATCTAATAGATACTTTATAAGGACTTATAGTTTAGAAAGCGGCAAAATCATGTTTCGTATAATCTGTGATATCATGGTGGTGAATTTGACATTTGCCAGCTGATCCCTTTATTTTAACAGCGCCATCTAGTTTGTACTCGTGTAGCTGCCAGTCCAAAAAATCCCCATTAATTTCATATTGGCGGCGATTGGGAACAGCAGCCACAATGGGTGGTCAATGGGAATACAGAATATTATTTCCTACCAAAAAGGTTATGATGACTTGCGCAGATAAAGAATTGATCCCGAATTGACAACATTATTGTTAACATCCTGCATAATTATGATAGAGGGGCAAGCAATAATGTTGCCAATTCTGTATCCATTCTTCATCTGCGCAAGTTATACCTACCTAACGTCCAGGCCATCAGAAGATCTTTCCAATTGAGGGTAGCTACATCACAGTTGAATATAATTTTATCTGTGCTGCTGAGTGAAGAGTACAGCTGTTGGAGTTTATTGTCTTTCATGTTCCAGCTGTTCGTCATGAAAAATGATAAAACCTTTGTATGGGTCGTCATCTTGGTGTACAATTTTACGGCCCTGAAAAGAAAAAAGTAGATAAATAGGTTTGTATTAGAAATTAGGGAGACAGCGTGTATTTCGTGTTGGTTGGTAGGTAGATCAGTAGATACATACGTACCTACTCACAAAACAAAGCAGATAACTAATATGATATGACGGTCCAAATATTCAGAAATAAGTAGTATGTATTGATTATTTTATAGGAGTTTATTTTTACGGTAGTAATTAAGTAGTTAAAATTAATGCGATACTAATTTAATTAAAATTAAATTATATGGTAACGACAACACCAAGCAGATATAACGAATTTGTGTCAGGCATGTACCTATGCCCATAGGATATCATAGTAAACATAACTTTACCTAACTTTTTTAAATAATTGCATTGACAGCCGATGTGGCGCAGTGGTTAGTATGACTGCCTGCCACGCAGAAGGTTCCGGGTTCATTTCCCGGTGGGGTCACTTACCAAGTTGATATTTATCACTTTGTGAATGTATTCCCAATCAGGACATTGCAGGCTGAACCACCTGATTGTCCGAAAAGTAAGATGCTTCGGATGGGCAAGTTAAGCCGTCGGTCCCGGTTGCTGTCTATGATGGCGGTCGTTACACAACCATGTCAGAGGCCTGCTACTTGTAGTAAGCGGTTGAAAAACTCTGACACCAGGGTGCATCGGGTCGTTGAACGACTCGATATCCCACGCGAAGAGAGAGAGAGAGCTGCTGATTTGTTTGTATCTGTCGCATGAAATTTTCGAAAATTCGGAAAATGCCGAAATGCATTGATTCATTCGTCATCTTTCTGAACAAAATCTAATTGGCAGCCCCCTGATATGGTTAGGTAGGCAATCTGAGATGGTTAGGTAGGCCTGACCTGGTTGACAGGCCCCTTACATGGTTAGGTGGGCCTCTGATATGGTTTACAAGCTCCTGACATGGTTTGGTACCTAGGCCTCTGCTATGGTAAGATGACAAATAGATTAATGCATTTCCGGATTGCACGGATTTCCTGCGACATATACAACCGCATTCCGAAAAATTGATTCTGACATTATAAAAGTTCGTAGTTGTAACATTGAGCAGAGTATAACACTTACATGGGTGTCTTGCCCATACAATACATGATTCCATCAATGATATACGCGGGTATGAAGTGCCATAGCCAAGATAGTATAAAGTATATAAATGAGTTCGACGTTTGGATTGAAAATATATAGTAAGGCGCCATAGGGGTGACTATAGTAGGCTGGAAGTCTTTCATCATGATGTCGAATATTCTTCCTGAAAAAATTAATATTAATAAATATATACATGTCATATATCCCTTTCGGGGTAGGCTGAGTGTAAAAAAACGGCCATTTACACTACGTCTCACAAAAGACTGAGTCATTCAGAAGACTGTGTATCACCATACAGTTTGTCAGCCTGTCGCCTAAAATTGCAATACGCATCAAATCTCCAATCTCTTAGTAGCTTCTTACGACACCCACAGGAAAGGTGTGGGGTGATGCTATTGTAAGCCGTCACCACACGGCGGCGGTAAGCCGGCACCACACGGCTGCAAATAAATTAAATAAGTATGCAAAATAGGTGCCTTCGTGGTAAAAAATAAAAATTTGCCTGTAAAATTAACTTACTCCATGTGATTGAGTTCCTCATACTTGTAAATGTATAAATTTTCGTTTCTGAATCTCCTTCCGATCTGCGTTTAGCTGTAACTGCAGCTGAAAATTAAACACTGACTTTCAGCCTTCTAGTTTTATTTATAAAGAAATTAGTTATCATTATCTATCTGCCCCTAAATCAGTTGGGGTCGCCGCAACATATTATATTAGGACACAAAATCAAGTAGCAAAAGGATTTTAGCAAAGGCAAACAGGACGTCAACCCTCTTTAGGAATGCAATGTAGGCAGTATCACCGGCACAATCGGTTGACCATAGTCGACAGAATATTCAGCTGAGGTCAAAAAGTGTACGTCGCATTTTCGAAATACTTTGAGTGGCTGAGGGTAATAATAAAAATAATTAAATGAATTACGGTCAGTAGGTAACAATGGCGAAGAGCTCATACATGCCGATTCCCATCGGCTTCCCATTCACCTTTACACCGACGTCACCTTTACAAATCTATACTCTCGCATCAATCTACTTTCATTTTGTACTGATTGCGATATCCTATGCCTCCGCAAGCCACTCTTTGGAAAACCCGTCCAGTTCGTCTCGCCATCCGGGTCTGGACCTCCCGCGACGACGTCTGTCGGCTCAAGGCTCCAAATTAGTAGTGGTCTTAGCCCATAGTTCGTCTGACATGCGGCAGACATAACTAAAACTAACTATAACAGCTACAACAGTCCACTGCTGGACATGGGCCTTCCCCTATAAGGGGGGTGTTTCCCATAATCATCACCCTCGGCAGAGGATTGGCGAGCACAGTTCAAGGTGTTGTATTTACAGAGAATGCTGCTGCCCATTCCCTGGATTCATCTCATAGGCGGTTTTTACGACTTTCACGGGTAGATATGGGGTGATGCTATTCTAAGCCGGCAGCACAAGGCAAACATGACCAGCCTAATCCTACTTAAGCTTAAGATTGAATGAAGTTAACCCTTAAATGCATGATTTTCCCATTTCTAATCAAATTTCTGTATTTTATAGAAAAAAGTGTATAAAATGTGGAAAAAAAATCTACTTTTATCCTAGAAATAGCGGATTTGTTTTTTTTTATACAACCTGTTACACAACTAACCAAAAAAAAGAATATTTTTTGTTATCATCAGTCGATAAAATAATCACATCACTAGTCTAGGTCAGGTGCTACACTACCTGGCGAACAAAGTCCGCTTCGGCATACATTGCTGGTTGACTTAGTTTCTTGTATTGTTGACATTCATGTAATAGCCAGCAATGTAGACCGAACTGCGCTTCGCCGCGTCGGTAACTTCATTTGAACTTTGAGCTGTCAAAATTAATGCTGCGATGCCACGATTAAAAATAAGTGTAATTTAATAAAAAAATGTTTTTTTCATAGTTTTCAAAAACGATACTAAGGCCCTAATTTTTTGTTAATTGACTCTTTGCAACGGACCTTTCCACACGCTTTCAGCTTTATTGGTTGTTTTGTAACACGTTGTATAAAAATATAATGAATAAATAATTCCAAAAAAATAAAAAAAAAATTAAGTACATTTTAGACTTGACATATTCCTTTTTATTTTGAGTTTCTATCTGTATAGGTGAATTATTGGCAATTTTTATAAAAAAAGTCAATTTTGAAAATGTTTGGCGTCTTTTGGCAAATCTGGTACAACTCACAAAAAAATTTTTTTTTACTAAATACTTTCTAAATTCACACAGCAAAAATTTTTAATTGGTAAGTAATACGTCAAGAGCTTATATTTATTTTTTGTGATTTATTGGAATAATATTTTTAATAAAAATTTAATTTAAATACCTGGTATCATTTTTAATACAGTATGCACTTACGGGTTAAAAATAATGTAAACAAAACTCACCGGTTGCGATAATAGCGTTGTTGACCAAGTCGACCGGAACCAGGTCTATAATCCGGTCCAAGTCAACATGCATCGTGTGCATCACTCCCAGCCCGGAGCCAACCAGGAACTGAAAATACATGCATCCTATTATCACAAATTAGGGTTAATCATAGTCTAATAAAACATGGTCTTACCATTACATTCCCAGAGAAACACTTGCCTACGTCACTAGTATTGCCACTTTATTTCAATAAAATACGTTATGGGGTAAATTCAATCTCAGAAAAATGAGTTAAAATATTTCTTAATAATTTTATAATTTAGATTTACGTGTGTATTAAATTGAACTTTACAACAACACTTAAATTGGATTTATTAGTAAACAGTATCTTATATGGTTTACAAAAATAATCATAAGAGTGGGTAATTCTGGCTTGTGGGTACAAGCATGATGACGTAGGCAAGTGTTAGTCACGTGGTTCACGAGTCTCGGAATGGAATACCAGGCGGAGTATCTTATTATACCATGGGGTTAATATGGACTTCTACCCATGTACCTACCTAGGGTAAGTGTGCCAGTGTCAGTATAATAAGATTCCAGCGCTGCTGCGCTGGACGGTTGGTGACTCTAGCAGAAAGTTAATAGTGTCTTCTATAGGAACCAGCGACATCCTCTTAATACCATTCGGAAATGTAGAGTAGTCTCTTCAATTGACAACAGCTCAAATAGCAAACCTACTCATATTATTAGTTTGAATTAAACTTTAGGCTACAAGAGAAGCCTCTGTTCCACATTTGTTAGCAAAATCGCTTCTATTTCCTTTTAATTATATAATTAAAAATTGCTCATTCTAAAAGGACGTAAGTGCATGATGACGTCACAATACGAGTATAAATATGGTATCACTAAATTCAGAGTAATATTAAAATTATAATGGCAATACTGGCGATCGAAAGATTGTCAACAACCGTCAATCGAATCTATGGTTACCAGACATTACAACAGGGTTGTCAACCAACCATACGAGACAAATACGAAAATGGACTACCATACGAGGAGTCGTGCAATTTTGTCCGAGGTTTTAGAATTTCTCAATTTTGGATTCAGATGCTGATTGCGAACGAGTTTCTTGAAATAAAGTAAAATTTCATTTAATCGGACGGAAAGAAGACAATTAAGGAAGTACGAGCGTAAGTTGCGAACGAGCGTGGTCTGCGGGAAAACATCGAGAACCAATCATGGAAGACGGTTGGCCACTTGTTACACCATGACGAATACATAACGAACATTGCTGAAGGAAAAAAGGAAGGATAAGACCAAGACAAACACATACATATTTTACCTAAATTAAAGAAAAGGCTAGAAAAAAGCTGTACCAAGTCCAAGAGGCTCTCTCTCTCTCTTCGTGTGGGACGCCGAGTCGTTCAACGACCAAGTGGCTTAAGAGGCTGAAGAGGTCAAACCCCTTGTAAGAATAAGTAGAGACTCAACTTAGTAAAAATTATAGACTGGAAACGCCACACTTATTTACTGTGAGAGGTGGGGCCCAGCCCACCATAACATAAAGGAATCTACGTCAATTTTGAACCGTCGTCGACAAGAGATAAATGTATGACGATGAATAAAACGGCTACTGAAAAAAAATGTATGAGTTTCCAGTACAAAAAATTACTAGAAGAAAAAATCTTGGTTGCCAACCCTGCATTACAATCATCTGCCAATCAGTTGCATTTGACTTTGATTTGACTATCATAATGATGACATCTTTGCTCACAAAATGCGCTTTTTTTGTATATTTACATCCACAAACGGGAGTGCTTTTTTTGCAGGATAATCATCGTACTGTGACGTCACAGGCACATTATCAGATTTTTTTTATTATTTCCTAAATTATGCTATAGAAAAAATCGGAATATTTCTTACATTAATTTATGATCGAAATTCTGCAAAATGATCATGGAAAAAGTGGATGTTAACTAATTTGAGCTGTTGTCAATTCGAATTCTCGATTTCATAACATTTGGGCACTTGACTGATTAAATTACTATCCAAAATAATCAGTGAAAATAAAAATAAAATTTAAATTTCTAAATAGGTACGACAAATATTGACAAACAGTTATACTCGGGTGACCTAGGGTGTCAGATTAGATAACCCCGCAAGCAAGCCTTTGATGAAACTTCCTAGTCCCTAAGTCACGTCCTACGATTCCAGTAGCAAGGAAATAAGGCGATGCTATTTTAAACCGGCATCTATACTTACTCCACTGGGACCGTAGACACAGCTGATGTCCACCCAACCAGGGGCCGGTTCCAAAATCGATGCGACTACTGAAATAAAAAAAAAACTTTTTTGAGAGCTATAAAAATAAATATTATACGTGGTAAAATCACCGATAGATGGTGCTAAAAGAAGCGCTCAGGCCTTTTTTGATAACGATAATTTAGTTTATGCATATCAGTTTCAGGAACTAGGAAAATGCTCAAGGATCGTAGAGTAGAAAAAAATAAGAAAAATGTTAAATTAATCGGATCAAAATACTTTGATTTAACGCCATCTATTGGCGTAAATTTGTGTAACTTTTTCAATCCGCAAAAAAGTCTCACCATAAAAAGAAATATGGTGTGTTGATTTTTATATTTGTGGTAAGTTTTTAATCTTACCTATAGCCGGCCTGAAAATACTGATGGGTAGCTCCGAGCCCGCTTGTCTGCAGGCCTCCTCCGCAATCGCCTTCGTAAACGTGTACGTATTCGGCCAGTTCTTGATAAGACTGCAACAAACATTATATTATAGATTAGAATGTTTTTACATACCTATTTATTTATTACATCGTAATTTGGCATTTCACCGTAAAATAAAAAGTACAATTTAAGGCGATGCGTACTTAGGTACAACTAATGAAAATAAAAAACATTTTCCTGTGCAGCGCACCGAGGTATTCTCAAGATGCTGGCTAAATTTCTACTCTGCATAATAAAGCTTTCCCCGTAAATAAGATAATTAAAAATGTTATTTAGTCGGATTATAAAAAAAATAAAAACAAAACAATAATAGCTTTCCGTATATTCCCTTTTGCCACCCGCTTATTTTCCATTCCCAAACACCAATGGTAGCATTTGGGAATGGTTGGCCACCCCTGCGCGGGCGATTCTACTAAAGGTTTACATACAGTCCAGCAAAAAAGAGTAGGTAGACAAAAAATGAGGGCGCCACTTTGTATGAAATTTGATGGCAATTGGCAACAATTTAGTATGATTTTTTTTAGTTACATTTTATTTAATTTCTACTTTTTTTGCTGGACTGTACGCGCATGCATAAGGTCCCGCGGCGTACTGTCAAAGCGTAAGCAGTTGCTCCCTAGATACAGACGTCAAATGTACGAGAAGTTATAGAGGTTCAATAGTGCTGCCACTGGCGTTTTGTCACTGACAGACAAGAGGTTGTGTGCAGACTACTGCCAACAGTTCTAATTCTAACGTTTTAGGCGCACTCTAACATATTAATTAATTTTTAGATAAATTGGATTATATACAATCAACATTGAATAATGGTAATGAATGAAATAAAACTTAGTGAATATAGGGTGAATTTTTACTAGTGACCGATAGCGAAACCCCAGAACCGGCTGGTGATAAGGAACAACTTTCTTGGGAGGTCCAATTTTTTTTTCATATTTCGACCTATGTTCCTTGGGGAAAGTTGTTCCTTATTCACCAGCCGGTTCTGGGGTTTCGCTATCGGTCACTAGTAAAATTTCATCCTATATAATCTTACTTATCATCATCTTCCTGCCCTTATCCCAATTGCTTGGGGTCAGCGCAACACGTTTTGTTGAACACAAAATCGTGTTGCAATCTATTTGGCTTAATTTTACGACCGGCCGCTTACCAGACGTCAACCCTCCTTGGGAATGCTTTTGTGGTGAATTAACCGCCACCATACGGTTGGCCCTGGCTGTTTGGGTCGGGTTTATCCCTCAGTCGCCTCTTACGGCCCCCCACGAGAAGAGAGGGGGTGGTGCTATTCTACTCTGCCGGCACCACACGGCAACTCTGCCGGCACCACATCCTATATAGGGTGCAATTTTATTAGTGGCGGATCCGTTAAGGATGTGTTCTAACAATGAAACTGAACAACTTTCCCCAAGGAACATAGGTCGAAATACGAAAAAAAATTTTGGTCTTCCTATACTAAGTGTGTTGGCCGGCCGGCTCAATTTGTATGGGAGGGCCAAATTTTTTTTTTCATATTTCAACCTATGTTCCTTGGGGAAAGTTGTTCAGTTTCATTGACAGAACACACCCTTAACGGATCCGCCACTAATAAAATTACACCCTATACTGGGTTATTTTTTAGTCAGTGCGCAAACTTTGCAGGGTGTTTCTACTCGTGATTCTGAACAACTTTTATTATGGGACCACCTGCGAATTCGCAAAAAAAATTTGGATGTTCCATAGAAAAATTCATACCTACTCGGCAAAAATGTATGGAACAACCAAAAAATTTTTTTAGATTTCACCTGTGGCCCCATAGTAAAAGTTGTTCAGAATCACGAGCAGAAACATTCTGCAAAGTTTGCGCACTGACTAAAAAATAACCCTGTATAATCTTACTGTGGCGTGATATCGTTGATCTTCTGCTCGTCCATAGTGGCGACCATCTCGATGGCGACATTGGGCGATAGTGGTGCTTCGTAGAACTGCTCCAATACGTCGTTGTCGACCCTGCTTTCTGTCGCCTGCGCGAACGCCGTCGAAATGTGCACGTAGGATCTGGCAAGTAATAGTAGTTCATGTAAAAGTGAAAGATTTCTTGACATTGGCAAAATAGGCTCGTCACTAATTTAAAAAACCGACCAAGAGCGTGTTCGACACGCCCGCAAATAGGGTTTCGTAGTCAACGTTTAAATATCAGGTTTTTCAGCGTTCCAAAGTTAATTTGGTTGCTGGTTTGTTTGCAGCTGTACCTATGGTTGACAACCGCAAATTGAAAAACTTTTATTTATTTTATCTTAAGACTTTAGTGGTACAGTATCCGTTATAGTTTTCATGGTAACTTTATATTAAGAACTATATCTCATATTTTTTCAAAGTTTTAGCTTTTATTCTTGTAAAGAGGATAGTACCTACCTAGCCTCTATGGGTACTGTCTGTGGTGCACCCTAGCAACGACACATGTCAACTGGTTGTTGACTCGTGACATTACTTTTTCTGTGTCTCAATATTATTATAAATATCTGAATTGTACCTAAACTACAATTAAAACTAACATTGTCCAGTTTATATTTGTTTATTGTATACCCAGATACCACAATAGTTAAAATGGTAGCAGAATGTAAATAAGATCGAAAGATCGCTAGAGTTTGATCAAAAATACTTCCGTGGCAAAACAGAAAAATCGTACCAAACCAGTACCAAATAAAAATGCCGAAGTACAGTATCGATCCACTGAACTCTGATAACTATGACACATGGGTAATACAGGCAGAAGCCCTGCTGACAAAAAACAAACTGTGGCAGTATATTGAGACCCCTCTTGCAAACGAGGCGACTGCAGAGGAGAAACAAGGGGACAGAGAAGCGAGATGCGAACTCATCTTAATAATCGCCCCTTCCCAACTAAAAGACATCAAAAAATGCGCAACGGCAAACGCACTATGGGAGAAACTAAAAACGATATACGCGAGCAAAGGCCCTGCTAAAAAGGCAGCACTCTTGAAAAGGCTTATACTGTCAAAACTAGACGAAGGCAGCGACATCCGCGAACATCTCCGCAACTTTATGGATATTGTCGACAAACTTAACGAAATGGACGTAGCCATAAATGAGGACCTGTTGACAATAATCATGCTGTACAGTCTATCGTCGGAATATGAAAACTTTCGTGTGGCCATTGAAACAAGAGACAACCTGCCAAAACCGGACGAGCTCAAACAAAAAATTATCGACGAATACGACGCTCGCCACAACAACACAAACGTCGGGACCTCGACTCAACGTTCAGAGACAGAAGATGCACTTCTCGCTATCTGCAAAATATGCAAGAAGACGGGAAACAAAATCTTTCAGAAAAGGAACCACAAAATATGCTCCAATTGCTGGAAGACTAACAATAAGAAAAAACCAAGCCCTAAAGCTTGTGACAGTGCCTTCTTATGTCTTTACGCTGAAGAACCAAACACTGAACAATCCCCCTACGCCGAGGAATGTCTACTCAGTGAGGAATGCTTCCTATCTTCAGATAACAACGACGTTGATGACAGATGGGTACTCGACAGTGGATGTACGTCCCACATGACTTTCCACTCGGAATATTTTCAAAACATGAAGAAAACGTCAAGGAAACTACAGTTTGCATCGAAAAACTTTTCTTCTGATATTGAAGGAGAAGGAAGAGTCACACTTTCAAGTGAAAACAGAAAGATTCACCTCGAAAACGCGCTGTACGTTCCTGACCTATGCAAAAACCTCCTCTCCTTATCGAGGATGACTAAAAATGGAGCAAGAGCAACGTTTTATGACAACGTTGGCTTAGTATACAATAAAAATGGAATACTGCTTATGATTGCGGAAAAATCTGAGAAAAATGGGCTTTACTATATCAAATCGCTAAAAGCTGAAGAATGCAACGCAGCGATAGATGACAGTATAACTCCTGCAACTCAACCACAAACAATAAAGCAAAACTCCATACAAAACTGGCACAGGAGACTTGGTCATATGAATGAAAAAGACCTACACCTTGCCCTCAACAACGAGAGAATGATTGGACTCGACTTCAAGAAAAATGAGACTTTGCCAGAATGTGACGTATGCATTCAATCGAAAATCACTCGAGTTCCAAGCCCTCCAAAAAGAACAACTCCAAGGACAACTGAACGCCTGGAGATTGTACACAGCGACGTATGTGGTCCGATCACTCCATCAAATGGAAAAAACAAATACTTCGTCACTTTTATTGATGATTACACCAGATACTCTCGCGTGTACCCTATGAAAAAGAAGTGTGAAGTGCTTGACCACTTTAAGAACTACAAACAAGAAATGGAAAAATTTACGGGAAACCAAATAAAACACCTGCAATCGGATAATGGCACAGAATATGTCAACGACAAATTTGATGCCTATTTAAAGAACAATGGGATCAGGCGACGCCTATCTGCACCCTATACGCCACACCAGAACGGCATTGCTGAACGCAAAAATAGGACGCTTGTTGAGAAAGCCAGAGCTATGCTTATTGACGCCAAAGCACCAATGCACCTATGGGCAGAAGCAATTAACACTGCTAACTACCTTTCAAACAGATGCATCAACAGTGCCATTGACTTTATAACGCCATTTGAAAAATGGGTTAAAAGGAAGCCCTGTGTTCATCACCTGCATCCCTTCGGCTCAAAAGCCTTCGTACTGCAGAAAGGACCCAATAAAGGCCCGAAATTTGCACCAAAAGCAATTCCTGGCGTATTTGTTGGCTACTCAGACACTAGCAAAGCATACAGGGTCTACGTTCCATCCAAACGCAAGGTATACGTTTCCAAAGATGTAAGAGTAACCAAAAGCAACTTTTACTCAAGCCCCGAAAACGACATAGATTTAACATACAATGATAATCGTAAAAACAACAATGTTTCAACCGGTTCAAATAAAAAGAAAGTTCAAATAGACATTGACGATTCAGATGACGATACCGTTGGGTATCATGAACGAGACATCGTCAACGCCCCAGACTCTACTCAAAGGGTCGAGAATTATCCTATGGAACATGACGATATCCCTGAATATCCTGACACTGAATCCGAAGCTGAGAATGTACCTGAACCTGAACCTCAAACGGAACATGAAACCGAAAATGACAGCATTGCAAGTGACAGTGAGTCCCGTCCGTTCTCCGCCCCTGGTACACCAAACCGGTACAACCTAAGAGAAAGGACAACAATAAAACGACCTGAAAGATATGACGATCAGGTATTGGCTGCTGTCGCTGAAATTAACAACATACCTAAGGATCCGATGACCTACAAAGAGGCATTGGACTCGCCCTACAAAGAAAAATGGCAAGAAGCCATGCTAAGCGAAATAAAGTCTCTGAGACAAAACGAGACCTGGGACTTAGTGGATTTACCCAAAGGAAGAAAAGCACTGCCATGCAAATGGGTATACAAAGTCAAAACGCTTCCGGATGGCTCGATTGACAAATTCAAAGCAAGAGTAGTTGTCAAAGGGTATTCCCAACAACAAGGCGTCGACTATGACAAGACGTTCAGTCCCGTGGCCCGACTTAGCACCATACGAGCAATTATTGCTATTGCCGCCAAAGAAAACTTGAGCCTACGTCAGTTTGATGTAGCAACAGCCTTCCTCAATGGTACAGTAGAAGAAGAAATTTACGTCAAGCAGCCTGAAGGCTACCAAGACGGAACAAAGAGGGTCTGTAAACTGAAACGCAGCCTCTATAGATTGAAGCAAGCTCCACGATGCTGGAATACATGCATTGCTGAATTCCTAGTCAACGATGGCTTTGAACAGAGTGAAGCTGATCCATGCCTATACTACAGAACTAGAGGAAGATCCAAGGTCTTGATTGGCCTCTACGTCGATGACGGACTCGTCGCAGCAAACACGACCGGCGCTGCAGATGAATTTATAAAAGAACTGAAAGGAAGGTTTAAGATCACGACCAAACCTGCCAGCTACTTCCTTGGTATGGAAATTAAAGCTGAAAAAGGCAAAATAACGCTGCACCAGCAAGCCTATACAAAGAAGTTACTCGAAAAGTTTGGCATGCAAAACAGCAAACCCACGCCAACGCCCATTATCAAGGAAAACACCAGCAATGATGATGAGGAACAAAACCGTGAAAGCAAAACAACTTTTAATTACAGACAGGCCGTTGGAGCCCTTACTTATCTATCAGTAGGCACAAGGCCTGACATATCATATGCTGTGAACAAAGCCTCTAGAAATTTGGAATCTCCAACAAGACAAGACTTTGCTTCAGTAAAACGGATTTTCCGTTATTTAAAAGGAACGGTGGAGAAAGGCCTAGTCTATTGCCAGACCTCGCCCCAACATATGATATGCTATTCTGATTCTGATTTCGCCGGAGACATACCGACCGGCAGATCCACATCGGGAATGGTCTGCCTGCTCTCAGGAGCTGCAATCAGCTGGAAGAGTGCACGACAAACAATCGTCTCCATATCTTCAACTGAAGCTGAGATTATTGCGGCTAGCGAAGCCACTCAGGAGATAATGTGGCTAAATAGTCTACTAAACAGACTTATAAAATTAGAAAAACCAGTACTTCACTTGGACAACGAATCTGCGGTGAAGCTCTCACAAAATCCAAAATACGAGTACCACAAGCGTACCAAACATATTAAGATAAAGCACCTATTTGTGCGTGAACGTGTAGCCGACGGTGAACTGGAAGTTAAACAAGTGCCTTCAGAAAACCAATTGGCCGACATGTTCACGAAACCTCTCTACGGTCCAAGACTTCAAGACCTGAGTCAGAAAATTGGACTAAGAAGAGTTTGATCAAGCTGCAAACTCTAAAAAGTTCGGAGGGTGTAAAGAGGATAGTACCTACCTAGCCTCTATGGGTACTGTCTGTGGTGCACCCTAGCAACGACACATGTCAACTGGTTGTTGACTCGTGACATTACTTTTTCTGTGTCTCAATATTATTATAAATATCTGAATTGTACCTAAACTACAATTAAAACTAACATTGTCCAGTTTATATTTGTTTATTGTATACCCAGATACCACAATAGTTAAAAATTCTTTAGAAATTATGGCTCAAAAACGCCCCTTTTAAAAGCAAATATCTCGAGACAGAAACATTTTAGTGACTTTGTTTTAAAGAAACCTCCCCTTAGTTTTAAAAGACCTATTCAACAAATACCCTGCTTAATATTAGGTACCTACAGGAAAAAAAAAATATTTGCGCCCCTTTCACTTGTATGGGAGGGAGTCCAAAAACAATTGATATAATTTTTCTAAACTTTTCTAAATTTGGGTCAACACAATCTATCTTCACACCTGATGTCGATAGCTCCAAAACTGACCAAGTTATGAGGGCGCGGCGTACAGACAGACAGACAGACTTGACGAAATTATAAGGGTTTCTAGTAGAATACGAAACCCTAAAAAGTCATGTTAGGTTAGAGCGGTCAGGTCTTGGTCAGGTTAAGGTCAAAATATCCATAAAATAAGGGCGGAACTATAGAAACCACAGATTTTGAAACTAAATCAAGTTGCTTGCAGGGGGTCAGGTGACTGGTCAAAGTCACGAAGTCACCCCTAACAGGAGTATGCTACTCACTTGAGTTTACGACACTGTTTTCCAATTTTAAGCATCTCCACGGTACCTCCAACGTTGGTATTGATAGCAACACGTAGTGGCTCATTGAAATTGATAGTCGCTGCTCCGTGGAAGATTATCTCGGTCTGTAACAGAAGAATAACCCCGTGAGTAGGTATGCCTGAAGCACAAAATAGAGTATACAGAAGAATCACTCGACCCCATTTAGGATTTTCGTGATAGTCACTTGATACATAGCCAGACCTACCTACTTACTGTCAAAAATCTGAAAGTAGGTATAAGAATATAGCCTTAGCGACTCGCTGGCCGAATGTATGGAACATGCTGCACCTAAGAGAAGAGTTCTGAAATTTGGTACACTTAATCTTTAGGGTCAATGAATCGATTTGACACGTAGTACACAATTTAAAAAAAATCCTATGAGGAGTAATGACGTCATTTTTTTTTGTATGGGAAAAAAAATTTTGTTCCAAAACCTATCGTGTGTGGTATCAAATGAAAGGCCTTGCTAAGCCGATTCTAAAAATATATGACATTATTATATTTAAGTCACTCGTATAAAATTAAATAGGAAATAATTCTCGAAACATGCCACGTTTGGGCTTCTCCAGGTATAATACGGTTGAATCATTACTTATGAAATATACGTTATATAATGTGTAATATCCTCATCTCTAACCTCAAAAAAGGTACTACGGATTTTTTGTCTCAAAGTTTTTTTTTTTAATTTTAAAGTTACAGAAATTTATGAAAACACACTTAGTTGAAATTTGGCATCGAAAGTTCAATTTTGGTTACCGAGAATGATAAAAATAAAGCCAGATGAGATTTTAATTATATGTACATCATATTCGTTTTGCAAAAATAACATGTTATGTGCTTCGGAGGGCACGGTTAACCCTCGGCCCCATCGCAGTCGGTTCATCGGGTCGTTCGTAGACTCAGTGTCCCACTTGACAGAACAAGATTTTTTAATTATAAGATGATAAATACAGATGCGAGAGGAGTTTTGGTTCATCTTTATAATTTTCATTTGTCTATACACACATTATTCCCACACCAGCATCCTTACATTTATTCCCAGGGTATCCATCACCTTCATTAGCTATTTGCCAGCAGAAATGTCCCGCCATGCTAAATATTCTTTTCCTTGAGGCCATTATGTATATCTCATGTACCTATTTAAGCTGGGCTATTTTTGGTACTCCTGATGGTCTACATCAGGTTTTCAAAACCTTTGATTTCTAATTGCTAGCAGGAGGGCCCAATCAAGCAAAATTATTTTTTCTTCGGGGACGTATATGTATCTCCTGTAGTTCTCCAAACCTTCGATTTATATTTTCTAGCAGACACGTCCCATCGCGCTAAACAATTTTTGCTTTGGGACTATATAATATGTGTCTCCTGTAGTTTAGCTGGGCTCTTGGAGGTGCACCTGGTGGTCCACATAAGGTTTTCCAAACCTTCGATCTATGTTTGCCAGCAGGAGCATTCCATGATGCTAAACAATTCTTGCTTTGGTGCCATAAATGTATTTCCCATTGTTTAGCTGGGCTCGTGGTTGTGCTACTAGTGGTACACATCAGGTACTCCAGTCCCTCAAGTGGAGAAAATAAGTAGCCTTTAGCTTCTTCAATGTGATAGCAATCTTTGTACCAAATTTTATCAAAATCCGTTCAGTAGTTTTTCAGGATGCTGTCACATACCAACATTTAAAGGGAAAAAATATGTAAAAACTTTTGAAACGTGTTTTGTTATCAATTTCAAGAATTCGCTGACAATTTATTTTCCAATATCTTTTATGTACAGGCTTTCGACCCTGTACAACTTTATTATTATGTATAGATTCCGTTAATTTTGTCGGTGTGTATATAATGTGTGTATAGAATAGAGAAATGATCACTTTAACCATCAATCGAAAACTTCTCTCGCATTTGTATTTATCATCCTATTATTAATAAATCTTGTTCTGAAAAGTGGGACACCGAGTCTACGAACGACCCGATGAACTATGGTTACTATTCAGCACCTAACTGACGACCCTGACGAAACGCTGCCGTCTTATTATTCATAGAGAGCGACTGCTATGGGGCCGAGGGTAAACCGTGCCCTCCGAAGCACATAACATTATTTTTTGCAAAACGAATATGATGTGATGTACATAATAATATGATTGTAATCTCAACTGGCTATATTTTTATCATTCTCGGTGTCCAAAATTGAACTTTCGATGCCAAATTTCAACTAAGTGTGTTTTCATAAATTTCTGTAACTTTAAAATTAAAAAAAAAAAACTTTAAGACAAAAAATCCGTAGTACCTTTCTTGAGGTTAGAGATGAGGATATTACACATTATATAACGTATATTTCATAAGTAATGATTCAACCGTATCATACCTGGAGAAGCCCAAACGTGGCATGTTTCGAGAATTATTTCCTATTTAATTTTATACAAGTGACTTAAATATAATAATGTGATATATTTTTAGAATCGGCTTAGCAAGGCCTTTCATTTGATACCACACACGATAGGTTTTGGAACAAAAAAAAAAATTTCCCATACAAAAAAAAGATGACGTCATTACTCCTCATAGGATTTTTTTAAAATTGTGTACTACGGGTCAAATCGATTCATTTACCCTAAAGATTCTTCTTCTTCTTCTTATTTAAGAGCTCACTGCTCTTGTCGGTGGAGTAACCGCCAGTTGTCTCTGTCTTGCGCCTTTTCCTTGACCTCCCTATACGACATGACCATTAATTTCTCCTTCACTTGGTCTAAATAACTCCTTCTTGGCCTTCCTCTCCCTCTCCTTCCTTCGATCTTGCCCTCAATAATAGTCCTGAATAATTGGTCATGTCGTATAAGATGTCCCAACATGATTCCTCTTCTTTTTTCTATTGTTTTCAGTAACGTTCTTTTTTCCTTCACAAGTTGGAGCACTTCTTCGTTGGTCTTTCTCTCTGTCCAGCTTATCCGTTCCATCCTACGCCAACACCACATTTCGAAGGCTTCTAACCGTTCCCTGTCTCTTTGTGTCATTGTCCAGGTTTCGCAGCCGTATAATGCTACGCTCCAGACGTACACCTTGATCAGTTTTTTACGAGCATGTGATGAAATTCTGGCTTTTAGCAGTGTTTTCTTTCCGTTGAAAGCTTTCTTTGCCATAGCTATTCTTGCTTTTATATCTGGTGTACATCTGGAGTCGTTAGTAATTATGCTGCCTAGATATTTGAAGGTTTTGACCTCTTCTAGTGGCGTGTCATTTAGGCTGATCGGTCTATTATGTTGTGGATGTTTAGATGTGACTAAGGTTTTGGATTTGTTGATGTTGATTTTTAGGCCATATTCACTGAATGTTTGATCCATAACAGTGATTAGTTTTTCTAGATCTATTGCACTATTCCCTATTGCAGCTATGTCGTCAGCGAATCTAATAAACTGAATGTTCTCCCCGTTAAATTTTACCCTCCCCCCCCCTGCTCCTGAATCTTTGATTTTGTTTATGGCCGTTTCGATAAAGATGTTAAATATGAGTGGTGAAAGTGGACATCCCTGCCTCACCCCCTGTCTAATCTTTGCTCTTCCTTCTTCTTCTCCTATGTGAATAACTGTTTCTTGTTGTTTGTAAAGTTCAAAAATTATTTTCCTGTCTCTATAGTCTACTCCTATATTTTTCAAAACTTCCATCATATTTCTCCAGTTTACCTTGTCAAAGGCCTTTTCTAAGTCTATGAAGGCAATATGTGTTTCCAACCCTAAGTCTAATCGGCGGTCCACTATTAATCGTAAAGCTAATATTGCCTCCCTAGTTCCTTTTCCCTCCCTAAAGCCGTATTGATCAGCTCCTATATAGCTCTCTGAAATTGGCTTTAGCCTATTTTGTACTATTTTAATCAGGATTTTACTAGCTTGCGATATTAAACTCAGTGTCCGGTGTTCTTCACACTTCATAGTATTCGTCTTCTTAGGTAACGCCACTATCCTACTTTCCTGAAAGTCTTTGGGTATTCTACCTGATATATACATCTGCTGAATCATGTAAAAAATTTCGTCTGTCATGGAGTCGCATACAACGTATTTGATCATTTCTATTTGTAAGTTGTCCGGTCCTATTGCTTTGCCATTTTGTATTTTGTTTATAGCTTTATCAAACTCTTCTCTAAGTATGTCTGGTCCAAGTTTATCTTTTTCTATATAAGGTCCTATTAAATTCACTGCAAATATTTTAGGGGCAGATGAAATAAAATATAAGAATGTACTCTGCAAATTTTTAAAGAAATCTACACGCTAGTTTTCGAGAAAATTGTATTTAACTAAAAAAACACAAAACGAAAAAAGTGCACCCTGTTTGTCCTAGAAACACACACTACGATGAATTTAAATTACGCGCCAAAATAAGGTTGCTGTGATTGGTTGGTTGTTAGTGTGCGTGCCGTGTAAGTGAATCCTGTCTACGTGGCGGAACGTCAGTCGAGTCAGTCAAAGGATGTTCACATAATTAATTAAAAAGTTTGTTTGAAAATGAAAAATAAAAACTAGCGTGTAGATTTTTTTTTAAATGCCTTAAATGTTTTTCTTATACATATTTACGCATGCCCTTAAAATATTTGCAGTGAATTTAATAGGACCTTATATATTCTTCTTTTTCTATATAGTTTTCAGACATGCCATCCCCTTCATATAATTTCTCTATATATCTGACCCATCTTTCGACGATATCTTTGCTGTCTATCAGTAACTTTCCATCTTCGCCAAGAATAGCAGTGCCCTTCCTTTTGTATTTCCTATCTAGTTGTCTGATTAAATTATATGCCTGGTCCATTTTCCCTTTTTTCATTAATTCCTCTATATCATTACATGTATCTATTGTTGAATTTAATTTAGCCTCTCTACATTTTGAAGTAATTCTATTGGTAAGTTTCCTATAATCTTGAACACTTTGGTCATCAGATCTGTTACGTAGTTGCCTCCTCATTAGAATCATATCAGTTATATCCTTCGTTAGCCAATCTTTTCTCGGTACTATTTTTTGCTTCTGTAATATTTCTTGTGCACTATTTACTAGTATATCCTTAGTAATGTTCCATCTCTCATCTATGCTTATATTTTCTATATTATTTTCTATGTTGTTTTTATGCATATTTAAGCTATCTCCTACCTTATTACTATATTGCACTCTCAAATTGCTTTTAGCATCCTTAATACTACTGAGATCAAAATGCTTTGGTTTAGATTTCTTTTTGGTTTTTTTAATTTGAAAATCATGTGAGCTTATCAGTAAATTATGGTCGGTATTAATGTCTGCCCCGGGTAGTGTTTTGCATGAATTAATCTGATTCCTATGTTTGTCTTTAATGATGATATAATCTATTTGGTATCTCGCTATGTCTCCGGGCATTTTCCAAGTATATAAGCGTCTTTTCGGTTGTTGAAATATTGTGTTTGTTATAATTAAATTGTTTTCTTTGCAAAATTGAACCAATCTATCTCCTCTCTTATTCCTTTTCCCAAGCCCAAACTTTCCCTAAAGATTAAGTGTACCAAATTTCAGAACTCTTCTCTCAGGTGCAGCATGTTTTGAACTACCGCTAGGACTTATATCAAAACAGCAAAATGTAACACAAGAACGTCATATGATTATGAGCTACTTTTAATCCAAGAAGCACGTGACAACGACAACCATCTTCTCAGTTACTTTGAGTTCTTCTGAGATTCCAGTTATTTCCAGTTAAAGTCAGTAAGCGTCAAAATTGTCGCTAATACTGAGTGAACCATTTGTAAAGGCGCCCCGCGCGCCGTCTCCCTAATTTTGTGCCTGAAGCCAGGTGGCGTATTTTTGAAATCTAAACATTTTCGCATGCGAATGTCCACGAATGATCGTCTAAACGCTGTTCGTTCATATTATGCTGCGGAAGCCCTGATCATGTCCAGCAGTTGACTGGTGGCTGCTAAGCTTACCTCAGCAATGATGGTAGCATAATCTTCGTCGCTGATACCAAGCCTTGGCTGAGACGCGTCTCCTAGGATCGGTTGGATCTTCGCCTCGAAACCCGGCTTCATTTTCTTTACAGCATCAAACACCTGTAAAATTAGATTAATCGTCAGACTTTTGTCCAGACGTAAGTCCATTTAACTTTTGTATGGAGATCGTACCACCTTAAGGGTGCTACTTGTGTTGCCTACTTCAAGTTTGCGTAGATACCATAGGTAAGTAGGTACTCATGTAGAATAGTAGAAAATCGCCGGTAGAAAGTGCAAAACGAGTGGTTAGTCTACTGATTTAAAATAAGATACTTCATTTATTCAAGGCTAGATTGCTTTGTAATTTTTACTTACAGGATCTTCCAGTATGTAGCTTAGTCTTTCGTTGAAGGATTTCTTCTTCTTAGGTCGCATGAGCAAAAACACTTTCTTGATCTCACATGATCTGGAACAATGATGGCACATACATATTTTAGGAGGAGTGATGAGGCGAGTTGGCCGAGAGACGACGGAGGAAGGGAAAAGGGTAGCTACCCACCTGGTCGGGTGTTGTGACCAGGGGACCGACTGGTCCAACCGGACATGTTTTGGAAGTTGTATATCTCCACGCCAGTGAGAGTTGTATACAATAATAGCGATCGGCGGAAACACTTCGATACCGCGTTCCAGGCTTCGCCTTCTGATCACAGATGAACTTAAATATGTAGGCTTCTGATTGGCTAGTCTTCTCTGACAGTGTGACGTACACGTAGCTTGTTATACAGTTGCTAGGCAGTTCAGGACTTGGCATGTGGGGCGCATGCGCGGCGCCACAATATATCCCTTGCGGGGTAGGCGGGGACAAAAGTTGGAAAGGCATTCAGAAGTAAACCGGTTTTTCACCTGTCGCCTAAGATTGCAATACACAACTCTCAAATCGCTAAGTAGCTTATTTCTTACGACACCCACAGGAAGGGTATGGGGTGATGCTATATGATAATGATAAGTATCTATCTGTTTATATAAATAAAACACTTCTCGTGTTAGGTATACAATTTTTGGAAAACTTGCAAAATTTTCCACCGCAGGCAGGATTTGAACCTGCGACCTTCGGCATCTGTACTGCCGACGCCACTACTAACTGGGCTACCGCGGTTCTAATCTAGCCTGCGAATTAAGCAAGTATCTTGTCATTCATTCATTCTTTGAAGTATATAATTCATTCTTTGAAGATTCAATCTGCAAAGAATGAATTAGTCGCTGGGAATTAGTTGCAAAAACTATCCCGGTAGAATTTTGCAAGTTTTCCAAAAGGTAAGTAATTTATTGAAAAATACGTAAGTACATTTTCAGTGCACGTAACCGTTGTTTCATTACTTATTTTTATAGACTAAGCTCCCATTGACAAAGTCTTACCTAATAAGGCTACCGATTGGAAGTACCTATGCTTGAAGTAACGATAGTTCATGTTTGGGACGTATTGGAGCTGGCAACCTAAGCGGGTATTCATCGCCAAAAGTGTGTCTTTAGATGGGTAGGTATATGTTTCAGACGGTAAAGCTATGTGATGTAAGATTTGGAAATAAAATTAGTTTTTCAAATCGGATAAAAAAAATTCTGCCAGGATTTCAGATGGCCACCCATATGAAGTTATGATCTCCTAAACATGATCTATCGTTCTAGCACTTATAGCATACTTCCAATCGGTAGGTAGACTTATGAGGTAAAACTTTGTTAATGGGAGCTTAGTCTATTATCGTTTTACCTTTGTAAGCTAATTAGGTAAAATGTTAATTTTCCAGCATGAATCTAATGCGGTGTAGGTACTTACTTACGTATTAATATGTACGTACCTACGTCACGACGGCCGTGACATTTGACAAATCACGTGTATGCCGTGAGGTGCACAGTGCAATCCGTGCATTGAATGTGCATTTGCACGTGCAAACATGTCACGTGAGTTCCACTATCATAGAACCATAGATATCTATGACGATTATGATCTTTTCGGCGACATGGTCGGCGTTGATGAGTTTGTATATTAAGGTGCGCTGGGTGAGGAGCCCTTACGGGGGGGTATTGCCATACCTACTCACTAAGCTCGGTAGACGGATTGGCGAACGCAGTGCATGATGTTGCATTTACAGGGAATCGGAAAATATTGAAATCGGCGCAGAACCATATTACGTTCTCGTATTGAAATCGGCTCAGGACCAATTACGTTTTCGTATTGAAATCGGCTCAAGACCATATTGAGTTCTCGTATTGAAAACAGCTCAGAACTATAGGTATTACGTTCTCGTATTGAAATCGGCTCAGAACCATATATTACGTTCTCGTATTGAAATCGGCTCAGAACCATATTACGTTCTCGTATTGAAATCGGTTCCGAATCATATTACGTTCTCATATTGAAATCCCACTTACCTGAATAGTTTCTCGAGCATCTGCTTCCCAATAAAGCCGGTACCGCCGGAGACCAGCACGGTGGCATCCTTGTAGAACTGCTGCACCTGTGGACGTTTATCAAAAGCTAGAGTAGTGTTGATGAGGGTTCTGTTATGAGGAAGAGGAAGCGGAAGAGGAAGTAACAAGCTGAAAGTTGAAGGATGCGGATGAGACTCACATACCTCTAATTATGAAACGATTGAACGATTGAACTCAATTCACAGAATCAAGAGGGATTGAACTTTCTTATAAGTGTAAGTGGCAGCGGATGAGGAAATTTTAAAATTACGGAACTTCCGCTTTATGAGGATGCGAAACAGGAATCCTTATCAACACTTAAGTATGGCCAACGAAACGAGATAATTAATGTAAACAACTTTTGTATGACTCGGTGACAGTTGTTACAATCTGTCCTTATCTGTCATATGGTATAATGTCAGCTGTCTCTTTCAGATTTGTTTACACTTTTTATCTCGTCTGGTTGAGGGTTGGCCTGACCGAAGAATTTTGTCAAATTTTCTGAGTTCACTCCTGGATGGCCGAAAAAAAAACACCGTCCCTAAATGAAGTCCTAAGCACTTTTTATTAATTTAATAACTATGTTTTCAAAACAAAATCCGAAAATTCCGGATTGAACATAAAAATCCGAATTTCAAATTGAAAAGCAAGAAAAATAAAAAAATTACAACTTCACAGTAGTGGTAACAAAAAGTTCCCCACTAAGCAAAATAAATGCATTGGGAAAGCCTACTTGCGTAGGGCACCGAGTCTGCTAATTTTTAACCATTGTAATGCCAGCCCAGCGACACTCAACTGTCATTATACCCATAGACTTCTACACTAATATAATAAAGAGGAAAACTGTTTGTTTTTTTGTTTTTTTGTTTGTTTATTTGTTTGTTTGTTTGTATGTAATCGATAAACTCCGAAACTACTGGACCGATTTCCAAAATTCTTTCACTATTAGAAAGCTACAACATCCCTGAGTAACATAGGCTACTTTTTACCACGGGAAAATTCCTCATTCCTACGGGAAAACGGTTAGCAGCAGGAAAACGGGGAAATAAAGCAGATATTACCCAAATTAACCAAACCGCTTTACCGATCCTCGCGAATTTTGGCACTGATATTACTATCATATAAAAGACGGACATGGTCAGCCCTCGAGGATCTGGAGTACCTGATGAAGACCACCAGCATCCCATATAAACTATAAGAGATACGGTCATGGCTTCATAGAAAAAGTTGTTCACCATGACGGGCCGCTTCTGCTGGCACATGGTCATCGAGGATCTGGAGTACCTGATGTAGACCACAAGCATCCCGTCTAAACTATAAGAGATAGGGTAATGGTTTCAAAGTAAAAGTTATTCAGCACGACAGGCTGCTTCTGCTGGCACATGGTCACGAGGGTCTGGAGTACCTGATGTAGACAACCAGAATCTCATCTAAACTATAAAAGATTTGGTAATGACTTCAAAGTTAAAGTTATTCAGCATGACGGGCCGCTTCTGCTCGCACATGGTCACGAGGGTCTGGAGTACCTGATGTAGACCACCAGCACCCCATCTAAACTTTATTAGACTCGGTAATGGCTTCAAAGTTAAAGTTATTCAGCATGACGGGCCGCTTCTACTGGCACATGGTCACGAGGGTCTGGAGTGCCTGATGTAGACCACCAGCATCCCATCAATACTATAAGAGATACGGTAATGGCTTCAAAGTTAAAGTTATTCGCCATGACAGGCTGCCTCTGCTGGCACATGGTCATAATGAGTAACTTCTGCTAGAATGGATTAATGGACTTTTTACTACGGGCAAAGATCCCATTTCTACGGGAAAACAGGTAAGTAGCAGCGAGTGAAACCGCTGGGCGGGCCGCTAGTATATATATAAACTAGATTATACCTATTGCCACTGTGATTTTCCACACTAAAAACTGCTAGCAGACTACTAAACTACGAAAACCATACCACAGACACGGCATCGATACTCAACTGAAAGTATTTTTATTTAGCAGACTTCGGACCCTGGTCTTCCGCGGGCGGAATCAAGTTATAATTGAATCTGGATTTGCATGATCCGTACCTCGGAGTCGCCTCTCTCTATGGCCTCGTCTATCACCCGTCTTCTGGAGAGCAGAGCCACCTCCCTGGCTAGCGCTGGATCCATGGCTGCCGATTTTTGTACCTACTGGAATTGGTGTAAAAATAATTAGCTACGCGCACAAATCAAGGCAAGAGTGAATTGGCACTACCTAGGCAAGCATGCTTCAACATCGTCTGCATCATCTTTGGCATCATCACTTGTTTACCAATAGGTGAGATACACAATGCGGGCCAACCTTATTTTAAAAAATACGTCGTGTTAGGGACGCTGTAACGGAAACTTTGCAGGCATAATCAGACCATCAAACTGAACAACTTTTACTATGGAGCCAATGGTGGAAAACGAAAAAAGATTCCGACCTCCCATACAAAATTCACGATCAGCTGACTGACTTTGTATGGGAGGGCGGAAATTATTTTTCGTTTCGCACCATTGGCTCCATAGTAAAAGTTGTTCAGTTTCATGGTCTGAGCACGCCTGCAAAGTTTTCGTTACACCATCCCTAACACCTAATTCTAATACATAGCTTTTTGCGTTTCTCTGTCTCACTGTCTTGGAATTGGTGAAATTCTCCTTAACCACGTAACGGATTTTGATGCGATTTTTGTAATAGATTGAGTGATTCAAGAGGAAGTATGCCGGGAAAATGCCCTTTTTCCGGACAGACAGAGAGACAGACATAAAATAGGGTTCTGTTTTCACTCTCCCGTCCCTCGAGTCCCTCAGTCGCCTTTTATGACACCCGCAGGAAGAAAAGGGGTGATGCTATTCTATTAATAATTTAAAATGTAAAAATCAACTTACTGCAATGACAGTGTTCACTCGATGCACTTCACAATACGAAACAAACCAATAAAAAATGCTTCGAACATCACGATTAGAAATTTAAAATTTAAATTAGATTATTGAATAAAAATCCTGCCATGAGCGAGTCGGGCTCGCGCACGAAGGGTTCCGAACAGAGAAACGCCTACAAGGAAACGTCACTACCATAACCTTTACCAGATGGCTCTTAGTAGTACAACGACGATTTTGACGCTTACTGAATTTAATTGGAAATAACCGGAATCTCAGGGGAAGTCAAGGTAATGACTTGAGCACAAAGTAAGTATTGGCTAGCGCAATCCAGAGAGTCGGCTTCGAACAATCGCGGCTAAACTCACTCAGCCATCCACACGCGTCGTTTACGCGCTCTGTGGAACCGTGTCGAACCGGTAATGGTTGAGTGTGAACGGCGCGTTCGGTACGGGCGGACGGAATGGCGAGTAAAGAAAAATATTTTTGTGATGTGTTTGGGTATAATTACACCACAGAAAATAGTGCATTATTATTTTTAGTTACCCACGAAATAATGAAAAGTAAGTAGAACTCTTTTATTTGATAAATAAATAAGTAGATACCTACTTCAAAACATTAGAAATAGAGGAATTTCTTTTTAAAAATCTTATTTTTCGTTCGTAATATGTGCTTAAGCGTTTTAGGTACGTACGTACGTAGAAGTAGGTAGGTTGCGCTTTAGTTTGATTTGGTAGGTTAAATAGGTTTAGGTAGGTACCTAACTACCCAGTCTTCTTCAGCATTTGAGGTGAAGCTATGCGTACCGAAATACCGATAGCAAAAGGTCCAGGTTATGTCATCTTCATTTCCGATCATCAGGTAGGTACATACGTACCTACGTACCTACCTACCTATGGTAGTCCCAATGGACTATTATGATCCTGGTAATTTTTTCATTATTTTTTTTCGTCACGGCATCTGGTGACCTTCGAAACTATAGTAGGCAAGTAGGTATACTTCGAAACTAAGGTACCTACCTACCTACCAACTTACAGCTACGGATACAGATACAAAAATATTTCATATCGGCCAGGTAATTTAGGAGTTTATCAATTGCATATACCTAATTCATACTTACAAACGATAGGTAACTTCATTAAAAAAATCAGAAAGTAAAAGTAGCAACCCTAAAGTGTAGGCATAAGTGATCGAAAGAAGGGGCGAGCTGGCCTTCTGTAAATTCTCTATTTTGTGACTTGAGCGTCAAATTACTTGGATTTAAAATTGGCTCAGAATCATATGACGCTCTTTGTCAGAGTTTGCTGTTGTGGTATTTTTGTACTTTGAGATTTTTGACAGTAGCAACCTGCGCTATGTAAAAAATCCCTATCGCGAAAATCCGAAATAGGGCCGAGTGAACTTTCTGTATACTCTCTATTTTGTGTCACTACACTCATACAGATCTACAAGCCGTCGTTTACGCGTGAAACCCACTACTTACCTCTTATTTCAAAAAGAAAAAATAGTAACCCAAGGGTGTACGTATAAATGATCGTAAATAGAAGCTCTCCTTCTGTAAACCCAGTTTGACTCTTTAGTTCTTTCTTTTCTTTCTTTTATAGCCTTGTATATGGGTTTATATTTGTAGAGTCTTGTTTTCTTTTGTATTGTCCTTTGACATAGGCCTCCTCCAGACCTTTCCACATTTGTCTATCTTGGCCTGATCTCCGCCAAATAGAGCCAGCCGTTTCTTTTAGATCATCTTCCCTTTTTATCTTTCGTTTCTTTTGACTCTTTAGTTGGGGAACCCTAAAAAGATAAAAATACGATACTTAAAATAAACTTGCCAGCAGTCGTCGGTATAATAAACATAAACTTCATGCCCTTTTGTGCCCTTCGAGCACATTAGGAATTTTAAGACTGAATCTATTAGGTATAGTATATGTAGTTGGACCTGTCAAATTAGTAGCCTATTAGAACATAATTTTTAATAGCCGATTACGTACGTGTAAGTAATTAGTAGCCTATTATAGGCACAAGTTAAGGAGACGGCGCGTGTTTTGTGGTAATAAAAACTACTTGACTGCCAGATCAAAATGAGCTAGTACTTACTTTTTAAAGAGCGATTGGATGGCATTAAAACAACGCCAATGAGAAAGGGTGTTTGTACTTATTTGATCGATTTTATTATACTTATTATTATTTTGGCCGATTTTGACAATTTTTATACTTAATTTATAAAATTATAATTACTTAGTCTTGTAATAAGTACTAATACTAAAGAAATACAAATTCTTCTATTAGCGCTATTTGTATAAAGTACAAAAAGTTGGTTCTACACATAGTTAGAGTCTGCTGGCCTGGCTAGTCTTAGCAGAAGTGCCTTTGTATTTGTTTTATTTGGATAATAATATGTCAAAAATATAAATAAAAAGAATAAATTATGTTTCGAAAAATTAAACACATAGGTAGGCAAAAGTAGGTACAACAGACAAACCAATTCTGAAAAATAGCGTAAAATCATATACCAAAGTTGCTTTTTACTGCCAATCTTACTACTTAGTATTTATTTATAGTCCAAAAAGCATACACAAAGGCCACAATACAACAGACAAACCAATTCTGAACAACTTCCACAAAACATACACGTAAATCGTTAGTACAAAATAGTGTAAAATCATATACCAAAGCTGCCTTCTACTACCAATCTTAGAATCGACCAGACCGTCCTTTACAATGTACTTTCTTACTCCTATAGCCCATAAAATGATTTGTTGTTTCCAATTGACACTGGCTATATCGAAGTTGTATAATATTTGGTCTTCTTTGGACATTTTTCTGAACAATGTCACTGTGTTTTCGTCTCCAAACCTCCAATCGTTGCATGTGAAGTAACTCAGCACTCTTTGTAGTTTTGCCGCCTTTGTGTATAACTTTATGAAGCTGAAAATATGAATAATAAAATTGTTAAACATACATACACGAATATATTATATAACAACTTTCCTCAAGGAACATAAGTATTTCAACATAATATAAAAGAAATGGGACCGTCCATTTGTATGGGATGTTACCTTATAGAGGTGAAAATTATGGAATAGTTCAGAAATAGAAGTTTTCAGGTAAACTTCCGGTATTTTTCTAACACTCTGTATACTTACAATGGTGGTTTCAGCATACAACACCTAACTCCATCGAGAACGTAGCCTGGCACGAAATGGAAGAAAAACGCCAGCGTCAAGTACAGCCATTTGTTCTCCACGTCCACCATGCAGGCGAACCATACTGATTTCGGGGTCATGTATTTTGAGGCCACTTCCTTGTATAGGACGTTGTGTGTGTCGCCTGGAATGAAAAAAATAATAATAAATATCATCACATCATTCCACACCAACCTATAGTTCGACAACTTCGTGCGTGACCTTCCTGCGGGGTACAGACGGTGAGGGGGCGAGGAAGCACGTCATTTTAATATGACGTGCGGCGCGGATGCGCGCGCCTCCCTTCCCCGCTACACCTCCCGCTACCCGCTGACATCTCCCCCCCAACGTATGTCACCCCTAGGGAAGGTCGCGCACGAACTTGACGGACTATAATAGAACCCACTGTTGGATGTAGGCTTCATACGAAGGTCATATGGGTCTATCTGACCTAAGGACTTAGGTAAAACTCTATACGAGGTAAAACTCTATACGAGGTAAAACTCTATACGAGGTATGTTTATTACACTTACCCCATAAAATGGGATGCCGGGTTGTCGCCACAGTATAGATCTTCACTCCATCATCCACCCTCTCCATGACTGCCCACCCTGCAGCTATTATGGCATTGTTCACATAGTCAACCGGCACCAGGTCGATCACCGCAGTCCTGGATGCGTTCAGCACGTGGAGGAGCCCTAGGCCTCCACCGAGGACCAGCTGGAAAAAAGATATACAGTCTCTACTAGGATTCTCTGCAGCCACAGCAGTCCAATGCTGGACAATGTCAGTGGCGAAGGGTCCATACATGCCTTACATGATTAACTATAGTTTTAGTATTCTTTTTTACTTCTGATTATTTAATTTTAACTTACCCCACTAGGTCCGTACACACCACTAGGATCCAACCAGCCTGGAGCAGGCTCTCTGTACGCACAGATAACTGAAAATAAATAAATAATTATCTTTTTTTACCAGAGCCCGACGAATTTTTTCGTCTTCTTTTTTGATTATGGCTTTTGCCAATATACAATTCAGTCAGTGTCAATGTAATTGTGAAAAGAAGAAAATTGTAATGACAGTTCAATTTTTGACGTCACTATGTCATGTAGGTAGGTAATATAGATCAGTGATGTAATGAATGATATAATTTTTGACGTCAATATGTGAAATACATCTGTCATATTCACTCACCTATAGCGGGTCTTACAACGGCTATGGGGAGACCAACAGCTTTCCTGATGACTTCTTCAGCCACGGCTTTTGTGAATGTGTACGTGTTCGGCCATTTTTGGAGTAATCTGTAAAGGGAATTACAGCAACTCTTTTGTTTTAGGTATATTATGTTATTCCCTCTTCTATTCTCATGTGAGACACCAAGTCGTCCAACGACTGGATGAATCCTGGATGTTAATTTATTGAAGAGCGCAGTGTAGGCTGGTGAATGAATTTAGCCGTTAGTCGCTTTTAATGACACCATAACCACCATAACCATAACAGCCACAACAGTTCACAGCTGGACATGGGCCTCCCCCTATCGGAGGGTAGGTATTACCAAACTCACCACTAGAAAATGCTGCTGCCCGTTCTGCTTAGTTGCTTTTTACGACACCCGCGGGTAGAATTGGGGTGATCTGGTAATTTTATGACACCCAAGCGTAAAACTAACTAAGGTGTGCTGTTTTAACCCGAAATCACACGGCGGCGTATTGTCTCATCAGAAACACGTATCTTACTGCGGAGTGATGCTGATCAGCAACCGCTCATCCATGGTCTCAGCCAAGTCGATGAGGGTTTCAGGCTCGACAGGAGCTGGGAAGATATTGTTCCCAGTCTGGTCTGGAAATTGCAGGCTTAACCACCTGATAGTCCGAAAAGCAAGATGGTTTCGTGCTTCGGAGGGCATGTTAAGCCGTCGGTCCCGGTTGCCCATGTCAGAGGCCTGCTACTTGTAGTAGGCGGTTGAAAACTCTGACACCAACTAGGGTTCATCGGGTCGAAAAGAAGAAGATCACAAAACGTATCTTACTGCGGAGTAATGCTGATCAGCAATCGCTCGTCCATGGTCTCGGCCAAATCGATGAGGGTTTCAGGGTCGACAGGAGCTGGGTAGAACTGGTCCAGCACATCCTTTCCGATCCTGTCTCTGGTAGCGTGGCAGTAGGCCGTTGATATGTGCACTAGCGCCCTGGAAATATAAAATATCAAAAGTTGCTGTTTGTATAGGTTTTTAAAATATTTTAAGTCGGCGTAGGTACCTAAATTAGGAACTGAATAGATGGCGCCCTCTATTAGTGCGCCTAGTGATGGAGCGCGACATCTATATTTACTTCTTAATAATGTAGCCGACAGTTCCTCAATAAATAGTTTTTATTATACCTACTCGTAGATGGAGCTGGAATGCCGGTGATTTGCTGTGTGGTGCCGGCAGAGTAGAATAGCACCACCCCCTCTCTTCCCGTGGGGATCGTAAGAGGCGACCGAGGAATAAACCCGACCCAAACAGCCAGGGCCAACCGTATGGTGGCGGTTAATCCACCACAAAAGCACTCCCAAGGAGGGTTTATGTCTGGTAGGCGGCCGGACGTAAAATTAAGCCAAATCCTTTACAACACAACTTTGTGTTCAACAAAGCGTGTTGCGCCGACCCCAAGTAATTGGGATAAGGGCAGGAAGATGATGATGATGGAGCTGGAATGAAGTGAGTACATTACCTCAGCTTCCAGCAGTCACGAGCCAGCTCAACCACTTCTCTGGTGCCCCTGACGTTGGTCAGGGTTGCTTCTCGCAATGGCTCCTCGAAGTTGATTGTAGCGGCCGCATGGAAGATGACCTCTGTCTAGATTTGAATATAAAATTAACACGGACTTTTAGGTAGGGCCTTACCACAAAAAAAGTTAGACAATATTAAACGCGTGAATAAATAAAATTTCATACATAAAAAACGCTAGACACGCTTTCAAAGCTCGTAACTAAGTATAACACATCAGCAGCAGCGGCAATTAGGATTAAAAGGAGTTCACTTACGAGTATGAATGAGCCTCCTACTAAGTATTCGTGGGTATTGCCATACTGATCATGCTTGCTGATGTCAGAATAAAACTACCTATATCACATAAATGACCCTTAGCAGTGCACTGCTGGTGGACGTAGGCCTAGACAACAGATGAATAGGCAGCAACGTTCCTGAAAACACAACACCTTGTACTGCGCTCTCTTATCCTGCCATTGAGATAAATGCGGGATAAATACCTCATGCCGTGTGGTGCCGGCTTAGAATACAATCACCCCAATTCTTCAAGTGGGTTTGGTATAGAGCGACTACGGGCGTTTGCGTTTGTCCACCGCACCGGGAACGGGAACGAGAACGGGAACGCGATGACGACGGCGCCGAAGTAGCGGTACATACATTTACTTAGGCCGTTTGTAAACCGCCGCCGTCACCGATCGCCGTCACTTCATACTAAACTCGGCCCCAAAAAATCTCGTTCTCGTTGACGTGACGGTGACGGCGCGGTGGACAAACGCCTAGGTGTTATCTGCAAACAAAGACATTTTCTGCAAATTAAACATCTTGGCTGCATGGAATGTAGGTATGGCAATTCCGCCCGTATCCAGCAGTGGACTGTAGTGGCTGTAAAGGTAAATACCTCATCGGTAACTATCCGCCAGTCCTGATCGGACATGCCAAGCCTAAGCTCCTTGATGTCTCCTTCCACCGGAACCAACTTGTCAACGAAGTCGGGGTCGCTCTCTCGCAGTCCTTCGAAAACCTGACGAATTTTAAAATATAGTATTTCGTGAAAATCGTTGGATCCGTTTCCGAGATCCCGAAATTTTGCTCGTTGTTAAGGTACCTATTATTTATTTATTTACTTCTTCCCAATTAGGGTAATTCTGCCAGTGTCAGTTAAGTTAAGATAAGATCTTAGTGAAAAGTTAAAGTCAATAATGCTTCAAACAGAACATCACATATTGACGTCAAAATTTGATCTGTCATTGTGTTATAGTATAAAAAAATGTCTTTGGTATAAAACGTATGCTACGTATGCTTTAATAGAAAGCGCGGCTAGGGTGGGACCAAACAAAAATAAAAACAAAATGTGAGGTAAGCCAGCCGCACGCAAGTGAACGTCACACAGGCCGAGCGATGCGTGACGCGGATTATGCGAGGACTCGTGCGAAGTTCACTCATTTCATCTTCACCGCTTGAAGTAAAGTAAACTTCGCACGCGGACCGTTGCGCGGACCGGTAAGTAGGTACGCGTGTACATCATGTATGTATGTCATCAGTAAACGTAATTCGAAAAGGTATGTGACATGGTTTTAGGTATTACGGCAGCAAAACCCCCAAAATCATGCACAGAAGTGCTCCTAGGTTATCTACTTACCACGTCTTTGGCCAACTCCTCAAGTCTCTCCCACACGGACTTCCCCTTTTTGGGGCGCATCAGCAAATACGCCATTTTGATATTGCATGACCTGAAAATTATACAATTATCTTATATCACATAGCAGCACATATTACGTTTTTGTCCCTTGCGGGTTAGGCAGAGCGCTACAGCCGTAAAAATACGGCCGCTATCGCCACGTCCGACAAGAGAGCCGCTCCAAAAGCCGCTCAGAAAAAGTGTGTACCTACCTACTATAGTGTCACTTTGTCAGCCTGTTGCCTAAAATCGTATTATGTACAACGGGAAACCTTCGAGTCTATTCTGTTAGGACACCCGCGGGAAAGAAATGGGTGATGTTATTCTAAGCCGGCATTGCACAGGACATGAGACGTTCCATATAAAATGTATGAAAAAAAGCGTAAGACGCGCATTGCATCGATGGCGGCTGACGATCACTTGTGTGACAGATGTCAACATCTGGCGTCGCGGGAGCATTTCCTAGATCCATGGGCGTCGCACGATTTATACGAGATACCCCCTGACAAACCTGAACAGTTTTTCCAGCAAATGTTTCCCCAGGAACCCGTTTCCCCCGGTGACGAACACCACTTTTCCCTCGTAAGCTCTTCGTACAGGAGTGTTGACGTTTATACCGCACGAGGCTGCTTTGTGCTGTAATGTCACTTCATTGAGAAACTCTTGCGCAGGGTCCATACTGAAAAGAGAAAAGAGAGAAGGTAAGATAGAGAGAGAGAGAAGAGAGAAGAGAAAGAGAGAAGATAGAGACGAAGGCACAAAACAGTCCCACGTCGGGCATCGACAAGACATGGGTACCTCGAAACACAAATTAGGAAAACGGCGCGCGGGCGCCTTTACCAGATGGCTCACTCAGTACTAGCGACGGTTTTGACGCTTACTGACGAAAACTGAAAAAAAAAAGCCAGCCAAGAGCGTGTCAGATACGCCCACAAATAGGGTTTCGTAGTCAACGTTTAAATATCAGGTTATTCAGAGTTACAAAGCTAATTTTGTTGCTGGCTTGTTTGCAGCTGTATGATTACCAACCGCAAATAGAAAAACTTTTATATTTCTGAAATTTCTCGTGGTACAGTATCCGTTATAGTTTTCATGGTAACTTCAAATTGAGAAGTATATTCCATATTTTTTTCAAATTTTTATCGATTATACTTTAGGAGTACAGCTGGAACAAATTATGGCTTAAAAACGCCCCTTTTAAAAGCAAATATCTCGATACAGAAACATTTTAGTGACTTTGTTTCAAACAAACCTCCCCTTAGTTTTGAAAGACCTATTCAACGATACCCTACTCAATATTACTGAAGAATAAAATATTTTTTGCCCCCCTTTCACTTGTATCGGAGGGGGTCCAAAAACCTTTTAAAATATTTTTTTCGCAACATTTCTAAATTTGGGTCAACACGATCTATCTTCACACCATATTTGATGTCGATAGCTTTAAAACTGACGGAGTTATGAGGGCGCGGCATACAGACAGACAGACAGACAGACTTACCGAAACTATAAGGGTTCCTAGTAGACTACGAAACCCTAAAAACCGGAATCTCAGGGGAAGTCAAGGAGCGGTTAGCTATAGTTAGTATTCTTTGGTCAAGGTAAATAAGAAGGTGGTTGACGCGAATGTCATACCTATTTATTGGATTTAAAATTGGCTCAGAATCATATATCGTTCTTTGTCAGATTTTGCTGTTTTGACGTTTTTATACTTTGAGATTTTTGACAGTAGTAACACAAAATAGAGAGTATACAGAAAGTTCACTCGGCCCTATTTCGGATTTTCGCGATTGGCACTTGTTACATAGCGAGGGTTGCTACTATCAAAAAGCTCAAAGTACAAAAATATCAAAACAGCAGAATCTGACAAAGAACGTCATATGATTCTGAGCCAATTTTTAATCCAAGAAATTTGACGCTCGTGTCAACCACCTTCTTAATTACCTTGACTTCCCCTGAGATTCCGGTAATTTCCAGTTAGGGCCCTTTTCCTGTCATGCGTATTTTCGCACGCGCGCGGATCCGGTCCGCATGCGGGCCGCACGCATCTTATCTTTTGATACATATTTTTTATGTTTTTCCTATCATGCGGCTAGCACGCGCGCGGAACAGGAGCGTGCTATCATCCGCATGCGGACCAGATCCGCGCGCGTGCGAAAATACGCATGACAGGAAAAAGGCCCTTAAATTCAGTAAGCGTCAAAATCATCGCTACTACTGAGTGAGCCATCTGGTAAAGGCGCCCGTGCGCCGTTTCCCTAATTTGTGGTAGCAATGGCTATGTAACAAGTGCCAATCGCGCAAATCCAAAACAGGGCCGAGTGAACCTTCTAGTAAGAAGTAGTTCTCTAAGTAGTACTAAAATATGGCATATTAATGTCCGTCCGTATTCCATCCTCCAACATCATCTTCCTGCTCTTATACCTACCAATTACTTACTTGGGGTCGGCGCAACACGTTTTGTTGGACACAAAATTGTGTTGCAAAGGATTTGGCTTTAATTTTACGGCCGGCCGCCTACCAGACTGAATGAATTAACCGCCACCATACGGTTAGCCCTGGCTGTTTGGTCGGGTTTATCCCTCGGTCGCCTCTTACGACCCCCACGGGAAGAGAGGGGTTGGTGCTATTCTACTCTGCCGGCACCACACGGCAATCAACCAACCATCCTACACGGCAACGTACCTACTACCTATCAAAAAATGCTGTGAAAGTTTGTTCAGGGGCTTTATGGCCCTTCTATAGCCCTTTTCTTGATTAGTCAAGTAAAAAAGCCGTACCTATCTGTATATAGGTATGTGATGGAAACATAATAGGCAATAGGCAGGTAGGTACTCACATAACACTTTTACACTTAGCACAATTTAATATTTCGAAAATACTTTTATGCAAAACACATGACTAATTTCCAAGCGTACAATAATGGTATGACTAAGAATTAAATTTGTCAAATTGTCGAATCAGATAAAATTTTGCCTCTGTAGCAAAAATGATCACGTTTCTTTCATAGCATGTCACGTGTTTATTGTCCTGCATGTGTGTAAAAACAATGTTTCGGTGCATATTCAAATTAATTGCACATCAGGTCGTTGGACGACTCGGTGTCCTACACCTGTTATTTCATTCTTAGGAAAACATGATCCCTTAAGGTGGGACATTTCCCATACAAAAGTACAATGCAGTTACGTCTATAAAGGAGAAAAAAGTCTGAAAATAAAACACGAAAAAAGTTTCATGTTTAATACCTATTGTATATTTTATTTGCAAAATAATATATTTTATAACCATCAGATCTACCTGTAAAAACCGCCGCTTTACGACAATAGATAGCTACTGCTGTAATGAATAGGAATCCTATTATAGAGGATGTTTGTTTTTATTGCGGAGAAAATAATCATAACCTATCTGTTAGCCATAGAAGTTTTGCGACAAATCGACATGTGCCTTCATCATTTCACATAAAGCATTTTTTAAGCGCTTTGCCTGCTTTCATGTTTAATTCGATCGAATTTTAGTTTTTTGTTAGAATTTAAGTAAGTAAGTTTCTATGACGTGACGTTTCAACTTAAATGGGTATGTTGATGTGCTGCTGATAGACGAGAGTAAGTACAAGTACAAAATTACAAGCTTAAAGTAATAAATCAGTTTATTAAATAATCCCGACCCTCTATCACAGAGCACAATACAGCGTTTAATACAAGAATAACTCAGTATCTTCAATAAAGTGCAATTATTTTCTATAATAAACGCCAAATTGGGCTTCAAACAAAGATAATTTGTTCTCACACGGACCCCTTTGGAAACACCCTAGGTCAGTGTTTTTCAAACTTTTTGAATATACGACCCCTTTTCAGGCAAAAATTAACTGGCGACCCCCCTGGCGACTTAATGTTTAGTGATCATCATAGAAATACAAAATTAGTTATAGCATTTAATTGGTGGCAGATACAGAAAAACTTCAAGCGTTGTGCGCATGCTCAGGATAATAATCTGAGAAAAAAGTGAGAGGCCTCAACACTAGCAGTAGATGTAAAACAGGTAGAAAGGAGCACGTATTGCGAGCGAAGCGAGCCCAAAATTTCACGCTACAGACAAGCAAAGAGCGTATACTACACTGCATATAATAGCCCGTTTTGAATGATTAAAAAAAAACAAACTCATTCTTAGTCACTAAAATTGTGTTTACTGGATTGTAGCTGACCGCCCTGTAGTTCTGCCTTGACTTTTATCTTTTGCCGGCGACCCCCCTAGTAAGGCTCCGCGACCCCCCTGGGGGTCGCGACCCACAGTTTGAAAAACACTGCCCTAGGTGATTTTAGGGGATAGTCCTAGCGGTAGTTCGAAACATGCTGCACCTGAGGGAAGAGTTCTGAAATTTGGTACACTTAATCTTTTGGGTAAAGTACAAAATTTAAAAAATATTATACGGTGAGTTATGACGTCATCTTTTTTTGTATGGGAAAAAGATATTTTTTGTTCCAAAACCTATCATGCGTGGAATCAGATGAAAGGTCTCTAAAAATATCGGGTGAAATTTTACTAGTGACCGATAGCGAAAACTCAGAACTGGCTGGTGATAAGGAACAACTTTCCCTGAAGAACATAGGTCGAAATATGCCAAAAAAAATTTGGCTTCCCATACAAAGTTGCCGATAAGCAGATTTGAATTACTATGGGAGGTCAAAATTTTTTTTTCGTTTTTCGACATAAGTATGTTTCTTGGGGAAAGTTGTTCCTTATCACCAGCCGGTTCTGAGTTTTCGCTATCGGTCACTAGTAAAATTTCACCCTATATATATCACTTTTTTTTTATCTATGATGGGCTTACTCTTGACCCCAATCTTACCCTAGAGCAGAGATGGGATCTACGGTGGAGCGAGCTTGCCCAGAAGATGCCTATTCACTCTAGACTTAAAGAGATTCAGGTTATATGCACTCGGAAATACAGACGCAGGCAGGGAATTCCATTCACATTTATTATATTTAAGTCATTTTAAATTAAAAAGGTAATAATTTTCGAAATATGCTAAGTTTTGGCTCCTCCAGATATGAAACCGCTGAATCCAGATATGAAAAAGCAGTACTTATGAGATATACCTAATAATATGATATGCAATATCCTCAACTCCAATCGTCAAATCAATTGCTTTACCCTAAAGATTAAGTGTACCAAATTTCAGAACTCTTCCCTCAGGTGCAGCATGTTTCATAGGTACATTTGGGCCGCGAGCCGCTAAGACTAGGAGGGAGATGCACGTAGCAGTTTAGGTGTGTACGATTGGTGTCAAAAGAGAATACATAGGACTGCCTCAATTGTCCACTTTTGTTGTTGTTTTTTACTTTTTTGTGTATTGTGTTTTTTGTCTATTCTATTCTCATCATCATGAATGTCGTATTTAAGGGCATTGCCCTTGTCGGTGGAGTATTCGTCAGCTTTCTCTATCTTCTCCTTCTCTATTCTATTTCATTCTGTAAAATACCTACCAAAAAAACAAAAATCGACTAAGATGGGTACCCAGGATATACAGGGTTATTTTTTTAGTCAGTGCGCAAACTTTGCAGGGTGTTTTTACTCGTGATTATGATCAATTTTTACTATGGGACCACCTGCGAATTCGCAAATTCATACCTACTAGGCAAAAATGTATGGAACACCCAAAATATTTTTTATTGAATTCTCAGGTAGCTCTGTAGTAAAAGTTGTTCAGAATCACGAGTAGAAACATTCTGCAAAGTTTGCGCACTGACTAAAAAATAAACCTGTAAGAGCAATATCGTGCGTTATCTGCCGATATTGGACGGTAACTTATAGGCAACTGTAGAGTACCTAGCTCGTTTTGACCTGTCGGTCAAGTAGGTAGTCTATTGCCACGACACACGTTCCTACTACCGTTTCCCTAATTTGTGCAAGGCCATTACGCACGGTATTCAAAAAACCGGCCAAGAGCGTGTCAGAATCACCCACAAATAGGGTTTCGTAGTCAACGCTTAAATATAAGGTTTATCAGTGTTACTAAGTAAATTTTGGTGCTGGTTTGTTTGCAGCTGTATGGTTACCAACCGCAAATTGAAAAACTTTTATCTGGGGACACGGCAGTGCCACCGCCAAAGTCGAGCGCAAAGCAAACACTGTGCCCTGCCATTCTTTACTAGAAACATTTCAAGCCCCTATTTAAGAACATTTGGATAAGGCCAGAACGCAGAAATTTACGTCATCTAGTAAGCTATAATCACATACTTAAAATGCTATTCCTTTATTATTATAGTTAAGGTTATACGACTGGCTGTTGACTTGTATCCACACCACAAACATAAAAAGAATGTTAAACGGCCAGTCATATAACTTTAAGTATAATGTGACTACATGAGTTTAAAAGCAGAACTTGGCGCAATAAATTGGAGTTTTCTAAAATCCTTCTCAGATGTAGATATAGCTTTGGAAAGTTTTTATACTATACTTAATGAGGTAATCAAACGACACACACCTTTGCGTAGCAGCAAGTCAAATGATATACCATCTTGGTACTCTCCTGCTTTAAAAAAATGCCTTGCCGAAAAAAATAAATATCATAGACTCTATAAAATTTATGAAAATCCCCGTGACTATGACACATTTTCACTGCTTCGAAAACGGTGTAAAGCACTTATGAGTTCCTGCTACGATTCATTTGTTGAATCAATTGAAAACGCACTTACCGATGATGTAAAACCATTTTTAGGGTTTCGTAGTCTACTAGAAACCCTTATAGTTTCGTCATGTCTGTCTGTCTGTCTGTCTGTCTGTCTGTCTGTCTGTCTGTATGCCGCACCCTCATATCTTCGTCAGTTTTAGAGCTATCGACATGAAATTTGGTGAGAAGATTGATCGTGTTAACCCAAATATAGAAATGTTAAGAAAAAAATATTTTAAATGTTTTTTGGACCCCCTCCCATACAAGTGAAAGGGGGGCAAAAAAATTTTTTTTCTTCTGTTATATTGAGTAGGGTATCGTTGAATAGGTCTTTTAAAACTAAGGTGAGGTTTCTTTGAAAGAAAGTCACTAAAATGTTTCTGTCACGAGATATTTGCTTTTAAAAAGGGCGTTTTTGACCCATAATTTGTTCCAGCTGTAACTTCTAAAGTATAAACGCTAAAAATTTGAAATAAATATGGAATATAGCTTACAATTTGAAGTTACAATGAAAACTATAACGGATATCGTACCCTTAAAGGTTTCAGAAAAAATTGAGTTTTTCTATTTGCGGTTGGTCATCATACTGCTGCCAACAAACCAGCAACAAAATTAAGTTTGTAATGCTGAAAAACCTGATATTTAAACGTTGACTACGAAACCCTATATGTGGGCGTGTCTGACACGCTCTTGGCCGGTTTTTTAGATTTGTTATCAGTAAGAAAAGCAACCCTAATAGTATACCGCAAAAAATGTATTTTGGTAACCAAACTGCTTCTGACAGTAACAGCATTTGTGAACTTTTCTCTGGTTATTTTGACTCTGTATATGATAAATCGACATACACTTTTTCTGAATCAGTTGTACCCCATACTTTCTCCAATAGCACTTTATCTAAAATAGACATTACAGCATCGGAAGTGCGAAAAACTCTAAGAAGATTAGATGCAAAAAAAGGGCCAGGTCCCGATGGTATTCCTGCAAAGTTTTTAAAAGAATGTGCAGCAGAGCTATGTTCGCCATTATCACTTATTTTTGACCTATCATTGCGTTCTGGTAAATTCCCTGCGATTTGGAAAACTGCACATATAGTTCCTATACACAAATCCGGTGATAAGGCAAATTGCGCCAACTACAGGCCAATCAGTATTCTTTCTAGTGCTGCTAAAGTTTTTGAATGTGTTGTGTACAGTCATTTTTACCATCAGTTTAAGCCTTTTCTCTCCGAAAATCAACACGGTTTCGTGAAACAAAAGTCCACTGTTTCAAATTTACTAGAGTTTAAAAATTATCTTTGTTCAAGTTTTGCCAGTGGAGGACAAGTCGACGTAATATATACAGATTTTTGCAAGGCGTTTGATAAAGTCAACCATACACTTCTCTGCTTAAAATTGCAAGGTTATGGTATTCACGGGTCTTTACTGCGGTGGGTACATTCATATCTTTATAAAAGAAGTCAGTTGGTTACAATTAAAGGGCATACATCCGACGCAGTTGAAATCAAATCTGGTGTTCCTCAAGGATCCCATCTAGGACCACTATTTTTTATTGTATTTATAAACGATCTCATTGCTAAACTTAATTGTCCTAATCTACTTTATGCCGACGATCTCAAAATTTTCTGTAAAGTTACTACTATTGCTGATTGTACCGCACTTCAAAATGACGCTGATATTGTTTATAAATGGAGTAAAGAAAATTGTATGATACTTAATTTACGAAAATGTTTTGCTATATCCTTCACAAAAAAATGGAATAGACTCGATTTTAATTATACTATTAATAATGAAAATCTGGAACGTAAAACAGTTGCAAAAGACTTAAGAGTTTTGTTTGATGATAAGTTATCCTTTCGAAATCACTATGACTACATTACTAATAGAGCTTTTCAACTGGTAGGATTTATCATAAGATCAACGAAAGGTTTCAAACATCCTTCCACCATTTTGCGACTTTATTACAGTCTAGTAAGAAGTGTATTAGAATATGCTGCCGTCATTTGGTCTCCTAGTTATATAGTTCATAGTGATAGTATAGAAAGAGTACAAAAACGGTTTTTAAGAATGTTGTGTTATAGATTTCATTATGGTCGCACACTGTATCACTACGTCGATAGATTGCGCCAATTTCATGTAACTTCTTTGTCCATCAGACGAAAACAGGCTGATCTGATAAATCTGCACAAGATTCTTCATTCTAGACTTGATTCCTCAACTTTATTGTCTCAGTTAAACATTAATACTGCCCATAATCTCCGCAAACCCAAAACTTTTCTTCTCCAAACATATACTAATAATACATCTTATTACAATCCAATTGTGAGAATGTGTCGTCTTTATAATGAAATATCTCGTGCTGATACAGATATCGATATATACGACTCACGTTCTTACGCCTTTAAAAAGGCTGTATTAAAAACTGTAAAATGAGTAAGTTCTAATATAAATTTTATTTTGATAATTTTAAGTACCTGCGTGTACGTATAATTCTGATGTTCATTGTATAAGTTTTTATATCAAGCTGTGTAAATGCGCTTAGGGTATCAGTCTAGTTCTGAACTGTAATGCATCTATAATAGGCAAAAATGATTGTTACCTGTTGTATTTACCTAATAAAATAAAATAAAAATAAAATAATATAAAGGAATAACATTGAGGAACCTTAGACTTGGCACGACTTTGTCTAGATTTCATAACTTTTTATACCTTAGATAAACAGGAGAGTGTCCATCAAGACTTGGCTTGTTTTTTACGGAATGTTTTTTGTGAGATTTATGTTTAAACTTTAGTGCTACAGAATCCGTTATAGTTTTAATGGTCACTTCAGATTCAGAACTATATCCCATATTTTATTCAAATTTTTAGCTTTAATACTTTAGGAGTTACACCTGAAACAAATTACCTATGACTCAAAAACGCCCCTTTCAAAAGCAAATATCTAGAGACAGAAACATTTGTGATTTGTTTCAAAGATATCTACCTCTCCAAATACCTTTTTAACGATACCCTTTTCAATATTACAGGAGAAAAAATATTTTTTTTGCCAGCCTTTCACTTGTATGGGAGGGGTCTAAAGAACATTTTAAATAACTGTTTCTCAACATTTCTAAATTTGGGTCAATACAATCTATCTTTACACAAAATTTGATGTCGATAGCTTTAAAACTGACCAAGTTATGAGGGCGCGGCATACCTACAGACATACAGACAGACAGATTTGATGAAATGATAAGGGTTTCTAGTAGACTACGAAACCCTAAAAATTACGCACTGATATGTTCCTATTTACGTAATATGCTACTAAACTGACAAGTCAAATGAATTTCAGGAGTTCTGTTACTGACTCCATTACTGACTGCTGGATTCTTACCACTTTAGGGTTCTGTACCTGAAGGGTCAAAATGGAATAAGTTGTAAACTATACTGTCATTTGAATAGGCCATATTTGACAACTGTCAAACCCATACCAGAAAACATATTAACAAAGAAAAATAGACCTTATACCATAGCATTAACATGATTTTTATAGCTGTCAAATATGGCCTATTCGAATGACGGTACCATACCTACTAAGTTTAATACTATTAAGTTTGAACTACCAATTTTATTATCAAACTTCAATAGCAAGAGAAAAGATGCAGTCTTTTGTTCGAACAAAACGCTATCTATACGCGTGTAGTGACGTTTCGTTGTGTTGGGTTCCCGCCAATACTTACTTTGTGGTATAGATAATCCAGAGAGCCAGCTTCAAGGAAACGACGCTATACTCACAACACAGACATCCACACGCCGCCGTCGTCGTTTACGCGCAATCTGGAACCGGTTCGAACCGGCTACCGGCTAATAGCGAGTGTCAAAAGCTTTCGGTGAGGGCGAACGGCAAAATTACGATTTGCAAGTGCCAATATTTTTGTGTAATAATGTTATACTGTAGGTACGTTTGATATAATGCAAGTAATGTACCTAAGTATGTTTGACCCAGGTAGGCATTATTAAAAATTCAGGAAAAGAAAGTAGCAACCCTAGAGTGTAGGCATAACTGATCGGAAGAAAGGGCGAGTTGTCTGTCCTTCTGTAAATTTTCCATTTTGTGGTAATGGTTCGGAACCCTTCGTACGCGAGTCCGAATCGCTCTTGGCAAGTTTAGTATTCAATAATCTGACAGAGTAATTTAAATTTTAAATTCGTTCCCAATTTCCTAATTGTGAAATTCGAAAGAAATTTATTAGTTAGTTTAGTTGTGAGAAGTGCATCGAGTGTACAAGTTTGAAGTTAGTTGATTTTACGTTTTAAATTATTGCTAGATACACTTTAAATATAAGTACCTAATGTAAAATATTTTTTCATTCTAATATCTAGATTCTGGTTACACGAAAACACGATTGAAGAAAGTTTACTCGATAGGAGGTTTATTTTCTAAAGTTAAAGGTGTCTTTTTATAAACCAAGCGCGGCGACAGCGACAGCGACAACGACGCCGCGCCGTCCAAATTTGACGGCGACAACGACGCTGCGGTCTTGTATAACCCGACCGCATCACACTGGCTGGTCCGCTTATCAGCGCGCTGTCAACGTGACGGCGCGCTGTCAACATGACGGCGCGCTTTTAATGTGATGGCGCGCTGCCGATGCCGCTGTCGCTGCTGCCCAGTCTTTTTGGTATCCCCATACAAACCAGTCATTTGACAGCGACAACGACGCCGCCGCGTTGCTCGGTTTTTAGCGTACCTGTGGCCTATGCAACGAAGCTACAGGCTACAATTCTACAGGCGAAATTCTATGTACATTGCGTCGACGGTTAGCCTTTTTTATCCCGTAATTAAACCGGCTACGCAATGTACATCGAATTTCACCTGTAGAATTTGTAGCTTGTAGTTTCGTAACATCAGGCACAGGTCTATTTTACACTTTTTCGCCTGATGTTTAGCGATCTCAATAATTAATACACATAATTTTTTGCGAATACGATACATCGTCTACATTACCAGATTCTAGATGAAAAGTTTTTTGTTCACTTGTTTATTTGCTGAGAAATTGCCAAAATAGTGCGAAATCGTCGTAACATGTCGATTCCGCTCTGTTCTTACACACGCAAATCGGCGTAAGTGAGAAACGAACGTTTACAATATCGAGGAGAAGTTAGCGAATTCCACGACATTCAGACAGAGATACGAAAATATCCACTTCATTTTATGATGGTACTTCATGGTACGGCCATAAAATAGAGTTGCACCAGGTACGCGATTCCGATTCCCACTTTCATGTGACAATTTTTTTACACCAATTCCAGTACAAAAATCGGTAACCATGGATCCAGCGATGGCCAGGGATGTGGCGCTGCTCTCCAGAAGGCGCGTGATAGACGAAGCCATAGCGAGAGGCGACTCCGAGGTAGGGTACAGTTCCCATCACGTAAAAAGAACGCTGAGTACCTGAGTAACTGAAGGGATGTTGTTGTCTCTTTTATACTATCATAGATACTATCTTACTACCAATATGCGACGGGAAAGAGATGACAGATGATACGGCAACTGTTACTCAGCGTTCTTTTTACATGACACCGATTATACCTACATGCAAATCCGGATTCAATTTTGACGGTCCCTACGTACTATCCCGTAAGTTGTACTTAAGCCATTTGCCTTTTTTCTTTGCTTTCATCTCAGATTATCATAAGCTTCCTTCGGTAAGGAAGGACAGCATGGTTCAAAATGGCCTAAAACTTACAAACGCTGCGCTCTCCTGTAAAATTTGCTAATTTTAGTTCCGTCATTATACAAAGGGACCGTGATTTGAAATCTGGATTTTCAAAAGTGGATTTTATTGAATACCAAATTTTAAAACACTTCCCGTGTTAGGTGAACAATTCTTGGAAACCTTGCAAAATTTTCTACCTCAAGCAATATTTGTACCTGCGACCTTCGACATTTATACTGCCGCCGCTACTACCAACTGGGCTACCGCAGTTTTATCCTGCGAATGGGCATTTTTTGGAGAAACTAATCCGTGAGATGGCGTTGTACGCCTCCATAGACTTAAAGCACAGACTTAAAGGGATTAGCTGTCAAATATTGACACTTATTCCCAACTTATTCCAATATAGTCGATGGCAGCGTACAAACAACTCCATCTTGCGGTTTAGTTTCTCCAAAAAGCCCCTATTATGCAAGTGTATCACACGTGGCGGGGCTCCATCCATTTCGTCAAGTCTGTCTGTCGTCTGTATGCCGCGCCCTTATACCTATCTTCGTCAGTTTTAGATCTATATCGACATGAAATTTGATGAATTTATAGATCGTGTAGACCCAAATATAGAAATGTAGAGAAAAGTTATATCAAAGATGAGTTGATAGATCGTGTGGACCCAAATATAGAAATGTAGAGAAACAGTTATATCAAATGTACCCATACAAGTGAAAGGAAGCAAAAATAAAAATTGTCTCCTGTAATATTGGGTAGGGGGGTGTCGTTGAATAGGTTTTATAAAACTAAGGGGATTTTTTTTAAACGATGGGGCGTTTTTGAGCTGTAGCTAGTAAAAAGGCTAAAACAAAGAAAAAAATATGGAATATACAGGGTGTTAGGGACGGTGTAATGAAAACTTTGCAGGCGTGCTCAGACCATGAAACTGAACAACTTTTACTATGGAGCCAATGGTGGGAAACGAAAAAAAAAATACCGACCTCCCATACAAAGTCAGTCGCTGATCGTGAATTTTGTATGGGAGATCGGAAATTTTTTTTCGTTTCCCACCATTGGCTCCATAGTAAAAGCTGTTCAGTTTGATGGTCTGATCATGCCTGCAAAGTTTTCGTTACACCGTCCCTAACACCCCGTATTTTACAATGTGAAGTTACCATGAAAACTATTACATAATATACTGTACCAGTACAATAAAAGTTTTTTGATTTCCGTTTGGTAACCATGCAGCTTCAAGCCAACCAGCAACAAAATTAACTTTGTAACGCTGAAAAACCTAATATTTAAACTTTGAATACGAAATCCTATTTGTAGGCGTGTACACGCTCTTGGCCGGTTTTCTTTTTTAGATTGTTGTCAGTATAGCCCTCATTTCTTATCATCATCGTGAAAGTTTTTGATAAACGTCCACAGGTGCAGCAGTTCTACAAGAATGCCACCGTGCTGATCTCCGGTGGCACCGGCTTCATGGGGAAGCAGATGCTCGAGAAACTCTTCAGGTACGTGCAATTTCAATGTAATGATACCCTTATTTTCCAAGCGACTGGTTTGTATGGGTTTGTATGGGAATACCCAATGATATTATATGTAGGTGGAATACCAGAAAGACCGGGCGTCAGCGTCAACGACGCCGCCGCGTCGCCGTCACGTTGACACCGCGCTGAGAAGCTCAGGGTTTGTATGGGATGCGGTCGGGTTTTTCTACAAGACCGCAGCGACAACGACGCCGTCTAAATTTGATATCAATTGTGTCTCAGATGACGAGACATTCTTAGAGGGGTCACAGTATAATTTCCCATGCGCAACATGGGTTTCGGCGGGGGGGTAGGAGTACGTACGACTACCGAACTCATCCTTCACTTTTCTCACTCAGCTTACAAAGTTTGGTAGTGATACAAAGTTTTCAGAATGACTCTCAAACTTTTGTGAGGCGCGGTGTAAATGGCCGTTCATACGCTCGGACTACCCCGCAAGGAATATAGGCGTGATATATGTATGAACCTACTTATCATTGTTTCAGATCATGTGAGATCAAGAAAGTATTTTTGCTCATGAGGCCTAAGAAGAAGAAATCCTTCAACGAAAGACTAAACAACATACTTCAAGATCCTGTAAGTAAAAATTATAAAGCAATTTAGCCTTGACTAAATTAAGTATCATATTAGGCATATTATTAAATCAGTAGCCTAACCACTCGTTTTGCATTTTCTACCAGCGACTTTCTGTTTCTACTACTTATTGTACATAAAAAATTACACAAACTTGAACTAACACAAGTAGCACCCTTAATACGATTCCCATACAATAATGGACTTACATCTTTATAGGAGACAATAGTCTGACGTCTCACCTTATAGTGTTTTCCTGAATTCACAGGTGTTTGATACTGTGAAGAAAATGAAGCCAGGTTTCGAGGCAAAGATCCAACCGATCCAAGGAGACGCGTCTCAGCCAAGACTTGGTATCAGCGACGAAGATTATGCTACCATCATTGCTGAGGTAAGCTCAGCTGCCACTACAGTCCACTTCCATATTTTTTCCACTGCAAAAGAAAACTTTGCAGGTAGCAGGCCTCTGACATGTTTGGGTAACGACCGCCGCCGTCTACCTCATCATAGATAGGAACCAGCTCTTAGCCGACGACTTAAAGTGCTCTCCAAGGCACGGAACCATCTTACTTTTCGTACAATCAGGTTGTTCAGCCTGCAACGCCCTAACCTGGCTGAGAATAAATATCAACGGGCTTCCCCTATTAGATGCATTCACAATTACTTACAAGGAAAAGTTTTGCCCGTTCTAGTTTAGTTTTGGTATCCCTTTTTACGGCACCTGGGCTGATGCTTATCCAAGCTGCCATCACATGTCATAAAAAACAGGAAATCAGATGTTATGTGTGAATGAATTCAGTAGAACATTGAGCAGCGTTTAGACAATCCCTCGCAGACTTGCGCATACGAAATTGATTAAATTTCTAAAATACGCCACCTGGTTTTAAACCTTTACATGAGATTCATTTTTCTGTTACAGACCGAGATAATCTTCCACGGAGCAGCAACTATCAATTTCAATGAGCCACTACGTGTTGCTATCAATACCAACGTTAGAGGCACCGTGGAGATGCTAAAAATTGGCAAACAGTGCCGTAAACTCAAGTAAGCAGCATCATCTTCCTACCCTTATCCCAATTACTTGGGGTCGGCGCAACACGTTTCGTTGAACACAAAATCGTGTTGCAAACGGATTTGGCTGAATTTTACGACCGGCCGCCTACCAGACGTCAAACCTCTTTGGAAATGCTTTTGTGGTGGATTAACCGCCACCATACGGTTGGCCCTGGCCCTTACGACCTCCACGGGAAGAGAGGGGGTGGTGCTATTCTACTCTGCCGGCACCACACGGCAAGTAAGCAGCATTTTGGGTGAAATTTTACAAGTGACCGACAGCGAAAATGCAGGAACCGCTGGAGATAACCGACAACTTTTCCCGAAACACATAGGTCAAAATATGAAAATTAATTGGACCTTCCGTACAAAATTGCCGTTTAGCTGGTTTGAGTTATCTACTTACTATGAGAGTCACAATTTTTTTTTCTCATATTCCTTATCACCAGCCGCCGCCGGTCCTGTATTTTTGCTATCAGTCACTAACTAGCAACATTTTATCCTATTGGTCCTGCTTAGGAGTCACTTCACTTGGTTTCTATAGTTCCACTCTGTCAAATGACTAGTTTATATGGGTTTGTATGTGGATACCAAAAATACTGGGCAGCAGTGAAAGCGGCATCGGCAGCGCGCCGTCAGTCCAGTGATGCGGTAAGGTCTTTATACAAGACCGCAGCGTCGTTGTCGCCGTCAAATTTGAACGGCGTCGTTGTCGCTGTCGCTGCGCTCGGTTTATAAGGACGCCTTCATTCTATAGACGTACCTCAACCCTCACTGTTTGCACAAAATAGAGAATTTTTGGCGCCAGCCAATACTTACTTTGTGCTATTTGTGAATAGTGTCACATAACGATGAGACTAATTTGCCAATGTCAAAAAACAACATGAACTTCGTAAGTAAGGTAAACAAATCTGAAAGAGACAGCTGACATTTTACCATATGGCAGATAAGGACAGATTGTAATAACTGTCACCGAATCATACAAAAGTTGTTTACATTATTTATCTCGTTTCGTTGGCCATCCATACTTAAGTAAGTTCTTAATGGATTTTTTGTTTGTCAGATCCTACGTGCACATTTCGACGGCGTACGCGCAGGCGACAGAAAGCAGGATTGACAATGACGTGTCGGAGCAGTTCTACGAATCGCCTCTGCCACCCCAAGTGGCTATCGAGCTGGTCGCCACTCTGGACGAGCAGAAGATCAACGATATTACGCCTCAGTAAGATGATATTTACTTTATACTACACCTGCATAGTAATTTTACCTATAGCTTAACGCTCTATATCATTGTTCATTGTTCAACGTACCTACAAATTAGCGGGAGGGAATTAACCACACAAATCACTTTCTTCCCGTGGGAGATTTTACAGAATTTAGTACAGTTGAACAGGTAGGTGACCACAAGTTGATCAGTTTTGAAGTTGTCATTAAAAAATTGTCCAGTTTTATAAGTTGTTCAGGTGTAAAAGTTGTTCAGTTTCAAAAGTTGTTCAGTCTCAAAAGTTGTTCAGTTTTGAAAAGATGTTCAGTTCTTAAAATTGTTCAGTATTAAAATGTTGTTCAGTTTCATAAGTTGTCAAGTTTTGTAAGTTGTTCAGTTTTGTAAATTGTTCAGTTTTGTCAGTTGTTCAGTTTTGTCAGTTGTTCAGTTTTGAAAGTTGTTCCGTATTGTAAGATGTTCAGTTTTGTAAGTTTTTCAGTTTTGTAAGTTGTTCAGTTTTGTATGTTGTGAAGTTTTGTAAGTTATTCAGTTGTTCAGTTTTATAAGTTGTGAAGTTTTAATAGTTGTAAAAGTTGTTCAGTTTCAAAATACATATGTTCATTGCAGAAGTTGTTCCGTTTTGAAAGTTAATCAGTTTTAAAGGTTGTTCAGTTTTAAAAGATATTCAGTTTTGAAAGTTATTGAATCAAAAAATTGCGCTGCCGTATGCATGTGAAAGTTTGGAAATGTGTACCTAGGTAGTTTATTTTTTTTGCGGATGTTTCAATTCACCCCGTGGCTGTTACAACTGACCCCGCAGGTATAGTAAAGCACTATGTATTACTCGGATGAAAGTCCGACTACAAACTCGTGTTGAGCTCGGGAGTCAATACCACACCCTCGTTAGTAATCGGTTTGTTTCTCCCCGCGTATACAATGTACTATAGTTTTATTCCATTTAAAATAAACCAATTTATCTAAAAATAGTATAATTAATATGGTGTAATGGGTGTTTTCTATGTATAATATGTATTTATTTACAAAAGAAAGTATATAAGTATTATATCAGTTGTCTAGTTCCCATAGTACAAGCTTTGCTTAGTTTGGGGCTAGATGGCGCTGTGTGTCTCGTCCAGGGATATTTATATTTATTTATATGTAAATCTTCAGTAGAATCGATTCTGATGGAATCACATTTTTAAATTTAATTAGGTATCTTATTCAAGTAACGGGGAAAGTTTCTATCCAGACAGAAAATGTTTCCTCATTTTGAATACCTATTCTACTTCGGTGCGTCTCGGTGGTTTTTATTTTACGATGAAATGCCAAATGAATAAATAAATACGTACCAACGATATATAATGTTTGTTGCAGTCTTATCAAGAACTGGCCGAATACCTACACGTTTACGAAGGCGATTGCGGAGGAGGCTTGCAGACAAGCGGGCTCCGAGCTACCCATCAGTATTGTCAGGCCGGCTATAGGTAAGCGACGATAACCGAATGATGCCTGTTTTTAACCTTTTCATACAAAGGTATTACAACGTATACAAACGTTTGACAGCCGATGTGGCGCAGTGGTTAGTACGACTGCCTGCGACGCAGAAGGTTCCTGGTTCATCTCCCAGTGGGATCACTCACAAAGTTGATATTTATCACTATCACTTTGTGAATTTGTTCATTGCAGTTGCATTGCATTGCAGGCTGAACCACCGAAAAGTAAGACGGTTTCAGTGCTTCGGATGGGCACGTTAAGCTGTCGGTCCCGGTTGCTATCTATGACGGTGGTCGTTACACATCTATTTCAGAGAGCTGCTAACTGCAGTAGGTGGTTGCAAAACTCTGATACCAGGGTTTATCAGGTCGTTTGATGACTTGTTGACCCACTCGAAGAAGAAGATACAAGTGGATTCCCCTGTTATCTTTCCGAATAATGCATGTAGAGCTATAGTATTTTTTTATTAGCCACATTTAGGCCTGCTATAGGCATGCCCTCAATTTTTTTATATTTTAGAAAATATAATACAAAAATGAAAAATTGCTTACTGATATTTAAAATAAAATAAAAATACTGACATTTATTGTATGTTTAAGGTAAAAGTTAATTCGATACGTTCCGGAAGGGGAAGAATAAAATAGTTACGGCATGCCTATACTATAACTGGCTGACTAATAACTGATTTAATTGTCATGCATAACTAAGCGTTGTCAAAAAAAGCCTGAGATTTTCGTTCAGCGTCATCTATCGACTAAGTAGTATTTTTAAACTTTTTGATGGCTGTCAAAAAAGCCTTTAACAAGGTTTTCTTTATTTCAGTGATCGCATCCATTTTGGAACCAACCCCCGGTTGGGTGGACATCAGTTGTGTCTACGGTCCCAGTGGAGTAAGTATAGGTGCTGGCTTAGAATAGCATCGCCTCATTTCTTTGATGCTTAGGGACTAGGAAGTTTTATTTGCATTATCTTTTGGGTTAAATGCTTGTTTGCGGGATTAGATATCTGACACACTAGGTCTGATAACCTAGGGGGATTTAAGCTAGAAAAGTATGTCCAACCAGTCACCTTGAGCTTGGGTGGATATACCGGGAGTAACGGAAAGGGTATAACAAGCCGAACGGAGGTCAAGGTACTCATGAAACTGAACAACTTTCGCTATAGAACATGGGTCGAAATATGAAAAAAATAATTGGATCTCCCATAGTAAATCAATCAGGTTGATCGGCAATTTTGTATGGGAGGCCCAATTTTTTCTTTCGTATTTCGATCCATGTTCCATAGGGAAAGTTGTTCAGTTTCATGAGTACCTTGACCTCCTTTCGGCTTGTTATACCCTTTCCGTTAGTCCAGGGTGACTGGGCCATCCTGGGGTGGCAGATTGGCAATACTTATCCAAGGTATTAATTTATCCAACTTGCCGGTAAAGTAAAGCTGCTATTCCGAACACTGCAGCCAACAGCCGACAGCCAACAGCATATGCTGCAACGGCAGTTGCAGCCGTTGCAGCACTACTGGTTTTTATGGAGGTCTATGGAACGCTATCCGAAGGCTGCAGCCGACAGCACATGCTGTTGGCCGCTGCAGCATATGCCGCAACTGCCGTGACTGCAGATCAGTATTGCTGCAACGGCAGTGCGATACGCACATATCTATTTTTGCTATTTTGCTATAAAACGTAAAATGTGTGGTTCAGAAATAATTATGAAGTAATAAACTATCATAATTATTAAAAAACGAAACCACACAGCGGTAATTTCAAAGGCACCTACCTATTATACCTACCTAGGTTCGAGTTGCGGTCTAGGTGTAGATATCGGGACCAGTAGGTAGTTATCGTAGGGGTAAGTAGAAAAAAAAAAACTGAATTGTACCAACTAAGTACTTACAGTTCGTGCGTGAGTTACCTGTGGGTACCTATTATAACTACTTAAGTACCTACCTACAGTCTACTCTGCCGTGTGATGCTGGCTTAGAATAGCATCACCCCCTTTTTTTTCTGTGGGTGTCGTAAGAAGCTACTATGGGACTCGAAGGTAACATGTGTATTGCAATTTTAGGCGACAGGCTGACAACCTGTCACTATAGTGATACACGACAATAGCTAGAACGGCTCTCAAATAGGTATTTGTTACACGTAGCGATAACGACCGAATTTTTACGTCCGTCGCTACCCCGCAAGGGTTTAAGGCGTGATTTATGTATGTAGGTAACCTATTAACCTGTAGGTACCTATAAAATCTACCTAAGTCTACATGCAACTATCGGCAGTCACGGCATGTGCTGTCGGCTGTCGGCTGTCGGTCGGTGCCTTCGGAATCGCATGTGCTGCAACTGCCAACAGCATGTGCTGCAACTGCTAATAGCTGCAGCCGTTGCAGCATATGCTGTCGGCTGTCGGCTGTTGGCTGCAGTGTTCGGAATAGCATCTTAAAGGTACGCTAAAAAACCGAGCGAATTGGTGACGCGGCGTCGTCGTTGTGGCTGTAAATTACTGGTTTGTATGGGGATACCAAAAAGACTGGGCAGCAGCGAGAGCGCTGAGAAGCGGACCAGTCCAGTGATGCGGTCGGGTCTTTATACAAGACCACAGCGTCGTTGTTGCCGTCAAATTTGGACGGCGTCGTTGCCGCTATCGCTGTCGCTGTCGCCGCGCACGGTTTTTATAGAGATACTATGTTTCTTTGTAATAGCGCTCAACTGTTTCTCAGCAATGATGATATGATTAATAACCGTCGCGGCAATTAATTTTTAATTCGCATAATTCCCGTTCGCAAAATGTCCAATTCGCAATATTTTGCGGCAATTAACGCCGTACCCGCAAGGGGTAAAGACGTGATGTGTAAAGAAGAAACGTAAGATATGGGATGGAGACGTGAGACGTACGATTTCGCGACGCTTGAAACCGTTTCCATAAAAAATGTATGACACAGAAGAGAGAGCATCGATGACGGCTGACGATCACTTGTCTGACAAATGTCATATTAAGTCTCACGTCGCACGTCTCCTCTGTGGAGTTTGCGTCTTAGGATGCACCAGCTGGTGGACCGAGATCACTCGGTTTTTGTGGGCGTTTGTCCACCGCCGCCGTCACCGTATTGTATACAGGGTGTTAATTTAAATTTGCTTCAGTGTAGATTTAGTATCGATAAAGATGCCGTAAAAAATATTGAAAAAAATCCCAGCCAGAATTTTTTATTTTTACTTGGCTGACATTTGATTAAAATGCCTACAAACTTCGTTCAATCTCACAGTTGTTTAGACAAAAGTACTTGTTTGGACATTCTCTAACTAAGCAACAACAGTATTAAAAATTTATTTTTCAAAACAAAAGTTTTTATAATAAATTCGAAAAAAAATGTTTAACTTCATCCTTAATCGATACTTAACCTACCCTGAAGCTATGGCACGCATATAAATTAACACCCTGTATATTTCTTGCTCGTTTAAAGGTATGATATACGATATATTTTCAGTTCCTGATTGGCTCCGGACTAGGAGTGATGCACACGATGCTTGTCGACTTTGAACGGATTATAGACCTGGTTCCGGTCGACTTGGTCAACAACGCTATCATCGCAGCCGGTGAGATTTCTATACATTCTTTTTGACTACATTCAATCTGTGAAAAAATAATGAGGGACTGTCCAAGGCCACATTCTTGAAGATGAAAATATAGATGGCGCTCTCTATCTCCATACATCTACATGGGGATTGAGCGCGCCAACTTTACTTTTTAGGGTTTCGTAGTCTACTAGAAACCCTTATCATTTCGTCAAGTCTGTATGCTGCGCCCTCGTAACTTCGTCAGTTTTGGAGCTATCGACATCAAATTTGATGTGAAAATAGATAGTGTTGACCCAAATTTAGAAATGTTGAGAAAAAAATATTTTGATTGTTTTTTGGACCCCCTTCCCATACATGTGAAAGAGGGGCAAAAAAATATATTTTTGCCTTGTAATATTGAGTGGGGTATCGTTGAATACGTCTTTTAAAACTAAGGGGAGGTTTCTTTGAAACAAAGTTTCTAATATGTTTCTGTCTCGAGATATTAGCTTTTAAAAGGAGCGTTTTTCAGCCATAATTTGTTCCAGCTTCAACTTAATGATGCGTGATAAAAATTTGAAAAAAATATGAAATATAGTTCTTAATATGAAGTTACTACGAAAACTATAACGAATAATGTACCACTTAAGATTAAGGAAATATTAAAGTTTTTCAATTTTTCAAACCATACAGCTGCAAACAAACGAACAACAAAATTAACTTTGCAACGCCGTAAGACCAGATATTTAAACATTGACTACGAAACCCTATTTGTGAGCGTGTTTGACACGCTCTTGGAAGCTTTTTTTTCAATAACATGGCTCCTGGACAGTTCCTCATTACTCTCTGGGAATTAGTTGCAAAAGTATCACGGTAGATGGCGCGTTAGTGGCCAAGATACACTTACTTACTTTGCAGGCTAGGATTGAACCGCGCCGCGGTAGCCCAATTGGTGGAGGCGTCGGCAGTAGCTACAGATGCCAAAACCGCAGGTTTAAATCCAGCCTGTGATGTAAAAAGATAAAATATTAAAAAGTTTTCCAAATAAAGAGTTTGTTAACTTACCTACTCCTATTATCAGGCCCAATCACGTAGGCCTTCGCTACCACGGTACGATGGTTTTTGCCATCCAGTGTATACCTACGATATTCATTAACATAATATTATTTTCACAGAGAATGCAATGTGCAGGAAACTTAGAATACCACCCTATTTCTACCCGTGAATTTAGGAAAAAGGCAGCAGCGCTTTCTATAAATACTTCGCTTTGTAGTTGAGGCCATTTTTAACCTTCCTTTAACTAAGTACCCCTAGTTCAATTAGGGTGTTCCGGAAATGCGACGTAGAGTTTTTGACCTCGGCTGTATATCTGTCAACTATGGTCAACCGCATGGTAGCGGTAATACCACCTAACTAATTTCTTTATTAATAAAACTAGAAGCCTGAAATTCAGTATTTCTTTTTCAGGTGCAGTTACGGCAAAAAACAGATCGGAAGGAGATTCAGAAACAAAAATTTATACATTCACAAGCATTAGAAATGGGATTACATGGAGTAAGGGAGACCGAGGGGTGTTGGATCATTTTGAATATTTTGTTTCGTCACATAATTCAGTAAAGATAACCGTATTTTTTTATACCAATCGATAGCAAATATCATAAGCTTTCCAATGATATACACGTTAGAAGTGTAAGTATAAACACTTAAAAAAACTTAAGTTGCGCAAGTCATTTTGATCCAACTACCTCATACCGAGGTGAGTTGGATTGGAGTTGGAAAACGATAAAGAAAACGAAAATGAAACCGAAATTTTATTAATAACGTATTCGGTTAAAAGTCACAGCGAGTGGTGCCTTGAAGGTGTTCAAGGGCTTACACCCGGCCGGCACAACACGCGTAGTGTTCATGTACGTCTAAGAAATTAACCATACAAAATTTTACGATCAGGCTGATCCATCTCACTTCGCTGGGAAAAATCTGTAACGATTTAAAAAAAAGCAGAAAAAAAACACAAAGAACCAAGACGTACCTACCAGTGGTACCATATGAATCCTTAATTTGTAAGGTTTCATATTAATTATGACGTACCTACATAAAAATATAAACGCACCACCAACATATTAGACTAACGAAAACAGCAGAAAACTTACTTTTGACGATATTTTTTGAGGATGATCCATAACAAAACGGCGCGCTTTTGGTCAGGGACGAACTATCTAGCTGTAGTCTGCTCGTTAACGGTTTTTCGAGAAGACAAAGCTGGTCCAACACCCCTCTGATCCAATACCCCTCGGTCTCCCCTAAGTTAATTTACAGGCTAATTTTTATTTTTTACCACGAGAGCACCAATTTTGTACCAGTCACTATTTTTTATTATTATTATTTTTTGTTTTGTTTTTATTTGCCGTCGTGTGGTGCGGGCTTAGAATAGCATCACCCCATATCTTTCCCGTGTGTGTCGTAAGAAGCGACTAAGAGATTGGGGAGTTGTTTGCATTGCAATTTTAGGCGACAGGCTGACAACCTGTCGCTATGTAATAGACAGTCTTCTGAATGTCTCTCAATCGTTTGTCAGACATCGTGTAAATGGCCGGTTTTGCAGTCTTTTACGCTCTGCCAACCCAAAAAGGGATATAGGCGTGTTATATGTAGGTATGTATAATATTTATTCTTAATCTTTTTTTTCAGGAGGATTATTGGACTTAATGTTTACTGATTTCCAGCCTACAATAATCAGTCCTAAGGCACCTTACTATATATTTTCAACCCAAACGTCGAACCCTATTATATTCTTTACCCTATCTTGGCTGTGGCACTTCATACCCGCCTATATAATTGATGGAATCATGTATTGTATGGGAAAGACACCCATGTAAGTGTTATATAAGGTCCTATTAAATTCACTGCAATTATTTTAAGGGCATGCGTAAATATGCATTAGAAAAACATCTAAGGCATAACACTAAAATTATTGTTTAAAACAGGATTATTACCGTGATAATATTTTTGTTGATCCCGATATTTCGGGGCGGTTGCACGCCCCATGGTCACGAGTAGACTGGCTTGGCGAGTGATGTCATCTTTCTAAGGGCAAACATATCTATCTACCCTCTTTCGGATTCGTCGACTGCGTTCTACACGGTTACTCGAATCACTACTATTGTCACTCACTATTTTGTCACGATCACGACACACCACACTAACAGTGTCACTTCGCGAGTTTGAAGTCGAGTGTTTTTTGCGGTTGTATACGTTTAATACTGGATTCCACGCACTGGACAGCTTGAAACCATCTTCACGATTAAAGTTTTTATATTTTGTGATTTCGATGGCTTCTCGCACTAAACGAGGTATATAGTGACGTTCTGTTGACAGTACTTGCGGGTTATGTAGTTCAATCCAGTGATTAGTTTCCGCTTGGTTTAGGTGTTCCGCTATGGCTGACTTCTGGGCATCGTTGTTTTTTACAGCTCTGATATGTTCCTTCATGCGGTCGACTATTGTTCTTTTGGTCTGACCAATGTACGAGCTCCCACAGCTGCAATTAACTTTGTAGACGCCGGGAGTTTGAAGAGGAAGTTGATCTTTAGGTGATCGTAGTAGCTTTCCAATTTTGTTAAAGGGAGTGAAAACAGTTTTAATGGAAAACTTTCCTAATAATCTGCCTATTTTATCGGTCACTCCCTTTATATAAGGCAAAAACGCTGGCTGTCGTTGCGCTTCTTCTGCTTTCCTCTTTTTTGTTTTCCTTTTAGTCTCGCAAGCTTTGACATTATAACCGTTCCGTTGTAAGACCGTCTTGACATGATTCAGCTCTTTAGCTAGGTGGTTCACATCACACAGATCGTGAGCCCTATCAACCAACGATCTAACAAGTCGACGAATCCGAAAGAGGGTAGACAGATATGTTTGTCCTTAGAAAGATGACATCACTCACCAAGCCAGTCTACTCGTGACTAGAGATGGGTAGAGGGTAAAAACCCATTCAACCCACCCGGGTTAAAACCGGGTAATTACCCAAATCACCCGGTTTTTATCCATTATCACCCAAATTGACGGGTAAAAACAGTATTATATGAAAAAATTATAAACAATGGTTATATTCCCAAGAAATTCTCAAAGCAAGTATAACTAGTATTTCACAGCTATAAGATTTTTGTTTTCCATTGTAAACACCGCTAAAATTATGGCAAAAAATACTTTATATCCCCTATACTTAAAAATCCACGCTTTGGACGTATATCAGGGCAACTAAAGTAGATCCTTTAGTCCCTAGGGACTAAATGCAACTTAAATTTGGAACAAAACTATATTTCTAGACACTTAAACGCAAAATTGCTAGAGATGCGACATTTTTAACTAAAATATTATCTAGTATCTACTATACTACTATATCAGCTTATTGCAGTACACTGCTGGACGTAGGCTTCCCCCAGGAAACGCACGATCTCCCGTTTTTGCCATCCAGTCGCTACCAGCAGTCTTTTTTAAATCATCGGTCCATCTGGCCGGAGGGCGTCCACGCTTGCCGAGGCGTGGCCTCCACTCGAGAACCCGCTTACTCCACCACCGTCCATCGGTCCTACGACAAATGTGATCAGCCCACTGCCACTTTCACTTGCTACACTTCCAGACATGTCCGTCACATTGGTCTTTTTGCAGATAACCTCATTAAAAAATAAAATAAAATTCTGGATTTTATTTATTATAGATATATCGAGCATAGACCTTTCCATAGCTCTCTTAGTGACATGAAGCCGGTGGGCCAGTTTTACTGTCAAGTTCCACATCTCGGCTCCGTAGCCGTAGGTCATGACTGGTAGAACGCATTGATCGAACACCTTGGTCTTGAGGAATTGTGGCATATGCTACCTAGCCAAGCTGCACTCTTCTGGTGATTTCAGCCTCAAAGTTGTCTTTACCCATCTGCAAAGTTTGCCCAAGGTACACATATTTCTTCAAGGGCTACACCTTCGATGGAGACCGGCTCGGGGATTATGTATTGATTGAACATAACCTTCGTCTTATCCAAGTTCATCCCAAGTCCAACACGTCTCGAGGCAGAGTTAAGACTAGATAGTATTTTTTGCAGGACCTGCAGTGATTCGGCCATTATGGCTATGTCGTTGGCAAAGCGGAACCGGTGAGATTTTTGCCGTTCACGTTGATGCCCAGTCCATCCCACTGCAGAGTCTTGAAGACATCCTCCAGTGCGTTGGTGAAGAATTCCGGGGATATAACGTCACCCTGTTTTACACCACGGATCAGTTGGATGGATCTTGTATTGTGGTTTTGTACTTGAACGGACATCGTAGCCATTTGATAGAGGCTTCTCAGCACCTCCACCTACATCCAGTCGACTTGGTACCACTGTAAGGACTCCAAAACAGTCCAGGTTTCGATAGAGGCGAAAGCTTTTTCGTAAAGCTTTTTGGTTGTATTCCTCTGTCTTCTGTATAACCTGCTTTACAGTATGGATGTGGTTCACGGTGCTGAAGCCCTTGCATAGCCTGGCCTGTTCCGGTGGCTAAAAGGCGTCAAATCTTGATGCCAGACGATTCGTGACGACTCTCCAGAACAGCTTATAGACGTTGCTCAGAAGTGTGATCGGCCTATAGTTTATGTCTCCATTTTGAAAAACAATGCTACTACGCCTATGCTCCACGCCTAAGGGGTTGTCCCGGAGTTGAGCTATTACAGAGTTGAAAAGTCTTTTCAGTTCCTTAAGGACAGGTTTTCCATCGGCTTTAAGTAGCTTAGAGGCCACTCCGTCTTCCCCGGGAGCCTTCCCATTCTTAAGCTGTCTTATAGCCGCCCCGATTTCGTCTATATCTATGTCCGGGAGATCTTCTGTAAAGTGGCGGGAGAGAGGAGCTCTTGGGTCTGAGGTCAGGTGGAAGCTTTTGCGCATGTGAGGCATACAGATTTCCAAAGAAGTCCTCAATTTCAGCAAGAATCATGGGAACCGATGTGACAGTTACACCATTCGAGGTAGTTAGCTTTGCCAGATGACTCCTTCCTATTGCCTTGGTAAAAACATTCGACCCTCGGCTTTTCTCCATCGCCTCCTTTACAAGTCGAGTATAACACTCAAGCTTTAACAGCTTCGAAGGTCGCGTCTTACCATACTTCGGATCTTTTTGTTAAGTGACTGGGGAATTGGCAATGCATCCTCTGGTGTTTCCCGTCTAATTCGCATCAGTTCCAGGGCCTCGCTTGAAAGTTTGGACTTTATATCTGTTCGCCTTTTACGAAAGTGCATCGTCCCCACTTCGCAAACAACCTCGACTATGTTCTCTAGGTCCTCGTCAATGTTTGTAGGGATCCCCAGGGCAGCGAATCGAGTTTTTAAGTTCAAGTTGGAACTCCTCATGTCCGGCTTGGGGCAGATTAGGACGGAGAACTGACTTCACCACGCAGTTTCTCTCTAGCTTAAAGCTGTTAATATCTAGGGTGCCTCTAACTAGTCGGTGATCGCTTCCAGTATTGAACCTACTGATTACTGAGATATCCCACTTTAGCGTTAAAGTCCCCCATGACAACAGTAAAGTGGATCTTAGTGGTTTGGTGCATGGCCTTCGACACTTCGTCGTATAAGGCCTCCACCTCGTCATCTGAGCTGCTCGAAGTCAGCGCATATACATGAACGACCTTAAGAGAGTACCTCTCGGTCAAATTTAGTACGACCCTGTTCGAGACGCTGCAGATCTCCTTCACGTTGCCACATAGAGCTTCATTGACGAGGAACCCTACGCCACCGGGACTGTGCGCTCCCTTCCCTGAAGTAGAATAGTGACCTGATTCTAGGGTGTCCTCCCCCTCTCTTCGGACTTCTGACAACCCAAGAACATGCCACCGTATCTGCCGCCGAGGCTGTCATCCAGCCACAGACTGTGTCTATTGTGCGTGGTCAGGGTCAGTTTATGGCAGCCGACGTCCGTAGCCCGGGGATTCTTCGAACCCCTTGCTCTACCATTACCCGGACCGCTACCGTAGCCCAGGATTCTAGGGCGGCCGGAAACTAGGGGCCGTTTCTTCCTCGACCTGTTCATGGGGGGGTTTTGCCCACAGTCACGACGCTGGGCAGGCGGGTTGGTGACCGCAGTGTTGTTTGTGGGCTATGTTGTCAAAACGGGAGTCGCTGCTGCCCACCTGCCGAAAGCCTTTTATCGCCTCTTACCTTACTATATACCCATGGGCAGATTTGGAGTTGTAAAATTTTATTCTGCCGACACCACACGGCAATCTAGTATCTGCTTTTTTATAAAATATTTTACATCTAGTATTTATTCTTAGTTGCAAATATTGCAATATAATAGGTACTCTATCTATTTAGTTGCAATTGTCTCTTTCTAACTAGCTACTGGTAACTTACTGTTTGACGCATAGTTGTGTAATAACTACTCAAACTCATTTTTCTCTCTCACTCATTCAAACAAAATGTACCAGCCGGCCGATTCAATTTGTATGGGAGGTCCAAATTTTTTTTCATATTTCGATCTATGTTCCTTGGGGAAAGTTGTTCAGTTTCATGGGCTGGTTCACCCCTTAAAATATTTGTAGTTGATTTTTTACACCCCGAAACACATTAACTTTGAATTTATTTTCCATCTGCCCTTGCATAGTCCTATTTTTCACTTTATTTTGGTAACTAGATACGTTTAATCAGTTTTAAAATAATAATATATAAAAAAATTTAATAGTCGGTTTTCACCCGGCCATCGGGTGGTTTGGGTGGATTGAAATGGGTAACAACCGGGTTTTTACCCACGGGCGGGTAAATACCCGGGTGGTTACCCATCACTACTCGTGACCATGGGGCGTGCAACCGCCCCGAAATATCGGGATCAACAAAAATATTATCACGGTAATAATCCTGTTTTAAACAATAATTTTAGTGTTGTGAACAACCGTGAAAACCTAAAAACTTATATCTAAGGCATATTTTTAGAAAAAATCTACACGCTAGATTTCTTTTTTCATTTTCAAACAAACTTTTTAATTAATTATGAGAACATCCTTTGACTGACCCGACTGACGTTCCGCCGCGTAGACAGGATTCACTTACACGGCACGCACACTAACAGCCAACCAATCACAGCACCTTTTTGGGCGCGTAATTTAAATTCATCGAAGTGTGTGTTTCTAGGACAAACAGGGTGCACTTTTTTAGTTTTTTTTTAGTTAACTGCTATTTTCTCGAAAAATAGCGTGTAGATTTCTTTAAAAAAATTGCCTAGTACATGCTTATATTTTATTTGATCTACCCCTAAAATATTTGCAGTGAATTTAATAGGGCCTTATATACTCTGTTCAGGGTTACAAATACGAACTTTTATAATTTAAGTAGTAGTTTTTTAGGGTTCCGTACTTCAAAAGGTAAAAAACGGGACCCTTATAGGATCACTTTGTTGTCCGTCTGTCTGTCATTCTGTCAAGACCCTTTATCTCAGGAACTTGAAATTAAAACCGTAGGTATAAGTAGGTATTTACTCTATGGTTGCTAAGGGTTGTGAAAAAATCAAGCACCTAACTACAAGCTTCTTTAGTTTATTTAATTTTAGACATTGTAATACTACCCATCGAAAGTCAAGTATCGATATTGTTCATGAATCCCAGTGCTAACTTAATTTGTCAGTTTTAGTACGCAAGTACTATTAATTATACTGTGGTTTTAGTGCTTCGTCACGTCACACTACGACCGAAATCACGCGACGGAATTCGGCAAAATTACGCCAGCAATGTTATTTGCATTACGAATGACGCACTTCAGCCGAAACCGAAATCCCCGCAAAAAATGGCAGAAATATTTCTATAGAGTACCTAAATACTCTAAATAGCTATGCTCACATTCACATGTACGAGATTACGGGTCGGAACGTGACCGAAGATGTGTAGCTCGAAGTTCCATACTTGTTCCATACAGTCCAGCAAAAAAGAGTAGAAATTAAATAAAATGGAACTAAAAAAAACATACTAAATTTTTGCCATTCATAGTCAATGTCGCCATTTAATTTTCAAATTTCATACAAAAAGGCGCCCTTTTGCTGGACTGTAGGTACTGAAAGAAATCTGCCCTCTGGAGGTCCTTATAAGTTTAGTAAAACAGTTAGACTGTTTACTTAGAATTGAAGATGGCCAATATTAAGTGTGATCGTCTATTGGGTTAGGAATACATTGCGTTAAAGTAGTGACTTGTTAGTTCTTACGAAGTGGAGCAGTGTTTTGCTTGAGATGTATAGAGAGGAAACATTTAAGTTTAAATACAAAAAAAACTACAAGAATACGGGGCTCCCATCCATCCTACACACCCGTCCGAAGGGGGCCAAGACGCACTCATACGACTTTCCTAAACGACCCAGAAATTTTGAATCACACGACGCTCTGCATATTGAAGAAGAAAGCCAAAAGATCAAATACTCCTAATATTATGGAAACTAACGAAGTTAATTGCGCTCCACTAGGAAGCAGGTTAAAAGGGGTCTAGGTTGGGGAACCAGGTCCGGAGAGACCTGGTCCATGGCAACCCCGGGGATAGTCCCCGTGGCCAACCAACCCGGATTCCTACCTATCTAAGCCTACCTAACTAGCTCAAAGTCAAAAGACTGAGCATCCGCGTACCCTAAGGCCGAAAAGTATTTTGGGGACAATCTTTTACAAGAAACCCAGAAGGTGAACTGTAGAATAATGGGTGGGTGGCCAAACCCTTCGTGTTGTGTTTTTGTTGAGGTATGGAAGCTTTCCTCTAAGGCACCAGGGCCGGAAAGCTACGCACCTCAACGCGGGGTAGTCTGGACTAGACCATGTATAGTAACTTATGCTTGCAATACCAACCCAGGAACTTAGAAGTAGATCTTGTAATACTAGGTGTTGTGGCAACTAGCATTACCTCACACCCCTAGTCCGAGAACAGGTATAGAGTGTAGCGCTTACTCTACAGTTCAAATCAACCTCTGTACGCGCGGTGGCACTTCACAGCATACATACACAGGTTAGTAAAATTTAATATTTAAATTAAATTAGAAAATTCGACAGTCCCCCTTTTAAAATTTGTTAAAATAATTTTTATTATAATTTGGAAGATTAATCTGATTTAAGATATATTAGTGTTATAAAAAAGGTTGTAACGTTTGGAATAATTAAATCATTAATTTACAAAGGCATTCCTAGCTGAAGAGTAAGAAGATCTAGGCATTGAAGTAAGTATGTTGTGACTGTCCTTCATCCATATCCATTCACAGAAAACGTTCATATATCAGCATCCATGAGTCTCCTAGACAAAAGATATAAGGTTGAAAACGTTCACTCCTTTCCTTTCTTTCCGATTTTATCAAAATATTCCCAGTTCCAATTTAGAAAAAGGAAATCTCAACGATGGATTATTATCTAATCTAAATATAAATAAAATTGAAATCATAATTCAAAAATAAATTAAAAGAATTTATACTTACATTTTTCCTCTTTTAATTCACTCCTATAAAACACGAGTATATTCGTGCACTCACTTTCAAAGAATGATATAATCGATTGTTGTCAAAAAGACCGAGTTGACGCAAATTTTCAAATTTGAAATAAAAGAATTATAAATAAAACTAGACATCTGAATGTCAAAGTGTCAAAGATAGTTTATTAAAGAAAGAATAAAAATGTCAAAACTTGAAATATCTCTAAATATTTTATGTTAAATGTCAAACTTGAATACCCTTGAAATATTCTATGTTAAGTGTCAAACTTGAAAACCCTTTGAAATATTCTATGTTAAGTGTCAAACTTGAGAACCCTTGAAATATTCTATGTTAAGTGTCAAACTTGAAAACCCTTGAAATATTCTATGTTAAGTGTCAAACTTGAAAACCCTTGAAATATTCTATGTTAAGTGTCAAAATTGAAAACCCTTGAAATATCCTATGTTAAGTGTCAAAACTTGAAAACCCTTGAAATATTCTATGTTAAGTGTCAAAACTTGAAAACCCTTGAAATACCTATTCTATGTTAAGTGTCAAACTTGAAAACCCTTGAAATATTCTATGTTAAATGTCAAACTTGAAAACCCTTGAAATATTCTATGTTAAGTGTCAAACTTGAAAACCCTTGAAATATTCTATGTTAAGTGGTAAACTTAAAGACCCTTGAAATATCCTATGTTAAATGTCAAACTTGAAAACCCTTGAAATATTCTATGTTAAATGTCAAACTTGAAAACCCTTGAAATATTCTATGTTAAGTGTCAAACTTGAAAACCCTTGAAACAGCCTATGTTAAGTGTCAAAACTTGAGAACCCTTGGAATATTCTATGTTGTAATATCACACAAAAGGGAAATCACTCAAAAGTAAAATCTAAGTAGAACACTTTAGTTTCTCAAACTTAAATATCGCAACACTACACTTGCACGATATCTCCAGCTCAACGTTAGGTTCGGGAACCGTTGCTCCTGCGGAATATGACACGAAAACCAAAGGGTTCACAGGACGTTACACGTACAATAATAAATTAACACAACGTTACACTAGTGGTATGTCACTCGCACAATAATAAATTCACAAAACATTACACACGCAGAATGTCACTCGCACAATAATAATTTCGCAAAACGTTAGACACACGGGATGTCACTCGCGCAATAATAAATCGCAAAATGTTGTACACGCGGATTGTCACTCGCACAATAATAATTTCGCAAAACGTTAAACACACGGGATGTCACTCGCGCAATAATAAATCGCAAAATGTTGTACACGCGGATTGTCACTCGCACAATAATAATTTCGCAAAACGTTAAACACACGGGATGTCACTCGCGCAATAATAAATCGCAAAATGTTAGACACGCGAAGTGTAACACGTGTAACAAAGGGTTCACAGAACATTACACTCGCGCAACGTCATCGGCACAACGTTAGATTTGCGGAACGTCATATTCGCGGAAAATCAGTGACGGAAAAAAAACAAAAAGAAACAAACAAGAGTACTCACGGCTGCCGCTTCAAACCTGTGTTTGTTCTTTCTGAGTTCATTCCAATCGGTGTAATTGTATTTATTGCATTCATATTATAATGCCGAACTATTTCCTCTTTCAACCTGAAAACATGAACAATATTAGTATTTCCTATATAACACAAATAAAAACATAATTCTAGAAAGTTTCAATAAAACAATTTTTTTCTCAAATTCACGTATTTCAATTTCATACCACCTATCGCCCATCCTCCGCCCTACAAATCCAATTGTGTTTGGTCACCTTATAGGAGCTCCCTAGCAGCAATCTGCAATAGAAGATATTATTCTATTCTGTTTTTCCTAGATACAAGAAAAATTATACTTATCTTTCAAATAGAATTCCACAATGCTTCCAGGAAGGTGGCGCACCTCCAGTTTGGCAGTTTTCACCATTTTTTCGACTTTGTCGAGCACTGAAAACACCTTTTTCAGTAGAATTCATTTTTCATGTTGTTTCTTCAACACCCGAAAAAATTTGACTCCATCTTTCCTGTTCTAAAACTGTCAGAAAAACTTTCAAACCAAAAACGTCACACACATTTCAATTTTCTATGCCGCCTACAACATTTGTCGCCTTATACTTTGACATGAAGTCTTCATAAAGAAGTTCCTTACTCCAACACGGAATATAAAATCAAAATTAGGGTTCGATCGGTCAAATGGGTCAAATATTTAATGTTTTAGCAAGATAAACATTTTCAATTTTTATGTCGAACGACGTGGTTCTCTACAGTACCTATCAACACAAAATACCGTCTCATTAATTTATGATACAAACTTGATACAAACCTAATAACTACTTTTTCTTTTCAGGGCCGTAAAATTGTACACCAAGATGGCGACCCATACAAAGGTTCTATCTTTTTTCATGACGAACAGCTGGAACATGAAAGACAATAAACTCCAACAGCTGTACTCTTCACTCAGCAGCACAGATAAACTGATATTCAACTGTGATATAGCTACCGTCAATTGGAGAGATCTTCTGATGGCCTGGACGTTAGGTAGGTATAACTTGCGCAGATAAAGAATGGATACCGAATTGGCAACATTTTTGCATGCCCCTCTATCATATTATGCAGGATGTCAACAATTACTTTTGTCAATTCGGGATCTATTCTTTATCTTTAGGAAAATCTGCTAAATTTTCACCGCAGGCTGGTTTTGAACCAGCGATCTTTGCCATCTGTACTGCCGCTGCTGTAGCCTAGTTGGTAGAGGCGTCGCCAGTACAGGTGGCGAAGGTCGCTGGTTCAAATCCAGCCTGCGGTGAAAACTTAGCAAGTTTTCCTAAAAAGAATATTCTGTTTTCCCTTTGTCTACCCGTTGTCGCTGCTGTTCCAAACGCCAATACAGAGTGTTAATTTAAATGCGTGCCATAGTTTCAGGGTAGGTTTAGTATCGATAAAGGATGCCGATTAAAATATTGAAAAAAATCCCTAGGTAGATCGTGCCCTAGGTTGATAAAGTTAAATTAATATATTGGGATTTTTAATGCACTTACATTATTCGGCCCGGGTGCGACAATACAAACCCTGATGCAGTACAGACAGCCCCCTGTCTGTGCTGCATCAGGGTGTGTAAATCAAAACATGCAACAAACCCTGATGCAGCACAGACAACTTAGGAATATTTAGCCAAGTCCAAAGTCGCAAAATGTCCAAAGTCGCAAAATTTCCTAAGTCGCAAAATGTCCAAAGTCGCAAAATGTCCAAAGTCGCAAAATGTCCAAAGTCGCAAAATGTCCAAAGTCGCAAAATGTCCAAAGTCGCAAAATGTCCAAAGTCGCAAAATGTCCTAAGTCGCAAAATGTCCTAAGTCGCAAAATGTCCAAAGTCGCAAAATGTCCAAAGTCGCAAAATGTCCAAAGTCGCAAAATGTCCTAAGTCGCAAAATGTCCTAAGTCGCAAAATGTCCTAAGTCGCAAAATGTCCAAAGTCGCAAAATGTCCTAAGTCGCAAAATGTCCTAAGTCGCAAAATGTCCAAAGTCGCAAAATGTCCAAAGTCGCAAAATGTCCAAAGTCGCAAAATGTCCTAAGTCGCAAAATGTCCTAAGTCGCAAAATGTCCAAAGTCGCAAAATGTCCTAAGTCGCAAAATGTCCAAAGTCGCAAAATGTCCAAAGTCGCAAAATGTCCAAAGTCGCAAAATGTCCAAAGTCGCAAAATGTCCTAAGTCGCAAAATGTCCATAGTCGCAAAATGTCCAAAGTCGCAAAATGTCCTAAGTCGCAAAATGTCCGAAGTCGCAAAATGTCCAAAGTCGCAAAATGTCCAAAGTCGCAAAATGTCCAAAGTCGCAAAATGTCCAAAGTCGCAAAATGTCCAAAGTCGCAAAATGTCCTAAGTCGCAAAATGTCCAAAGTCGCAAAATGTGTATCAAACAGGGAACTGATTTTCGGTTTAAGCCTATCAAAATTCATTTTTCAATGAGAGTACGAAAATACAGCTATTTTTGCTCTACGATGCTCCGTTTTCGAGATAATTGCACTTTTAGTTTGCATTCGTTTTTTATATTATAAATCGCTACTTTATTGAGATATGATGCTACAGAGGCGTAGGGCGCTACGGAGGCGTTGGACTTTATGCACATGTCGGAAGATACGGAGGCGTCGGACGCTACGGAGGCGACAGACGCTATGAAAACGTCGGACTTTATGGAAACATTGAACGCTGTAGATGATCGGGGATTTCATCAGACGCTATGGACGCTTTAGGCACTATAGAGGCGTCGGACGCTATGAAGGCGTTGGACGCTATGTGAGACAGGGTAAGTCGTGCGATGATTGTGACTGATTTAAGGTTTCGCTTAATCAAACAAAAAAGTTTCAATAAGAGTACGAAAAAAGAGCTATTTTTGCTGTACGACGCTCCGTTTCCGAGATAATTGCACTTTTAGGTTGCATTCGTTTTTTATATTAGAAATCGTTACTTTGTTGAGATATGATGCTACGCAGGCATTGGACGCTACGGAGGCGTTAGACGTTATGGACGTGTCGGACGATACGGAGGCGTCGGGCGCTACGGAGGCGATGGACGCTATGGAAACGTCAGTCTTTATGGAGACATTGAACTCTGTAGAGGATAGGGACTGAACTCTGTAGAGACGCTATGGAGGCGTCAGGTGGTATAAAGTCGTCGCTCGCTATGGCAACATTAGAGGCTATGAAGGCGTTCGACGCTATGTGAGAAAGGATAAGTCATGTGATGATTGTAAACCGAATATGGGCCTGATTTGTTTTTTAAGATTATCAAACAAACGATCATCAATGTTTCCATGAAGTCCGACGTTTTCATAGCTTCCGTAGCGTCCGACGCCTCCGTATCGTCCGACATGTCCATAACGTCCAAAGCCTCCGTAGCGTCCAACGCCTGCGTAGCATCATATCTCAACAAAGTAACGATTTTTAATATGAAAAACGAATGCAAACTAAAAGTGCAATGATCTCGAAAACGGAGCGTCGTAGAGCAAAAATAGCTCTATTTTCGTACTCTTATTGAAACTTTATTGTTTGATTATCTGAAACCTAAAATCAGTCCCTTATTCGGAACACAATCATCGCACGACTTACCCTGTCTCACATAGCGTCCAACGCCTTCATAGCGTCCGACGCCTCCATAGTGCCTAAAGCCTCCATAGCGTCTGATGAAACCCCGATCATCTACAGCGTTCAATGTTTCCATAAAGTCCGACGTTTCCATAGCGTCTGTCGCCTCCGTAGCGTCCGACGCCTCCGTATCGTCCGACACGTGCATAAAGTCCAACGCCTCCGTAGCGTCCTACGCCTCTGTAGCATCATATCTCAATAAAGTAGCGATTTCTAATATAAAAAAATAATGCAAACTAAAAGTCCATTTATCTCGATAACAGAACGTCGTAGAGCAAAAATAACAAAATTTTCGTACTTTATTATCCCTGCCTACCATTTAGTTCCTATTTTTCAGAGCACATGCTTATTTCCTTGCGCATTCTCATTTCTGCATATGCGCATATTATTTTCAGTGTGCGCATATTAATTACGATGCGCATGTTCATTTCGATGCGCATTATATTTCCATGCGCATACTTATTTTCATGCGCATGCCTATTTCAAAGCGCATGCTCCTTTCGATGCGCATGTTTATTTTCATGCGCATGCCTATTTCAGTGCGCATGCTTAATTTCATGCGCGTTCTTATTTCAGTGCGTATGTTCATTTCCATGCTCATACTTATTTTTACTCGCATGCCTATTTCAGTGCGCATGCTCATTTTGATGCGCGTGCCTATGTCAGTGCGCATGCACATTTTCATGCGCATGCCTGTGTCAGTGCGCATGCTCAATTCGATGCGCATGCTTAATTTTATGCGCGTGCTTATTTCAGTGCGCATGCTCATTTCCATGCCCATGCTTATTTCCATGCGCATGCCTATGTCAGTGCGCATGCTCATTTTCATGCGCACGCCTATGTCAGTGCGCATGCTCATTTTCATGCGCATGCCTATGTTAGTGCGCATGCTCATTTTCATGCGCATGCCTATGTCGGTGCGCATGCTCATTTCGATGCACATGCTTATTTTCATGCGCAAGCTTATTTTCATACGCATGCTTATTTTCATGCGCATGCTTATATTCATGCGCATGCCTATGTCAGTGCGCATGCTCATTTCGATGCGCATGCTTATTTTCATGCGCATGCCTATTTCAGTGCGCATGCTCATTTTGATGCCCATGCTTATTTCCATGCGCATGCCTATGTCAGTGCGCATGCTCATTTTCATGCGCATGCCTATATTAGTGCGCATGCTCATTTTCATGCGCATGCCTATGTCGGTGCGCATGCTCATTTCGATGCGCATGCTTATTTTCATGCGCATGCTTATTTTCATACGCATGCTTATTTTCATGCGCATGCTTATTTTCATGCGCATGCTTATATTCATGCGCATGCCTATGTCAGTGCGCATGCTCATTTCGATGCGCATGCTTATTTTCACACGCATGCTCGTTACCATGCGCATGCTCGTTCCATGCCCATGCTCGTTACCATGCGCATGCTCGTTTCCATGCGCATGCTCGTTCCCATGCGCATGCTCGTTTCCATGCGCATGTTCATTTCCATAAGCATTGGTATCCATTTTCATGCTCATCCTCATTTTCATGCTCATAATTAATATAATTGTAAGGAGAAATGGTACCAGTGCTCTGTGTTGCATCAGGGTTTGTACGTCTGAACGCTGTACAAACCCTGATGCAACACAGAGTATGGGTGTCTGTGTTGCATCAGGGTATGTATTTACGCGGCCCGGGTTCGAGTGCCAGTCAATGCATGACAATTTTTTCAATTTCTTATTTAAATTTTATATAAAGTGTGTTTTTTTTTTGCAGGGTGCAGAAAACACGTACTAAAAGACGGCTTACAAGGAACAGAATACGCGATCAAAAAACAATTTTGGCTAAAACTGTTGCACTATTTCGTCGTTTGTCCTATTTATTTCTTCTTATTGTATAAAGTAGCTTCGCTAGCGTTTAGTATTTTAAATTTCTTTTTTAGTATTATTCTAAGTATGTTTGTATGATTAAAACACATTTACCTACCTTATTTATTTCTTAATAAATTTATATTATATCATCCAACTGTATCTACTTACTATTAGTGCTTCGGATGGGCACGTTAAGCCGTCGGTCCCGGTTGCTGTCTATGATGGCGGTCGTTACACAACCATGTCAGAGGCCTGCTACTTGCAGTAGGCGGTTGAAAAACTCTGACACCAGGGTTCATCGGGTCGTTGAACGACTCGGTGTCCCACACGAAAAGAAGAAGAAGATTAGAAATGTGAATTGTCACGCCGAAATGTACATCAATGTTACCCCCTATCACACAGCACAATACATCGTTTAATACAAATATAACTCAATATCTTCAATAAAGTGCAATTATTTTCTATAATAAACGCCAAATTGGGCTTCAAACAAAGATAATTTGTTCTCACACAGACCCCTTTGGAAACACCCTAGGTGATTTTAGGGGAGGGAGATACACGTAGAACTTTAGTTATGTACCTACCTAACCTACGTACGGTCGGGGTCGAAGCGCTTTGGATTGTGTAAGCTTAAGGTGGGCTTAAAAACCAAGCGACGCGACAACGACACGCGTGGGTGGTCGCCGTCAAATTTTGACGGCGTCGTTGTCGCTGCGGTCTTGTAGAAAAACCCGACCGCATCAACTGACAGCGCCACGCAGCAGATCCCAAGTAGCATTACGAATGTTAGTAAATTCTTACTAGTCTTTTATAAGGGTCATTCTACAGAACAACGAAATTTGTGTTCGCGACTTATAAATTGAAAAGTATCGCTTGCAGAAGGGCACTTTTTGTTAACGTTTGAAATGGCTACTTATTCTACATGTCAGTCGACAATATAAACCAATAATGTAATAATTTAGCCGATTTTTTTGTCAACAGTACGTGACATGTCACGTCCTGTCGACTGTTCGCGTGAGGCCGGCTAAGGTTTAGCAGCTATTATAAAATTAACTTATATAATTATGACACCACAGATCCTCGATAATTAACTTCTATATCCTTAACTTATCACTTCTAAACTAACAAAAATTTATGTCCAGAACAAAAGAATTAACAAGTGATTCTACAAACGTTATAAAAATCTTGTCACTTCTGTCGACAGTTCAAAAATTAACTCTCAAATTAAGAATTTTGATAGTTTTGATCATTTATTTGGATTAAAATGTCAATACTATAGTCATTTGTTAGGACAAATGCTAAAAATTGCGTTTGAGCGTTAAATTGTGGCCCAAAAATGATTTGAGAACTAGTTCTACAGCCGTGTCAAAGTTAACGAGTCACTTCTAAATTGGATATACAAAAGATAAGTAACGGATTAAAAATAATTCGTAAGTTGAGCCTTGTTTGACACGTTGATATTTATTCTAAAACTGATTGAATTCAATATAAACTCAGTATTTTATTGTTTTTGTGACGGTATTGTAAAATTTCTCACATCTGTCGACATCACTCCTGTTGACAAAGTTGTCGACAGAAGTGATATTTGGCGACAGAAGTGACTTTTTTTGGTAATTGCACGGTAATAGATAAAAAAGTTTTTAATTTTTTTTACTAATTGTCTTTAATATACTGCTTAAAGGTGAATTCATCAAACCCGTAGCTTAAATTGTGAGTATTTTTTGGAATCATCACCTATGACTTTCTACTATTAAATAAAGGTTTACCGTCGTAAAAAATACATCATTTGTGGCATTAATAACTTTGCAAGTTAATTTTGCTCTTTATTTCCACCAACTATCTCGCATAGTTTCTCTAGACTTTATTCAAGGTGAACAATATTCTCCAAAAAACTCGTTATTAGTTCCACCAAAGCACAGGCTTCAAGACAATCACTAGATTTACTTATCTGTTGCTTACTGCTTACCATATTATTTTTACAGGAATTCCCAGGTTTTTTGGTTTTATAAAATGTGCTTTGGAAGCGACGGTGATGTTACTGATGATAGGCAGACACCACGACAACACGCCAAAACCTAACAGAGTGAACCCCAAACAATTCAATCAGAATAACAGAAAAGTGAAAATATTTTGGGCTAGGGCTTTCCCATTAGCAATGATAACAATTTACTAATTAAGGTCTATCATCGACTAAAAGTGTTATCGTCATCACCCGACGAAGAATTTTTTTTATTATTGTCGACATAAGTGATGTCAGTTCTGTCGACATTTCTTAGTATATTTTTTTAACTGAAATTTAGTAGTCGGATACTGGTTGACTTGAAAACATTATGACTTTTATTGTTTAATTAAAGTTTAGAACTACTTTTTACTTAAGTAACGATTTTGTTTATGTTTAAACATGTGATATTCATCACTTCTGTCGCCATTATAAAACGGCACAAAATTTAAGCATTTGATAGACGAATCCCAAATCGACTTTTAGCAATTTTTGCAAACGTCTTTGTTGATACCTGCATTAAGTTTAGGATAAATATAGATGCATAATAGTGTTGCCACTGGCGTTTTACTACTGATGAACAAAGGTTGTTTTCGTACCAGTGCCAACCGTTCATACCCAGTAAGGCGCACCCTATAGCTTGTGTTATTAATCTATCTCCTGATATTATGATATTTATTTTTGGATATGTATTTTCATAGGCACTTCGTTGAAAATAATACATTATTACGATAAAGTTGACTAAAACAACTCTTTTAAAACATGCTTCTAGTAAGTTGTATGGTAGAACCCTCTGTCCTTGTGCACGACAAATTAACGTATTTCTTCAGCTGCTTTTTTTCCTGCTTATGATACCTACATTCTATAAATATAAACTCATAATTTTTTGTTACATTTGTTCTTTTGTACAAATTAATTTCGTTTTTGGTTTTGCGTGGCATATGATTAATTTGGTAGAGCATAATATACTGCATAATATGGACATAAATGTAAAGGATGATTGACTCATAAGAGATAAATACATCCGCTCGATTTACCTTTTCGCTTTACTGTTTGATAAATATTGTATATTTTCGAACCCTGCTCACCATCTTTTTGCGCCCTAAGAGTCAGTTTCTACTGAAAGCGACGAGGTGAGACGATACGCGACGCTGCAATGTCAGTTCAAAGCGACATCAAGATGCAACGCGCGACGCCGCTCGATGCATCTTGAAGCCGCACGAAACCGAGACGAGAAGAGACGCGACGCTGCAATGTCTGTTCTGGCGACGTCACCTACGGCTGCCTGTCAGTTTGATTTCCACCCTCAGTGTTGCGGTGATAAAAAAGAACTTACTATTCTTAGAAACACGATAGGAAATAGATTAGGAAAGTAACTTGGTTCTACTTGATACCTACTATGCAGGGTAGGTGGTTGTTATTGTACTTAATAAAGACCAAGGGCTTGTCAGACTCGTCCATTCCAGAGTTCTGTAGTCATCCATTTTAGTGTTCTCTAGTGGATAAATGCCCGCATGGCATGCGTCTGTTACACTCCTCGACCCCGGTCATACAGGCTATGCGTATCAGTTTTCTTAGGGAAGTTGTCAGCTATACAAGATCTAATATACAAATGTAATTTGTTGATTGTTAAATCTTAGATTTTTGTTGTGCTGTGGCCGAAATAAATTTAATTTCTTTCTTTCTTGCATTAGAGATAACAGCTGTAAAACTAAAAACTATATCTTGGTAACTATGCATGCTAGGCTATCAGTTTTATTGGGTAAAATGTAGACCTTGATAGACCTTCATTTGAAGTGACAGCTGACAAACTAAAAACTCGTTTATCTATATAGTTATGCATGCAAGACTATCAAATTATCTGTAAAAAGTGAAGGCCTTGATAAGATGAGCATTTCCAATGACGGCTGTCAAACAAAAAACTTGTTTATTCTGGAAGTTATGCATGCTAGACTATCAGTTTGTTTGTAAAAGTTAAAAGTTGTAGACCTTGATGATACCTATATTTGAGGTGACAGGTGTCAAACGAAAAACTCGTTTATCTAGGTAATTATGCATGCTAGAATATCGTTTTTGGAAAAGATGTAGGCCTTGATGATACTTTTATTTTATGTGACAGCTCTCAAACTAAAAACTCATTTATCTCGGCAATTATTCACGCTAGACTTAGTTCCTTTGGTAAAGTTGTATCACATGATGAGACCTTTATTTTATGTGACAGCTGTCAAACAAAAAAAAAATCGTTTATTTCGGCTTATGCTAGACTGTCAATTGAAAAAGGTAATAACTTTCCCAAACAAACTGATAGTATTGCATGAATGATTGCCGCTATAAACGAGTATTTAGTTTGGCCTACAACTTTCCCAAACAAACATAATATTGTCTAGCATGAAAATTTGCCGAGATAAATGAGTTTTAAGTTTGACAGCTGTCACATTAAATGAAGGTCTCATCAAGGCCTACAACTTTCCCAAACAATCTGGTAATCTAGCTTGAATGATTGCCGAGATAAACGAGTTTTTAGTTTGAAATTGTCACATAAAATGAAGATCTCATCAAAGCCTACAACTTTCCCACGCAAACTTATTGTCTAGTATGAAAATTTGCCGATATAAACGAGTTTTAAGATTGGCTGCTGTCACATAAAATGAAGGTCTCACCGAGACCTACAACTTTCCCAAAGAAACCGGTAGTCTAGCTTGAATGATTGCCGGGATAAACGAGTTTTTAGTTTGACAGCTACCACATAAAATAAAGGCCTCAAAGCAAGGCCTACAAATTTCCAAAACAATCTTATTTTCGAGCATGAATAATTGCCGAGATAATATTAGTTTATGCAACTGTCTTATAACGGAAGGCTTTAGAACGCGAGTGTCTGTTTATCACACTAGGCGCAGCCGATTGTGATAATAGTTTGACACGAGCATACTAAAGTCTAATTTTATGCAGTTGCATACACTATTTTATCTACACTCTACAAAAAAAAACTATGAGAAATAATTCTAAGCTCTCCGCACTGCACTATGGCGATTGCAAGCCTATCAACTGAACCACTAACTAAACGACTAAATATTTAAATGGAGGTTCAGAATTCGAAACAACTTTTAAAATCAAAAGGTATTTTTAGGTAAATTTTTATTCGAAAAATGATTAATTGAAATAAAGATTTAATAATAAATATGTCCTCATTATTTCAAGGCTCATCCCGCCCGGGTGACATTTGTATTTTTTTATTGGGTTACTTTTGGCACTGGAATTAAAAAAGTTGCATAATCATTTAATTTTTTTGAAGCACACTTGGTATTGAGTTAATTTATGTAGCTGGTGGTGATAAGTTTTTTTAAGATTGCATTTTTTTAAAGGAGTTCATAACGAAACTGCATTCGATTATATAAAACCAACATTACTAAACGAGTGTTGATAAACGTGTTTATAGTTTGACAGCTGTCGTTTGATAGATCTCGCCAAGGCTTACCATTTTTTCTAAGAAATTGGTAGTCTAAGATTTATAGTTTCCGACATAAACGAATCTTATTCTTGACAACTGTCATCTGAAAGATCTGAAATGCATTCTAGTTACTTACAATACCCGTATTTGCAATATCATTGTATATTACCTACACGGAATTACTAGAAACCAGAGGGTTCTGTCCGGCAAATTTTTACAGAATGCTCCTATAAGGGTTTTATAACAAGTTTTGTTTAAGGCAACTGTTTGCTACTTGGGACTTGGATCTCACTCAAGCAAAATTCACTCTTAACACATTTGACATTCATCTCAATTTACTATGAATTGTTGATGTCAGATACATCGTTTAGGATGTAACTCGGCTTCTAAAACCCTGTCAAAAATTATGTCATTCGCACGGAAAGGTACTGATGACAAAAAAGGTATACGAGTGCTGATAAGGGTTTCTAGTTGGAAAATCCTGAATCACAAATTTTTCGGTGGAACTTTGTTTGGGCTATTAGGTAGACAAACATATTAAAACACGTCACCTCTCAGAGGAGAAATTACATAGAGAGTCCTAGTTTTTGATCTGTATAACTAATACAACAATACTGCATACGATATAATATTGCATCGTATGCAATATTATTATTGTATTAGTTTATGAAAGCTTAAGAAATGTTGTTTGACAGTTTTTACTCATTCCCAATCGTTTTCCAGGTATGAGCTCTGAACAATTTTGGAAATTCCAACCCATATAACATAGACCAATAATACTAGAGGACTTGCAACCCTATATGCAAGAACGTAATGTCGTTCATTAGTTCACGAGAAAAAAATAGATGGCTCTAGTAGTAGCATTTGTAACAAATTGTAAACAAAATTCGACTTTTGAAATTGAGCCGCCGTGTATGACCTACACAAGTGCGAAATAGTGCAACATTTTTATGATAGATGATAAACCTCCATAGCGGGTGTACCGTTTAAGTACACCCGCTATGGAGGTTTAAACTTTTTTTTCATTTGCCTACTATTGTCACAAAATTGTTGTTGTGATTTCAGCGTTATAAATTTATTTGGTACATAGGATCGTAAAGGAACATTATCCCGCCTAGCGCGTCGGATACGGTGAAGATACTTTAATATTTTTCAAACAAACATACCTAGGTTTTACAATATCGTAAGATACAAAATATGTATGTAGAAATACCTAGTGACCGATAGCGAAGCTCAGAACCGGCTGGTGATAAGGAAGAACTTTCCCCAAGGAACATATGCCCAAAATATGAAAAGAAAACGTTATTGCCCATTTTTGTATGGACTTTGGACCAAACAGAGACCCGCATAGGGACATAGTGCATAATGTTTCTAAGACTAATACTAGTCTGAAACCCAAACCACATCAAAATCCGTCGCTGGAGTCTTGAGAAAAATGAAAAATCAGGTTTCCCATAAACGAAAAATCATAGCCAACAGCTTATTTCTAGAATAAAATACGGTAATCATTGAATCAATCAACCACTATAATCAGTCTATTACTTTCTGAACAGCTATTACCACCGGTGTTACTCAGGGTGTCGATTTATCCCCTTTTCTTTGGTACGGGCGTTGAACCAAGTAGCGACCCGCATTGAAACTTAGTGCATAATGTTTCTAAGACTAATACAAGTCTGAAACCCAAACCACATCAAAATCCGCCGCTGGAGTCTTGAGAAAAATGACATTCTGTTTCAGGTTTTCCATTAACGAACGCCTTAGGAACGTTATGTACTGTGTCTCAATGCTGGTCGCTATTTGGTCCATTTTGGACAATGTCCTTTGGACCTTTCATACAAAATTACCTATCAGCTGATTTGAGTTACTATGGAAGGTCCAAATTTTCTTTTCATATTTTGGGCATATGTTTCTTGGGGAAAGTTGTTCCTTATCACCAGCCTTTTCTGAGTTTCCGCTATCGGTCACTAGTGAAATTTCACCGTATATTACAGTTTAGTAAGTAGATAAATAGCTTGGCACTTGAAACATTATCCTTGTATCCACCGTGTACAACAAGTTTTATTTAACCCAGACTTTTGTACTAAAATTATTCTTGAAAAATCTAAGTGCAAAGCATTCAACAATCTATGTATGTATTTTTACAATGAAGATCACTTGAGAGCAAAAAAAAACAGAACTGAAATTATGTCTGCACGCCATCTATCCTTAAAATTGAGTATGATTTGAGACCTTCCTGACTAAGCGCTTACAACGCCATCTATTGATATTTGTTCTAATGCTGCGAAATGGGTTGTTGCAACAAAATTTAATAATAATGATTTTCCGAGTATTCTGTGACACTAAATAATTCCAAAACGACTTTTTGTTAGGAACAATTTCATAAAAGAGCCACAGTTCATGAGCATACGCAAGTTTTATTCATTTTGTAACTATTTTTTAGCGCCATCTAGGTTTAAGACAAAAAAAGTAAAGTACTATGGGGCTTTCAGTCCTCTAGTATTATTGGTCTATGCCATATAACATAGATTTAGTAAAAGCTATCAAGACTCAATGTTAGAGAATTTTATTAGATTAAATTTTTTAGAATAACAACATTCTGTACGATGTATCGTTTTCGAGTGATAAGCCGATAATCGAAATTCTCTTGTCCTGTCCTGTGTCACCGACTTACTGCCAACCTGGATGAGTACTAACCCGTAAGCTAGCTTCAGGAGTGGATACTCAACCATGGATCACATTCACGCCGTCAAGCAGCTAACGGAGAAGTGCAAAGTGTACAACCGGCCCTTGTGTTTCACCTTCGTTGACTATAAAAAGCTTAATGAAAAGGCATTCGACTGTTCGTCATCTGACAAACAATCAAAATGTATTGTCAGTGTTTCACTCTCTGCATCGCTGCGGTATTGACAGGTGATGTGTGGATTTCCTCCGGGAGTCAAACGGGTAAACCTTTGACCAACGTACTAGAAGATATCATGAAGACTTTAGATTGGAGCGAGAAAGGAGACAATTTCAACGGAATACGCATGTCGCACCTGAGATTTTCAGATGATCTCATCCTTATTGCCGAACGTTTTCTGGGTCTCCAGCAAAATATCACATCTGCATGATGCCTCCCTGAAGGTCGGTCTCAGGATGAACATGTCCAAAACCAAACGTCGAAAGTCGACGTAAAACCAAAGTCAAAAATATAGGTAAGCGAGTGACGAGGTTAAGGTGGAGATGGGCAGGACACTTGTAAGACGAAGTGACGATCAGTGGAAAAAAGCAGCCACGAAGCGGTGGCCAAGATTAGTGAAAAGGTCAGTGGGCAGACCACCTGCTCGATGGTCCGACGATATCATCAAGCTTATAATATGACCTCACTGGCACAGGCTGGCACGGGACCATGAGGGCTGGCTTAGTAGAGAGGAAGCCTATACCCTGCAGTGGGTGGATGACTGAGGATGATGATGATGAACCAAAATTCTGACCTTCTATGCGCTTCCGTGAGATATTTTAATATTTTTGTCTCCTTCATAGCCCATACAAAGTTCCGTCGTTAATTTTGTAGTTCAGGATTTTCCAACTAGAACCATTCATTCATTTACCTACCACTCTAATGCGGATGGAGCGTTTTACATTGGAAGCAAAGAATAATTTTGCGACAGTAACCAGAATTGAAAAATTTATCTACTTATTTTATGGTTCCAGTCTTGGATCTTCCAGTTTTTTTGCAATCCATACCCGCATACTACTGGTCGCACCAAAAAAGGGCGTAACTAGTTTCTTTAAACTTTACAGCAGAACATGGTTTGACTTGTACTGCCATGTTTATTTAGGGGGGTTGGATCGTCACCCGCCACGCTGATCCAGTGCGGGTTGGCGGGTCGCCATTGCCTCGTCCGTTGACCAGCAGGGCGCACCAGGGGCAGGTAAGGTTGGCTTGGGCCCCGAAGGTGTTGGTAAGGCCCCTTACACCCCTATCTTTAATAGTCACTACAATTACACTATCTTTAATAGTTTCCGAGAAGAATAAAGATAACTGAAATTTGGGACATATAAATGGGGTAAAGGAGGAAAGCATGGGGGTCCAACTTGCTTCCCTTCTTTTCCTGAAGCTTACATATTATATAAGCTACACACATGCCAAATTTCATGCTTTCTGCCGAATGGGACCATACCCCCATTCAAGCTATGAAGTCGTATTATTAGATATTATTCGATTAGAATAATGAGTTATAGTAGGATTTTCATACAGATAGACTCAATTGACGTTTGGTGGGTTGCCACGTTTTTGTATTTTAAAATAATAATTACATAGTGTTGTACCCAAATTTTGATTTTTTTATTTATTTATTTTCTTTATTTAGGGATAACAACAGCAGTATTACTTAAGATAATTACAGATTTTATGTACTTACATAGCCAATTAAAGTTATCCACGTATTTTCTATACTTAAATATTTCAAGGGTACATCATCGCGCAAGCAAACAAAAATAAAACGAAATGACCAAGTTATGTGAATCAAAGATTGTGATTTGAATCTTTATGAAAATAAATTTAGTTTATTTCAATTTTCAATATTAAATTGGCCTATAAGACAAACATAGGTACTACTATTATGTGTAACAAACTATTTCCTGTCTGATGAAATGTTTATTTGAAAGCTAATGAGAACATAACTAGTAACAGTCAGATATCATTAATGTGAATTTATTCAACACTAGCTGCCCGTCAGCGGTTTCACCCGCTGCAACCCATCTTTTACCCTTTTATAGTACGGTCAGTTTTGAGCAAAAGTGCTCTAGAAACGGATTTTTATTTGTAATTCCTCTAAATACCTACGATTGGTATCGTTGGATTCCTTGTGATGTCCACAACACGGAACTGTCGGTCGTAGAGTGCAAAAGTGGGGATAGAGGGTGGGGATCAAAGATGGCGGAAAAGCAATTTGGTTTTTACGCTATAACTCGACATATACTGAACCAATTTTAAAAATAATAGTTGCGTTTTAAAGGCAATAAACTGTTGTATGTTTCGTCCATAGACATATAATACTTGTTCATTATAGTTTATGAGTTATCTTCTTAATTAAAGCCTTGCAGTAAATACTCTAGTTTTTAAGTACGGATTGTTCGAAAACTAGTAGTTTTTCGAAAAAAATTGTCGAGTAATAAATTATAGAATGGACATTCAGCTATTTAAAAATGTAAGTATAATTAAACTGGACCCTCAAACCACTAAGATATACCTATTCGCGTCAACCGAGTGGTGTAGTCGCGTACAGGTGCGCTTGCTATTGACGATGCTGTTATTTATTAAATTTTTGTTTGTATAACAGCAAGTTGCAAGGAACGCCATTTTTTGTATGAAGCATTGCTCCCACCAAAAAACATTCTGTAAAAAAACATGCCAAGTCTCGCTGGAGGTGCTTATTTATTTTTAAAAAGTAAAGTCGTGCTAAGTCTAACGTTCCAAGTGGCTTTAAAAAGGATGTAGTGAATTGAAACTAGACTGAAATTTATAGATTAAGTTATATTGGTTATTTATTTATATTTAAAACCATTGAACTATAATTTTAAAAATAAGTTTTATCACAATCTTGATTGAAAGACTCTTCAGAATTATATTTATTGAAAAACGGAACAGAATCAATATGGCAGACGCCCTTCATACAATTTTGCTGCTTCTTAACACAACTGCACTTCGCCGTCGCGCATTGGCATGACATTAATTGTATGTCTTTAATGGACAATTAGTCTAAGCGGGTACGGTCAAATATCACCCGGAAGCTGTTTTGCCGGCACAGTTGATGCCGCTTTGCTCAGTGATACTAGGGACCATTGTGAATGATTCCATCCGAGGAAATGAAAAATCCATCCACTGGATTTCAAGATGGCGGACCTTCGTTTTTTTGTATGGCACTAAAAAAATAATTCTTCTGGAGACCATCGTGTGGGGTATCAAATGAAAGCGGTACATGAGACGATTTCAAAAATATATCGTTGTAATACATTTCTGTTGCCCTTTTAGAAAAAAAACACGTTTCATGTTTAAAAGTAGTCAAAACATGCCAAGTTTGAGGTTCAGTAGGTACAAAACGGCTGACATAAAGTTTGTTTAAAGTATGCCAAATGATCCACCTTTGTTTTTTTTCTTGATTTAGTTATTATCCATTTTTGGTTGATTAAGCCTGTTATATTTCTATTTTAGACATTTTAAAAAACTGCATGACAAAAATTTATCTTAATTTAATACATCTTGTATGTTCAGATGTTCATTTTGAGTAGGGAAAACACCTAAAGTTCTCTAAAAATAAGAGAATACCCAAAACATATATCAAATGATCATTCATTTCGTCGGGAAAGTCCTGGGAAATCCCGTTTGTCGTTGGAGTGTATAAATAAAGTGGATTTTTTTAATTCTTCTTTTCACGTTCGGTAGTTGTGATAGTAATTTATAACCGAACATGTTTGAAAAACTACTTAATAATAGTACAAAAAATGTTTAAAATGATTTAATACAACAAATAAGAAAAAAAATACAATTTTTCATTTATTTTTGCAATTAAAATTTGTTTTAAATTATGTTTTTTCTATAACGTTTTAAACATAGTCTAAAACAGGTTTTAAACAATGTTTTAAAATACCGAATAAAAGACAACCAATGTGGCGCAGTGGTTAGTATGCCTGCCTGCCACGCAAAGGTTCCGGGTTCAATTCCCGGTGGGGTCTCTCACAATGTTGATATTTATCACTTTGTGAATTTGTTCCCAGTCTGGTTAGGACATTGCAGGCTGAACCACCTGATTGTCCGCAAGTAAGATGGTTCCGTGCTTTGGATGGGCACGTTAAACCGTCGGTCCCGGTTGCTGTCTATGATGGCGGTCGTTACACAACCATGTCAGAGGCCTGCTACTTGCAGTAGGCGGTTGAAAAACTCTGACACCAGGGTTCATCGGGTCGTTGAACGACTCGGTGTCCCACACGAAAAGAAGATAAAAAACATCGTTTTATTTACAATTGTTTAAAACACATGTTTAAACAAATTGTTTAAATCATGCCAACCCTGCCTCTCTCTACCGTAAAAAAATGTGAGATTTTCGTAAATAAGATATTGACCTAGAGTACTGTTGTTCCAATAGGCCAAATTTGACAGCTTTCAAACCAATACTAAAAGATTTTTACAGCAAAATTTGTTACAGCAGACCTACAGAAGTGAGATTTCACGATTTCACGAGTAGAAAAATCATGGTAGATACCTATGTCAAATCCGCTTTTTACTCGACTTGCCGGGGGCACAACCGTGCCCGCAGATTCAAAATGATCCAGCTCATCATTATCTAGCTTTGAGTGTAAAAGCAATCATGAGAAGAATTGGATCTAAAACATTTTTGGAGGCGCACAAGCAGTTCTTACTAACCTACTGCAGCTTCCAATGATCTACTTTCTATTGCAAAATATACATTAAATCTTATTATTTTCGGAATTCCTTTCCTGACGTTAGTTTTAAGGATATGGTGGATCATTTGGCATACTTTTAACAAACTTTATGTCAGCCGTTTTGTACCTACTGGACCTCAAACTTGGCATGTTTTGACTACTTTTGAAAATGTAACTTGATTTTTTTCTAAAAGGGCAACTGACATGTATTACAACGATATATTTTTGAAATCGTCTCGTGTAGCGCTTTTATTTGATACCCCACACGATGGTCTCCAGAAGTTTTTTTTTTTAGTGCCATACAAAAAAACGAATGTCCCCCCCCCCCCACCCTCTATCCCCACTTTTGCACTCTACGACCGACAGTTCCGTTTTGTAGACATCACAAGGAATCCAACGATACCAATCGTAGGTATTTAGAGGAATTACAAATGAAAATGTTCATAGTAGTTTGAAGGCAAACCGTACTATTTAGAGGTTAAAAGTCGAAAATCCCTGAAACACGTACTCAATTTTTTTCGCTGTTTGATCTAATTGTAAGTTTTGAAACAGATCGCATTTAAAAATATTGATTTTCCATACAACTTTTAACCCATTTTTTACCCCTTTATACATACATACATAAATACATCACGCCTTTATCCCTTGCGGGGTAGGCAGACCGTCAATTACCGTAAAAGTACGGTCGTTATCGCCAAGTCTGACAAATATTTGAGGGCCGTTTTAGCTATTGTCGTGTATCGCTATAGTGACAGGTTGTCAGCCTGTCGCCTAAAATTGCAATACACATGATACCCTCGAGTCCTTTAGTCGCTTCCTACGACACCCACAGGAAAGAAATGGGGTGATGCTATTCTAAGCCGGCATTACACGGCCGTTTTACCCCTTTAGGGGTTAAAAATCGAAAAATCCCTGAAACACGTGTTTAATTATTTTAGCCCTTTGATCTAATCACAAATTTTGAAACAAATCGCATTTAAAAATAATGATTTTCCATACAAACTTTTAACCCCTTTTTTACCCCTTTGGGGGTTAAAATTTGAGGTAAAGAATATTTAAAAACCTGCCCCTTAACTTACTCTATATACTTAAAAAAACCGCATCAAAATCCGTTGAGGGGTTTTAAAGATATATGGAAACATACATACAGACACGGGAAGGGACTTTACTTTATACTATGTATTGATTACATTTTAAATTTCAATATTTATTCAATAATTATTCATTTTTGCTTTCTTTAAACCAAACGAAAACTTTGCGTATAAACGTAACGTATACTCTTTTACGTAACGTAAAGTATGTACGTAATATATACGCAAGTATTTATTGAGCATATTTATTTACTAAAACAAATACATCGAGGAATCATGTGACAACAGTGCAATGATCATAATGAATGAGTCAAACCACAACACTAGCCTGATGCTTGCAACATTTTAAAAACAAAAGGCCGATCTTAGCTGTCAGTTTAGTCTATCTGAATAAAAGTCCTACTATAGTAGATAGCCCACCGTGACACATATCAAAATCCAAGTCAGGCATGTCAGTGCCAATAATGTCATCAACACCACTCCATTCGTTCACAAACCCTTTCCAACCAAAGAGATTCGAAAATTCGAATACAATCAGCACTACAGCTTGCAGTATTGAAGATTATCTAAACAAATATTAACGAAAAACAATAACAGAAATTATTAGGCCAAAATAAAATAAACTTAGCTCTTCTTAGCTACTCTTAAGTCACGCGCCGTCAATCGTCATATATCTAGACACACGGCAGTGTGTCCGCCAAGTTCGAGCAAAGAACCGACACACCGGCCGTGGGTTATATTACACGAACCATTTCGGGCCAAGTTCGACCTACCTATAACTCAAAATCTATTTTATCTACGCATATGAAATTTCTAGTATCTGTTGAGATCTACTTACTTATCTAAAATACAAAATTTCATTAATGTACCTATTGTAGGTCTTGAGATATTGACGTCAGAAAATCGCTATTTTTACTATACACTCACTGACTGACTCACTCATCAAAAACCTAGACCACTTCCAATGGTCGTATTGACTTGAAATTTGGCATGGAGGTAGGTCTTTAGGTCAAGGTAAAGGAAAAAATCTGAAAATGGCCAAGTGTGAGTCGGTTTTAAAAATAATGAAGGTGTAAATTCATACCCCTAAGGAACTAAAACAAAAAATTTATCTATATCTTCCAATGGTTGTACCGACCTAAAATTCGTTACGAAGGTTTGTATTTAGTCAAAGTAAAGTAAAATTGCTGTAATTGCTATGCCGTGTGATGCCGGCTTAGAATAGCATCACCCCAATTCTACCCGTGGGTGTCGTAAAAAGCGACTAAGGGATACTCATCCAGGGAATCCTCGCCAATCCGCCTGCCAAGCGTGGTGAGTATGGCAATACCCCCCATAGGGGGAGGCCCATGTCCAGCTGTGGACTGTTGTAGCTGTTATGTTATATTATGTTAAGTAAAAATTGAATATATCCGGCTACGTACATTATACCGCCCTGACTTGGCAAGCTTATCAGTAAATAGAAAACGTGTAAAAAAAATCCAAGATATTGAATGGGCAGTGCGCTCTAGCGTGTCAGTCGTACAAGACAGCATACAAAATGACAAAACAAAAAAGTTTCCTTTGCCACGCTAACGTAGAAAAATTTAATAAAAAACTAGTCCATTTCTTTGTAAGAAGCATAGTCCATATAGTCCGTATTCTGAAAATTAGTATAAATGAGACATTTCCTTAACTAACTTAATCATAAGAAAAAAAGAAAATAAACCTTACAAAAATAAATGAAATCCCACCCAAAACATAAATGTGAAAGGCTGCCAAGTTCGATAATATTGGAATGCTTCGCCTATAAAAGAAGTGAGATCTAAATAAGTACCAAGTTCCATACACAGACCTCAGTTAAAAATAGTTACAGGAATGCACACTTGATTTTCCGCAGTTTGGAAAGTAGATTCTGAATAAATATCATATTAAATACCTAAAATTCTAATACTTACAAAAACGCAAACCTGTTTTTTCAGCAGTTTCCTTATGACATTTTTTTTTCTGTTCTTTGTGATGATATAACTTGGCAAGTTTTAATAGAAAATTATATACTTGACTCATTGCGTCTAGTAGGTTTATAACAAAGTGTGTGAAAACTTGCCAAGTTATATCATTACAAAGTACAGAAAAAAAAATGTCATAGGAAACTGCTGAAAAACAGGTTTGCGTTTTGTAAGTATTAGAATTTTAGGTATTTAATATGTTATTTATTCAGAATCTACTTTCCAAACTGCGGAAAATCAAGTGTGCATTCCTGTAACTATTTTTAACTGAGGTCTGTGTATGGAACTTGGTACTTATTTAGATCTCACTTCTTTTATAGGCGAAGCATTCCAATATTATCGAACTTGGCAGCCTTTCACATTTATGTTTTGGGTGGGATTATTTAAATGACGATAAAGACTATTCGTGATAAAAAAAATACCTACCGTCTCCTAGGACAAAAGTTCAGACAAAGCGTGTTGTGGTGTGGATTAAGCTAAAAAATATAATATTAGGATTCCATTGTCATGGTGTATCAAACTAAAAATTGATATTTTTTGGTTACATCACTTCGTGATACGACCAACGGTGAAGACAAGAGAATATCTGAATGTCACTAATTTACAGTGTTGCCGGGTCTTTGCTATAGTTTGCTCTAAATTTTTTTATTTTTATTAGCAGGTTTTCCTATATAAATACTAAAACTCGAACTTTTGGGGTTGTTTATACTCTTGTTTCTTGGTCATATTTTATCGATCTGCTTAACGTAGACGAACAGCTAATCGGCACCACCGCACCACATCAATTGTTACCTCATCTCACCTTAACCACCAAATGCATGAGCCCCTGTCGTGTGACTAGGTTGTTACTGCCATCAGACATTAGCATTGACCTTACATCAGGCGATATACTCAAATGTGGCGGAGTGGAGCTAAACTCGTTGTTATGGAAACTTTTTGTTTGAATGTGAGAGAAAGAGCGATTTCCGGGTGGTTTTAAAGTTTCTCGCATTAGTGCCCTCTCAAAAACAAAGGTGACCTTTCTGACTGCAAGTCATACCGCGGTATTCCGTAATAATCGCTCCCCGAAAGGCTTTTGCAAGAGCCTTATTAAACCGCTTGAAGGACTTTCAGATAAGAAAATATTTTTTGGATTTTTGTGTTCATCAACTGCAGGCAAAAGCAGAGAGCAATATCTTTAGTTGTAACTCTGCTTTGTTGGTCTATATAAAGCGTTCGACAGTGTACTTTGTGAAGCTCACTGGATGGTGCTAGAAAAACTAGAGTGCACGGAGAAGTTTGTCAGACACCGTAAGAGCAGAATGTACCACTGGACGCTGTAGAGGACGGGAGGTAGAGGTAGCGATAGGACGCCCTGGACGGCAGGGGGTAGCGTCGGACGCCCAAGAAATCCAATGCCTGCGATCTTTAAGTCTTTAGTGTTTCCGGCGCTTTCCACGCCCGCCAGGGCATCCGACGTTACCTCCCACTCTCCGTCCTGCCACTCAGGGTATATGCCGCCACCTCTTACCCTCCAGAAATGCCCTGGACGACAAGGGGTAACGTCGGAAGCCCGGAAAACCAACGCCCGCCACTTTTTATCCTCCAGAGTGTCCGACGTCGACCACACCCTCCAGGGCGTCCAACGCTAACATAACGCTAACATAACATAATGTTTCGCTATGCGCCGAGCAATGCACACGTATTACGTATTTGCCGACTTAATTATTTTAATTTAAAATAGTGAAATAATTCGTCAGCGTAGCACTGGCTGCGTTCGACTTGGTCCAAGATGGATACATCTTTCTTGGCCAACGATGTCCTCACGTTCCTTGAAGATAAACTAACCATCACAAACGAGGCCTCCATTATCCAGCTGTGTTCGACCTATTTCACGGTGGACGACATATGCAAGGCGAAGGCGCTGCTGTGTGAGTGGCTCAAGCTGAACGTGAAGTGTGTGCCCCATCGAACAGGGGACAAAAATTGCAAGAAAAGCCTGCAAGATATTATGAATATCCTGAAGGGGACGGATCACCAAAAAGTGCCAATATTCTTGAGGGCTTCTCATAAAAAACTTCTCAACGCGCTCAACCAGCAGGATGTTACCCGGCTGCTAAGGGACGTCAAGACCTTGGAAATTAAGCTGGAAGAATTTCAACGTAAATTCGAACGCTCAGGAAAAACTATTGTTGACTTGCGTGCCGAAATGGATTTGTTGCTAAAGTCAGCAACTAGATCAGCTGAGACTTCCAGTCCTGCTGACAACCAAAATCGAGGTATGCGTGCCGCCGATGAATCATATACATCGGCTACAAGCGCCTCATCAGCAAATTCGCCCAACAACCGAACCGACCAGCATGAGCGCGCGCCCGCCGCCGCCGCGCCGCTCGACCCGCCCGGCGCCACTGCGCCCGGCAAGATTGACACTGCTGACTAGGGTAAACATCGACGCCGGAACAACGCTAACCGGCCTCCTAAGCCGCTCGCTGCGTCAGCGACAAACAATAAGGGTATGGCTAAACTACCACTCGTTGAGCCAACCCTTAACAAGCCCTGTAACCAAGTAGATGCGGATGGGTATACTATGGTTCAGAAGTACTTACAGAGAAAAAGCGGGGTAGTGAAACTATTTATGTATTACATAAACATGATGTACATACATTCTATTACTCAAATACTTCAACTCTGATAAACTACTACACATACTTATTAATAGACTAATACATATTATATTATGCAGATAAGAAAGAACACATCATTTTATAGTTCCAGATAGTTTAAAGGAGTGTTAGACAGGATAAGGAGATATATGAAGAAGTAGAGTAAGTAGAGGCGTAGAACTTAGACATACTTTGTAACACAGTAGTAGGCCCGACGCTACCCCTTATCATCTATGACGTCTCTGGAGGGTTGGAAATAGCATCAGTTACCTCGTATGGCATAAAGTAGCGTTGGACGTCCTGTAGGGTGGGAGGTAGAGTCGGACGCCCTGGAGTTAGCAATAAGAGAGAGATGCATAACTCACTTTTCCACTCCTTGTTCCTCGTCGGGAATGAAAAAAAAAGCCATAATACTAAACAAATCTAGGATTAAAAAATAGGAGGAAAAAAACCGGCCAAGAGCGTGTCAGACACGCCCACAAATAGGGTTTAGTAGTCAACGTTTAAATATCAGGTGTTTCAGCATTACAAACTTAATTTTGTTGCTGGTTTGTTAGCAGCAGTATGATGACCAACCGCAAATAGAAAAACTCAATTTTTTCTGAAACCTTGAAGGGTACAATATCCGTTATAGTTTTCATTGTAACTTCAGATTATAAGCTATATTCCATATTTATTTCAAATTTTTAGCGTTTATACTTTAGAAGTTACAGTTGGAACAAATTATGGGTCAAAAACGCCCTTTTTAAAATCAAATATCTCGTGACAGAAACATTTTAGTGACTTTGTTTCAAAAAAACCTCACCTTAGTTTTAAAAGACCTATTCAACGATACCCTACTCAATATTACAGAAGAAAAAAAAATATTTTGCCCCCCTTTCACTTGTATGGGAGGGGGTCCAAAAAACATTTAATATAATTTTTTCTTAACATTTCTATATTTGGGTCAACACGATCTATCTTCTCATCAAATTTCATGTCGATAGCTCTAAAACTGACGAAGATATGAGGGCGCGGCATACAGACAGACAGACAGACAGACAGACAGACAGACTTGACGAAACTATAAGGGTTTCTTGTAGACTACGAAACCCTAAAAAAGCCATAATACTAAACAATTCTAGGATTTCGCCGAAAATGCTAGGATTTTGGCCAAACATTGGATCAGCTTGGGACGAAGGCCGAAGGAAGTCTACAATTTTGCCATAATATGCCAGCTTTTGACATCGCACTGCGACATGTATACCGATGACCTATGCTTTCTTGCAGAATCCGCAGATGGCCTGCAACAACTGAAGACCGTTTCTCCCCAACCATGCTGCAAATTCGATCTGAAGATCAGTGTCAAAAAGATAGTATTCTTCTTCTTCTTATTCGAGTAGTACACCAAGTCGTTCAACAATTCGATGAAACCTAGAGTCAGAGTTTTCCAACCGCCTACTATAAGTAGCAGGCCTCTGACATTATTGTGTAACGACCGCCGTCTTAGTGCTGATCACTAAAAAACTATCATTCACAAAAGTGATTTCAATGGAAATACAAGGTCGTGAGATACTGAAAATTAAGTTTGGTAAACATATGATGACACAAGTTGAGAAGTTTTGATATTTAATGTGACCTTGATAATGAGATGAATAGCAGAATCAGTGTGGCAGCTGCAGTATTTAGGAAGCTGCTGATCAGAATTCAAAGTGGTCGGCATGGCCGAAATCAGCCGGAGAGAACATCATCCCTGTTGGTGACTATGGAATGGTTTTATTTCAAGTTGATATCTTAACGCGATCCCGGAAAAAGGGGTCTTGACAGACGCATAACCAAGTGACAAGTAATATAATATAATTCATAATATAACTATTCGTGGGTTTAGTTCAGTTTTTCCTTATAATGTATAACAACAAATACAACAGAACTTTTAGCACCGCAAAACGCAAAATGAGGTTTACAAATATACATTACATTTTCTTTTGCAAATTCTGCTCAGGCATCAATGTTGTCGGTATACATACATACATATATCACGCCTTTATCTCTTGCGGGGTAGGCAGAGCTTGTCGGAATTCAGCGTGTAATTTGTGAAAATTTGATAAACTGTAACATAAAAAGCATGTGTTTAGAATATTGTTGCCACTCGAAAGTGGACTATCGATTGTAAAACGATAGACAATCGATAGTATCGATATCCTGAACTATCGATAGTATTATACCTCGTCAATAGTATTGCTTTATTTTGAATTATCAATACTATTATTAGGCCTACCGATTGTAAAGGCCTGAATAAATGAAAACTATCGATAGTAAAACCATCGGTAGTACGGCAACAATAGTTCAGAATTTACATAAAGCTTGTTCTATATTTTTTACTACATTCACCTTGCTGTTAAATATGTCTAAATAGCAGTAATTCTGTTTATCCGGCAACACTGGCCTGGTGAGCCTCTCAGCGCGCTGTCAACGTGACGGCGTCGTGGCGCGCCGCAACGACGCCGACTCTCGGTTTATCTGGTTCCCCATACAAACCCATACAAACCAGTCATTTGACAGCGACAACGACGCGCGTCGTTGTCGCTGTCGCTTGGTTTTTAAGCCCACCCTTATAATGTAAATAAACAAATAAAATAAATAAAATAAAAGAGCATACCTACCTAGGACCGCCCGCCTCAAATGGTTCAAAATATCTCTGAAACTACTTTACTTTGTGAATTCTTTTTTTCGGTTGTAAATAGAGCTTAACTAGCTACATAGAAAACAAAAGAAATAATTTACAAAAGTAATGTAGTTTCAGAGATATTTTGAACCATTCTCCGACTGTAGGACTGTAGGATTTGGTAATTGATTAATTCCATTAATATTAGGGGCTCCAGATATAGCTTTTACCTACGTAGGGTCGAAACAGCATACATACATTGAACCGCCCGCCTCAAATGGTTCATAATACTTATCTCTTAAACTACATTGTAGTATTTAAATTATATCTTTTGCTGTGCAGATAGGTAGGTATATAGGTAGTTAAATCTATTTATAAAAGTAAATATTATAGTTAAACTTTATTTATAAAAGTAAAAACTAATGTATACCTACCTTGGAAAAAAAATATATATTGAACCATTTATGTTGCAAGTTATTGATAGAATTGGGATGTTCAACGATGCGTGAGAGTATTTAAAATCTGAAATTCTAAAGACAGGGTGTAATCACAGTACAATTTATTAAAACTTAATTTTATCATAAACTTAGGTCTTTGATCAAAAATCTGCACTTGGTTTATGACATAGAGTAACTTTATTTGTAGGGGTAGTTTATGATGAATTGATAAACTTCTTCCTAAAAACATGACATTTCTTAGTTTTCTGATAAAATAATGCTGCTCATAAAAATTTCCAATGCTACCAACATGACGCCATAGGAACTATATAAGATGAAACCAAGATGATGAAACGCACTCTACGCTGAATATTTTATCAGGAAACAAAACGAACCAATGTTTTTAGGAGCAGTTTGAACATAAACCTGAACTAATGCAGTTTTTTTTAATGAAAAACCTAGGCTTATGATGAAATTAGGTTGTGATTGTCATAATTTTTTAATCAAAAACCTACAACTGGTTTATACCTACATACATACCTCAGTGTAGAATAGGGATGCGCCTTTTTAGCGCAACCGTATGCGTCTGTCATGCATATAGATGTAAGCCCGGTTTAAAACCAATTCAACCAAATCGTTTTAAACGAAAAAAACCGTTTTAAATCATAAACAACCGTTTTTTTCGGTTTAAAACGGCGGATGGTTGATAACAATGTTTTATTGATTTTAATACATTTTCGTAATATTACAAAGGTAAGGATCACTGAAATGGATTAATGATGTGATTTTGCGGGTTTATTACCTAGTTTGTCGCTCCGAGGCCCGAGCGTAGGTAACCTATGATGAGCAAGTCAGTGTAAAATCGTTGGAAACACCGAATTTTGTATATACAGGGTTATATATAAAAAAAATTTGGACCTCCCATACAAAATCGCCGACCAGCTGACTGATTTACTATGGGAGGTCCAAATTTTTTTTTCATATTTCGACCCATGTTCCATGGGGAAAGTTGTTCAGTTTCATGAGTACCTTCACCTCCTTTCGGCTTGTAATACCCTTTCTGTTACTCCCTGTATTAATAATTTGGATGTTCCATACAAAAATTCATACCTAAGTAGGTACCTACTCCGCAAAAATTTTTTTGCATTTCGGCACGATTTTTCTACAACGGCCCTGAAATATTAGTCAGACGTGGCGATAGCGGCTGTATTGTAGGTACCTACGGCTGTTTACGCTCTGCCTACCCCGCAAGGGATAAAGGCGTGATTTGTGTATGTATGTATGTGTATGTAAAACATAGAACTTTTTTTTTGTAGGCGAGTTTTAAACGGTTGAAAACGGTTGATTTCAGGTTTTAAACCGCGAAATTTGGTTTTAAACGTTTTAAACCGGTTGATTTACATCTGTAGTCATGCATGTCATATGCAAGAAAATGAAATGCAAGTTGACGGACCAGAAATGGATGTTGACGGACGTTGGGTTTTAGTGCCTCGACACAATACAACCGAAATTACGCGACGGAATTCGGCGAAATCACGCCACGCCAGCAATGTTATTTGCATTACGGATGACACACTTCAGCCGCTTCAGTCGAATTTCGGTCCGAAGTAATTCGGCGTGTTTTGTAAGGCGCTAACTCCACCAAAAAGACGAGGGCATAGGACGTAAGAATGACAGTTGACAGACAAGTGATCGTCAAATATTCTTCTTAGTTCTTGACGCTAGCTGTCATAGATGCGACGCCTTGGTGACGCTTGGGTGTGCCTTTGTCAATACTTCTTCGTACATTTTGTATGGAAACGTCGCGATGTCAAACGTCAAGCGTCATGCCCTACGTCCTATGTCCTCTCTGTGGAGTTTGGGGCTTAGCAATTCGGCGCTTATATTGTGTCATCTCCAACCGAAAACTGACGGAACGAAATTCAGCCGCCGAATTTCGGTCGTTGTGTGTCGAGGCACTTAAACGGAAAATGTAACTTTGATTTTTTTTCTAATTATTCTTATTGTCGCATACTGTGCAGTGTGCACATTGTGGCATATTGTGTAGGTATGTGTGTCAGTAAGTAGGTAGGTATGCATGAACATATCATGTGTCGCAGGTCAATAGCGAAATCCAGTTGATCGCGAATTTCCTAGGCCTATCGCGAAGAGCCGGACAATTGCGAAATGCATCGATTTTTTCACTCTTGGTCTAAAAATCTAAGTCAATAACGAATTCGTTAACTTCATGGACAAAAATCTAGGTTAATTAAGTATAAGGCGACCCACTAGTAGATGCCTACGCACCTGCTACGTACGACTAACCTTTTCGCGGCTTAAGTCCCTCTACGCCGCCGTAGCATGCACACAGGAGCACCTGTGAGCGTTAATACATACCAAACTACATATCATTCGAAATAATCTGTGAATCTTTGACACAGACACCCATACTCTGTATTTGTCAAACAACTCAAACGCATGGTCATTGTCATTACATGTGCATGCCATGCTCATTAGGGGTCGTCCACAAATTACGTATCGCAAAAACCACAAATTCGTAAAGAAAAAAAAGAAAAATTTCTAAAAATTTGCATATCTGAGACTGACTAACACAAGAAGTGTTATAAAAATTTGTTATACGATTAGTTTGGTTATATCTGAATAGGTACAAAAACCTAAAAAAATCTTGAAAAATCTTTAATTAAGCGTTACGTAACGTTTGACTCTGATCCCCCCCCTCCCCCATAGTAACGGGACCGTAACGCACGGTTGGAACCCCCCCCCCCACCCCCCAAAGTGCGTTACGTAATTTGTGGACGACCCCTTACAAACATGTATACCTACCGTTCAATAATCTAAATGAAGACCTTTATTTTATCGATAAGAAATTAGAAAACATTAATTATTTATTAATTAGTTTACTTAATACATTTAGGTATTGAAAAAGTATTACAAACTTTCACTGATTATTTAAAATTACAAGCTATTTAAAAAATACACTCAATACAGATATGACGTAGTAAACCAGCATGAAAACCAGAGCCACCATTTTGTATAAGCAGTAGAAGTAAATCGGACACACGACGAAATAGTGCAGAAGCCTCAGCTTGGATTGTTTTTTTGCCGCCGCTTCACTGCCTTGGAGACCATCTTTATAAAGATATCTTCTGCATCCTGAAATAAAACCAACATCATTTTTGTGGAACAGAAAATGTAAGGCAAGAACCACACGTAACGTTTGTGAGATATTTTTGCGCAGCCTGGCCTGCTATTTGCAATAGGCGGTTGAAAAACTCTGACACCTGGGTTCATCGGGTCGTTGAATGACTCGGTGTACCACACGAAGAGAGAGAGAGAGCGCAGCGCTATCCGGCATGCATGACAGATGCATCCGCTAGCGCAACAAGCAGATGTACCTATTAAAAAACAAAAACCCGACTGCGGTAATTTCAAAGTTGTATTATGCGATAAAAATCCGCCATCTTGAATTTATGAAATTATAATATAGCCAGAGGCACTCGCGCTGCTGATACGAATTTAAGGACACCTCATATATCAAAATTCAACCATCTGTTTAGGCTGTAGCCCGTGAAAAAGAATGTTCTTGTCCACATACATACATACCTACATACATACAAAAACATACTTACATACATACTCTCGAAAAACATAACCCTCCTTCTGAGGCAGACGGGTAAAAATAGATAAGTTTTACCTAAAACCCAAGCGAGCAGGAAATCTTCCCACTTAATATGAGATATGTCGCAGTTGAATATCAGTTTATCTGTTTCATTCAAACTAGAATACATTTCTTGAAGATTGTTATCCTTCATTAGCCATGTATTTGTTGTGAAGACCGAAAACACTTTGGTATGTGTTGCCATTTTATTGCACAGCTTCACAGCCCTGAAAAAAAAATTATGGTTAGGTAGGTACCTATTTAGGTAACACTTGTCTCCCAGTTGCCCCAAAAAGGACCATATTTTTTTAAATACCCACAACTAAAACAAAAAAAATATAATGGGGATTTTTTTGGATTGATAGCCTACACAAGTCCGAACTTGATCAGCTGGCAAATGTCAAATTCACCACCATGACATCACAGATTATACGAAACAAGATGTTGCCGCTTTCTAAACTAGTATAGATTCGGCGTATATCCTCGATATGAGGTACGGAATATAAGCGGTTTTGTAAATTATGGTTTGTTTTTCTTAAATTACCTATTATAATTTCTACAAAACACGAAAATAAAATATATTATTTAATAAAACTATATTACCCCATCAGGAGCATTATGATTCGCCATCAGCGCCATCTAATAGAAGCTAAACGAACAAATCAAAATTTTCCCATGCATCCCAGTACATGTAGTACTTACATTATAATGTGTAAAAAAATCGCTGCAATTAATTTTACCTACTATAAGTATGGGACGACCTGGACATCCAAAATGCCATATCTAAATATATAAGGTCCTATTAAATTCACTGCAGAAATTTTATGGGGAGATTGAATAAGATATAAGCATGTACTATACTTAATTTATACTTTTACTTTATACTTTACTTATACTTTTAATCTCTGGGTCTCTGGCCTGAAATAAAGATATTTTATTTTTATTTATTTATTTATTTTATACTAGGCAAATAAAAAAAATCTACACGCTAGTTTCCGAGAAAATTGCATTTAACTAAAAAAAAACTATAAAAGTGTTGAAAACATAAAAACTTTTTACTAGTGCACTTGGCACGTAGCAAAGTTCAAAATTGTTAGGAATTCGAATTTGTCTTTTGTTTCCTTCTTCTCGTTCCGATCGGCGTCCTTGCCGCACGTATGTGTATTTTTCTATTATAAAATATTTATTTTCTCTGTGTTTAAATAGTCAATACAGTGATTTAGTTTACCATAAAACCATCTTTTAATCATCTCCACACACGCACCCAATTTAGAAGACCAGCCCCAACATAATCTACAGTCCACATAAAATCATTGCATCATAAACAAAAAGAGCACCCTGTTTTCCCTAGGAACACACCACTAAACGCTACTTCGATCAATTTAATTTACGCGCCAAAAAAGGTGCTGTGATTGGTTGGTTGTGTGCGTGCCGTGTAAATGAATCCTGTCTACGTGGTGGAACGTCAGCCGGGTCAGTAAATGATGTTCACTTTTTTTATTAATTTATAATTTAAATGATATTGTTACTGACTTAATCTATTAATCATTTAGGATGATCTTTCTACTCTATGTTTGCATGCCAACAAATTTGGTTAAATGTGTGAGACTATTTATTTAAGACATGTAAACATCTGTACACCACATTTATTGCAAATAAATTATTATTCTATTCTATTCTATTCTATTCTAATTAAAAAGTTTTTTTGAAAAAGAAAAAAAAATCTTTTAGATTTTTTTTAAATGCCTTGGATGTTTTTCTTATACATGTATTTACGCATGCCCTTAAAATATTTGCTGTGAAGTTAATGGGCGTTTTTTGGCGAACCTAATCCGCGAGATGGCGGTGTAAACCTCCATAGACTTAGGGATTAGCTGTCAAATTTTGACAGTAATTCCCTTTTAGTCTATGGCAGCGTACAACGCCATCTTGCGGTTTAGTTTCTCCAAAAAACGCCCATTGAACCTTTTATTATTATGATAATACTTACATCGGAGTTTTGCCCATTATTCGGTGTTTGATTCCGAAGCTGATCTTAGCGCAGTGGAAGCAAATTAAAGTTATCTTAAAATCTAAAACTAAATGGTCGATCAGCCTCGGAACAACATTTGACTACGATTCGTAGTGCTCTTTACTATAGCTAAATAAAATAAATTTAATGAGAGAATTTTGTTCCGGAAAGTTTCCGGCCGAGAAATTCTTGTTTCCAAAATCTACTTAAACAGGGCCCAGCAACGAATTGCTTACCGTGCGAACCATGACGCCTTTTCTTTGTGAGTTTAAGTATGACAGGAATCAGGTATTCAGGATATTTTAGGAGCGCAGGAATAGGGAATAACCTAAACTCACAGCACTGGAACATCCGCTCGTTCTCGAACTCCTTTCCTCCAATTTGCACTATAGTTCACAGTTCGACATCACATAATGTGTTTAGTTTCGTATCAAAAACGGTTTCGTATCTTTTTGAGCGGACGGTGCTGGCAACACTTTTCGGTCCGTCCCGTCTGTCATCTTTACGCTAGCGTTGTTGAAGCGAATTTTAGTTTTAAGTGGTGTAAAATTAAGGTGTTTTGGCGGTTTTCTCGTGTGCTATTTGCCACAAGCCATGGCTTCCCTGTGCGGTGGGGAAGTGAACCAAGTGAATTTTGGTTTCGGTTTTTTGATTGAGGCCAACGTGGTCGCCGGTAACATAACCTCACTTTGAGTCGTCGCTCGCGTCGTGGCTGCCGATAGCTACGTATTTTAATTATAAATGATTGGAGGCCAACGGGGCCGATTTCTCATTCGGAGAGAAATCTTTTAGTTATTTTGTGTTAAAAAACATTATGTGATGTCGAACTGTGAACTATAGTGCAAATTGGAGGAAAGGAGTTCAAGAACGAGCGGATGTTCCAGTGCTGTGAGTTTAGGTTATTCCCTATTCCTGCGCTCCTAAAATATCCTGAATACCTGATTCCTGTCATACTTAAACTCACAAAGAAACGGCGTCATCGTTTGCTCGGTAAGCAATTCGTTGCTGGGCCCTGTTTAAGTAGATTTTGGAAACAAGAATTTCTCGGCCGGAAACTTTCCGGAACAAAATTCTCTCATTAAATTTATTTTATTCAGCTATAGTAAAGAGCACTACGAATCGTAGTCAAATGTTGTTCCGAGGCTGATCGACCATTTAGTTTTAGATTTTAAGATAACTTTAATTTGCTTCCACTGCGCTAAGATCAGCTTCGGAATCAAACATTTTTTGGTAGCAGAGCGTGGTTGCTTTATTGCAACATAGTAAGCCGTAATTTAGTATTAAGCGTGTTTTTTATATTACCCACATATTTTATTAATTTTGGAAAATATTGTTTCGGTTTTTTTTTTGTGACTGTATTGTTTGCCTAGTGAACGGTACCTTATCGGTAAGGTCTAGGCCAGTCAACTAACATTTATTTTGTGGTATTTGTTTATTGGTTTTTCGTTTTTATTAAGTCGAGTGTGTAAAAGTTGGTACCATGGCTCCTCGATCGCCAGGTATAAGGCTGCTATAAAGACAGAATTAAGGTGGTTTACTACCACAGCGGCAATGATCGGCCGCGAGGACCGGGAGGACGCGCTCTTGAAAAGTGCACTACAGGCAGATGAACGGGTTCGGGTTGTGTCGGAACACCTCACAGAGTGCCTCATGCTCCTTGAGGAAGCTCCTAACCCCGAAGATAAGGAGCTGGTTGAGGGCGATGTAAGCCAGTGCTTGGAGCTGGCACAGGACATTGCGCAGGCAGCTGCGGACATATCTAGGCGACGTGACGGAAAGGAAAAGCCATTCCGTGGTAAAGTGGGACAAGGATTACAGGTGCCTCTTCCGCCTGTTACGGTTCCAGTCTTTGCAGGCGATTACGCCGACTGGCCGGCGTTTGAGGACCTGTATAGCAGTGTGGTCCACACACGGACGGACATAACGCCGGCGTACAAGATGGCTCAGCTGATGTCCAGGCTACATGGAGAGCCTCATGAATTGCTGACGCATTTGGCTGTCTCGGATAGCAATTATGAGGTGGCGTGGAAGATCCTTACCGACCGGTATCGAAACAAGCGCCTGATTGTAGACAGGCTGTTGGACCAGTGGCTGTCAATACCAACCATAACGCGAGGTACGGACCTCCGCGAGAAAATCTTCCACCCAGTCAGCGTCGCGGTCAGCGCACTGGAGCGACAGGGTTTGCCAGTGGCGGGCTACGGTTATATCTTGGTCCACACAGTGCTTCGCCGCCTGCCGAGCGAAATGGTCGCTCGATTCGAGCAGCTACATGGGGCAAGTCCTCGGACCACCTCCCGACCTACGAGGATCTGAAGTCGTTCCTCGAGGCCGAAAGCAGGCGAGTGGACGTCCAGGCTGGTGAAGCCCTCGCAAGGAGACCTCTGCCCTCGCCACCCGGAACGGCCGGGTGTACCGGCGCGAGGAGGCAACAGTGGGCAACCCAAGCGGTACAATATCGCATTGGAATCAGGGTGTGCCTACTGCGGGAGACAGGCCACAGGGTAACGGCGTGTCAGGAGTTTGCTGCGCAGCGGATTCAGAGGAGACGGGGTGTGGCACAGCAGAGGCGTTGGTGTTTTCGGTGCCTGGGGCCGCATCAGGTGCGAGTGCCCTTCAAGCACCAACTGTAGGTACTGCCAGGGTGCACACCATCCGCTGCTCTGCATGAATCGCTCCGGAGGCGCCGGGGCAGCGCTGGATCGGATCAGCGAAGAGCCTGCCCACCAAGGGAGGAGCAACGCTCCCACCCCTCCAAGGAGGAGCCCACCTCCGCATCGGTCACAGGGACACGCAGGGGAACGTCAACAGACGGAGCCCACTTACCCAAGGACGTGGGGACGATCTCCACCACGGCAGCAGGTGCCGGATTGGGGAAGAGCGGCACAGGAACGTGGCCAAGGACACCCATCCCAGGTACGGGATTCAACGGGCGGGTGTCAGGGGAGCACTAGGCGGCCACCAGGGTGCATGCAGTGTTCTGCGGGCTTGAGCCACCTGGTTGGGTCTCAAGACCCACGCATGCCTCCGCCTATGCCTGAGTACCCGCGGCTACAGGCGCAACCTCGGTACGGACGTTTGCCGTCGGGGTACTATAGAACTCCAGCCATGGCCTTTATGGGCAGACCTCCCTACCAGCAGGAGTGGGACCCATACACAGGTTTGGGTAGCGAGGATACCCCGCGGGACGCGGCCTCACCGCGTTTAGATTCCCGCTAGGTAATCGCCGCCTACTCATCAGCTTCGGCTCCCGTCCAATCACGGTACTTTTGCCAACGGCTAAGATTTGGGTATGGGGATACGGTGGCCGGACCATTCAAGTAAGAGCCCTACTGGATACAGGGGCTCAGGGATGTATTGTATCGAGTAAGCTGGTGAGTAGGCTAGGCCTAAATGTACAGCCAAGTGCGGATGAAGCTGTAGGCGTCGGGGGCCTAAATGTGCCTGACATTCGGGGTCAGACGAACTTTGAGTTCACATTAGGTACCACATGTACAGGCGTCAGCTATCAAGTCTCAGCCGTGGTGCTGGATGAAGTGGTTGGGAAACTCCCTCAGGTTAGGTTACCACCAACGGTACGAGGGCTAACCACAGGGTTGGAGTTAGCTGATCCTGATTTTGATACTCCTGGTACGGTGGACGTACTTCTCGGGTCAGACGTCCTCGGGAGATTATGGTGCGGTAGGAAGAAGGTACTCCAGGAAACTGGTTTGGTGGCCGTAGATACCACAGGGGTATGTTGTTTTCGGCCCAGTTTGGAGACCTCAGGACCTACCAGAAGGGATCCGGTCCTCTATGGTAGTGTGCTGTCAGAGGTGCTGCAGAGGTTTTGGGAGTCTGAAGAGCCGCCCACGGCGGACAGACGGAAGCCAGAGGATGACGAGTGCGAGTTGTTCTATCAATACAACACTGCGAGATGCCCGTCAGGCAGATTCGTGACCAGGCTACCTTTTCTCCCAAACCGCCCCGCTTTAGGTAGTTCGCGACAGCTCGCGGAACGGAGACTACTCGGAATGGAGCGGAAGATGAGGCGAGACCCAGCACTTCGGCAGAAGTATATAAATTCATGCGGGAATATATTCAATTGGGCCACATGTCGGTGTCCAGCCTGGATTGGAGGTGTGTCGAGCATTATTACATTCCACACCTGGCTGTCTTGAAGTCACCTGAGGCGAAAATACGGGTGGTGTTTGACGGTTCTGCTCCTACCTCGAATGGTGTGTCTGAACCAATGTTTGCACGCGGGTCCTAAATTGAACCGGGACATTGTGGACATTCTCACAGACTTTCGGTTACACCAGGTAGCGTTCGTCGCAGACGTCAAAATGATGTTTCGCCAAACCATGATACATCCGGATGACCGTCGGTATCAGCTGATTTTGTGGCGTGAGAGCCCAGATGAGCCGATGGTCACATACGAACTTAACACGGTGACGTATGGACTTAAGCCAAGTCCGTATTTGGCAGTACGTACGCTGCGAGTTGGCCGCACAGGAAAGGGTAAGATATCCTCGAGCCGCAGCAGTACTGGATCGCGACGTCTACGTGGACGATATCTGCACGGGTGCTGATAGCGTGGAGCAGGCGCTAATTCTACGAGACGAGCTGATCGCGATCATGGGTTCAGGAGGTTACGAGTTGCGGAAATGGTTGTCCAGTTGCCCAGAGCTCCTGGCTGGTTTGCCAGGCGAGTTCCATCAGGACCCGCACCTCTTTGAGAACCCGGACAATCCAAATACGTTGGGCATCCTCGGGTGCAATATAGGCCAACGCATGACGTATTCACGTACAAGATCGAGCCCGACCTTTTGAGAAAACTTGGACTAAGCGGTCGGTACTGTCAACAATCGCTAGAACGTTCGATCTAACGGATGGATCGCCCGGTTACGTTCATGGCGAAGTGCTTTTTACAAAGGTTGTGGCTAGCCAACTTAGGATGGGACGACCAACTCTCCGGAGAGTTGTTGAAGGATTGGCTCAAGTTTGTGACCACCTTACCAGGGATTGTACACATCGCGATACCCCGCAAGTTAGTCCCATCGGTGGGATGTAAGGCTACCCTACATGGGTTTTGTGACGCCTCGGAGCGAGGGTACGCGGCAGCTGTATACCTTCGGACAGCAAGTTCAACGGGAACTGTGCACGTGCGTCTGGTTATGGCCAAAAGTAAGGTGGCACCAGTCAGAACTAGATGGACCATCCCCAAATTGGAATTGGCAGGGGCAGCTCTTCTAGCTCGCTTGCTAAATCATGTAACCTGCAATCTGCGTGGTACCATCAACTTGGATGAAACGGTGTACGCGTGGACTGACAGTCGGATAGTTCTGTGCTGGTTGCAGACGTCGGTACATACACTTGAGGTTTTCGTGGCAAATCGGGTGTCACAGATTACGGGTCGGAAACTCCGTTAGTGTGGAGGCACGTACCGGGAGAATGGAACCCAGCGGACTGCGCTTCGCGCGGGTGCAGGGCACCTGATTTGGTGAGTCACCCACTGTGGTGGGGACCTCAATGGCTGACTGAGTCGCCGCAGGAATGGCCATTCAACGAGTGCAGGGCGCCGCTTGGGCCACCTGATCGAGGTTTGCGAGTGAACGTGGGGCAACTCGTACCGAAGCCTAACCCAGCTTTCTTGCTGGAACGGTATAGCTCCTCGACAAACTTCTTGGGGTGACAGGTTGGATCAAACGGTTCGTGAACAACTGCAGGAAGCCTCAAGCAGAACGGAACTTTACACCTGTCCTCTCGCCTGCGGAACGGAATGCGGCTCTATGCTCATTAGTTAGAGTCGTCCAGGCGGAACATTTTGAAGAGGAGGTCAGGCTGCTCAGGGATGGACGTGGAAAGCTGAAGGGAGGAATTGTGCGCCTCAACCCATTCCTGGATGAGCAAGGTATGCTCAGGGTTGGAGGCAGACTTCGGAACGCTAGCCTGCCCTTTTCGGCTCGGCATCCACTGTTACTTCAAAAGGGGACCCTTAGTTGAGCTCTTAGTCAGGGATCGTCATGAAAAAACTCGCACGCGGGCTGTAATGCGCTATTGGCCATCCTACAGCGCGAGTTCTGGATCTTATCGGGACGACGAACGGTACGTAGCGTTGTGTTTAGGTGCTTGCCTTGTTACCGCTTGAAGGCAGCCACAATGCAGCCACAGATGGGAGATCTCCCACCGGACCGGGTGACGGAGGCCTGGACGTTTGCAGGTGTGGGAACGGATTTTGCAGGCCCTTTCATGGTAAAGGCATCACGCCTGCGGAACGCAAAGTCTATAAAGGCGTACTTGTGCGTGTTCGTGTGCCTGGCCACCAAGGCCGTCCACTTGGAGCTCGTGGCCGACCTTTCTACGGAGGCCTTTTTGGCAGCGCTAGAGATTTACGTCGCGAAGGGCGACCAGCGCTGATCAGGTCGGATTGTGGTACCAACTTTAAGGGTGCTGATCGGTGTATGAAAGAAATTGTAACGTTCTTACGGGAGAACGAAGAAGCCATCAGCACGGGCCTCTCCCGTCAGGGCATTACCTGGGTGTTTGATCCACCAGCGTGCCCTCACTGGGGTGGTATTTTTGAAGCGGTTGTAAAGTCCGCTAAGACGCATTTGTTGCGCGTCGTAGGGTTAACAATTTTGACTTTTGAGGAGCTGGCGACCGTGTTTTGTAAAATTGAGGCTGTACTCAATTCACGTCCTTTGTGTCCGCTCAGCTCAGACCCAAATGATTTAGAGGCCCTGACGCCAGGGCATTTCTTAATTGGCCGCCCACTTAACGCCTTGCCGGAATATCCCTATACGGAGGTGAATAGCAATCGTTTGTCGCGTTATCAGTTGCTGCAGCAAATGACTCAAAACTTTTGGAAGCGTTGGTCGCTTGAGTACTTGCACATTCTGCAGCAACGCCTTAAGTGGACGGACAGGACTGAACCCCTGCATTGGGGATCTCGTTCTGGTTAAGGATGCCAACCTACCGCCACTGCGTTGGCGCCGGGGCGCATTCTCAACCTGTTTCCGGGTAGTGATGGCACTCCTCGAGTTGCAGAAGTTCAGGTGGGGGATTCAGTCCTTAAGCGAGCAGTAGCTACATTATCACGCCTGCCATGCATAGAGCGGACCGATGTGTCGGTCCGGGGCGGGTGAATGTTTAGTTTCGTATCAAAAACGGTTTCGTATCTTTTGAGCGGACGGTGCTGGCAACACTTTCGGTCCGTCCCGTCTGTCATCTTTACGCTAGCGTTGTTGAAGCGAATTTTAGTTTTAAGTGGTGTAAAATTAAGGTGTTTTGCGGTTTTCTCGTGTGCTATTTGCCACAAGCCATGGCTTCCTGTGCGGTGGGAAGTGAACCATGTGAATTTTGGTTTCTTGTTTTTGATTGAGGCCAACGTGGTCGCCGGTAACATAACCTCACTTTGAGTCGTCGCTCGCGTCGTGGCTGCCGATAGCTACGTATTTTAATTATAAATGATTGGAGGCCAACGGGGCCGATTTCTCATTCGGAGAGAAATCTTTTAGTTATTTTGTGTTAAAAACATTATGTGATGTCGAACTGTGAACTATAGTGCAAATTGGAGGAAAGGAGTTCAAGAACGAGCGGATGTTCCAGTGCTGTGAGTTTAGGTTATTCCCTATTCCTGCGCTCCTAAAATATCCTGAATACCTGATTCCTGTCATACTTAAACTCACAAAGAAACGGCGTCATCGTTTGCTCGGTAAGCAATTCGTTGCTGGGCCCTGTTTAAGTAGATTTTGGAAACAAGAATTTCTCGGCCGGAAACTTTCCGGAACAAAATTCTCTCATTAAATTTATTTTATTTAGCTATAGTAAAGAGCACTACGAATCGTAGTCAAATGTTGTTCCGAGGCTGATCGACCATTTAGTTTTAGATTTTAAGATAACTTTAATTTGCTTCCACTGCGCTAAGATCAGCTTCGGAATCAAACATAATGTTTTTTAACACAAAATAACTAAAAGATTTCTCTCCGAATGAGAAATCGGCCCCGTTGGCCTCCAATCATTTATAATTAAAATGCGTAGCTATCGGCAGCCACGACGCGAGCCAACGAAAAGTGAGGTTATATTCTGCCGGCGGTCGCGTGACTCTCAATCAAAGCGCCGGAACCAAAATCACTTGGTTCACTTCCCCACCGAACAGGGAAAACCACACGAGAAAACCGAAGGCACATTAAATTACACCATTTATAATTAATATTCGCATCAACGATGCGGGCGACGGCAGAGGACGTGACAATGACAGAGCAGTGTTGCCAGCACCGCGCGCCCATTTTATACGAAAACTAAACATTCACCCGCCCCGGACCGACCCATCGGTCCGCTCTATGCATGGCAGGCGTGATAATGTAGCTACTGCTCGCTTAAGGACTGAATCCCCCACCTGAACTTCTGCAACTCGAGGAGTGCCATCACTACCCGGAAACAGGTTGAGAATGCGCCCCCGGCGCCAACGCAGTGGCGGTAGGTTGGCATCCTTAACCAGAACGAGATCCCCAATGCAGGGGGGTTCAGTCCTGTCCGTCCACTTAAGGCGTTGCTGCAGAATATGCAAGTACTCAAGCGACCAACGCTTCCAAAAGTTTTGAGTCATTTGCTGCAACAACTGATAACGCGACAAACGATTGCTATTCACCTCCGTATAGGATATTCCGGCAAGGCGTTAAGTGGGCGGCCAATTAAGAAATGCCCTGGCGTCAGGGCCTCTAAATCATTTGGGTCTGAGCTGAGCGGACACAAAGGACGCGAATTGAGTACAGCCTCAATTTTACAAAACACGGTCGCCAGCTCCTCGAAAGTCAAAATTGTTAACCCTACAACGCGCAACAAATGCGTCTTAGCGGACTTTACAACCGCTTCAAAATACCACCCCAGTGAGGGCACGCTGGTGGATCGAACACCCAGGTAATGCCCTGACGGGAGGGCCCGTGCTGATGGCTTCTTCGTTCTCCTTAAGAACGTTACAATTTCCTTCATACACCGATCAGCACCCTTAAAGTTGGTACCACAATCCGACCTGATCAGCGCTGGTCGCCCTCGTCGCGACGTAAATCTCTCCAGCGCTGCCAAAAAGGCCTCCGTAGATAGGTCGGCCACGAGCTCCAAGTGGACGGCCTTGGTGGCTAGGCACACGAACACGCACAAGTACGCCTTGATAGACTTTGCGTTCCGTAGGCGTGATGCCTTCTTTACCATGAAAGGGCCTGCAAAATCCGTTCCCACACCTGCAAACGTCCAGGCCTCCGTCACCCGGTCCGGTGGGAGATCTCCCATCTGTGGCTGCATTGTGGCTGCCTTCAAGCGGTAACAAGGCAAGCACCTAAACACAACGCTACGTACCGTTCGTCGTCCCGATAAGATCCAGAACTCGCGCTGTAGGATGGCCAATAGCGCATTACAGCCCGCGTGCGAGTTTTTCTCATGACGATCCTGACTAAGAGCTCAACTAAGGGTCCCTTTTGGAAGTAACAGTGGATGCCGAGCCGAAAAGGGCAGGCTAGCGTTCGAAGTCTGCCTCCAACCCTGAGCATACCTTGCTCATCCAGGAATGGGTTGAGGCGCACAATTCCTCCTTCAGCTTTCCACGTCCATCCCTGAGCAGCCTGACCTCCTCTTCAAAATGTTCCGCCTGGACGACTCTAACTAATGAGCATAGAGCCGCATTCCGTTCCGCAGGCGAGAGGACAGGTGTAAAGTTCCGTTCTGCTTGAGGCTTCCTGCAGTTGTTCACGAACCGTTTGATCCAACCTGTCACCCCAAGAAGTTTGTCGAGGAGCTATACCGTTCCAGCAAGAAAGCTGGGTTAGGCTTCGGTACGAGTTGCCCCACGTTCACTCGCAAACCTCGATCAGGTGGCCCAAGCGGCGCCCTGCACTCGTTGAATGGCCATTCCTGCGGCGACTCAGTCAGCCATTGAGGTCCCCACCACAGTGGGTGACTCACCAAATCAGGTGCCCTGCACCCGCGCGAAGCGCAGTCCGCTGGGTTCCATTCTCCCGGTACGTGCCTCCACACTAACGGAGTTTCCGACCCGTAATCTGTGACACCCGATTTGCCACGAAAACCTCAAGTGTATGTACCGACGTCTGCAACCAGCATAGAACTATCCGACTGTCAGTCCACGCGTACACCGTTTCATCCAAGTTGATGGTACCACGCAGATTGCAGGTTACATGATTTAGCAAGCGCGCTAGAAGAGCCCCTGCCAATTCCAATTTGGGGATGGTCCATCTAGTTCTGACTGGTGCCACCTTACTTTTGGCCATAACCAGACGCACGTGCACAGTTCCCGTTGAACTTGCTGTCCGAAGGTATACAGCTGCCGCGTACCCTCGCTCCGAGGCGTCACAAAACCCATGTAGGGTAGCCTTACATCCCACCGATGGGACTAACTTGCGGGGTATCGCGATGTGCACAATCCTGGTAAGGTGGTCACAAACTTGAGCCAATCCTTCAACAACTCTCCGGAGAGTTGGTCGTCCCATCCTAAGTTGGCTAGCCACAACCTTTGTAAAAGCACTTCGCCATGAACGTAACCGGGCGATCCATCCGTTAGATCGAACGTTCTAGCGATTGTCGACAGTACCGACCGCTTAGTCCAAGTTTTCTCCAAAGGTCGGGCTCGATCTTGTACGTGAATACGTCATGCGTTGGCCTATATTGCACCCGAGGATGCCCAACGTATTTGGATTGTCCGGGTTCTCAAAGAGGTGCGGGTCCTGATGGAACTCGCCTGGCAAACCAGCCAGGAGCTCTGGGCAACTGGACAACCATTTCCGCAACTCGTAACCTCCTGAACCCATGATCGCGATCAGCTCGTCTCGTAGAATTAGCGCCTGCTCCACGCTATCAGCACCCGTGCAGATATCGTCCACGTAGACGTCGCGATCCAGTACTGCTGCGGCTCGAGGGTATCTTACCCTTTCCTGTGCGGCCAACTCTCGCAGCGTACGTACTGCCAAATACGGACTTGGCTTAAGTCCATACGTCACCGTGTTAAGTTCGTATGTGACCATCGGCTCATCTGGGCTCTCACGCCACAAAATCAGCTGATACCGACGGTCATCCGGATGTATCATGGTTTGGCGAAACATCATTTTGACGTCTGCGACGAACGCTACCTGGTGTAACCGAAAGTCTGTGAGAATGTCCACAATGTCCCGGTTCAATTTAGGACCCGCGTGCAAACATTGGTTCACAGACACACCATTCGAGGTAGGAGCAGAACCGTCAAACACCACCCGTATTTTCGCCTCAGGTGACTTCAAGACAGCCAGGTGTGGAATGTAATAATGCTCGACACACCTCCAATCCAGGCTGGACACCGACATGTGGCCCAATTGAATATATTCCCGCATGAATTCTATATACTTCTGCCGAAGTGCTGGGTCTCGCCTCATCTTCCGCTCCATTCCGAGTAGTCTCCGTTCCGCGAGCTGTCGCGAACTACCTAAAGCGGGGCGGTTTGGGAGAAAAGGTAGCCTGGTCACGAATCTGCCTGACGGGCATCTCGCAGTGTTGTATTGATAGAACAACTCGCACTCGTCATCCTCTGGCTTCCGTCTGTCCGCCGTGGCGGCTCTTCAGACTCCCAAAACCTCTGCAGCACCTCTGACAGCACACTACCATAGAGGACCGGATCCCCTTCTGGTAGGTCCTGAGGTCTCCAAACTGGGCCGAAAACAACATACCCCCCTGTGGTATCTACGGCCACCAAACCAGTTTCCTGGAGTACCTTCTTCCTACCGCACCATAATCTCCCGAGGACGTCTGACCGAGAAGTACGTCCACCGTACCAGGAATATCAAAATCAGGATCAGCTAACTCCAACCCTGTGGTTAACCTCTTACCGTTGGTGGTAACCTAACCTGAGGAGTTTCCCAACCACTTCATCCAGCACCACGGCTGAGACTTGATAGCTGACCCCTGTACATGTGCTACCTAATGCGAACTCAAAGTTCGTCTGACCCCGAATGTCAGGCACATTTAGGCCCCCGATGCCTACAGCTTCATCCTCACTTGGCCGTACATTTAGGCCTAGCCTACTCACCAGCTTACTCGATACAATACATCCCTGAGCCCCTGTATCCAGTAGGGCTCTTACTTGAATGGTCCGGCCACCGTATCCCCATACCCAAATCTTAGCCGTTGGCAAAAGTACCGTGATTGGACGGGGAGCCGAAGCTGATGAGTAGGCGGCGATTACCTAGCGGGAATCTAAACGCGGTGAGGCCGCGTCCCGCGGGGGTATCCCCTCACTACCCAAACCTGTGTATGGGTCCCACTCCTGCTGGTAGGGAGGTCTGCCCATAAAGACTGTAGCAGAGTGCAAACTCTGCATGGACATCCTCCCTAAGCCACCCTCACATCTCCCTTTTTCGAATCATTTTATAACTTAAATTTGGAACACGGCACCGAAACGTCACCGTTCTTGGCCTTTTTGACGCACTCCTCTCTAACTGACGGTGAAGTCAACACCTATCCTTGTTAATTTGTACTCTCGCATATTTTTGCAACTGTATTTAACCAAGTGGAGTTCCCGAAACAGTTCAAAAAGTGAAAGTGAACATTTTGTCTATCTTATATATTTTGTGATACATTAATTAACCCACCCAAGGGTCCATATCTTTGAATAAAGATCATCCATTGAAGTTAATCCTATTATTTATGGCCCTCGCGGCTATACTGGCGCCAACGCGGTAGAAGCCCCGGTTACTTCAAGACCCACTGCCACCCTGAGATCCTCTACCCAACAAGAACAACTCAAGACAGAAGATACCCACCTCAACATCAAGATATTTTATTTATTTTGTTTCAATTAATTGTGTTACCTTTTTTTGTGTTCATCATCATTATCATCAAATTCATACACTACCAAAAAATTCAAAAATTATCCTATCTTATTTTCGGGCCCATTTGGCAAATAAAAAAGAATCCAAATAATCACATTCATTTATTAGATAATTTAATAGGTAGGCAGTAGCAAAATAGTACAAGATAGTAAAACTCTGCAGTCCTCCAATTTCAATTCCAATCTTATAATAATAAGCGTCAGCCACCCAGAACCGCGACGTCCAACTCTGTAAATAAATAAATAAATCTGTAAATAAATTCCCATTATCATCATCATCATTATCTACAGTACACCTACAGTACACAAATCAAATCGTTACACCCCATAATACAGACAATAGACACTATCACGGCTACCCATTGGTAGCTAACAATATCTTTCGAGTGTAGGATTTAGACGAAAGTCATCTTTCACTCGGAGATATAATTCACACCAATACCTAGGACAATATCCTAGGAATTGGACATACGAGTAGTTAGCGGGGTTCTGCAGGTCTTCGAGACCGACAGCCAGACCCCAACTCCACAACTCAATACATACCCCATCTCATACCCCATCAACTAGCTTATTTTTCAAAATTCTAAAACGGGCATCGGCACCCCTGACCTAATTTCGGCAAAGTAATTCGGCATAAAACTTTCACCCTTTCACACACCCCAAAACTAAATTACACATCAAACACAACACACACACTATCCTTGATAAGTACACCCACTCTGTTTTCCTTAGCTGTACAGAGCGACCCTTATTTCATAAAACTGAATGTCCAACAGTGGACAATACGTCCACTAAATAACACGATAAAATTTTAAAAGCTAATACCAATTTCATTTTTGATTACAGTACCTACTCACTTACCTTTCCGCTGATTTCACTTTACACCACACATAAATAATTAGACTAAATTTAATTCAGAAACTAAATAAAATTTACAAAATAATTAAATAATTTTCAAAATAAATAAACGTAGAATAAATTAGATTGACAAGTTTGACACGCTTGACACTGCCCAGAGATACGATCAAACAAACAAGTGTCAAGTCAAACACTCATTGTCATTGCCACTCAGTTGACACCAAGGTTGTCATTTCATTTCTCTCCTATTTTTTTTTTGGCACCTGCTAACAGAACTTAGCCAGTGTCAGTAACCAAAGATAGTCATTGGACTTCTTTTAATTTTTGGCTCCGACCAAACGGATTTTGCCAACGTCAAGTATTAGTTAATAACTTCGACTTTTGCCCACGAGCAATTCAGCTAGTGTCAATTTTATTTTAAAATTTACTTCAAAGTTTTTAAATACAAACTTTGTTTCTTTTCCTTCATAATAAAACACTACAATGGAAAACTATAATTACCTAAATAAACCTGAACTCCAATATGAATTAAAAATAAGAAACGTTGAAATCAACCAGAACCAAACTGTAGAAACTCTCCAACAATTATTAGCCCAAGCAATAACTTCCAATCAGCCAATAAACCAAACTAGCCCAAACAATCCCGATACCGATATCCGAGATATAACTAAATGCCTTAACTTAATAGAAGCTAGCCTACTAAGTTTTCCTAATAGGAAAAATAAAATACCACCTTACATTACACACACTAAGCTCAGATTCAACCTTATTAACCTTGAATCTGAAGACATTACAAACGAACAACTAACTACTCATAACGACCTGTTCAAACGATTAAGAGAGCTAGAAACACAATACAACAACTTGATTAACCCACCTTCCTCCACATACTGCTCGGCACAAACCAGCAGCGTAAATCTTAACCCCGCAAACACCTATTTCGAAACACTTACCGAAAAATTGAACACAATAGCAAACAACAATAATAAATACCAAACAGACCTTAAAAGATTCATCTTTAAGGGTCAAGGCTGCCCACGAGACTTCATAGTCCGTGTGGAAGAATACGCCCAAGTTAGAGGACTAACTGAACACACTCTATACAACCACATCTACGACATTCTCTCTGGACCGGCACTAGACTGGTTCAGAACACACAAAGACACACTCACAAACTGGCAAACATTCAAATCAGCAATCATAAACGATTTTGAAATTGGAAATCATGATTATAATCTAAAAAAGCTAATAGAAAATAGAAAACAACACCCTAACGAACGCGTCATAATCTACTTCTCCACTATGGAATCCCTTTTCAACAAACTTCATAATCAATTGTCCGAAAACGAAAAAATAGATATTCTATTACGCAACCTACAACCCCAATATAGTTTGCGAGTAAACCAACCAGACCTTCTTTCCATTCCTACCCTCCTAGAATCATGCAAATTCACTGAAAAGTTACTTCACGTCAACAATCACTCCCAAGATTACTTCAATACTACTCCTTCTCCGTCTAACCCAAATAAAAACACTACCAATCCTAACTATCAACCATATATCCCCCTTTCCTTACGCCATTAATGCCGTAAATACTAATAAACCATCCCCAACCAGCAGCCAATCCCAATTTTCATGCCCCTGTAGAAACAATTCGCATACTTTACAGAATTGTACCAACCCCCAGAAAGTCTGCTTTCGTTGTGGCAACAAGGGTTACACAGCCCTAAACTGCCCTAAATGTACTAAAACTCCAAAAAACTAAATAAGGAGGAGCCCGTTCAACATAACAATTCTAAATTTGATAAACAAGATTGGACAAATTGGTTAAACTCACTTTCGATATTTTTCAAGTCTTACCACGTAAACCTTCTCTTATTCAATGATAACGATCACGAGCGACCATTTGTCACAATAAAAATTAATAACTTACATCTGAACGGCCTCCTCGACAGCGGCAGTACTATTACAATATTAGGTAAGGATTCTTACAAAATACTACTAAAACAAGGCCTCAAATTAAACAAAAATGTCAACTCCTTCAAAACCTTACTGAATCCCAACAAATTACAGCAAACCTAATAATAGAAAAATTCAAAAATATTTCTACGGACACAAAACCACTAGGTAGGACACACCTGGTAGAACACCGCATCGACACTGGTGATCACCCACCAATAAAACAGCGATGCTACCGTTTATCCCCTGAAAAACAAAAGGCCCTTCACAAGGAAGTTGATGACATGGTACGCTTAGACGTAATTGAACCTTGTGAAAGCCCATGGCTTAACCCAGTATTGATTACCCCTAAGAAGGACAATACCTGGAGATTTTGCGTCGACAGCCGTAAGCTCAACGCAATAACAAAAAGATGCCTACAAACTACCACTCATTTCTGATATCATAGATAACCTACGCGATTCCAAATACCTTTCATCCATAGACATCGCCAAAGCCTTTTGGGAAATCCTTTGCGAGTTGAGGATAGACCCAAAACCGCTTTTCACGTACCCGGTCGCGGAATGTATCAATTTAAAGTGATGCCTTTCGGTCTCACCAACGCCCCGCTACCCAACAAAGATTTCTGGATAGCTTACTATCAGATCTCATGTGCGACAACTCAGTATTCTGCTACCTCGACGATATAGTCATAGCCACCTCAACCTTCGAACGTCATGTTGAAATACTCAACAAACTTCTCACTAAATTAACAGATGCCAACATAACCATCAACTTCCCAAAATGCTCATTCTTCCGTAACGAATTAAAGTATCTCGGTTTCATCGTCAACAGTCAAGGTCTCCAAACAGACCCGGACAAAGTCAAAGCTATCCTGGACATTCCGGTACCTAAAACAGCAAAGGATGTCAAGAAATTCCTTGGCACCGTAAGCTGGTACAGACGTTTCGTCCCAAACCTAAGCACACTAGCTACACCTTTAAACAAACTAACCTCCACCCACAAAAAAGCACCACCCTTCAAATGGACACCAGAAGCTGAATCAGCATTCAACTCCATTAAACAAGCCTTAGTTAGCACCCCATCCTCGCCTGCCCTGATTTCACGAAGCCTTTCGCCGTCCATTGCGATGCCTCGTCCTTCGGAATCGGAGCGATGCTCACACAAGAATTTGACGGCATAGAAAAGCCAATTGCTTATATGAGCAAATCGCTCACCCACCCCAGCGAAATTACTCGATCACAGAACGAGAACTTCTTAGTGTCATAACAGCACTAGAGCACTGGCGCTGCTATCTAGATAATGGCCACAAATTCACCATCTACACCGACCACTCAGCACTACAATGGTTCCTCCGCCTAGACAACCCCACAGGTAGACTGGCACGTTGGTGCATACGCCTATCTATGTTTAATTTCGAAATAAAACATAAAAAAGGCTCCGAAAATCTAGTACCCGACCTGCTTTCACGAAACATCCCCAATGTTAATATTATCAATTCTAGCAGTACTACAGATGAATGGTACATCTCCATTTTTAATAAATGTAAAAATAATCCCTCATCTACTCCCGACTACACAATTAAAGATAACAAACTTTATAAATACACTAATTCGCTAACCCCATTCAACTCACAATACAGCTGGAAATTGGTCGTCCCCTCAGAACACCGAAACTCCATAATTGCACAAAATCATTGCACACCAACCGCAGCTCACTTCGGTACCTTCAAAACCTACCATCGTATTAAACTAAACTATTTCTGGCCTGGCATGTACAAAGATGTGGCAACATTTATCTCACGCTGCGACACATGTCTCGCATATAAACATCGTAACCAAAATGCTATCGGTCTAATGGGCGAACCTAAACAATGCTCACGACCATTTCAGTGCCTTTCAATCGATTTTATTGGACCACTACCCATATCGCGTAAACTAAACAGATACATACTAGTAATAACCTGCTGCTTTTCTAAATACTGCCTATTATTCCCAATTAAACGCGCAACTTCCTCGGTCATCAAACATGTCCTAGAAGACTTAGTATTCATGAACTACGGTATTCCAGAAACAGTCATTTTAGACAACGGTCCCCAAATGACAAGCTCAGAATTAACGGACATGTTTCACTCATACAAAATACCACACATACACTTTATACCCTTCATTGCCCTCAGGTAAATACTGTTGAAAGATACAACAGAACCATTATTACGGCAGTGGCATCATTTGTTAATGACGACCACAGAACCTGGGACAAACACCTCCATAAAATACAATTCGCTATCAACTCGTCTGTTAACGAATCAACCAAGTTTACCCCAGCTTTCCTAGTATTCGGTCGCGAACTAGTACCGTGTGGTTCTATCTACTCCCAAAGGACACCACGGACGACCTCATTTTCGCTCCAAGAGATATATATGCAGAAAATCTCGGCCAGCTTATCCCCATTTTTGATAAAGTACAATCACGACTACACTCCATTCACCAAAACAACGCATCCCACTACAACAAACATCGTCAAAACTTAGAGTTTGAACCTGGCGATATAGTTTGGAAACGCAATTATCCCATAAGCTCTCCCGACAAAAACTTCTCAGCTAAATTAGCACCAAAATACATTAAATGCATCGTATCCCAAAGATTTCTCCTTTAGTATATAACCTAACCGATACGAACAACAACAACTTAGGACGTTGGCATATCAAAGATCTAAAACCAACCAAAACCGCAAAACAACCTAACTAAACTAAAATTTATTCAACCTATAATTATCCATAATTGAATAAAGCGTACTACACTAGAAAGTAGTCACGCACACATTTTATTTTTTGTAAACCTTTTCACCTCATCACGCTTTTCGGCTTTACCATCAAACATTGACGGATGTCAAACACAACTTATGATAAATCATTTTATATTTAACTATTTTTCTTCTTCACTTGTTACAATTAATTATCTAATTAAAAAAATTAGATACACCTTATCGACAAAGATAATGTCGTAATTATCCACTTCTCAATAATAACAATTTCTAATAAATTTATACTTCAATTCTAATTAAACTTGCTGCTAACCAAGTTTATATTAACTTAGTCTACCTTTTGATTTCCACAATTTGAACTTAACGTATACGCCAACTATTTCTCGTATACAATTTTTTTCAATTACGATTCTCGTAATAATTTAATACTTTCTCTCAAACTTGTAAATACTACATCACCGTGCGGGTCTAGCGACACGATAAACAAGCCAAAAGCTAAGGATTATAGAGTCGGTTGTGACTTACAAGCCGACACAACCCTGGTGGAAACTCTTCGAGAACAGTTAATATAAGCAAAACTGTTCTCCAATTTGTAAGGGCCTGATTTCGTGTAATAGGAATCAGACACCTAGATTGACGACGAATGCATGATATGACGTATGATTGACTTAGAATTTCCACCATGTACATACTCACTGTAGATATCACATACACTCAAAATCTTTGATCACTCACGACCCATACTTACATTTAATATTAATTTTTAATTAACTTTAAAACACTTTCAATTAATTTATTTACACTAACATTACACTCACTAATTAACACACAATATTTCGGAACACACACCAAAATTTTACCAGCATCCTATACATATTGAAATACTTCTACATTAAAAAAAAAAAAAAAAAATTGATTATAGGGCAATCAATTTTTTTTTCTTTTTTTCTCCGGCCCCCCCGGGTACTGTAGCAGAGTGCAAACTCTGCATGGACATCCTCCCTAAGCCACCCTCACATCTCCCTTTTTCGAATCATTTTATAACTTAAATTTGGAACACGGCACCGAAACGTCACCGTTCTTGGCCTTTTTGATGCACTCCTCTCTAACTGACGGTGAAGTCAACACCTATCCTTGTTAATTTGTACTCTCGCATATTTTTGCAACTGTATTTAACCAAGTGGAGTTCCCGAAACAGTTCAAAAAGTGAAAGTGAACATTTTGTCTATCTTATATATTTTGTGATACATTAATTAACCCACCCAAGGGTCCATATCTTTGAATAAAGATCATCCATTGAAGTTAATCCTATTATTTATGGCCCTCGCGGCTATAAGGCCATGGCTGGAGTTCTATAGTACCCCGACGGCAAACGTCCGTACCGAGGTTGCGCCTGTAGCCGCGGGTACTCAGGCATAGGCGGGGGCATGCGTGGGTCTTGAGACCCAACCAGGTGGCTCAAGCCCGCAGAATACTGCATGAACCCTGGTGGCTGCCTAGTGCTCTCCTGACACCCGCCCGTTGGATCCCGTACCTGGGATGGGTGTCCTTGACCATGTCCCTGTGTCGTTCTTCCCCAATCCGGCACCTGCTGCCGTGCTGGGGATCGTCCCCACGTCCTTGGGTAAGTGGGCTCCGTCTGTTGACGTCCCCCTGCCTGTCCCTGTGACCGATGCGGAGGTGGGCTCCTCCTTGGAGGGGGTGGGGAGCGTTGCTCCCTCCCTTGGTGGGCAGGCTCCCTTCGCTGATCCGATCCAGCGCTGCCCCCGGCGTCTCCGGAGCGATTCATGCAAAGCAGCGGATGGTGTGCACCTTGGCAGTACCTACAGTTGGTGCTTGAAGGGCACTCTCGCACCTGATGCGGCCCCAGGCACCGAAAACACCAACGTCTCTGCTGTGCCACACCCCGTCTCCTCTGAATCCGCTGCGCAGCAAACTCCTGACACGCCGTTACCCTGTGGCCTGTCTCCCTGCAGTAGGCACACCCTGATTCCAATGCGATATTGTACCGCTTGGGTTGCCCACTGTTGCCTCCTCGCGCCGGTGCACCCGGCCGTTCCGGGTGGCGAGGGCAGAGGTCTCCTTGCGAGGGCTTCACCAGCCTGGACGTCCACTCGCCTGCTTTCGGCCTCGAGGAACGACTTCAGATCCTCGTAGGTCGGGAGGTGGTCCGAGGACTTGCCCCCATGTAGCTGCTCGAATCGAGCGACCATTTCGCTCGGCAGGCGGCGAAGCACTGTGTGGACCAAGATATAACCGTAGCCCGCCACTGGCAAACCCTGTCGCTCCAGTGCGCTGACCGCGACGCTGACTGGGTGGAAGATTTTCTCGCGGAGGTCCGTACCTCGCGTTATGGTTGGTATTGACAGCCACTGGTCTAACAGCCTGTCTACAATCAGGCGCTTGTTTCGATACCGGTCGGTAAGGATCTTCCACGCCACCTCATAATTGCTATCCGAGACAGCCAAATGCGACAGCAATTCATGAGCTCTCCATGTAGCCTGGACATCAGCTGAGCCATCTTGTACGCCGGCGTTATGTCCGTCCGTGTGTGGACCACACTGCTATACAGGTCCTCAAACGCCGGCCAGTCGGCGTAATCGCCTGCAAAGACTGGAACCGTAACAGGCGGAAGAGGCACCTGTAATCCTTGTCCCACTTTACCACGGAATGGCTTTTCCTTTCCGTCACGTCGCCCAGATATGTCCGCAGCTGCCTGCGCAATGTCCTGTGCCAGCTCAAGCACTGGCTTACATGGCCCTCAACCAGCTCCTTATCTTCAGGGTTAGGAGCTTCCTCAAGGAGCATGAGGCACTCTGTGAGGTGTTCCGACACAACCCGAACCCGTTCATCTGCCTGTAGTGCACTTTTCAAGAGCGCGTCCTCCCGGTCCTCGCGGCCGATCATTGCCGCTGTGGTAGTAAACCACCTTAATTCTGTCTTTATAGCAGCCTTATACCTGGCGATCGAGGAGCCATGGTACCAACTTTACACACTCGACTTAATAAAAACGAAAACCAATAAACAAATACCACAAAATAAATGTTAGTTGACTGGCCTAGACCTTACCGATAAGGTACCGTTCACTAGGCAAACAATACAGTCACAAAAAAACCGAAACAATATTTTCCAAAATTAATAAAATATGTGGGTAATATAAAAACACGCTTAATACTAAATTACGGCTAACTATGTTGCAATAAAGCAACCACGCTCTGCTACCAAAAATGTTTGATTCCGAAGCTGATCTTAGCGCAGTGGAAGCAAATTAAAGTTATCTTAAAATCTAAAACTAAATGGTCGATCAGCCTCGGAACAACATTTGACTACGATTCGTAGTGCTCTTTACTATAGCTAAATAAAATAAATTTAATGAGAGAATTTTGTTCCGGAAAGTTTCCGGCCGAGAAATTCTTGTTTCCAAAATCTACTTAAACAGGGCCCAGCAACGAATTGCTTACCGTGCGAACCATGACGCCTTTTCTTTGTGAGTTTAAGTATGACAGGAATCAGGTATTCAGGATATTTTAGGAGCGCAGGAATAGGGAATAACCTAAACTCACAGCACTGGAACATCCGTTCGTTCTCGAACTCCTTTCCTCCAATTTGCACTATAGTTCACAGTTCGACATCACATAATGTTTTTTAACACAAAATAACTAAAAGATTTCTCTCCGAATGAGAAATCGGCCCCGTTGGCCTCCAATCATTTATAATTAAAATGCGTAGCTATCGGCAGCCACGACGCGAGCCAACGAAAAGTGAGGTTATATTCTGCCGGCGGTCGCGTGACTCTCAATCAAAGCGCCGGAACCAAAATCACTTGGTTCACTTCCCCACCGAACAGGGAAAACCACACGAGAAAACCGAAGGCACATTAAATTACACCATTTATAATTAATATTCGCATCAACGATGCGGGCGACGGCAGAGGACGTGACAATGACAGAGCAGTGTTGCCAGCACCGCGCGCCCATTTTATACGAAAACTAAACATTTTATACGAAAACCAAAAATGTTTGATTCCGAAGCTGATCTTAGCGCAGTGGAAGCAAATTAAAGTTATCTTAAAATCTAAAACTAAATGGTCGATCAGCCTCGGAACAACATTTGACTACGATTCGTAGTGCTCTTTACTATAGCTAAATAAAATAAATTTAATGAGAGAATTTTGTTCCGGAAAGTTTCCGGCCGAGAAATTCTTGTTTCCAAAATCTACTTAAACAGGGCCCAGCAACGAATTGCTTACCGAGCGAACGATGACGCCGTTTCTTTGTGAGTTTAAGTATGACAGGAATCAGGTATTCAGGATATTGTGAGGAGCACAGGAATAGGGAATAACCTAAACTCACGGCACTGGAACATCCGCTCGTTCTCGAACTCCTTTCCTCCAATCTGCACTATAGTTCACAGTTCGACATCACATAATGTTTTTTAACACAAATAACTAAAAGATTTCTCTCCGAATGAGAAATCGGCCCCGTTGGCCTCCAATCATTTATAATTAAAATGCGTAGCTATCGGCAGCCACGACGCGAGCCAACGAAAAGTGAGGTTATATTTTGCCGGCGGTCGCGTGACTCTCAATCAAAGCGCCGGAACCAAAATCACTTGGTTCACTTCCCCACCGAACAGGGAAAACCACACGAGAAAACCGAAAGCACTAAATTACACCATTTATAATTAAAATACGTAGCTATCGGCAGCCACGATGCGGGCGACGGCAGAGGACGTGACAATGACAGAGCAGTGTTGCCAGCACCGCGCGCCCATTTTATACGAAAACTAAACATTCGGAGAACCATATCAGCTATGTAAGCAGGTATGAAATGCCACAACCACGAGAGTATGAAATAGATGAGTTTATTATTCGTATTGGTGTCAAATATGTAGTAAACTGCTTTGGGAGTCGGCCAGGTCCTGCCAACATCATGCATAATCTCTACGACTCTCTCTGAAAACGACAACACAAAATGTACATAAATACTTGAAAATTGTGTGGAACCCTAAAGGATTCAGAAAAATTTGAGTTGTTCTATTCGCGATTGGTCATCATACAGCTGCTAACAAACCAGCAACAAAATTAAGTTTGTATTGCTGAAAAACCTTATATTTAAACGTTGACTACGAAACCCTATTTGTGGGCGTGTCTGACACGCTCTTGGCCGGTTTTTTTACTGCATAAACGGCTATATCTTTCTTTTTAATTAATCACATCGGTCGACGCAACGTTGTGCAATACGTCTGTCAAACCGTGTCATACTTATACCGTATTTGTATGAAAATTAAGCGGATAGTCGCATTTTCCTAACGCTTGCGTTAAATAACGCAGCAACTGACATTACGTGTGATTTCCGCCTAAGATGCTACTGCTGGTGTTACCATTTCTTTTGGTTTAAAAATACAGAGGCCTAAAAAATACGATAATGAAAAATAAAGACGTGAGGATTTGACTGCTGATAGAGATGAATGGAAATTCAAATTCAAATTCAAATTCAATAATTTATTTCTTAGTAGGAATTTACAAGATTCTCTTTAAGAAAGTCACATTCTAATTCAAACTTAAAAAAGAGAAAATTTCTAATGCAAAATTTTCTATTTTTTATAACAATTTGTGTTCCTACTCTAAACGCGGCACGGGCGGGATAAAAAAAATAAAAATAAAGGCACTGCCTCGGGGCTGGCCAGGCTAACCACACAGCATGTAACTTTATGCCTCAGTGATTGACAAGTAAATGGAATTACATTCTGTCAATATTTTAAAAAGGTGTTCCATACGTATAGTTAGCCGGACCCCCTGGACAGGAAAACCCCAAAAACCTGCCCAGAAGTGCACCTATTCTAAAGTTGACAATATTTTAGGCCCTATGCTACCCTATCTAAGCTAGAAAATAAATTAATAGTATAATAGTAATAGCCAAAAACGGCTCAACAAAATAAAAATAATATTACAGTAGATTATTCTAACTGTTTCGTCTTTAAAATAAAGGTACTTTAAATATACGAGCAATAAAATAACATAACAAAAAAGTAAATTTACAGTAAATGTAAAAAATACATGTCAAAAATTTAAGAATAATAAGTATGAAATGTCAAATTTAACCACTATACATGTCAATTTACATATCATAAAAGTTTAACCACTAAAATATAATGTCATGTTTATTTTTAAATAATGCCTATCTCTTGCATTGTGTTGGAGCAACTGTTGCTACTAACCAGACATCTTTGTCTTTCAGATAATGTTCAGTCTTGTAATACGCTTTCAAACATAAAGTATTCTTTATTTTAATTTTAAATTGCCTATCATTTAACTTTAAAATTTCCTCTGGAATTTTATTATAGTAGCGTACACAGTTCCCAGTACCCATATATGATTTACTGATCTTACTTAATCTAGTTTGTGGCGGTACAATTTTATTTTTATTTCTTGTATTACGACAATGAATATCAGAGTTTCTTAAATAGGAACTGGAATTCTTACGTACATACATTATATTGTCAAATATGTACTGCGAAGGAAGCGTAAGAATGCCAATTTCCTTAAACAATTCTCGTAGGGATTCATGACTTCGCAGTTTATATATTGCTCTTATAGCCCTTTTTTGTAACACAAAGATAGTTTCAATGTTAGCGGCTTGCCCCCATAACAATAATCCGTAGGACATTATGCTGTGAAAGTAACTAAAATACACAAGCCTGGCTGTAGCAACATCGGTCAATTGTCGAATTTTTCGAACAGCGTATGCCGCTGAGCTAAGTTTACTAGCCAGTGCTAGTATATGTGGATCCCATTGAACGGTTGCGTCGAGTGTAATCCCTAAGAAAACTGTTTCAGTTACATAATTAAGCTTTTCATTATTTAGAACAACATCGTGTTTAATACTTTTTACATTAGGCAAAGAGAATTTAATACATTTAGTTTTTAGAATTCAGCACTAAATTGTTTGACGTAAACCATTTATGAACCTGATCAAGTGCGCCATTTACTTCGTCAATATTTACAGCTTTTCTATCCACTTTAAATATTAAAGAAGTATCATCAGCAAAAGCACTATCTTGGCTAGATTCTGTACCATGAACGGCAAGTCGTTTATGTATACTAAAAATAGAAACGGCCCCAAAATTGATCCTTGCGGTACACCAATTCTGACGGCAGATCCTATCGACTTCACACCATTTATCTGCACTGTCTGCGTCCTATCTCCGAGATAAGATTGAACTAAATCAAGCGCTTTTCCTCTTATACCATAATGGTCCAGTTTCAGCAACAGTGTCTCATGATCAACGCAATCAAATGCCTTGGACAAATCGCAGAACACCCCTATGACATCCTGCGACTCCTCCCAAGCACCGTAAATAAGTTGTAGGAGGTTAACAGCAGCGTCGGTTGTCGAGCGCCCTTTCGTAAAACCGAATTGTTGATCATGTAGTAATTTATTTAAGTTGAAATGTAGGAGCATTTGATTAAGTACAATTTTCTCAAAACTTTACTCAAAACTGGTAGTACAGATACTGGCCTAAAGTTACTGGGATCCGTTTTATCTCCTGCTTTAAAAGAGGTATTACTTTACTGTGCTTCATGAGATCAGGAAATACGCCATGATCAATGCAAGCATTAAATATACAGGCTAAGTATGGTGCTAATGTATCAATTAAAGAACTACATAGTCTTACTGACATGCCCCATAAATCCTCTGTAGTTTTTACTTTTATATCTTTAAAAGTTTTTAATATTACGTTCGCATTAATGTGCCTAAACTCAAATATATTAACACAAGTCTGAACATTGTTTTTAAGAAGATTTGACGCGATGATTGGCGAAGAGTTAAGTGACTCAGTAGTTTTGAATGGGATGTTACTGAAAAAAGTTTCAAACTCATTAGCTACATCAGCGTCTGCAGTAACAATGCCCTGACCAGTCATCAAAGAATGAGATTTTTCAATTGGTTTGTTTCGACCAGTCTCTGAATTGACAACTTTCCAAACAGTTTTAATAACATTTTCAGCAGAGTATATTTTATTTTTGGTGAAAATTGCTTTAGCTTGTATGCAAACATTTTTGAATATCTTAGAATATTTTTAACATGTTCAACAAAAGTTACACTATGATTATAAGACTTTTCGTCATACAGCTCAAATAACTTATTCCTACTTGTTCGAATCCCTACAGTTGCCCAGTCGCTGAATTTAAATTTAGGATTAATTGTTAATTTCTTTACCTTGAATTTGTCTTCAAATTCATCACGTATCGTTATAAAAAGCTTTGAATAAAAGTTATTTGGATTGTTAGTATCATAGTCTAGAACTGGTAGTTTTTCTGATAGTGCAGTATGGAGTTTGTCTACTTGGTTGGAGCTTATAATTCTTTTACTAATAACAATCTTTTCAACTTTAGGACGACATGGAAAAAGCACAGATTGTCCATTGTGGTCTGATTTACAACAATTTACTATTTCTTGGTCTGAATAGTCACAATCACAGTAGATATTGTCTAAACAAGATGCTGTGGTTGCAGTTATTCAGTAGGTTCTTTAAATATGTTGTTTAGGTTAAATGACTTAAACAAACTGATAAATCGACTTCTAAAAGCAACATTTTCTAATAAATTTATATTGAAATCTCCACACACAATATGAAATTTATTCTTTGATTTTAATAATATCTTTAAAACATCTTCCATAATTAGTTCAAAACTCTCATAGTTACTATTTTTAGGGGGTCTGTATACGCACACTATAATATGTTTCTCCAACTCAATGCATGACAGTTCACACACACATTCAACCGAAAGTCCAACAATATCTTTTCGCTCTTTAGCTTTGATATTTTTATTAACAAGAATAAAAGTGCCTCCGCGAATAGTGGACTTTCGATTGAAGGCACTGACTATTTCATAATTTTCGTAATTTATGAGCATCTCATAGTCCTTCAACCAGTGTTCCGAAACGCATAAAATATCACATTTTCTTGACTCCAGGAACAACTCAATCTCAAGCTCCTTGCCAGGAAAGCCCTGAATATTCTGATGAATAATACTAAGCGGCTTTCCCTTTGTCTCATTGTTTAGTTTAAATGTTGAGATTTATTGTTCCTGGATGCAAGAGGCCTAAGTCTAGAATGATCTGGTGTACAATGTGTAACCGGGTCAGAAATGTTCATAGCTAACAAATTAGCTAAAAGTTTGCGGTAATAAAGAGATAAGTACATTGTACTGTTTGTCAATATAAAATTATCAAATAGATTAATGTCAACTGTATATAAGTTGTCACTATGACTACATGTCAATTTATATAACATAGTATTAAAATTAAATATTCTACTATTATATTCAACTTGTCCCTTAATATAAGGTAATGTGCCTATAATACAGTTACGGACATTTAGGGTGGCACAAGAATTAATAAAATTAGTCAAGGCTCGCTTGTCGACACCGCTACTGTGACTTAATAATAGCACCACTGTAGTGTTTTCAGAGAAGTTATAGTTTAACATTCTATTAGTAATTTGTTCAAACGAGGCCTGGGGTAAACAAACATTTTCAACAACCTGATTAAGTTGATTGTGCAGTAAGTAACCTAAACCTTTTCCTATTCTGTCACTAAAGATGACCGTCTTAGCGAGATTAGTGTCCACGGGTTTGGGCAGCTGCTGAACGTGCTGGGTACGAGTACTGGGCGTAGGCGTGGAAGAAAAAGACATTTTGCGCCGTCCCCGAATAAATTGGGATAAAGGCAGGCAGATGATGATGGATGATACATATATAGGTCCTATTAAATTCACTGCAAATATTTTAAGGGCATGCGTAAATATGTATAAGAAAAACATCTAAGGCATTAAAAAAAAATTTACACGCTAGATTTTTTTGTCATTTTCAAACAAACTTTTTAATTAATTATGTGAACATCCTTTGACTGACCCGACTGCCGTTCCGGCACGTAGACAGGATTCACTTACACGGCACGCACACTTACAACCAACCAATCACAGCACCTTTTTTTGGCGCGTAATTTAAATTCGTCGAAGTGTGTGTTTCTAGGACAAACAGGGTGCACTTTTTCGTTTTGTATTATTTACTTAAATGCAATTTTCTCGAAAACTAGCGTGTAGATTTCTTTAAAAATTTGCCTAGTACATGCTTATATTTTATTTGATCTGCCCCTGAAATATTTGCAGTGAATTTAATAGGACCTTATAGAGGTTTTCTTGTCATACTCACGACATGTTATGCTTTTTCGCATACTTGTAACTGTATAAATTTTTGGAGCAAAACATCCTTCAGACCGTCGCTTTGCGGTTCGCCAAGCTGAAAATATTTTTTTATTTATATTTAGGACAAAATAAATAAATATTCTTTTTTTATCTACACTCATTTCGTAATATTCGTTTTACACAATCGAAAGCAGGTATGTAATGAACTGCATTAAGAAGTATGCAGCCTTAAAAATAATTTCCATACTAAAATTTGAGTCGTAATGGAACGTTATGTCTAGTATTTAAAAAAAAAACGAAACAAATATGCCGTTTTTTTTTTATTTCCTGCCTGAGCCAACACTGGCCAACAGTAAGTCAAATAAAAAAAACAAATGACACTTGAAATTATGAGGACTTATTTAGGTATTATTAAATCTTTGCCTCAGTTCAGTTGGTGGTTCAGTAGATAGGCTTGCGATCGGCATAGTGCAGTGCGGAGGTTTGAATTATATTTCATAGTTTTTATTGTAGAGTGTAGATAAAATAGTGTCTGCAGCTGCATATAATTAGGCTTTAGAATGCTCGTGTCAAACTATTATCACACTCGGCTGCGCCTCGTGTGATAAACAGACACTCGCATTCTAAAGCATCTCATTATAATATAAGGCATTTGCTTAAACTACTATTACTTGACGTAAATTATTAAGTAGTTCTTAGTTATGAAAGGCAATGCAGGAAACATGACAAAAGTAAAACATAAAAATATTTGAGTTATTATAATGGTCATTATATAGGGTTACATTTAATTAAGTAAAAATCTCTTGGGCCACTTCTCAAAAAATTGGCCGCACAACCTGTGCATCAGTTTACGTCAGATATTTTTTATATTTATGCACCCAGCTGATAACTTTTGCCATATTCGTTTTTAAACACAGTTCTTACACAAAGGCCATGTGTATATAATATCGCTCGAGGTATATTATATACTTTTATTCTGATTTTTACGTATATTTGGTCGCTAACCTGCGTGTCTTTTCACGATGTGCTTAAGTTTAAGCATTAAAAAAATATATTGATGCGCAAAAATAAAATATTCTACCAAACGTTTCTATTTACGTATATCCATAGGAGAAGAATCACACAATATAATAACCTAATATTCATTATTCATAACATAAAATATAATTTAAAGTTTTGTACGAACATTTTTGTCATTAATCTGCAAATGTGAAAACACGATCGTACCGCGGGTACCACTTCACCTCTCCCGTCTCACTCTGCAACACCTGAACCAGCCATTCACTAGCAAACATCTGCTGAGAGAAGGCCTTGTCAGTTGTTCAGTTTCCGGAGAAAAGGCGAGCTATATATCGGATTCTGGAGTTTGTAACGGGTATGTAGTCGTTTTTATGCCTCTTTTATGTTAAAAACTATGCTACCCGTTGCGCTCATTTCAAGTTATAATGTGTAAAATAGTGTTTGCTTTAATGTGTCTAAGTGAGCAATCCTTGTACAAAATGGTTTTCCTGTGATGACGAAATAACTGCTATTTAGTCGTTAACCTGCCGGTCGTTCACCTGTCTCAAAAATGCAGGTGAACGACCAAATAGCAGGTTAGCGACAATTATCATACAAATGTGTGATTAATAATATAAAATAAACGATCTAATTCATTGCTTAATATTTTACTAATTTGATAAAAGTAGTCCCAAATTTATTAAACAATAATTTTAAGAGGGTTTTTCTAAAAAACATTGAATTTTTCATAGAGATACTTTATTATACTTATTAAAAGTTTGATTTAGTTGAAGTGCAAAAATGTTCATATGTGTGCTGTACGAATTTAAGTTACTAAATGATTAGGTATTTTGTGTTTTTATTGCTGAGAAATTACAGCCCGTAACCGTAGTCGTTAACCTGCTGACGTTACTTAGTAAAGGACCCCGCACGATTTGTTCGACAAGGGCCGTCCGGTCAAATTGGCTGAAATTTTGGGGAAAGGTAGTACGTAATGCTCTCATCGAAATGTAAAAAAATCAGCGAGCGGAAATGACCAGTTTTTGAGATATAGCTATTTTAATGTTGAAGTCACAAAGCATACTTTAATGTAAAAACGTAACTCATTAAGTCAAATGTCATATTCTTACTTATTTTTTAAGTTCATCTGTATAAAACCAACCCACAAGGTAAATATTTCAATTGGAAAAGTGTCTGTTTCGGGTATCTTACACATAATATATCAGCAAGGCAAGCTAGATCGCCTAAGCTATACAAGATACAGCAATGGCAAATCCAAATCAAAAGTTGTTTAGCACGATTGGCCGCTTCTGTTAGCACATGGACACCAAAAGTATGGAGTAGTCCAGCAGGACTCCATCTTAACCGTAAAATATACAGAAATGCCTCCATAGCAAAAGCTGTTCACCGTGATGGATCGCTTCGACGAACAGATTGACGTCCAGGTTCTGGAGTACCTGATGTAGACCACCAGAATCTCATCTTAACTAGTAGTAGGGTACGATTTTTTCTAATACCTTGCCTTACCGGGAGCTATGATGGCTTTGTTACGGCCTTACCGGTAGCTATGATGGCTTTGTTCCCACCTTACCGGTAGCTATGTTGACTCTGTTCCTGCCTTACCGGGAGCTATGATGGCTGTGTTCCCACCTTACCGGTAGCTATGAAGTCGTTGTTTCCGCCTTACCGGAAGCTATGATGGCTGTGTTCCCACCTTACCGGTAGCTACGATAGTACTTTCCCCGCCTTACCGGTAGCTATTATAGTGTTTTTCCCGCCTTACCGGTAGCTATAATGGCGTTATTGACCAGATCAACGGGCACAAGCTCGATCTTCTTCTCCTGAGCGTATTGGATTGTGTGCATCACGCCGACGAGTATGCCAAAGGGGAACTGGAAATCGATAAAATAACATACAAATCAAAAATAATATATTCTGTTTTCTTTTATAGAGATACCTAGTCTAGGTAGAAAAATTATTAAATCTCCCCAATTATGGGTAATCTTCCCACAGTAGGCAACCCGAAATTTATTTATTTTTCTACCGTCACAGCTGAGCTTTGTTTACTTTTTTATTTAACGATTATTGCACAGCTACCGATGAATAGAATAGCGCTGTTTTCGATATTGTAACATGCGAGTGTACGTGCCCCTGATGATGCTTATTTAAGCAAAACCGGTTGGGACCAAATATAATTTTGTGAAACGAGTACGTGTTTCCCTCAAAAATCATTAAAAAAAACGTACAAATCATGACACTTGTAAACACTCTACCTTACCAAATCTGTTGCGTGGTTCAGGAGGAGTTAACGAAAGAGAAACGCTAAAAACGAATTTGAATAATGTTAATATTTTACTCAAAATCAAATTATTATTTAAATTCGTTTGGTGTAGTGTACCCCTGTAGCTTAATAGCTTATGTTATTAGTAATCAGACGGTAAATACTAAAAAACAAGCTATAAAGTGCGCCTTACTATATAGTCCGACGAATTCGTGCGCGAAAATATATTGTATGACTTGAACTCGACTTGAACCAATGGATAATTCCTACTAGTGTTCCTATTCCCGGGAACGGCACATCACTAGTGCTACTCCCTCGAAACCAACAGACAAAGTGACGGACGTGTGCTTTGAGTCGGTCACAAAATTGGTCATAAGGCTGCTCGCCGACGTCAGACTTTTTGTAGGACCGATAATCGCTCAGATTTTTCCTCCGATTCTTATGTCCGATTTTGTGACCGACTCAAAGCACACGTCCGTCTTTTTGGCTGTTGTTAGTAGCACGTCTAGGGATTGCAATTCCGCAATGCGGGATCCGCAAGCCCGCGGGATCTCGCGCTATTTTTAGCCTTGCGGGACCCCCACCTTCAAAAGGCGGATCCGCGGATCCGGCACATTGAAAACCCACGCCAAAAAATATAATAACTTTTGCTTCTGAATGGCGAAAACTCGACGTTCATTTCCTATGAATATGTCCTAACTATGAAAACATTCTAAATTATTTGCATAGAAGCTGAAAGAGCATTTCTTACTTGTGGTTCTTTGAGACGCAGGCCGGGTGATACTCGTAAAACCATTAATATTCTTTGATTAAGAGTATTTTTCTATAACTTATCAGTTATCTAGACGCTAGAGTTACAAAACTCTGACACCAGGGTTCCTCGTTTCGTTGAACGACCCGGTGTCGTACACGAAAAGAAGTTATCTTATCATATCAAAATTGAAAAATATGAGATGCACTCACCAGGTCCGCTGCACGATGACTGCCTCAAAACCCTTTTCCCCAATCATCCTTTTTGTTTTCAAACAAAAATTCACATAATTTTTTTTTTGACATTTTTCAAATCGCCCACACTACATCTCGCTTCCTTTTACCCGACTTCCCCAAGAAGATCCCGTCCCTCGAAAGTATGCATGTATGTTAAATTATTAAACGAACAAGGATAACTCATATTTAATGTTAATAACGACTAACCTTGTTGTTAGTCGAGGCTTAGAGTCTCGACGTTTCGGTGCGTTAAGTGCACCATCGGACTCCCGATGATGGTGCACCAATGCCGAAACGTCGAGACTCTATAACCTCGACTTAAAACAACAAGTTTAGTCGTTATTAACATTAAATATATGTGAAGAAGTATTGTCCATACGGTAGTCAGGAGGTGCCGTATCCACGGGTTTGGGTAGTCCCTGCCTCTCGTCAATAAAACGGTTGTTTGGTTTACAGGCGGGTATAATGAATTCTTCACAAACTAACAGCCCAGGCTGCTACGAGACAACTCAGGTAGCCCTCCTTGGGCGTCTAAAACATGAAACGTTACAAGATATCGTGGGACTGTGGAAATTCGTGCCAGCATGCAGCGCTGGTCGATTTTCTCTGAAGAAAATCATTGACAGCGCTCCAGCTTTGACGCTTCTCCAGATTGACCAGACGTCAATCTTGTCCCAGCCAGCATCCAGCATAAAATGTGTCATACGAGGATGTGTAGCTGTGCTGTGGAAATGTGTAGGGGTTTCCACCAGAGCTGTGCGAGTAAAATGTGTCGTAAGAGGATGCGTAGCGGAGCTGTCAAAATGCGAGTAAAAGATTTTATTATGAAAGTAATCTAAATTTGCAAAAGAGTCTTTACTAGAAAATAATAATTTGAAATATGTTGATGCTGCATATTGATGTGTACGAGAAATGCGACTCTCGAGATATGCCCTTCCCTAGCAAGTGCATGCGGCCGACTGTCGGTGAGTAGTGTGCGTTTACGCATACATTTCAGAGTGTTCCATTTTTCACCGACAATCGGATCGGTCGAGATTCACCGATTTTATTTCTGACCTGCTATTTGTAGGATGTGGGCGTTACACCATTGCAATCAATACGTTCCATTTTTCTCCTACAAAAAAACGGACACCGATTATCGGACGTGGGCGAGTAGCCTAAGGGTGCTCGCCCACGTCAGACTTTTTGTAGGACCGATAATCGGGCAAATTTTTTCTCCGATTTTTAGGCTACTCGCCCACGTCCGATAATCGGTGTCCGTTTTTTTGTAGGAGAAAAATGGAACGTATTGATTGCAATGGTGTAACGCCCACATCCTACAAATAGTAGGTCAGAAATAAAATCGGTGAATCTCGACCGATCCGATTGTCGGCGAAAAATGGAACACTCTGAAATGTATGCGTAAACGCACACTACTCACCGACAGTCGGCCGCATGCACTTGCTAGGGAAGGGCATATCTCGAGAGTCGCATTTCTCGTACACATCAATATGCAACATCAACATATTTCAAATTATTATTTTCTAGTAAAGACTCTTTTGCAAATTCAGATTAGTTTCATAATAAAATCTTTTCAGTATCAAAACTGTAAACTTGACAAGAAGACATGAATTAAAAAGAAGAAAGGATAGGTAAGTTGAAGTGGTTAAAAACAGTTACCCGACTTCGGTAGTTTCTTAATTGTATTTTGCAATGGAAATCCGCAAGTTGAATTACATACCAAAATACATATGTCACCGTAAAATTACAAACAACGCTGGATTATAATCTATCTCGCTAAATTATAATATGTCGGAATATTGTAACCCATTCACACGTATAATTTTTCAGTAGATTACAATATAACGAACCAAAACCGTAAAACTGTGATACGATACGCAGCTCGCGTTCTGATTGGTCAAATTTGAAGTCAAGTCTCAGTCTCATGTTGCCAGCGACGCCATGTTTGTTTAACAGCTAATTGCCATCTCGTTGGTTCTCAAACGTAAACTAACAGTTTTTTCTTCTGTTTTTATAACTCCGTGTTGAAAATTGCTCATATGAACTTATGAAATAAGAAAATAATCTCATAAGCACTAGTTGCTTAGGTTCGATACTTGTTAGATACCCATCGATATGGCGATCAGCTGTCAAATAAACATGGCGGCGCGATGTACATGACATTCGACCAATCAGAACGCGAGTTGACAATTTTACCGTTTTACTTCATAATATTATAATCTTTCGAAAATTGATACTTTAAATGGTGATCCGTGTGTATGTCTTACAATATTTCGACAGATTGTAATTTAGCGGGAAATATGATAATCTAGCGGTGTTTGTAATTTCACGGTGACACATACATGCATACTTTCGAGGGACGGGATCTTCTTGGGGAAGTCGGGTAAAAGGAAGCGAGATGTAGTGTGGGCGATTTGAACAATGTAAAAAAAAAATGTGAATTTTTGTTTGAAAACAAATAGAGGATGATTGGGGAAAAAGGGTTTTGAGGCAGTCATCGTGCAGCGGACCTGGTGAGTGCATCTCATATTTTTCAATTTTGCGCTAGAAATATTTTGTCGGTACATTATGCGCGTTATTTACCTATTTCATAGTGAAGATAAATGGGAAGCCTTAGATTATTTATAGGTGTCGCTGCCGCTCCACTAGATACCGTCGGCACACATTTCAATGAAGCAATAAAATATGTGTTTGGATTGACTCATCAGAGTTTCTCCTAAGTCAGTCATAGTGACGGCTCTTTACGAGTCATAGGAGCCGAACATTTTCATAAAAAGTAGACAAAATCCCCCATAAAATGCGGTGATATTGTGTAAAAATAAAAGCACTATACATACACAATACATGCACAATAATTGGAAGAGCGATGAACTCACATATCATTGTGTAATTTTGTAAAATCATCGGAAAATATTAGAAAACAAAAATTTATTTGGGTGTTGCCATGTACACCATTAACACCATAATCAAATACCCCATTATTGTTATTTTTATTATGTGACTTTGTAAATATTTTTACGTGCCACTACAAACCTTTCTAAGGTTCAATGGCACCAAGAATTGAAAAAATATGTTAAATTTTTTAAATAAATAATCATAACAATACCTATCAGCAATTTTTGGCATGTAGTCCTGGGTTACAATAGTATCACTCCATGTATATGTACCCGTGGGTATCGTAAAAGTCAACTTAGGGATAAATCTAGAGACAGGGTACGCCTTGCACTGCACTCGTTAATCCGCCTACCAGCCAAGCGTGGTGTATATGGCAAGTATTCCCTAAAAGGTGAAGAATCTTATGCAGTTATTATTATAATCATCATGTTATATTTGCTTGGTACATATTCCCTGCTGATCCTATATGCGTGACCGTTATACTGATATTATTCGCCTGAGTCGAGATGATAGTTGGTGGAAACCAAAAAAACACACAAAGATATGTTCCGATTATTTCGACGAGAGTGACTTTATCCCAATAAAAGCGGTAGGAAAAGACTGTAAGGGAGCTTTATTAGATTTTTTTCTAAATATGAACTTTTGGCCCTTTAATACAAAAATGACTAAAAAATGTATCAGTTTGTAAGGGAGGTAAATTTTTTTCTCTTATTTCGTGTGTTGATTAATATAATTGAGTTACTAATTATTTTCTTTGCTTAATTAATTAATTACCAGTAAAAAAACATTAGCTCCCAACTTAACCCACAGAGCATACCTACCTACAATATTTTCACATTAACTCGGGGAAGAGTTAAGTATCTGGCAATCCAATTTTTTCGCGCATGCGATCTTTAAAAATTGTCATAGATAATCCTATCATTTTAAATATGCACTTGAAATTGTCAAAATTTATTCACTTCCTAATCCGTGCTTCATACTAATTATGGCAGCCCGCAGTGCACATGTAAATTAATTGGATTATACACACTTCAAAATAAAGTTGCTTCAGTTTTTTGACGGCGTCTTTAGTAAGGGCTGTATCTAGTGGAGCGGCAGCGACACCTATAAATAATCTAAGTGGGAAGCGTTTTACGAAAACACGTAGTTTGAGAGTTCTTTTGTAGATACATTATGTACGTTTTCATATAAATCAATTAGGAAAAAGATTATTAGAACAGTATTATTGGACAGAAGGCTAAATAGCATTTGATCAGATAGTAAAATAATTTCTTGTCATAAAAGTGGAGAAGCACAATATGAAGACATGAATTAAATTCCTTTAGTAATTTTTATTGAGTTCAGTTTATTTCTAAAAATATAAAATAGTTAATTTAGTTATACAAGGTTACTGGTAATTGGTCCCGATCCCGTTAAGGAGTGATAGTATATGTAATTTGCAATCGAAATCACCCCCATGTACATGGGGCAAAAGTGTACCCATTTCTAGATATTTAAGTTTTTTTTTTAAGGAATATTGGGTCCCACACACTAAAAAACTTAATAAAAAAGAAAGTACTAATTGTAAGATAACTTCTTTTCGTGTAGGACACCGGGTCGTTCAACGACACGAGGAATCCTGGTGTCAGAGTTTTGTAACTCTAGCGTCTAGATAACTGATAAGTTATAGAAAAATACTCTTAATCAAAGAATATTAATGGTTTTACGAGTATCACCCAGCCTGCGTCTCAAAGAACCACAAGTAAGAAATGCTCTCTCAGCTTCTATGCAAATAATTTAGAATGTTTTCATAGTTAGGACATATTCATAGGAAATGAACGTCGAGTTTCTTCGCCATTCAGAAGCAAAAGTTATTATATTTTTAGGCGTGGGTTTTCAATGTGCCGGATCCGCGGATCCGCCTTTTGAAGGTGGGGCTGGGCAAGGCTAAAAATAGCGCGAGATCCCGCGAGATTGCGGATCCCGCATTGCGGGATTCCAATCCCTAGACGTGCTACTAACAACAGTCAAAAAGACGGACGTGTGCTTTGAGTCGGTCACAAAATCGGACATAAGAATCGGAGGAAAAATCTGAGCGATTATCGGTCCTACAAAAAGTCTGACGTGGGCGAGCAGCCTTAGCCTTAAAACTTAAACCTCCAGACGCCCACGGTCCTTTATAGAGGACATACATTTTTTCTACAAGATGTTGGCTGTAATAAACGTAATCTATTCTATCTATATCTATATCTATACATACGGGGTGTTAGGGACGGTGTAACGAAAACTTTGCAGGCGTGCTCAGACCATCAAACTGAACAACTTTTACTATGGAGCCAATGGTGGGAAACGAAAAAAAATTTCCAACCTCCCATACAAAATTCACGATCAGCTGACTGACTTTGTATGGGAAGCCGGAAATTTTTTTTCGTCTCCCACCATTGGCTCCATAGTAAAAGTTGTTCAGTTTGATGGTCTGAGCACGCCTGCAAAGTTTTCGTTACACCGTCCCTAACACCCCGTATAATAAAATCGTAACTGGTCGGGGTACAGGAACCATTTGTAGATTTCAAAAAACACCTCTATACCGTGTTTTAGAAAACTTAAAGCGACATCTATAGAAAAAAATACCCTTTTTCGTTTGTACGCGATAATCTTCGAAAATATAGTGTGTAGCTACTAGCCGTGGTCAACACCTAGGATACATTTTACCGCAGGAAAAACGCTTATTCCTACGTGAAATACAATTAAAATATACTGTGACCATAATCTACCCCTGTCCATTGGCTGCTCGATTGGCTGTCAAAAAGTAGAAACCTCTTCTTGAAACTTTCAACAGTTTGACATCATTTTTGACATTCATTGCCCATTAATAAGCAAAAGCAATAACAAAACTGAAAACGCCACAAAACAATAAATTGAATTGAATATTACGCTTATCCTAAATGTACGGTCCAGCAAAAAAGAATAGAAATTAATTAAAATGGAACTAAAAAAATTCATACTAAATTGTTCCCATTCATAGTCAATGTTGCCATTTAATTTTGAAATTGCATACAAAGTGGCGCCCTCATTTTTTGTCTACTCTTTTTTGCTGGGTAATCATGTACTTATATTTCGATAAAATGTGCCACTTAGGTGTGCTATTTTTTAAATTTTGCTTTATTAACTACTTACTCCACTGGGCCCAAAAATGCAGCTCATGTCTAACCAACCAGGGGTGGGTTCCAAGTTTGACGCAATTACTAGAACAAAAAAAAATGTTACTTATTTGGAAAAGAAATTAACGTAGATCCTAAACTATGAAGAAACATATTATAGTTTTGATATGCTATTTTAAGCCAGCACCACATAACTTACCAATGGCTGGCCTGACGATGCTGATTGGCAGATCTACGGCAGCTTCTCTGCAGGCTTCCTCTGCGATTGCCTTCGTGAAGACATATGTGTTCACCCATCCTTTGGTGAGGCTGGAAACAGTTAAATTTATTATGGACTAAATTGGTCAAGTTATCTATCTCATCATCATTGGCCTCATAGTCTCACGTCTGTGTCAGACGATTTATTCAGTGTCTGAGGCAAGATTTTTCATGGCTGTAAAAGCCGATACGGGAGTGGCATGGCTTTTTGCACGCTCTCCACAGACACTGCGTTGCCTGGGACGCAATTATGGAAAACGCAGGGCTGCCCAAGACCTGCACCACACTCTCGGCATTCCTGGCTGACTTTACAGGAACGACGGGTCGAAAGGTGCGGAGCCAGGTCGGCTGCAGGAGTCTGCGGCACGATTTATTACCAGTCACTCGTACCTGACGGAGACCCCGTTCCGGGTTTGTGTGTGGAGTTTTCCTTCTCCAGGACCCTGATCAGCTTGGGTCGGATTTACCCTTCGGTCGCCTCTTACGACCCCACGGGAAGAGAAGGGGTGGTGCTATTCTACTCTGCCGGCACCACACAGCATTATCTATCTACTACTATCAATATAGGTACATGGTATAAAATAAAGTCGCACTATTTTTGCGTTTCTCTGTCTATGTGTCGTGAAATTTGCTCTTCACATAAAGCATGCATTTGATGCATTACATTGGCATTAAATATGGCTGTGGCTGTAGAGAGCTACAAATTAGTGAAACGGCGCGCTGGGCGCCTCTGACTTACATCGGTGTCAACTCGGTGATTCTCTGCTCATCCATGGAGTTGACCAGGTCCAGCGCTAGTTGGGGATTCATCGGCGGCTCGTAGAAGGTCTCTGCCACCTCTTTCTCGATCCTGTCGACTGTTGCGTGTGCGAACGCCGTCGATATGTGCACGAAGGCTCTGGCGGGAAGTAAACTTGGGTATTATTTTATGAACATGACCCTAAATTACCCATATAAAAACAAAATATATGTGTGTTCGGCTTTGACTGTTGAAATACTTAGAATTCGAAACTTTGGATGCCTACGTTCTTTTATAAAAGCTTTTGCACGGATAACGGATAACGCGTTCATAGAAAAGGCTCTACTCACTTCAACTTAGGGCACTGTTTTCCTATATTGAGCATCTCCATCGTCCCTCGAACGTTTGTGTTGACAGCTACCCGCAGTGGGTCGTTGAAGTTTATTGTCGCCGCGCCGTGGATTATGACATCGGTCTGAAAAAGAACATATCAACGCTCTACCGTGGAAGGGAAGACGGTCAATGACGTTGTATCGTATGGGATCGTATGAAAGGCTGCACACCGCGCTACGCGCGGGGTCACGTGAGCGCATGCGGTATCTCATACAATCCCATACTATACAACGTCATCTCTATGCGCGTAAGCGATCACGCTGCCATGAATACGCCGTGCGGCCCGGTGTGTGGCGCCCTTTATAGTCACTGAATGCCGATGGAGGCCCGCATCCAGCAATATGCTGATATGACGTGTAGTGTGACTCAAATATCTCCACCTCTGCTATGATGCTGCTAAGATCTTCATCGCTGATGCCAAGTCTGCGTTCCGTCACGTTGGCATTGACAGGACAGATCCTTTTTTCAAACCCTGGCTTGAGTTTCTTCACGGCATCGAAAACCTGTGAACATTAAGTTTTATAGGATTCTTATCTTAAGGTACTAAAATATAAACATAGGTACACCGTGTTTCGGAGTAGGTAGGTACCTATGTTGTTGCCCCATCTATTCAATAGGTACTTACGGGATCATCTAGTATTAAGTTGAGTCTCTCTCGGAATGTCTTTGTTTTCTTATCTCGCGTGAGTAAAAATACTTTTTTAATGTCACAAGCCCTGGAAAGAAAAATACGTGATAAACATACTTGAAATGCATTCGAAATACAGTACCCGATCTTATCAAACTACAGGCTAAAATTCTACAGGCGAAATTTGATGTACATTGCGTAACCGGTTTAATAATGGTATCATAATGGCTAACCGGCTACGCGATGTACATCGAATTTCTCCAGTAGATTTTGAATAAAGGCACGGTAGTGTTATTATTTATCTACACTAATATAATAAAGAGGAAAACTTTGTTTTTTTGTTTGTTTGTTTGTTTGTATGTAATCGATAAACTCCGAAACTACTGGGCCGATTTCCCTGAGTAACATAGGCTACTTTTTACCACGGGAAAATTCCTCATTCCTACGGGAAAACGGTTAGCAGCAGGAAAACGGGGAAATAAAGCAGATATTACCCAAATTAGCTAAACCGCTTTACCGATCCTCGCGAATTTTGGCACTGATATTACTATCATATAAAAGACGGACATGGTCAGCCCTCGAGGATCTGGAGTACCTGATGAAGACCACCAGCATCCCATATAAACTATAAGAGATACGGTCATGGCTTCATAGAAAAAGTTGTTCACCATGACGGGCCGCTTCTGCTGGCACATGGTCATCGAGGATCTGGAGTACCTGATGTAGACCACAAGCATCCCATCTAAACTATAAGAGATAGGGTAATGGTTTCAAAGTAAAAGTTATTCAGCACGACAGGCTGCTTCTGCTGGCACATGGTCACGAGGGTCTGGAGTACCTGATGTAGAAAACCAGCATCTCATCTAAACTATAAAAGATTCGGTAATGGCTTCAAAGTTAAAGTTATTCAGCATGACGGGCCGCTTCTGCTCGCACATGGTCACGAGGGTCTGGAGTACCTGATGTAGACCACCAGCACTCCATCGAAACTTTATTAGACTCGGTAATGGCTTCAAAGTTAAAGTTATTCAGCATGACGGGCCGCTTCTACTGGCACATGGTCACGAGGGTCTGGAGTGCCTGATGTAGACCACCAGCATCCCATCAAAACTATAAGAGATACGGTAATGGCTTCAAAGTTAAAGTTATTCGCCATGACAGGCCGCTTCTGCTGGCACATGGTCATGATGAGTAACTTCTGCTAGAATGGATTAATGGACTTTTTACTACGGGCAAAGATCCCATTTCTACGGGAAAACAGGTAAGTAGCAGCGAGTGAAACCGCTGGGCGGGCCGCTAGTCTACACTAATATAATAAAGAGGAAAACTTTGTTTTTTTGTTTTTTTGTTTGTTTGTTTGTTTGTATGTAATCGATAAACTCCGAAACTACTGGACCGATTTCCAAAATTCTTTCACTATTAGAAAGCTACAACATCCCTGAGTAACATAGGCTACTTTTTACCACGGGAAAATTCCTCATTCCTACGGGAAAACGGTTAGCAGCAGGAAAACGGGGAAATAAAGCAGATATTACCCAAATTAGCCAAACCCCTTTACCGATCCTCGCGAATTTTGGCACTGATATTACTATCATATAAAAGACGGACATGGTCAGCCCTCGAGGATCTGGAGTACCTGATGAAGACCACCAGCATCCCATATAAACTATAAGAGATACGGTCATGGCTTCATAGAAAAAGTTGTTCACCATGACGGGCCGCTTCTGTTGGCACATGGTCATCGAGGATCTGGAGTACCTGATGTAGACCACAAGCATCCCATCTAAACTATAAGAGATAGGGTAATGGTTTCAAAGTAAAAGTTATTCAGCACGACTGCTTCTGCTGGCACATGGTCACGAGGGTCTGGAGTACCTGATGTAGACAACCAGCATCTCATCTAAACTATAAAAGATTCGGTAATGGCTTCAAAGTTAAAGTTATTCAGCATGACGGGCCGCTTCTGCTCGCACATGGTCACGAGGGTCTGGAGTACCTGATGTAGACCACCAGCACCCCATCTAAACTTTATTAGACTCGGTAATGGCTTCAAAGTTAAAGTTATTCAGCATGATGGGCCGCTTCTACTGGCACATGGTCACGAGGGTCTGGAATGCCTGATGTAGACCACCAGCATCCCATCAAAACTATAAGAGATACGGTAATGGCTTCAAAGTTAAAGTTATTCGCCATGACAGGCCGCTTCTGCTGGCACATGGTCATGATGAGTAACTTCTGCTAGAATGGATTAATGGACTTTTTACTACGGGCAAAGATCCCATTTCTACGGGAAAACAGGTAAGTAGCGGCGAGTGAAACCGCTGGGCGGGCCGCTAGTTCTTATTATATTCTTATTAAATAGGCGCCACGCGCGCCGTTTCCCTAATTTGAGTCAGGACCGAAATCGGCTCAGAACCATAATATTAAGTTCTCGTATTGAAATCGGCTCAGAACCATATCACGTTCTTGTATTAAAATCAGCTCAGAACCATATTACCTACGTTCTCGTATTGAAATCGGTTTAGAACCATATTACGTTCTCATATTGAAATCGGCTTGGAACCATATTACGTTCTCGTATTGAAATCAGCTCAGAGCCATATTACATTCCCGTACTAAAATTGGCTTAGAACCATATTACGTTCTCGTATTGAAATCGCACGTACCTAAAGAGTTTCTCGAGCATCTGCTTCCCCAAGAAGCCGGTGCCGCCGGAGACCAGCACGGTGGCATCTTTGTAGAACTGCTGCACCTCGGAGTCACCTCTCTCTATGGCCTCGTCTATCACCCGCCTTCTGGAGAGCAGAGCCACCTCCCTGGCAAACGCTGGATCCATGGTTGCCGATTTTTGTACTGGAATCAGTGTAAACTGTGTACTTCGTATACGTAGCGTTGGACGTCCTCCGGCCAGATGGACCAAATATTAAAAAAGGCGACTGGTAGGGGCTGGATGGCAAAAATGGTAGATCTTGCTTTATGGCGTTCCCTGGCCTACGTCCAGCAGTGGACTACAATAGGCTGAAATGGAATAGAATATGAATAAGTAGGTAAGGTGTGTAAAGTGCGTGTAAACTAAAAACCCGACTGCGGTAATTTTGAAGTAGTATTTTGCTGTAAAAATCCGCCATTTGAATCTATATTTTTTTAATATACCTAGTGTCACTCGCGCTGCTGAGACAAATATAGGGTGTATTTTTATTAGTGGCGGATCCGTTAAGGGTGTCTTCTGTCAATGAAACTGAACAAATTTCTCCAAGGAACATAGGTCGAAATATGAAAAAAAAATTTGGCCCTCCCATACAAATTGACCCGGCCGTCCAACACACTTAGTATGGGACGACGAAATTTTTTTCGTATTTCGACCTATGTTCCTTGGGGAAAGTTGTTCAGTTTCATTGACAGAACACACTCTTAACGGATCCGCCACTAATAAAAATACACCCTATATAACGACACCTCATATGTCAAAATCCAACTATCCGTTTGGGCTGTAGCCCGTGAAAAAAAATTTTCTTGTCCATGTGGACAAGAAAATACATACATACATACAAACATACATACTACATACTCTCGAAAAACAAACCCTCCTTCTAAGGCAGTCGGGTAATTAGTCCGACTATTGAATAAAAAATTTGTCAATAGCGAGTCGGACTCGCACACGAAGGGTTCCGGACCATTATCTGTGTTTTGGGGGAAATATATTAAATTAAACTCGTTGTTTAGGACATCTTAGTTCGTAATAAACCATTTTGACAATGGGACCAATACGTAAGACCTACGAGAATACGAGAAAAAGAATTCGTACTTCACAAAAAGAAAATAGGACAGTCGCTTGATCGTGTATTACTCCTTAAAAAGAGGCTATGTTAGTCGGACAATTTTGTATGGGAAGTGGAAACATTTTTTTTTCTTCGGTATACAGTGTAGGTAATAAATTGTAAAAAAATCAGGGTTAATGACAGCCGATGTGGCGCAGTGGTTCGTATGCCTGCCTGCCACGCAAAGGTTCCGGGTTCAATTCCCGGTGGGGTCACTCACAAAGTTGAGATTTATCACTTTGTGAATTCGTTCCCAGTCTGGTTAGGACATTGCAGGCTGAACCAACTGATTGTCCGCAAGTAAGATGGTTCCGTGCTTCGGATGGGCACGTTAAGCCGTCGGTCCCGGTTGCTGTCTATGATGGCGGTCGTTACACAACCATGTCAGAGGCCTGCTGCTTGCAGCAGGCGGTTGAAAAACTCTGACACCAGGGTTCATCGGGTCGTTGAACGACTCGGTGTCCCACACGAAAAAAGAGAATGAGAGGGTAAATACAAGGTCCCTATTAAATTGCAGCTTTTCGAACTATGCATGGCCTGCGATATGATCGAAACTCAAATGAATATTATTTTTAGAATATGTAATTATAGGTAGGTATTGTTATTTGTTTCTTAGTTAGTATTTTGTTTTTTGCTACAGTAGCATATTTGTTATAATGGTGAAAACGATAAATAAACGATTCATTTTCCAAAAATCGTTGCTTACCATTTTTTTGAAAGGTCATTCATTATAAACTAACTACGCCATCTGTTGAAAAACCGAGCATCTCGGTCACCCAGGTTGTGACACTTTATATACCTTATAACGAGACACCTTTATTTCGTAACAATTTGAATCGAACAGTAGGTAATTAATTAGTTACGAAGACAACGTGAGACTAAAAGTGGCAGAAGCATGGTTGCCACCAGCCATATTGATTTTGCTAATGGGAAATTTTAAATCTGTTCGTTCATAATCTAGTAGGTGGCGCTAATGGCGAATCATGGAAATGCTCAATAGCGATTTCCTTTATATAGGGGTAATATTTTTTATGAAATAATAATTATGTTTTATTTAATATTTTGTAGAAATTATATAATTGAAGATAAACAAACCCTAATTTATAAAACCGCTTATTTTTCGTATCTCATATCAAGGATATACGCCAAATCTATACTTATTAAGGATTTACAATTTAGAAAACAAATGAGTGATAATGAGAAGTTAAATGATTCACAAACAAAAAAGTAAGAAAATTTAGAAAACGTCAATGTCATGTTTCGTATAATCTGTGGTGTGGTGTCATGGTGGTGAATTTGACATTTGCCAGCTGATCCCTTTATTTTAACAGAGCCATCTAGTTCAGACTCGTGTAGCTGTCAACCCAAAAAAAACATTGGTTGGTATAACGTCAAATTACCACTTAACACTACGCCATCTGGTGTGACATTACGGCACTGACTAGCAACTGTTAAAATCTAGGAAGTTTCCTATTACCACCATATCATACAAGCGAAGTTCAGTTATGACCTTTTTGCTAAGGAACCCTAAGAACTTAATTTAGATACACCTTCGTCATTCCTAAAATTCATTTGACCTATTTACGTACGTAGTCAAAGTCTATTACGTACGTACTTACACGTGGGAATAGAGGGCTAGTAGACAGGTACTATTTATTATACAGGGTGTCCCGGTTATCGTGATCCAAAGAAAAATTGTAGACTTTGGACATTCTAAGCTACCATAAAAGCAAAAAAACAGTATTTGAAGAAAAAAATGGATCTCCCATACAAAATGCTCTATCAGGCAGCAAAATTAGTATGGGAAGTACATTTTTTTTTCAAATATAAAAAAAAAAACTGGTAATACCACATATTGAAAGTGTGAAAGTGAAACTCAAGGTCACTAAGAAGCTGGTTGTCATGAACGTCATATTACGTTGTTACCTTGAGTTTTTCTGAGATGTCTGTAAGTAAACGCCAGTAAGCGTCAAAATCATTGCAAGTACCAAGTGAGCTATCTGTAAAGGTGCTTCACGCGCCGTTTCCCTAATATTACCACAGAATATATAATAGTACCTACTAGCTATTACGTGCATGTAAGTACGTAAGTAATTGTCCTTGACGATAGGTCAAATGAATTTCAGGAATGACTTAGGTATACCTAAGTTAGGTCTTTAGGGTTCCCTACCAGAGGTCAAAACAGAATTTTGCTTGTTTGTAATACCTAGTGATAATAGGAAACTTCTATAATATACCTACCTACACTGTGTTCCGAAAAAAATACAAAATTCACGATCAGCCGACTGTCTTATTGTCTTTTTTTGGAGTACCAATTCTTTTTGTCGCGTTCTAGTAGGTATTGGTCCTATTGAGAAAATGGCATGAAAGTAACCGTAGGGAGCAGTTTATTACGAACTAAGATACCCTAAATGATGTGTTTAATTTATTGTATTTCCTCCAAAAGACGGATAAAGGTTCGGAACCCTTCGTGCGCGAGTCCGATTCGCTATTAACAGGGTTTTTTATTCAATAGTCTGACTAGGTAAATAAATATGAAAACTATGCTAAGCTAGTCTAGTAAGTAAAATAAATAAATACTAAATTACCTAAACTTAACTAGATTGGGAAGAGGTCATCCAGGGCTAAGGTCTGACTCATTTAAATTTTAATGCAATTTCTAATCGTGAAGTCTGAAAGCAACTATTTTCTTTAGTTGTGTGAAGTTCATCGAGTGAACACTGTTATTGCAGTAAGTTGATTCTTACCTTGAAGTCAAAGTCAAAACATTTATTTCTTGGTAGGAATTTACAAGATTCTCTTTAAGAAAGTCACATTCTAAATTCAATCTTATAAAAGAGAAAAATCGTAAAATTTCTTAGATAAAATAAGTGCCTCGCTGAACTTGGTAGATTGTAGAATCATCACATCTGACAGAAACCCTATAATTTGTGTTTATAAAATGCACCTCACGTGTCATGAAATTCATAGTTTTTCATTACCAAGTGAAGATTAAATACTTGTATTAGTTTATAAGATTTTCTAGCATGCAAATTACTTAATTAAGTTTATTATTTACTAGCTGCCCGTCAGCGGTTTCACCCGCTGCAACCTTTATTCGCCAAGAGATGTCGCTGTTAGTTTTCGGCGAAAACGTTTAAAACGCGAATCGGCTCAGTCACGCCACCTATTTCAAAAACATTGGAAAATGCGTGATCCCGTGGGAATGAGACATTTTTCCGTGGTAAAAAGTATCCTATGTGTTATTCCAGATGCCCTTTTATATTTCTGCAAAGTTTCATGTCAATCTAATCAGCCGTTTTTGCGTGATGTCGTAACAAACACACACACAAACATCCGCCTTTATAATATTATAGTAGGAAGAGAACTCGTCGTCGATAAGCCTGTGCAAGGCTTCAGAAGATGTCTATTTCATTATTTTTTGTATATTTCTATATTGATCAATAAATAAATAATAATATTAAAATAAATAAAGTACACATTGAAAATAAACGAATAATACAGGGTGTTAGGAAAAGAAGTATCTACGTTCCTTCAAAACGCACAGGTCTAATAACGTGTGTTAAGGATGTTCAAACAATTTATGAAAAATATTAGAAGATTAAAATAAAGCAATAAAGGATTTATTGAATTGAATTGAATTGAAATATTATCGAGCGCAGCGAGGAAAACATTTATCTAAGGTTTTTACATTTTAAATATCTACATGCCTCGTGGTGCCGGCTTAGAATGACGTCAGATCCCCCCTATCTTTCCCGTGGGTGTCGTAAGGGATTTGAGAGTTGATGTGTATTGCAATTTTAGGCGACAGGCAGACAACCTGTTACTCTGGCGACACAGTCTTCTGAATTACTCTCAAACTTTTGTCAGACGTGGTGTAAATGGCCGTTTTTTACAGTCGTTTACGCTCTGCCTGCCCGGCAAGGTGACGCGTGTCTCCCGAGTGAAGCTTTGTCTCTTCTGTTTTATAAATTTTATATAGAAACAGTTTCAAGCGCCGTGATGTCGCACGTCTCACATCTCCGACGATCACTTGTTTGACAAATGCCATTCTACGGGTCACGACTTACGTTTTAGCTGTGTAGCTTATTTCGTACGTACCTACTTATTCATACACGAAGTATAAATTTGTTTACCCTGATTCCAGTACAAAAATCGGCAACCATGGATCCAGCGTTAGCCAGGGAGGTGGCTCTGCTCTCCAGAAGGCGGGTGATAGACGAGGCCATAGAGAAAGGTGACTCCGAGGTGCAGCAGTTCTACAAAGATGCCACCGTGCTGGTCTCCGGCGGCACCGGCTTCATGGGGAAGCAGATGCTCGAGAAACTCTTCAGGTACGTGCTATTTCGATACGAGAACGTAATATGGTTCTAAGCCAAATTCAATACGAGAACGTAATAAGGTTCTGAGCCGATTTCAATATGAGAACGTTATATGGTTCTGACTAGGGTTTTCTACCCGGGTACCCGGGTCCGGGTATACCCGGGTATTTTAACCTTTTGGTACCCGGGTACAAACGACAGGCGTACCCGGGTACCTGAGAAAAAGAGATAGACAGACTGATTTAATACAAGCAAAAGAGAGAAAAGATTAGAATATTGTTAGATTTTCAAGAATATTATTTATTTTAATAAGTCGATTTTATACATTTGTAAGCTCAAGCCCACCGGCTACATGTCACTCAGAGAGCTATGGGAAGGTCTATGCTTGGTATCTCTATAATGGATAAAGTCCGGAATAAGGCCATCCGAAAGAAGACCAAAGTGACGGACATAGTCTGGAAGTGTAGCAAGCTGAAGTGGTAGTGGGCTGGCCACATTTGTCGTAGAACCGACGGACGGTGGAGTAAACGAGTTCTCGAGTGGAGGCTACGCCTCGGCAAGCGTAGCGTTTGACGCCCTCCGGCCAGATGGACCGATGACTTAAAAAAGGCGGCTGGTAGTGACTGGATGGCAAAAACGGGAGATCATGCCTTATGGCATTCCTGGGGGAGGCCTACGTCCAGCAGTGAACTGCAATAAGCTGAAATAGAATAGAAAGCTCAAGCTATCTAGACTTCTATATTAATTTTATTAAGTAAAATATTTGTATTATTTTTTATGGGCAATTTGCAGGTTAGTAAAGAATTTTCTCAAAACTAAGTTTACGATTACATGAATTCTTTCACCTTTAGAAAGTTAGATTATCTTTTATCCTGGAGTAATATAGGCTAAATGCTTTTTACCTCCGAGATTTATCTAATTCCCACGTGAAAACAGTTAGAAGCAAGTGAAACCGACAGTAGTGAAAAGTGAGACTGATTAATGTATTAATGTACCCATTTTGTTTGTCTCAAATTAATAAATTAATCCCACATTTTGAACCTGAATGTGAGGTGCTTTTACTGTCTTTTATCCTGAAACGTAGCCGTTTTAATAGAGCTAACTTTTAAACCTTTGTTTCCCAATTACCTAACAATTTTTACTTAAAAAAGTAATACCCGGGTACCCGGGTATACCCGGGTATTTGAAAAAATCGTACCCGATACCCGGGTATCTAAATTGGTCGGGTATTCGAAAACCCTAGTTCTGACACAAATCAGGAAAACGGCACGCGGGGCGCCTATACAGATAGCTCACTTAGGGCCCTTTTCCTGTCATGCGTATTTTCGCACGCGCGCGGATCTGGTCCGCATGCGGATGATAGCACGCTCCTGCACAGGGATTTCGTTTGCGTCAATCCGCGTTCCGCGCGCGTGCTAGCCGCATGATAGGAAAAACATGTATCAAACGATAAGATGCGTGCGGCCCGCATGCGGACCAGATCCGCGCGCGTGCGAAAATACGCATGACAGGAAAAGAGCCCTTAGTACTAGCACAGAATAGACAATAGTATGTAGTATAGTACTACATACAGAACGGACACTCACCCCCCCGCACCAGCGCCGCTTTCCCGCCCCCGCCCGCGAAATGTCAAAAAATTAGTGAAGACTTAAGTGAACCAAAGTGCTAGGTATGGCGCTGGACTTGTTGCATGTTCGTTTCATCCAAGAAGGTTTCATCGTAGTTTCTTGTATTAGACTGAAACGAAGGAGGTGCCTTAATCATATTTATAAAAAAAGGCGCGAACATTGAACTGAGTTCGCCTTAGAGTCTCGGATGGATATCTTTCATAATAAAATTATTGGAATAATTTAAATTAGCAGCAACTAGGTAGTAGGTACGTACATTATTTATTTATTACATCCTCTTTGGTAGATACTGTACGTAGTCATCAGGTGTATCAAAACAAAACGAATGTCAACCCTGCACTCACACGCCTGTCGTCACGCACACATACACAAGTAAAAATGACAGTTGTCTATAACGAGCCCGTTGTATGGGAGTGTCCGAGGTGTGGTACTAGCGACGATTTTGACGCTTACTGACTTTAACTGGAATCTCAGGGGAGCTCAAGGTAACTAAGAATATGGTTGCCTGCCACGCCCGTCATATTTAATAGCCAGCAATGAACTTTGAGCTGCAAAATAAGTGCTGCGATTAAAATTAAGTGTAAGCAATAAGTACCTATAGTTTTTTTTATTTTTAACACATTCCCTGCGTTACGGGAAGTATTTGGCCGTATTTGACTTTCCGCCTGTGCGGCAGCCTGCTATCCTTGTTTTACCGTCCGTGCGGGGTGTATTTTCCTAGGTTCCTGTGTAGGTAGAAGTGAGACAAATATATTCCTGATATTACGTTTTTAATTATTATCCTTTGCTGAAGAAAAAATGTACGGGAAGTATTTTGTCGTATCGCACTGGATGATTTTTATTTTCGTTCAGTGCTATACGGGAACTATTTTGTCGTAATCACCATGGTATAATAAGATACTCCGCCTGGTATTTCTTTCCGAGACTCGTGAACCACGTGACCAACACAAGACTACGTCATCATGCTTGTGGGTTACCAGAATCATCCAGAATTACCCACTCTTATGATGTTTTTTGTAAATCATTTATGATACTGTTAACTAATAAATACAATTGAAGTGTTGTTGTAAAGTTCAAATTAATACACACGTAAATCTAAATTATAAAATATTTTAACCCATTGTTCTGAGATTGAATTTACCCCATAACGTATTTTATTGAAATAAAGTGGCAATACTAAGTGACGTTGTCTTGTGTTTCTCTGGGAAGGAAAGACCATGTTTTATTAGACTATGGTAATCACAACCCCGTATAGCACTGCGAGGCGCGTACGTGGCGCGCCAGTTTGGTCTAGTGTTGTGCGCAGTGACCACGTCTCGACGACGCTGCGCTAATGCAATTTCATCAATAATTTAAACGATAGTGGACAAGATATACTTCCATAATTTCGCGGGCTCGATTAGAACCGCGGTAGCCCAGTTGGTTAGGGCGTCGGCAGTACTGATGCCGAAGGTCGCAGGTTCAAATCCTGCCTGCGGTGAAAATTTTGGAAGTTTTCCAAAAATTTAAACTTGTTCAGATTTTTTATCAAAAACCTGATTTTATCAAGAATCTGCGACCTTATATTATATTTGTGAACAAACGCAAACATACCTGCTTAGACAGCTGTTATTGGTAAAGTATTTGTTATAATTTATTAAACTCCGATCTCATGTGAAAGTTTGCATTATATATTAGAGTAATTATGTACAACTTATATTGAAAAGGAGCGTTTTATTTTGGTATTTTTTGGTTAAATGACACCTATTACGATAAATACCGTCTAACTCTTCGATAAGTTTCGTACTTTTTTGATTTTACCCCATCCCTATCATTTTTTGTGTTCTATGCGGCGGGGGAAGTAATTTCCCGTAAAATTTGTGTTTTTGAAAAATGCCTATAACTTCTACATTATTACTTAGATCCCCGTGCGACCAAAGCTGTATATTGACAATGATATTGTCTATAAGCCAGTGAGAAAAAAAAGTGAAAATCTTGATTTTCCACGCCTGTAGGAAAACTCAAAGTCAGGGCATGATACGGGAAAATACTTCTCGTACCGCAAGATTGGCTTTCTTCATACGGGAACCATATGACTTGTATAGCACTGGCAGTAAAACTAGGTGCAGAGGCTGCCGCAGTGAATGTGTTAAAATGATGCTGTGGCTCTACGGACGGACCCCTTCACACCCTTTCGGTTTTGTTTGTTGTTGTGTCACATTCACACCCAGTATTTAGTCAGTGTCACTCGCGCTGTTGAGACGAATCTAACGACGCCTCATAAATATGCATGTCCTTCCTGAGAATGTCAAGATCCGCCCAGCCGTTTGGGCTGTAGCCAGTGAAAAACAATTTCTGGTCCACATAGGGCCTTATGTTTTTCAAGTGTATGTAATGTGTACTCTCGAAAAACATAAGGCCCTCCTTCTGTTTTGAGGCATCATCTTATTTGGGGTCGGCGCAACATGTCTTTCTCTTCCATTCATCTCTACCAGCCGTCAAATCTTTGTTTACACCTTTTTGATTCATATTAAATTTAACACAATCCATCCATATATACCTAAGTAGGTTAGTCGTAAGAAAATGTGAGATTGGTTTATGTAATAGGTAGGTACCTATAGTTTTCGTGGATATAAAATATTCGCTCGATGACATACCTACTGTAATTTGCTTAGTCAATTTGTTTACGTATGACCGAAGCAGGCAGGTATGTATGTGGATACCTATAAATAAGTGCACATCACCTCACAGTGACCTAGATTAATGAAGAATATAAATATTGAATAATTATGTACCGTACCTACAGTAAGGCCGGTCGAATAGGCTATAATTGACAGGTGACAAAATCATGTTAATATGTTGCTATGTGACATAAGGTTTATTTTCTTTGTGAACATGTCTACTAGTACCTATGAGTTTGACAACAGCTGCCAAATATGGCCTATTCGATCAGTCGTACTTTACCTTTATTCTAGCGTTTCCTAACTTACTAACTAGCGGCTCGTTAGCGAATTTACCCGTTGCAACTCATTTTCCCACGGGAAAAAAGCATTTTCCGGCATGTATTACATATAAACCCTCCTCTTGAATTACTATCTATTTCACAAATCTGCACCAAATCAGACAGAGAGACAGACAAACAGCCCCCATATAAGAAGGTACTCTGAGAAACGCAAAAAGCGACTTTATTTGATGTACCTTTTTAGGGTTTCGTAGACTACTAGAAACCCTTATCATTTCGGCAAGTCTGTCTGTCTGTCTGTCTGTCTGTCTGTCTGTCTGTCTGTCTGTCTGTATGCCGCGCCCTCATCATAACTTATTCAGTTTTGGAGCTATCGACATCAAAAGTGTAAAAATTTGAAAAAATATGGAATATAGTTCTTAATATGCAGTTACCATGAAAACTATAACGAATACTGTACCACTTAAGATTAAGAAAATATAAAAGTTTTTCATTTTGCGGTTGGTAACGATACAGCTGCAAACAAACCAGCTACAAAATTAACTTTGTAACGCTGAAAGACCTGATATTTAAACGTTGACTACGAAACCCTATTTGTGAGCGTGTCTGACACGCTCTTGGCAGCTTTTTTTATAAGTAGTATAAAATGAAGTTGCTTCTCGCGATTATCTGTCTATCTGTCGTAAACAAGGTCGTAAAGTCCATTTGCTTGGATAGTGCCGCGGTGACAATGTCATTTCCTTACATAACGTCAAATTGTGTATGGAATGACATTGTCACTGCGGCACTGTCTAAGCGGATGGGCTTTACCTACCTTTTCAGAATTTATCGTACCAATCACACTACTAAAGGGATTATGACCGGCTCAAAGAAACATAAAGACGTCATCTAAACAATGATGACGCCCGTTATCACCCAGGACCGTACTCGGGAAGTTTTATAATATTACGGACTCTGAACGCCCAGCACGGTCCTTTATTAAAGACATTAGCGGCCTGTTAGCAGTTTGGTGTCCCACACGAAGAACAAGAACAAGAGTTTTCACCCGCTGCAGTTAGTTTTGCCGCGAGAAAAAGGCTTTTTTTCGACATATATTATATGTGTAAATCTTCCTCTTGAATAACTCGTTACAAAAAACCGCATCAAAATCTAGCAGAAGTAGCGAATTTAATGACAGACAGACAACCAGAAAAATGCATAAAACGGCATGTACCTAAACGAAAAAATTAAAGTATTGATATTGATTTTCCGCATAGGTAGGTACCTACCTACTTGGTACTTATTTTGACCCAGACTGCCAAAAAAAATAGTTTTTTTATCATTAATTTTCTTTTCAGGTCATGTGAGATCAAAAAAGTGTTTCTACTCATGCGAGATAAGAAAAAAAAGACATTCCGGGAGAGACTCAACTTAATACTAGATGATCCCGTAAGTACCTATTCAATAAATGAGGCGATGCTGGTTTAGAATAGCATCACCCTAGTTCTACGCGTCGACGTCGTAAAAGCGATAAATAGTTCGCAATGTGAACGACTGCTGTTCCCTGTGGATACAGTCATAATGTACAGTCCAGCAAATAGAGTAGTAGTACAATCTGTAGGGATATTTCGCCTACAAAAGGTGGGGCGGATTATGTTTTTGCATAAACTTGTGAAGGTATCAAAGACAAATAAAACCCCAAGTTTTCGACCTCGAGACTCCCAGGCTCCAGCCGCCATCTTGAATTGAAAGTTCTAAAAACAGGTTTTTTGCGAATAACTTGTTAACAATTGATTTTATGACAAAAGTATGTATGAAAAGAATAAAGAAAATATTATTTCCCAAATTTCATTCATACATGTTTACTAGCTAAGTCTAACAGATAAAAAGATAAAGGCAAAAACAAACATATTTTTATTAAAAAGTTAAGTACACCGCACGAAATGGGGATAGAAAAAAATATGCGTGAATTTTTCTATTTTTTTGATATGTTACGTATTATAGTGTATTTAAAAAAATATGTGACGGGTGAACACTTTCTATGTCTGGTTTCAGAGATAATGGCGTTTATGTGAACGACTTCCCATCATACAAATGGCAAAATTCTCCAGTTTTCAAATAAGTCGATTTTCTCACCTTTTTACAATAAAAACTGTTATTTTTTACTTTTGAAATTTATTAACAGGACATTTTTTCTATACAAAAATATCCTTGCTGGCTTATGGTTTCAATGATATTTCGCACAACGTCAATATTTTTGGGAAAAAAAATAGGTGAAACTGAGTTATTTTTGAAATGAGTCGAGATTTATTTTTTTATTTTTTCATTCGATAAACGACATGATAGTTACAAAAATGATGAAATAAAAAAAACATCTATGTCTAGTGTTTTTGTTATTCAAATTAAAAGTATATTTTGCTAGTCGTCCATACATTCATTCAAACTCATAGACCATAAAAACTAGATACACATTTTTTTTTCATTATTTTTTATTGACTGCCATGTCGTTTATTATAAACGTCATTATCTCCGAAACTAGACATAGAAAGTGTTCACCCGTCACATATTTTTTTAAATACACCATAATACGTAACCATTCTATCTATTCTATTTCAGCCTATTGCAGTCCACTGCTAGACGTAGGTAGGCCTCCCCCAGGCCATAAGGCACGATCTCCCGTTTTTGCCATCCAGTCGCTACCAGCCGCCTTTTTTAAGTCATCGGTCCATCTGGCCGGAGGGCGTCCAACGCTACGCTTGCCGAGAACTCGCTTACTCCACCGTCCGTCGGTTCTACGACAAATGTGGCCAGCCCACTGCCACTTCAGCTTGCTGCACTTCCAGACTATGTCCGTCACTTTGGTCTTCTTTCGGATGGCCTCATTCCGGACTTTATCCATTATAGAGATACCAAGCATAGACTTTTCCATAGCTCTCTGAGTGACATATAGCCAGTGGGCCAGTTTTACTGTCAAGTTCCACGTCTCGACTCCGTAGGTCATGACTGGTAGGACGCATTGATCGAACACCTTGGTCTTGAGGCATTGTGGCAAAGATGATTCGAGGATGTGACGCAGCTTTCCAAATGCTACCCAGCTAAGCTGCACTCTTCTGGTGATTTTAGCCTCAAAGTTGTCTCTTCCCATCTGCAAAGTTTACCCAAGGTACACATATTTCTGGACCTTCGACGGAGACGGGCTCGGGGGTTATGTGTAGACTGAACATGACCTTCGTCTTATCCAAGTTTATCCCAAGTCCAAAACGTCTCGAGGCAGAGTTGAGACGAGATAGCATTTTTTGCAGGTCCTGCAGTGATTCGGCCATTATGACTATGTCGTCGGCAAAGCGGAGATGTGTGAGATTTTTGCCGTTGACGTTGATGCCCAGTCCATCCCACTGTAGCGTTTTGAAGACATCCTCCAATGCGTTGGTGAAGAGTTTTGGGGATATAACGTCACCCTGTCTTACACCACGGAGCAGTTGGATGGGTCTTGTATTATGGTTTTGTACTTGAACGGACATCGTAGCCATTTGATAAAGGCTTCTCAGCACCTCCACATACCGCCAGTCGACTTGACACCGCTGCCTTTCTTCCCTTCTCATCTTGATGCCAGACGATTCGTGACGACTCTCGAGAACAGCTTATAGACGTGGCTCAGAAGTGTGGTCGGCCTATAGTATTCGAGAAGCGTTTCGTCTCCTTTTTTGAAAGACAATGCCACTACACCTCTGCTCCACGCCTTCGGAATTGTCCCATTGGCTATTACAGAGTTGAAAAGCCTTTTCAGCTCCTCGAGGACAGGTTTTCCACCGGCCAAAAGTAGCTCAGAGGCCACTCCGTCTTCCCCGGGAGCCTTCCCATTCTTAAGCTGTCTGAGAGCCGCCCCGATTTTGTCTATATCTACGTCCGGGAGATCTTCTGTACAGTGGCGGGAGAGAGAACATATAAAATAATAAAAAAATCACGCATATTTTTTTCTACCCCCATTTCGTGCGGTGTACTTAACTATTTAATAAAAATATGTTTGTTTTTGCCTTTATCTTTTTATCTGTTAGACTTAGCTAGTATACATGTATGAATGAAATTTGGGAAATAATATTTTCTTTATTCCTTTCATACATACTTTTGTCATAAAATCAATCGTTAACAAGTTATTCGCAAAAAACCTGTTTTTAGAACTTTCAATTCAAGATGGCGGCTGGAGCCTGGGAGTCTCGAGGTCGAAAACTTGGGGTTTTATTTGTCCTTGATACCTTTACAAGATTGTTTAGTTTTCGTATAAAATGGGCGCGCGGTGCTGGCAACACTGCTCTGTCATTGTCACGTCCTCTGCCGTCGCCCGCATCGTGGATGCGAAGTTTAATTATAAATAAGTAATTTAGTGTGCTTTCGGTTTTCTCGTGTGGTTTTCCCTGTTCGGTGGGGAAGTGAACCAAGTGATTTTTGGTTCCGGCGCTTTGATTGAGAGTCACGCGACCGCCGGCAAAATATAACCTCACTTTTCGTTGGCTCGCGTCGTGGCTGCCGATAGCTACGTATTTTAATTATAAATGATTGGAGGCCAACGGGGCCGATTTCTCATTCGGAGAGAAATCTTTTAGTTATTTTGTGTTAAAAAACATTATGTGATGTCGAACTGTGAACTATAGTGCAGATTGGAGGAAAGGAGTTCGAGAACGAGCGGATGTTCCAGTGCCGTGAGTTTAGGTTATTCCCTATTCCTGTGCTCCTCACAATATCCTGAATACCTGATTCCTGTCATACTTAAACTCACAAAGAAACGGCGTCATCGTTCGCTCGGTAAGCAATTCGTTGCTGGGCCCTGTTTAAGTAGATTTTGGAAACAAGAATTTCTCGGCCGGAAACTTTCCGGAGCAGAATTCTCTCATTAAATTTATTTTATTTAGCTATAGTAAAGAGCACTACGAATCGTAGTCAAATGTTGTTCCGAGGCTGATCGACCATTTAGTTTTAGATTTTAAGATAACTTTAATTTGCTTCCACTGCGCTAAGATCAGCTTCGGAATCAAACATTTTTTGGTAGCAGAGCGTGGTTGCTTTATTGCAACATAGTTAGCCGTAATTTAGTATTAAGCGTGTTTTTTATATTACCCACATATTTTATTAATTTTGGAAAATATTGTTTCGGTTTTTTTTTTTTTTTTTGTGACTGTATTGTTTGCCTAGTGAACGGTACCTTATCGGTAGGGTCTAGGCCAGTCAACTAACATTTGTTTTGTGGTATTTGTTTATTGGTTTTTCGTTTTTATTAAGTCGAGTGTGTAAAAGTTGGTACCATGGCTCCCTCGATCGCCAGGTATAAGGCTGCTATAAAGACAGAATTAAGGTGGTTTACTACCACAGCGGCAATGATCGGCCGCGAGGACCGAGAGGACGCGCTCTTGAAAAGTGCACTACAGGCAGATGAACGGGTTCGGGTTGTGTCGGAACACCTCACAGAGTGCCTCATGCTCCTTGAGGAAGCTCCTAACCCTGAAGATAAGGAGCTGGTTGAGGGCGATGTAAGCCAGTGCTTGGAGCTGGCACAGGACATTGCGCAGGCAGCTGCGGACATATCTAGGCGACGTGACGGAAAGGAAAAGCCATTCCGTGGTAAAGTGGGACAAGGATTACAGGTGCCTCTTCCGCCTGTTACGGTTCCAGTCTTTGCAGGCGATTACGCCGACTGGCCGGCGTTTGAGGACCTGTATAGCAGTGTGGTCCACACACGGACGGACATAACGCCGGCGTACAAGATGGCTCAGCTGATGTCCAGGCTACATGGAGAGCCTCATGAATTGCTGACGCATTTGGCTGTCTCGGATAGCAATTATGAGGTGGCGTGGAAGATCCTTACCGACCGGTATCGAAACAAGCGCCTGATTGTAGACAGGCTGTTAGACCAGTGGCTGTCAATACCAACCATAACGCGAGGTACGGACCTCCGCGAGAAAATCTTCCACCCAGTCAGTGTCGCGGTCAGCGCACTAGAGCGACAGGGTTTGCCAGTGGCGGGCTACGGTTATATCTTGGTCCACACAGTGCTTCGCCGCCTGCCGAGCGAAATGGTCGCTCGATTCGAGCAGCTACATGGGGCAAGTCCTCGGACCACCTCCCGACCTACGAGGATCTGAAGTCGTTCCTCGAGGCCGAAAGCAGGCGAGTGGACGTCCAGGCTGGTGAAGCCCTCGCAAGGAGACCTCTGCCCTCGCCACCCGGAACGGCCGGGTGCACCGGCGCGAGGAGGCAACAGTGGGCAACCCAGGCGGTACAACACCGCATTGGAATCAGGGTGTGCCTACTGCAGGGAGACAGGCCACGGGGTGGCAGCGTGTCAGGAGTTTGCTGCGCAGCGGGTTCAGAGGAGACGGGGTGTGGCACAGCAGAGGCGTTGGTGTTTTCGGTGCCTGGGGCCGCATCAGGTGCGAGTGCCCTTCAAGCACCAACTGTAGGTACTGCCAGGGTGCACACCATCCGCTGCTCTGCATGAATCGCTCCGGAGGCGCCGGGGCAGCGCTGGATCGGATCAGCGAAGGAGCCTGCCCACCAAGGGAGGAGCAACGCCCCACCCTCCAAGGAGGAGCCCACCTCCGCATCGGTCACAGGGACAGGCAGGGGGACGTCAACAGACGGAGCCCACTTACCCAAGGACGTGGGGACGATCCCCACCACGGCAGCAGGTGCCGGATTGGGGAAGAGCGGCACAGGAACGTGGCCAAGGACACCCATCCCAGGTACGGGATTCAACGGGCGGGTGTCAGGGGAGCACTAGGCAGCCACCAGGGTACATGCAGTATTCTGCGGGCTTGAGCCACCTGGTTGGGTCTCAAGACCCACGCATGCCCCCGCCTATGCCTGAGGACCCGCGGCTACAGGCGCAACCTCGGTACGGACGTTTGCCGTCGGGGTACTATAGAACTCCAGCCATGGCCTTTATGGGCAGACCTCCCTACCAGCAGGAGTGGGACCCATACACAGGTTTGGGTAGTGGGATACCCCGCGGGACGCGGCCTCACCGCGTTTAGATTCCCGCTAGGTAATCGCCGCCTACTCATCAGCTTCGGCTCCCCGTCCAATCACGGTACTTTTGCCAACGGCTAAGATTTGGGTATGGGGATACGGTGGCCGGACCATTCAAGTAAGAGCCCTACTGGATACAGGGGCTCAGGGATGTATTGTATCGAGTAAGCTGGTGAGTAGGCTAGGCCTAAATGTACGGCCAAGTGAGGATGAAGCTGTAGGCATCGGGGCCTAAATGTGCCTGACATTCGGGGTCAGACGAACTTTGAGTTCGCATTAGGTAGCACATGTACAGGGTCAGCTATCAAGTCTCAGCCGTGGTGCTGGATGAAGTGGTTGGGAAACTCCTCAGGTTAGGTTACCACCAACGGTAAGAGGGTTAACCACAGGGTTGGAGTTAGCTGATCCTGATTTTGATACTCCTGGTACGGTGGACGTACTTCTCGGGTCAGACGTCCTCGGGAGATTATGGTGCGGTAGGAAGAAGGTACTCCAGGAAACTGGTTTGGTGGCCGTAGATACCACAGGGGGGTATGTTGTTTTCGGCCCAGTTTGGAGACCTCAGGACCTACCAGAAGGGGATCCGGTCCTCTATGGTAGTGTGCTGTCAGAGGTGCTGCAGAGGTTTTGGGAGTCTGAAGAGCCGCCCACGGCGGACAGACGGAAGCCAGAGGATGACGAGTGCGAGTTGTTCTATCAATACAACACTGCGAGATGCCCGTCAGGCAGATTCGTGACCAGGCTACCTTTTGTTTAGTTTTCGTATAAAATGGGCGCGCGGTGCTGGCAACACTGCTCTGTCATTGTCACGTCCTCTGCCGTCGCCCGCATCGTGGATGCGAAGTTTAATTATAAATAAGTAATTTAGTGTGCTTTCGGTTTTCTCGTGTGGTTTTCCCTGTTCGGTGGGGAAGTGAACCAAGTGATTTTTGGTTCCGGCGCTTTGATTGAGAGTCACGCGACCGCCGGCAAAATATAACCTCACTTTTCGTTGGCTCGCGTCGTGGCTGCCGATAGCTACGTATTTTAATTATAAATGATTGGAGGCCAACGGGGCCGATTTCTCATTCGGAGAGAAATCTTTTAGTTATTTTGTGTTAAAAAACATTATGTGATGTCGAACTGTGAACTATAGTGCAGATTGGAGGAAAGGAGTTCGAGAACGAGCGGATGTTCCAGTGCCGTGAGTTTAGGTTATTCCCTATTCCTGTGCTCCTCACAATATCCTGAATACCTGATTCCTGTCATACTTAAACTCACAAAGAAACGGCGTCATCGTTCGCTCGGTAAGCAATTCGTTGCTGGGCCCTGTTTAAGTAGATTTTGGAAACAAGAATTTCTCGGCCGGAAACTTTCCGGAGCAGAATTCTCTCATTAAATTTATTTTATTTAGCTATAGTAAAGAGCACTACGAATCGTAGTCAAATGTTGTTCCGAGGCTGATCGACCATTTAGTTTTAGATTTTAAGATAACTTTAATTTGCTTCCACTGCGCTAAGATCAGCTTCGGAATCAAACAAGATTATGCAAAAACATAATCCGCCCCACCTTTTGCGAATCAATGTTTGCTATAGGTTCCCCACAGAATGGCCTATAGAGTATACCTATAAAATGAGGGCGCCACTTAGTATGAAATTTCAAAATTAAATGGCAACTTGTTTAATTTCATCTCTTTTTTGCTGGACTGTACTATTACTCTCGCCAATCCACTGGCCAAGAGTGGCGAGCTGGTGAGTATGGCCCTTTTATATAGGTAGACTGTTGTGTTTGTTAGTAATGTTATTATGTGTATTGGAGGTTGATTTTTTTCAATCTTTGTTCACCGAATAAAAGTCGTTCAGCGCGGTGCCATAAGAATAAATAATAATGCCCTAGATAGTCTGGTCAATGAATGATTTTAGCTGGAAAATCCGGACCGGAAAATACGACGGAAATTAGTTTGGGCTCTTAGGGAGACAAACATACTAAAATATCCCACCTTTGCAAGGCTGAGTGCCTTGAGGGAAGCACAAAGAATTGGTTATCCGCTTATATCTCGAAAACGATACATTGTGCAAAATGTTGTTGTACTAGACAATTTTAGTAGGTATATTTGTCTAGAGTCCAAACACAGTTCCGTCATAAAATTTGTAACCCGGATTTTCCAGCAAGAATCATTCATTGGCCACTCTACTACTCTAAAACATGGTGTATGTACAAGCTTTGCTTAGTTTGGGGCTAGATGGCGCTGTGTGTCTCGTCCAGGGATATGTAATTTTAGTGAAATTTAATGTTTCTAGGTTTTCGACGCCGTGAAGAAATTAAAGCCAGGGTTTGAGAAGCGAATCTGTCCTGTCAATGCCAACGTGATGGAACGCAGACTTGGCATCAGCGATGAAGATCTTAGCAGCATCATAACAGAGGTGGGGCAATTTGTGTCACACATCACATCATACCAAATCAGCATACTGCTGGACGCAGCCCTCCATCAGGGTACGCAGTGCAACATAATCTCCCATTTATGTTATTCAATCACTAACTCGCCATTCTATTATACGTATACGGAACCAGTTTCTACAAATTATATCAATGGCAAACCTACGTGCCCACACTATACAGGTGCACGGGAGTTTACTGCCAAAATTGGCAACAATAGCCACGGGCGCATCAGCGCCGACTTGATCAGGAGTAGAAATGGTCGCCATGGCCGAAATCGGTCGGAGAGATCATTGTCATTATCAGTCATGGTCCATCTGAACGGGGGACATCTAAAACTACACTTGCCGAAGTGTGCCATCCACTATACCTATCATCATTGGCCTCATACGTCTGTGACAGACGATTTATTCAGTGTCTGAGGCAAGATTTTTCATGGCTGTATAAGCCGATACGGGAGCGGCATGACTTTCCGCACGCTCTACAAACGAAGGTGGAATTAGAGACTGGCACATGCATGTTTAGATGTCGTTTTTGCCTTTTGTTTGCGAGACCAGCGAACCAGGCATCATCGTGAGCTTTACGCCCATCAAACACACGCTTTCTCCATACATCCCTATTCTCAGCAAGCTTCTCCCAGCTTTGATGGTCGATGTCAAACGCAGCCATGTCCCGTTTGGCGCAATCTTTGAAACGTAGCATCGGTCTTCCAACTCCTCTTTTGGCGTTAGCTACGGCGCCAAGCAGGACACGCCGCGGTAGACGCGAAGGTTCCATGCGGTACACATGCCCTAGCCACCGCAATCGTCTTTGCTTAAGCAAAGCGGTAAAGCTAGGCAGCTGTGCAATTTCTAGAACTCGCTCGTTTGTGACTCTGTCCTGCCAAGTTATATGCAAGATGTTTCTTACGCAGCGCATATGAAATGTGTTGAGTCGACGTTCTTGTTTTGCGTACGAAGTCCAGGTTTCAGCTCCATACAAGAGTATGCTTAGAACGCAAGTTTGGTAAACAATTATCTATAAGGTCCATTGAATTCACACTAGATTTTTTTTTCATCTTCAAACAAACTTTTAAATTTATTATGTGAACATCCTTTGAATAACCCGGCTGACGTTCCGCCACGTAGACAGGATTCACTTACACGGCACGCACACTGACAACCAACCAATCACAGCACCTTTTTTTTGGCGCGTAATTCAAATTCATCGAAGTGTGTGTTTCTAGGACAAACAGGGTGCACTTTTTTCGTTTTGTGTTTTTTTAGTTAAATGCAATTTTCTCGAAAACTAGCGTGTAGATTTCTTTAAAAATTTGCCTAGTACATGCTTATATTTTATTTGATCTGCCTCTAAAATATTTGCAGTGAATTTAATAGGACCTTATATAGAAACCCGCTTATCTGCTCCACCTTACCCTCCATCAGAATCTTACTATGACTGCTTGTCAGCTAAGTTATTATGATCTGTGTGTGACTGCTAACCTGCTAACTGACAACCTGTATCAGCCACATTTTTGGCCACATTAAAAGGTTTAAATTAAAGAATAGGTACTAGTTATAATGAGCAACTGTTTAGGGCCACGTTATTGGAAAACAAATATAGATGGCGCGCTCCATCACCATATAAATAGAGAGCGCCATCTATATTTTTCTACTCTATAATGTGGCCCCGAACACCACGTTTGACAAAAGTTTGAGAGTCATTCAGAAGACAATGTATCACCATGTGATCACCATAGTGACTTGTCGTCAGCCTGTTGCTAAAATTCATCACATTATTAATATTCAACTAGGGAATTAGTTCCAAAACTGTTCTGGTAGATGAAGACCTGCCAAGCTAAGCGTTACTGCCCATAATATACTTGCTTAATTTGCAGGGTAGGATATATCTACGGTAGGTCAGTTGGTAGTGGTGTCGGCAGTACAGATAACGAAGGTCGCAGTTTCAAATCCTGCCTGCGGTGGAAAATTTTGCATGTTTTCCAAAAACTATTATATACCTACTTGCTTAATTTGCAGGGTAGGATATATCTACGGTAGGCCAGTTGGTAGTGCCGTCGACTGTACAGATGACGAAGGTCGCAGGTTCAAATCCTGCCTGCGGTGGAAAATTTTGCATGTTTTCCAAAAACTATTATATTTTTTTCCAGACTGATATCATAATCCACGGCGCGGCGACAATCAACTTCAACGATCCACTGCGGGTAGCTGTCAACACAAACGTGCGAGGAACGATGGAGATGCTCAATATAGGAAAACAATGCCCTAAATTAAAGTGAGTATAGTATTTTTTTTTCACACATGCGACTCTTGTGCCAAGCGACACACGAATCTCTCGTTTCGCAATAAAGGGGAATACAGTGTGTAAGGGATAGCCCTCCAAACAGCTTAACTGAAGGCCTATTGGGTGCATTTCGACCATAGAACTGAAAAACATTCAATTTTATTTTTTCCCTTAGAATATGTTATTTCAGAATTTAATGTGTAAAAATTTTAAAAATTATAGACTGCCGTATATCGGGGATAGTTCTTTTTCGATCTCAGGAAGTTTATCTTAATTCGAAGCTCTGAACGCCCACAGTCGTTTATAAAGGACTTTACCCATAAAGTGCTTCCGACGGCAAAAGCCTTTAAAAAATAACGTGGGCATCCAAAGTTTCGAATTCTAAGTAGTTCAACACTCAAATCCGAACACACATATCCATTTTTTTTGTTATGTGCAACTTAGGGTATGTTATTATAATATAATACCCAAGTATACTTCCCGCCAGAGCCTTCGTGCACATATCAACAGCGTTCGCACACGCAACGGTCGACAGAATCGAGAAAGAGGTGGCAGAGACCTTCTACGAGCCGCCGATGAATCCCCAACTAGCGCTGGACCTGGTCAACTCCATGGATGAGCAGAGAATTACCGAGATGACACCGATGTAAGTTAAATACCAGCCACAGAGGCGCCCAGCGCGCCGTTGCCCTAATTTATGGCTACAGCCACAGCCATATTTAAAATACCTTTTTCCTGGGTTCCTTTATCAATTTAAGTGAAGATCCGACAGATAGATAGAGAAACGCAAAAACAGTGCAACTTTATCTTATACTATGTACCTACTTATATTGATAGTAGTAGATAGATAACTTTACCAATTGAATCCAAAATAAATTTAACTGTTTCCAGCCTCACCAAAGGATGGGTGAACTCATATGTCTTCACGAAGGCAATCGCAGAGGAAGCCTGCAGAGAAGCAGCCGTGGATCTGCCAATCAGCATCGTCAGGCCAGCCATTGGTAAGCTATGTGATGCTGGCTCAAAATAACAACACTCTATTCCAAACTGTATGTTTCTATCGTAATTTAGGATCTACGTTAATGAATCAGTCATATATCTAGTCACTCAGAACATTCGTCTTTCCAAATAAGCAACATCTTTTTTTTGTTCTAGTAATCGCGTCAAACTTGGAACCCACCCCTGGTTGGTTAGACATGAGTTGCATCTTCGGGCCCAGTGGAGTAAGTAGTTATTATAGAACAAAGAAATAGCACTTCTAAGTGGCACACCTTATAAAAATATACATATATACTTACCTACCACAGACACAAAAGCTAGCCAATACTTACTTTGTGCCACAGACCAGGTGGAGTCAACGTAGCGGTGATATGGTGAATTTCTTTACATACATAACAAACAAAATTTTCGAACAAACCCACGACTTTTGGTGCACCGTTAACGTTTGCGTTAAAAGCAATTTACGACAAATTCAACTTTAATACTTTATTATATTACAATATTACGTTTAATACAGCCAACATCTTGTAGAAAAAAAAATAATGTCTTTTATAAAGGACTGTGGGCGTCCGGAGGTTTGAATTTTATTAACCTCCTGAATTCGGCTCTGGAAGAAAATTCGCTTCTTGCATTTCTTTGTCTGTCGTGTAATTCGTTAACTCCTCCTAAACCACGCAACGGATTTTGATAAGGCTTTTTAGGGTTTCGTAGTCTACTAGAAACCCTTATAGTTTCGTCAAGTCTGTCTGTCTGTCTGTCTGTCTGTCTGTCTGTCTGTCTGTATGCCGCGCCCTCATATCTTCGTCAGTTTTAGAGCTATCGACATGAAATTTGGTGAGAAGATAGATCGTGTTGATCCAAATATAGAAATGTTAAGAAAAAATTATATTAAATGTTTTTTGGACCCCCTCCCATACAAGTGAAAGGGGGGCAAAAGAATTTTTTTTCTTCTGTAATATTAAGTAGGGTATCGTTGAATAGGTCTTTTAAAACTAAGGTGAGGTTTTTTTGAAACAAAGTCACTAAAATGTTTCTGTCACGAGATATTTGCTTTTAAAAAGGGCGTTTTTGACCCATAATTTGTTCCAGCTGTAACTTCTAAAGTATAAACGCTAAAAATTTGAAATAAATATAGAATATAGCTTACAATCTGAAATTACAATGAAAACTATAACGGATATTGTACCCTTAAAGGTTTCAGAAAAATTGAGTTTTTCTATTTGCGGTTGGTCATCATACTGCTGCTAACAAACCAGCAACAAAATTAAGTTTGTAATGCTGAAAAACCTGATATTTAAACGTTGACTACGAAACCCTATTTGTGGGCGTGTCTGACACGCTCTTGGCCGGTTTTGTAATAGGAGTGATTACAAGTGTCATGAATGACTTAGTGCCTCGACAAACTACGACCGAAATTACGCCAGCAATGTTATTTGCATGCCGTGTGATGTCGGCTTAGAATAGCATCACCCCATTTCTACCCGTGGGTGTCGTAAAAAGCGACTAAAGGATATTCATCCAGGGAATGGGCAGCAGCGTTCCCTGTGAATTTTAACATCTTGCACTGCGCTCGCCAATCCGCCTGCTAAGCGTGGTGAGTATGGCAATACCCCCCAATACGGGGGAGGCAGAGATGGGCAAAAATTATTCGCCGAATAAATTGTCCGGCGAATAAATTTTTTATGAGTAGGTAAGTTAATTGAACAAGGAATAAAATGCAAGTTTTTTATATTCTTTTGTATCTTGAAATAATAGACTTGGAATTAATTAATCAAGTATTTATTTCGTAATAGTACGTACACGCGATCTAGAATCCAATTAGAAGAGGACAGCTGTCCACATGAGTGAGATAGATATACCACACTCTCCCCCACGTAATAATCCCCCATCCTAAATAAATAATACATAACAACGTATGCTATACTGCTGACTATTGTTGGAAGACTAATTATTAATATACATGCAATAATCTCAAAACAAGACGACATCATTTAGGTTTAGAGATGACTAAACATAAAGAGTCTTAAAATAAATAATTATAACTATGTAAAACTTACATCTAAGCTATCCGAACATGTTATCATTTGATTCACATGACGTTTCCACCTTAACCCCTCTACATCTATTATATAGGTGACATTTGGTACAGATTCTTCCAAAATCAGACCTTGAACCCATGGTTTTCCTTCTTTCCTATAGTCCCTCACCATCACCTTCTGCCCAATCGTGAATTTTACATTCCTAATGCCTTGATCTCTCTTCTCCACTTTATCTCGTACTATGTCACCAATTGGCGGTGGGCGTAACAAACTAAAACGATTCCTGATCTCCCTGCCTAACATAAGTCTAGCTGGAGAGACTCCTGTAGTGCGTTGAGGTGTACTTCGGTAGTCAAACAAAAACATATTAACTGCTTCTGACAAACCGTAGCCACTCTCCTTAATTTTTGTTACAGCTGTTTTAAAAGTCTCAACAAATCTTTCTGCAGCACCATTGGTAGCTGGGTGGTACGGTGGTGTAAATGTATGTTTAATTGAACAAGCATTACAGAAATCTTCAAACTCCTGGCTGGTAAATGATCGTCCATTATCTGTGACTAAATGTATTGGAAAACCAAATCTCATAAACATGTTTTTAAATACATCTATAGTACGCGTACTAGTAATATTAGACATTTCGTAGGCCTCCGGCCATTTTGTGTAACTATCCACCACCACCATAAACATTTTGTTGTAGAAGGGGCCCAGGAAATCAGCATGGATCCTATTCCATGCAGAAGGAGGTACTGGCCATGGTTTTTGAATTTTTGTGGGTGATTTACTATTCTGTAGACAGATTATACAATTTTTTGGTATTTTTTCTATATCTGAATCAAGATTAGGCCACCAAAAATATGACCTAGCTATCTCCTTCATACGAACAATTCCAAAATGAGTCTTATGCAATTCTGTCTTAATTGCTTCACGAATGGTTTCTGGTACTATAATTCGATAACCCCAGAATATACATCCCCTATCAAGAGATAATTCACTTCTGCGGTTATAATATGGTTGTAAGTTTTTATCTAATTCTTTTTTATCTGGCTATCCATCAGTTAAGCAACTCATAATTTTTGCCAAAATTAAATCTTTTTTTGTTTCATTTTGAATTTTCTGCCAATTTAAAGACTCAATTTCAGAATCGTTTATATAGTACATTAAACTTGCAACTCCACTTAAACACAAGGAATGAACTGCATAATTTTGTTTTTCTGTTAATAACTGATTTACACTTCTTGACAAAAAATCGGCAGGGTTCCTTGTTGTTTTAATGTGTCGCACCTTATAATTAAAAGCTGACAAGAATATTGCATAATGTTGCAATCTTTTTGCGGCCATTTTTGGAATACCCTTTGTTGGTCCAAAAATTCGTACCAAGGCTGCATTATCAGTTTCCAACTCAAAGAATCTCCCATATAAATAATTATAAAACTTAGTTATTCCAAAAATAACCGCCAGCGCTTACATATCTACATACATACATACATACATCACGCCTTTATCCCTTGCGGGGTAGGCAGAGCGTCAACGACCGTAAAAGTACGGTCGTTATCGCCACGTCTGACACATATTTGAGGGTCGTTTTAGCTATTGTCGTGTATCGCTATAGTGACAGGTTGTCAGCCTGTCGCCTAAAATTGCAATACACATGATACCCTCGAGTCCTTTAGTCGCTTCTTACGACACCCACAGGAAAGAAATGGGGTGATGCTATTCTAAGCCGGCATCACACTTCCTTGCCTTGTCTATAATTGCATATTTTTGCTCTACATCACTAAGTTTCTTACTAGCAAATGCAATGGGTTTGACAATACCATTTTTATCTCTATTAGATAGAATTGAACTTACGTATTAAAGGCAAATCTGGATCGTAGTGTGCCAAATCCGTTGCAGATGCCAGCTTCTTTTTAATTTGTTGGAATGAACTTTCACATTCCTTAGTCCAGTTAAATTTATTTTTCTTGGTACATTCATATAGAGGCGTCAAAATGGTTGCCATATCCTTAAGAAATCTAGAATAATAATTAATTTTGCCTAAAAATGATTTCAGCATAGTTAGGTTTTTTGGAGATTCTGCTTTTAATAAGGGTTCAATATTTGATTGAATTATGCTGATTCCATTTTTATTAATGCGAAAACCAAAAACATCCAAGCTGGTAGTGAACAACTTGCATTTCTCTGGCTTTAGTTTGAATTCACATTCAGATAATCTACACAATACCTTTTGTAATGTATCAAAAGTTTCCTGCAAATTACTCCCTTTAATATAAATATTATCAATGAATACTACAGTATTGGGTATTTTAGCTAATTTGTTTGACATAAGCCTTTGAAAGGAACCTGGGCCAGAGCTAACACCAAATGGTAAATATTTATACTTATAAGTACCTACTTCGGTTACAATAGTAGTATAGTGCTTTGCACGCGTGGGTTCGAATCCCATCCTCGTCGCCACTTTTGTATCTTGAAATAATAGACTTGGAATTAATTAATCAAGTATTTATTTCGTAATAGTACGTACACGCGATCTAGAATCCAATTAGAAGAGGACAGCTGTCCACATGAGTGAGATAGATATACCACACTTTCTTTATTACAAGATACTTGTGTACTCTCAATTTCATCCAAAAGTTTTTTTATGGATCATTGCCATTTGTCTATATTTTACTCGTGAAAAATTTATTCGCCAGACAATTTATTCGGCGAATAATTTTTGCCCAACTCTGGGGGGGGGCCCATGTCCAGCAGTGGACTGTTGTGGCTGTAAAGGTAGGTAGGGGGTTATTTGCATTACGGATGACACACTCCAGCCGAAATTACATCGCCGAATTTCGGTCCGAAGTAATTCGGCGTGATTTGTACGTAATTTCAGCGTTTATAGTGTGTCATCCCCAACTGAAAACGCCGAATACTGACAGAACGGAATTCAGCCGCCGAATTACGGTCGCGTAATTTCGGTCGTAGTGTGTCGAGGCACTTACAGTCCAGCAAAAAAGTGTAGAAATTAACTAAAATGGAACCAAAAAACTTTCATACTAAATTGTTGCCATTCATAGTCAATGTTGCCATTTAATTTTGAAATTTCATACAAAGTGGCGCCCTCATCTTTTGTCTAATCTTTTTTGCTGGACTGTACATGATATTTTATCGATTTTCAGTTCCCCATTGGCGTAGGCGTCGGCGTGATGCACACGTTCCAATGCGCTCAGGAGAAGAACATCGATCTTGTGCCCGTCGATCTGGTCAATAACGCCATCATAGCTACCGGTAAGGCGGGAACAACACCAGCCCTGCAAGAGTTCGTCAAAAAATTATCAAAATTCTATCAAAACATATATTTTTGTAAATATTATTGGCATTACAGGTACCATAAAATTAAAAATAATATTATTTTGCCGGTAAACATTAAAACATTTTGTTTTTTGTGTATTTTAATAGAAATATCGACTGTTTTAATTTCAAATGTCGTAAGGGACAAACCCCTACTTTTCAGGAGAGCAAAAAAACGATTTCCAACTTTTCGATTCATATAACTTTTTCAAATCTCAACCGATTTAAATGATTCTTAGACAAAAAAGTATTAAAATAACGATATCTTTCAGAATAAATAGTCTAATTTATGATTATTTCAGTAGTTTTAAAGATTGCGTCCCTTACGACACGATTTTTTGGTTAAGGTGTCCTTTACGACATTTTGAGTGCTAAGGATGCCTTTTACTACAATGGCGTTACGTACAGAAATGATAGTCATTTTGTAGTAACTAAGGCTCTATCTTATTGATATATTATTTTTGTGTGTTGTAAAGCACCGTGAATTTGTGAGAAAGCTATAAATAAATACTTGATAATTGTCGTAACTCACGTACAGATTACCTATAAACTTGCCAAAAAATACGCTAATAAAACCTTCCGTTTAGCATTTAACTATTAATTATTTGTAGGGGTTTTCGTAGGAAGTTGGTATTTTCTTACAGTAAAATGTTGCTTAATTAAGTTTAGGTTCTAATTGAAGATTAAGTATTTTTTGCAAAAAGAAAAGGATATTATTTTTGTTTGTATTTGATAAAATTTTAACAAGAGGCCTGAATTTAGTAACTTTGTGACCACTGGTAAGTTACAAGTCACTTTTATTTTAGTCAAAGAGTTACTAATTTCAGATGTCTTAATCCCTAAGCTAAACTGAGCAGTACTTAATCGCGTAACAATTTTGTAACAATCAGAATACTACTTATCCACGTACCGTGGCGGTTCCACTCAGGTTTGCATAAGACATTATAATAATATTTTTATACGTTAATACTTTTTCGTAAGTTATTATCTCAAAATTAGGATTTGAATAAAACAATTAGATTTATCAAATGTTCTCTTTGTTAAAATTACACAAACGTCTTTCACAAACGTTGCGTGGTCATGGCATGCTAGAAAGGCGTTCCACAAATAATGTTTTTCATGATATCTTACATTGACAATCTCACGAAATGATGCAATGTACTACACGTGCGTATGTTGCTACTAGCTAATTATTTTATTTTTAAAGATAGTGTTATACATTTTTCTTATAAGCACAATCTAGTGTAGTAAGAAGAAAAATACAAAAAAAACATTAAAAAAAAAAAACAAATCACAATTTGCAAATATAGGAACCATCATTATAATTATAATTAATGTAGGTTATGCAGTTTTAAAGTAGGTAAATAATTTGTTCAATAGAATTACCTGCCATCTTAATTTGAATAATGTACTTACATTGAAAACAGTTATCAAGGCATTTATCTAAACCTTAGTTAGCTGTTACCTACGTCACATGATATCAAGATAAAATGCATGGCAGCAGGTCGAGAAGGTTGCGCTAAGCAAGAATCAGAACCCGGAGTTGTCCGGTATTCATATAGTACGTGATATGACATCGTTACAAAACTAATGGCAGCTTTTAGAGCTTTATTGGTAGAGAAAATAATTATTTGTCTGCCTTACCTAAAATTGTCGAAAATTCTTGGCAGATGGTTTTAAAAACTGTATAAATAAACATTCAATCAATAAAGACTGTTTAAAACATGTCATGAGACATTGTTTTTAATAGGTAGCATTTCTTTTTAAAGAGCTAGACTTATAATTTATGCATCCAGTTGCATTTCTACGGCAGGTAAGACTTGGGTGTCTGATTTTTATATGTACCACTGCCATCGCTATCATGCAGATGGTGATTTTGAAGTCTTCAATGAAAACAACAAAAATAAACGAGACAAGAAAGCTACTAGTAGCAATTTTTTTGCCTGATGTATAAGACTTTGGCTTTCCTTTAAAGGCTGCCAGGTGAGCATGGTCGTGCACTGACGCGTAACACTAGTAGGTCCAAATTTAGATATTCTTTTACGAAGTAGTTCATTTCATCCCATTGCATCCCGTGGCAAAAGAACGTTTAAAATATAGCGGGAATTTAAAAAAAAATCGGCAGAGCATGCATCGCGTCTTTGTCCAACTCGCACGTTGCAGTTTGTTATGCCAAATGGTGAAAAGGATAATGGGTAGTTGAAGGTGTATCCCTGCGGGTGTTGAAGGGAAGATCACTAGATGAGATGGACTTCTACTTATTTACAGCCTCCTTAAGGAAAGTGACATCAGAACATCCCGTATGTAAAACCGTGTAGTAAAGGGATTTTCTTGATATCGAAACCGTAAAAATGTTGTAACGGACTCTTTAATGAAAAAAATAATGCCGTAAAAGGCACAGAATTTTCCAAGTATTTCAAGGAAGTGTTGTTGTAAAGGAATTTTCTCGAGATCTAAATCGTAAAAATGTTGTAAGGGACGTTTCAATAAAAAAAATTATGTCGTAAGTGGCATCAATCATTTCAAATGTTTTATGGAAGTAATGTTGTAAATAACATACTGCTTCTATCCGTTGGTAATTGCGACATTTTCAGCCAGAAGTTTTTTTCTTTTTGTTTTAAAATATGTCGTATAAGTAATTCATAATTGTAAAAAGCCTTTACAGCGTACCCCCACATATGTTATACATATTTTGTGGTAACTTACTACAATTTTCTGTCCAAGATCTTGACTTACTACAAAGTGTTTTTGCTTATAACTCCTTCATTTTTCGAGATATCGCTGCGTGGATACGACAGATCGATAGAGAATAAAAAACTGCATATTCTGAGCCTTTAATGTCCCTTACGACAAAATGTCCCTTACGACATTTGAAATTAAAACAGTCGATATAAAACCATTTCCCTAATCTATCATAAACCCATAGTATCACCAGTGATACCCCCTAACTGGAGGAGGTGAGAATTACAGTACATTTTTTCTTAAAATTTATGTCTCTCTATAGGCACAAACCAAAAATTTCAAATTTATGTCTCTCTAACAAACCAAAAATCATTCCAATCAGATGACAATTAACCTCTTGGGTCTCAGGAGGTTAGAGGTACCCTTCTGCATCGTAGTTTTCGGCTCACTGCCCAATGGCCTTTTTAAAGGACATTGTAGCAGCAGTAAGAAAACTCAGTATTTTTATCTTTTGTCATGTTTCCTATTTTTTATGTTCCCTTATTTGTCATGTTTACTATATGTATTCCTATTGCTTTTCATAACTAAGTAAAATGCGTTTCACCAATTACTTAGTTCCTTTGGCGTCATGTTGGTAGCATTAGAAATCGGCATGTAATGGCCGCCGTATAATATTTACAATGCTACCAACATAACGCCAGAGGAACTATTTAATATTTTTCGTCAAGTAAAAAATATTTATTCGATTACGTCCTAAATCTGAATAAAATGTTTATTTTCAGCTTGGCGAACGGCGAAACGACGGTCTGAAGGATATTTTGCACCAAATATTTATACTGTTACTAGTTGGCGAAATGGCATACAATGGCGTGAGTATGATAAGATTGATAAGACAACCTTTAATTGTATATTTATTTTTACTTACGACGGGACGGAGACGGTATATGCGTTTGGGGTGAGAGAATGTGCGTTTGTGTGTTTGTGCTAGAGATGAAAATTTCTGAAAGTTTCCGAAACATTGAAAGTTTCGAGGTAATTTTCAGGTAATTTACCCGAAAGTTACTTGAAAGTTTCCTCGCGAGGAAGTTTTCAAAAATGTCTTTTCAACGTAAAAAGTTAGTGATAATAAGTATGTTTCAATGAAAATAAAGTTAAAAAATAGTATTTTGTATGTTATTTATTACGTCAAAATTTATTTTTATCTTAAAGCTGCTTGTTTTTTATTCAAATCCTCAGACAACGTCATCTATGTTGAGTTCAATGTATTTAACTCCCCCTAGCCACCGAGCTAGACGAGCCCCTGTCGTGTGATGAGGTTGTTACTGCCATCAGACAGCAGCATAATAAACGGGCGGTTGGCATTGACCTTACTTGTACCAGGTGAAATACTTAAATATGGTGGTGCGGAGCTGTAATCGTTGATTTGGAAACTTTTTGTTCGAATGTGGGAGGAGGAGCGAGTCCCGAATGATTTTAAAGTGTCTCGCATTAGTGCCCTCTACAAGAACAAAGGTGACCGTTCTGACTGCAACTCATACCGTGGTATTTCGTTATTATTGGTCCCCGGAAAGGCGACCTGACTGAGGCACATGTGAAGCTATTGTCATCGGTAGGTTCGTCAACTGCAGGAAAAAAAGCAGAGAACAAGATCATCAGTTGTACCTCTGCTTTGTTGACCTAGAGAAAGCGTTTGACAGTGTACCTCCTGAAGCTCTCTGGATGGTGCTAGGAAAACTAGGGTGCACGAAGAATTTTGTGCACCTCCTGAGACTCCTGCATGACGATATGCAGTGCTGCGTCTCTGTAGACGGTGAACAGTCTGATTTCTTCCCCCGTCACCTGTGGAGTGAAACAAGGGTGCGTTCTAGCGCCCACACTGTTCGCCTTACACTTTGCGGTAGTAGTCAAGGAGGTCCTAAATACTGTCTCCGAAGGAGTCCGCATCCGCTTCCGCACTGATGGCAGTCTTTTCAATTTGGCTAGACTTAAGGCGCACACCAAAGTCTCGCATGCACTTATTACTGGAATTATGTATGCCAATGACTTGTGCTTCCTTGCAGAATCCCCAGAAGGCCTGCAACAACTGATGACCGTCTTTCACCAAGCATGCTGCAAATTCGGCCTAAATATCAGTGTCAAAAAGACAGAAGTGATGTCCCTGGATACACAAGGTCGTGAGATACTGACAATTAAGCTTGGTGAAGATATGTTGAAACAGGTTGACAAGTTCCGATATCTGGGGAACACTACCTCTATAACAGCTAAGTGTGACCTTGATGCTGAGATCAATAGCAGAATCAGTGCTGCAGCTGCAGCATTTTGGAAGCTGCGTTCCAAGGTTTTCTGCTCGCACGACCTTAAACTAGCGACAAAAATATCTGTATATATGGCGATTGTGCTGCCAAACCTTCTGTACTCTTCCGAGACCTGGTGTTTGTATCGTCACCACATACGCACTTTAGATCATTTCCACCTCAAATGCCTTCGCACCATCATGAAGTTCAGATGGTCCGACCGAGTGCGAAACACTAAAGTTCTAAGGCGAGCCAAAGTTGGTGGCATTGTTCTACTTAATGCGTCGACAGCTTAGATGGTGCGGTCACGTACCCCGGATGGCGGATGAGCGAGTGGCGAAGCGTATCTTCTATTCTGAGCTAGAAGAGGGCAAGCGAAAGCATGGCGGTCAACTCCTCCGATTTAAAGGTGTTCAGAAGAGACACATGAAAAGATGCAACATCGAACCCTCTCAATTTGAGGGTTTGGCAGCACAACGGCCAGAATGGCGCGGTCTTGTAAAGTGGCGAATCCGCGACTTTGAGGAGCAGCGTAAAGCAGGCCTCGACGCTAAACGCGATGAACTGAAGGCCAGTCCTCCCGTCGCCATTAACTACAATTATATCAATGGCAAACGTGCCTACACTGTGTATGGGAGTTTACTGCCAAAATAGGCTACAACAGCCACCTGCGGGTGCATCAGCGCCGACTTGATCAGGAGTAGAAGTGGTCGCCATGGGAAAGATCATCATCATTATTTATCTATGTATTCAGCTTAGACCATTTAAATAGTCTAAGGTAGGTATTTAGGCACATACGAGCACGACAAACTTTACAGTTAATGATTCGTATCGCTCACATTTTTTTATTTGACATATTCACCAATTTATTTCATTTTGTACCTTTTATATTTTGATAATTTTATACCTTGTTTTTCTATTCTATTGACGATCATTTTATTCTCTGTGACATTTATGTATGAATTATGTAAATTTGACATTGATATTATGAAATAAATTAATCTAATCTAATCATTATAAAAACAAAAGAAAGCCCAAAGTATAAGGTTAACGTGCTCTCAGTTGTACTTAACTCTATGTCTAATTGATCTCGTACACTTTTTCATATGATTATGTAAAGAAATGTAATTTTTTTATCATTTATAGTTGTTTTAAACTTCCTTCCTTACTTGTTTACCTCCCCTTTTCGAATAAAAAGCATAAAACCGGACTTATTATGTTCCCTGTTCCATCAAAACTGTAGATACCAGAAAAATTTTAAGCAATATTAAGTTAATAATTAATATAACAACTGTTTTCTTAAGTTAAATAATTAGTTTTGAAAACTTCCTCGCCAGGAAACTTTCAGGTAACTTTCAGGAAACTTACCTCAGAAAAGGAAAGTTTCTAGGTAATTTTCATCTCTATGCAAACCTATGTTACCAAATATCTCCGAAACCACAAGTCCGATTTTGATGCGGTTTTCAGTGTTGGATTAGACTTTTTTTGGTGCATGTTCTTAGATAGGTTTTGCGCAAACGAATTTACAGGGGGCGCTACAGTAAACATTTCTCTGTGCAAACCAATATTACCAATTATCTCCAAAACCACTGGTCTGATTTTGACGCAGTTTTCAGTGATAGATGAAGGTTTGACTGGGGAATGTTCTTAGCCAGGTTTTACGTGAATAACTCACCAGGGGGAGTTGCTGGAAACTGTCGTGGGTATTTTCAAAATTCAAATTTTGTTTTTTTAAACTAAAATAAATAAACTAATCTTAGGCAGAATTCACATTGCTCTGCTATGCGTTAGGAAAATTCGAATTTCTACTTTATTTTCATACTTTGTGCAATTACGGTACAAACAGACGTATCCGCTAGCGCTAAGTACTCGTATTGCACAACGTTGCGTCGACCGATGCGTCTATCAAACTGTTTGATATGAACCGTATTTGTTGGGAATAAGGCGGAAATTCGTGTTGCGCCGACCCCAAGTAATTGGGATAAGGGCAGGAAGAAGAAGAAGGCGGAAATTCTTATCGTCCTAACGCATGTCACGTGTGATCCTCGCATTAATTAATATCGATACATAGTATAAAATGTTGTCGCTTTTTGCATTTCTCTGTCTGTCTGTCTGTCTTGGAATTCGCTAAATCCTCCGTAACTACGCAACGGATTTTGAGGCGAATTTTCGTAACACATAGTTTGAGGTTTAGATGCTTATTACATGCCGGGAAAATGAGATGAAGCGACCGCTGGTTTCACATTATATGTTTTTTGTTTTTCAGGTAGAGTCATAGATATTATGCATGATGTTGGCACCACTTGGCCGACTCCCAAAGCAGTTTACTATATATTTGACACCATTACCAATAATAATCTCGTCCATTTCGTACTCTCTTGGTTGTGGCATTTCATACCTGCTTACATAGCTGATGTGATTCTTCGTATAATGGGTAAAACTCCAATGTAAGTACCTAGTTATAAAATTTGGCAAAAAAAACATTGTATGGGAGGCCTAAGTTTTTTTTCATATTCTTCTTCTTCGTGTGGGCCACCAAGTCGTCCAACGACTCGATGAACCCTGGGGTCAGAGTTTTTCAACCGTCTACTGCACGTAGCAGACCTCAGCCTCAGACGTCACGACCGCCGCTGTCTATGTGATCATAGACAGCAACCAGGACCGACGGCTTAACGTGCCCATCTCAAGCACGGAACCAACTTGCTTTTTAGACACAGTACACTATGACGGGTCTGAAAATTAAACATCAACGGCTTTTTGTAGAACAGCTGGTAGACAAAGAGTACCAAACTATACTTTTCTTTTTTTCTACAGGGTTGTGAAGTTATGCAACAAAATGGCAACACTTACCAAAGTATTGTCGTTTTTCACAATGAATACATGGATAATGAAAGATGACAATCTTCAAAAAATGTATTCCAGTTTGAATGAAACAGATAAATTGATATTCAGCTGCGATATATCTCGAATTAAGTGGGAGGATTTCCTGTTCGCTTGGGGTTTAGGTAAAAGTTTTCTTTATTACAATTAGGCCTTTCTGACAGCTATTAAAATGTATAAATTTGTGCTTAGTAAAATCATCAATAGATGGTGCTGAATGACTATAACCATTGGCCTTCTTTGACAATGATCATTTAGTTCATGCATGGCAATCAAATCAGTAAATCAGTTTTACGAGCAACGTAGGTAAGACGTTTTGGTAGTTATGAAAAGCATAGATAAAAAATCTAGACCGCATTGTTACAGTTTTGATATCGATCTTGCGAGCTTTTGTGGGTCTCTGTTACTAGCGCCATCTATCGATTATTTTAATAACTACTAAGTACTAGGTATTTAGCTGTCAAAGAAAAGGCCTCATTATTATGGTGAACGAACATATATATTATTTTAAAGCCGCCGCCGCTGTATTGCCTATGTATGATATTAATGTCATCGAAAAACACACGTAACGTCCGTTTGTGCGGTTTTTTTTTGCGCTTCATTGGGATGATACGATTTTCGACCTTTGTCATACAAATAGGTCTTATGTCAAACTGTTCGACAGACGAATTCATCGACGCACCGGTGTGCGATATTTTTGCGCTAGCGGATGCGTCTGTCAAACCAGATAGCGCTGCGCAAAAAACTCACAAACAGACGTTACGTATTGTTCTTGGCTTACATTTTGAGTTCCACAAAAAGGCCGTTGGGAATAAAAAGATTTTTATTTCAGGATGCAGAAAATATATTCTCAAAGACGGTCTCCAAGGCAGTGAAGCGGCGGCAAAAAAACAATCCAAGCTGAGGCTTCTGCACTATTTCGTCGTGTGTCCGATTTACTTCTATTGTTTATACAAAGTGGCGGCTCTAGTATTCATGCTGGCTTACTACGTCATATCAACTGTATTGAGTATATTTTTTTAATTACCTTGTGTTTTTAAATAATCCGTGAAGTTTGTAAAACTTTTTAAATAATTGGTATAGGTATGTAACAAAATAATAGTAATGATATAATAGTGAACTAATAAATAATTAATGTTTTCTAATTTCTGAACGGAAAAAAGTCTTCATTAAAAACTTTAGATTATTGATAAATCCAGTCGGCACAGCTGCTCTAATGTAATAATAATGAATTAATACTATCCCAAATCCCAACTACTTAGTTTTTATGAAAATGGATGTGTAACAGTTGTGCGAACAGCTTAATCTAAGCTATTACTGTCTGCTACTAGAAAATTACGAAGATTATCGCATATAATAGTGTTGTCATTAAAAAGATAGCGATCGTTTATTTAAGGTCATCGTAGGGGCGACAGAGGCAAAATGTCGCGTCCCCTGTCGCTACTTGACATTTGCTAAACGCCCCTAAATTGCGCCCTCGCTGCAACATAAGGGGATAATTATTAAGCTTTTTTTAACTTGTGATGGCACTCTTGAGTGTTTTGGCTACGGGTATTTTAAAAAATATGTTCAGCAGTCGGCTAGTATTGCAGAGCAGAACAGATAGATTACTTAAATAGACCAGATAGAGGAGAGCCAAATAGGTAGATTAATAGGTGAAAGAATTGATAGATTGTGTCGTGTGGTAGATAATACAACGTATTGGGATTTTGTGCCATAATACCTACTCCCAGATATTAAAAAAAAAAACATTTTCTTATTTTCATAGTTATGGTAAAAATAACGATTATAAATACCAGTTTCTTAAAAGCGCCAAACAATATACCTAGTGATAGCGAATCCACCTAGAAGTTAAACAAAATTAAAGTTTTTGGTGCACTGTCTGTACCATAGATTATAATACCTACTCCTTAAAGATTTTCAATAATAAAACAGTCAAATAAGATAATCTAATGTATTATTTATTTACAAATTCCTTAGGTACTTAGGTATAATACAGACTAGATTTAGACTAGAATTTATGACTGGAAACACTCAAATAATCTAGTAGTGGAATAAACATCCATGACAGTTACATGACAGTGTCTGACATTTACTTATCAAATTATTTATTATACAAATAAGGTCCTATTAAGTTCACTGCAAATATTTAGGGGCAGATCAAATAAAATATAAGCATGTACTAGGCAAATTTTTAAAGAAATCTACACGCTAGTTTTCGAGAAAATTGCATTTAACTATAAAAAACAGAACGAAAATAGTGCACCCTGTTTGTCCTAGAAACTCACACTTCGATGAATTTAAATTACGCGCCAAAAATAAGGTGCTGTGATTGGTTGGTTGTTAGTGTGCGTGCCGTGTAAGTGAATCCTGCCTGTCTACGTGGCGGAACGTCAGTCGGGTCGGTCTAAGGATGTTCACATAATTAATTAAAAAGTTTTTTAAAATGAAAAAATATATCTAGCGTGTAGTTTTATTTTATATGCCTTAGATGTTTGTCTTACCTATACATATTTACGCTTGCCCTTAAAATATTTGCAGTGAATTTAATATGACCTTATATATAGTATTATTCACTCAGGCGATAATCACATGTAATGTCAATTTGTGCGCAAAAATAACGCACATATTGACGTTACCCATACGTTACCTGTGTCTCTATAAAGATTCTTTTTACTTTCTTTTCAGTGTATTCTTTGATTGGTAGGTATATTATGTTCTTTATAAAGGACATTGGGCCATTACTAAAAAGGTCTGGGCGTTAGGTTATTTTTTCTGAAACTAGTAAAAAGACTATGTGGATTGCTTATTCCACTACAGCTTATAAATAATTATTTATTTATACATATTACTTACCTATTATATTAACAAACAACTTAAAAATATTATTGCACTACCGACTTGAGACTTCATACTAAATTCTTAGTATTAAATAAAATATTGCATGGAACAACTCTAACGTCGTTCCATTTTCTGATAGTCAAAAGAAAAATAATTACGCAAGAAAAAATGCTTCGTCTAATTTAAGCCCAACGGCTTTCCAAAAGGACTGTTCTTTTTTCAAATATCTGAACGATTCAAAATATCACTTGTCATTTAATTAACGCATCTACAGAACATATATCTGTCCCGCTCTCACTCGTCGTATCTCGCACTAGAGTTGCCCGCGTAGTGCTGCGCGAAACCGGTTTCGCCGACGATGTCGATGTCGTCGTCGCTGTGTTCCGTTTCCGAATCTGACGTTTGGTTTGTCGACATCCTGGAGTCATCTGGCGTCTGAAAAGGACATGATAATATCATCAAAAAATATAAATAATGAAATGTAGCTTGACCTATTGTTAATTATTTGTGTTTTTTTAGGGTTTCGTAGTCTACTAGAAACCCTTATAATTTCGTCAAGTCTGTCTGTTTGTCTGTATGCCGCGCCCTCATAACTTCGTCAGTTTTAGAGCTATCGACATCAAATTTGGTATGCATATAGATCGTGTTGACCCAAATATAGAAATGTTGGGCACAACATTTTTTAATTGTGTTTTGGACCCCCTTCCCATACATGTGAAAGGGGGGCAAATTTTTTTTTTCTCAATTGAGTAGGAATCGTTGAATATTGAGTAGTTAAATATTGAGTGACTTCTATGGAAATCTGTATGCCTCACATGCGAAAAAGCCTCCACCTGATGCGACCCCAGACCCAAGAGCTCCTCTCTCCCGCCACTTTACAGAAGATCTCCCGGACGTAGATATAGACGAAATCGCGGCGGCTCTCAGACAGCTTAAGAATGGGAAGGCTCCCGGGGAAGACGGAGTGGCCTCTGAGCTACTTAAGGCCGGTGGAAAACCTGTCCTCGAGGAGCTGAAAAGGCTTTTCAACTCTGTAATAGCCAATGGGACAACCCCGAAGGTGTGGAGCAGAGGTGTAGTGGCATTGTTTTTCAAAAAAGGAGACAAAACGCTTCTCAAAAACTATAGGCCGATCACACTTCTGAGCCACGTCTATAAGCTGTTCTCGAGAGTCGTCACGAATCGTCTGGCATCAAGATTTGACGCCTTTCAGCCACCGGAACAGGCCGGGTTTCGTAAGGGCTTCAGTACCGTGGACCACATCCATACTGTAAGGCAGGTTATACAGAAGACAGAGGAGTATAACCAACCACTGTGTATGGCTTTGTGGACTACGAAAAGCCTTCGACTCTATTGAAACCTGGGCTGTTTTGGAGTCCTTGCAGCGGTGCCAAGTCGACTGGCGGTATGTGGAGGTGCTGAGAAGCCTTTATCAAATGGCTACGATGTCCGTTCAAGTACAAAACCATAATACAAGACCCATCCAACTGCTCCGTGGTGTAAGACAGGGTGACGTTATATCCCCGAAACTCTTCACCAACGCATTGGAGGATGTCTTCAAAACTCTACAGTGGGATGGACTGGGCATCAACGTCAACGGCGAAAGTCTCACGCATCTCCGCTTTGCCGACGACATAGTCATAATGGCCGAATCGCTGCAGGACCTGCAAAAATGCTATCTAGTCTTAACTCTGCCTCGAGACGTGTTGGACTTGGGATGAACTTGGATAAGACGAAGGTCATGTTCAATCAACACATAATTCCCGAGCCGGTCTCCGTCGAAGGTGTAGTCCTTGAAGTTGTCCAGAAATACGTGTACCTTGGGCAAACTTTGCAGATGGGAAGAGACAACTTTGAGGCTGAAATCACCAGAAGAGTGCAGCTTGGTTGGGTAGCATTTGGAAAGCTGCGTCACATCCTCGAATCATCTTTGCCACAATGCCTTAAGACCAAGGTGTTCGATCAATGCGTCCTACCAGTCATGACCTACGGAGCCGAGACGTGGAACTTGACAGTAAAACTGGCCCACCGGCTACATGTCACTCAGAGAGCTATGGAAAGGTCTATGCTTGGTATCTCTATAATGGATAAAGTCCGGAATGAGGCCATCCGAAAAAAGACCAAAGTGACGGACATAGTCTGGAAGTGTAGCAAGCTGAAGTGGCAGTGGGCTGGCCACATCTGTCGTAGAACCGACGGACGGTGGAGTAAGCGGGTTCTCGAGTGGAGGCCACGCCTCGGCAAGCGTAGCGTTGGACGCCCTCCGGCCAGATGGACCGATGACTTGAAAAAGGCGGCTGGTAGCGACTGGATGGCAAAAACGGGAGATCGTGCCTTATGGCGTTCCCTGGGGGAGGCCTACGTCCAGCAGTGGACTGCAATAGGCTGAAATAGAATAGAAATAGAAATATTGAGTAGGATATCGTTGAATAGGTCTTTTAAAACTAAGGGAAGGTTTGTTTGAAACAATGTCTCTAAAATGTTTCTGTCTTGAGATATTTGCTTTTAAAAGGGGCGTTTTTGACCCATAATTTGTTCCAGCTGTAACTTCTAAAGTATGCATGTCAAAAATTAGAAAAAAATATGGAATATAGTTCTTAATATGAAGTTACCATGAAAACTATAACGAACACTGTACTACTTAAAATTAAGAAAATATTAAAGTTTTTCAATTTGCGGTTAGTAACCATACAGCTGCAAACAAACCAGCAAAAAAATTAACTTTGTAACGCTGAAAGACCTGATATTTAAACGTTGACTACGAAACCCTATTTGTGAGCGTGTCTGACACGCTCTTGGCCGCTTTTTTTCTGTATAAGGAAGATTTACAGGCTTGAAACGAGTTAGTGAATTCCAATCCAATACTGTTCATGTTAATATGTTAATATACGTATTATAAAGGTCATTTATCCAATAAACTTAATCAAACAAATATCAAAACAATGCTAGACTAGACTATGTAAATAAAATAAATAAACACTAGGTAAATTATGAGGTTTTTTTGGAATGTTTAGACGCACAATGTAAAGAGTTCCCCAGTATGAAAGTACTTTACGATAAAAGTCCTTTTTAAAGGACCGTGGGCGTCTGGAGGTCGGAATTTTCTGAAATTTTCTGAGTTTGGCCCTGGTTGACCGAGATAGCGAATTGTTTAACTATCTTCTTAAAATATGTTATGCATGCTTAAAATAGCATCACCCCATTTCTACCGGTGGGTGTCGAAAAAGGCGTTTGTTGTGGCTGTTATAGTATAGTACAGTATGTACTGTACATCTACTGTACACCTAAAAAAAAAAGCCTACTGCGCCGTGTCGTAGCGGTTAAGAATACCTACTGCCACCCGAGTCCATTCAGATTGTTACGTAAAAGGATGTATTCTGTGGTTTATGACAAATATCTGTCAACTATGGTCAACCGCATGGTAGCGGTGATACCACCTACAATAGCGATCCCAAAGAATATTGACGATAAGGGAGGCGGCCCTTTGCTACAAGTTTTTGTGTTCTAACAAAACATGTTGTGCCGACCCCATCTGATTTGGAATAAGGGCAGGAAGATGATGATGAGTAGGTACCTACAGTAACCTACCTTTCGACATTCTGTGTGTTGCTGTGATGACTGCTGTGATTTGAAGTCCACTGATGCTGCTCCTGGAAATAATATAGAAGAAATTTATTTAACAAGTTTATGTATAAATAAGTAGGTACAAAATGTCTCTTCCGAAATTTAGATCTATCTCTATTCCGTGCGGGGTAGGTATGTAATACATCGTATCAGAAGAACGCAAAAGATTGCTTATAATAATTATAACTATGCAAACTCTACTCTCCGGCACCAAAAAAAAAACGAAAGAAAAAAACAATAGTCTCTAAAATACCCATTTTGCCGTGTGATGCCGGCTTAGAATAGCATCACCCCATATCTTTCCCGTGGGTTTTTAAAAAACCGACTAAGGGATTTGAGAGTTGATGTGCATAGCAATTTTAGCGATATACGCGTGTTATATGTACCTATGTAGGTATGTATGTCCCCCGAAAAGTACGACATCTTTGTTGTTTTCTAAGTACGTAAGTACATTAATGCGACTCGCTTGCTAATTTACTGTAATTTTGTCATGCGAACTTTAATAGGCAAGAACACGATTTAGGCTGCTCGCCCACGTCAGTCTTTTTGTAGGACCGATAGTCGCTCAGATTTTTCCTCCGATTCTTATGTCCGATTTTGTGACCGACTCAAAGCACACGTCCGTCTTTTTGACTGTTGTTAGTAGCACGTCTAGGGATTGCAATCCCGCAATGCGGGATCCGCAATCCCGCGGGATCTCGCGCTATTTTTAGCCTTGCGTGACCCTCACCTTCAAAAGGCGGATCCGCGGATCCGGCACATTGAAAACCCACGCCGAAAAATATAATAACTTTTGCTTCTGAATGGCGAAAACTCGACGTTCATTTCCTATGAATATGTCCTAACTATGAAAACATTCTTAATTATTTGCATAGAAGCTGAAAGAGCAATTCTTACTTTTGGTTATTTGAGACGCAGGCTGGGTGATACTCGTAAAACCATTAATATTCTTTGATTAAGAGTATTTTTCTATAACTTATTAATTATCTAGACGCTAGAGTTACAAAACTCTGACACCAGGGTTCCTCGTGTCGTTGAACGACCCGGTTATAATTTAGCGAGATAGATTATAATCCGTTGTTTGTAATTTTACGGTGACATTATGTATTTTGGTATGTAATTCAACTTGCGGATTTCCATTGCAAAATACAATTTTGAAACTACCGAAGTCGGGTAAATGTTTTTAACCACTTCAACTTACCTATCCTTTCTTCTTTTTAATTCATGTCTTCTTGTCAAGTTTACAGTTTTGATACCATACTGAAAAGATTTTATTATGAAACTAATCTGAATTTGCAAAAGAGTCTTTACTAGAAAATAATAATTTGAAATATGTTGATGCTGCATATTGATGTGTACGAGAAATGCGACTCTCGAGATATGCCCTTCCCTAGCAAGTGCATGCGGCGGACTGTCGGTGAGTAGTGTGCGTTTACGCATACATTTCAGAGTGTTCCATTTTTCACCGGCAATCGGATCGGTCGAGATTCACCGATTTTATTTCTGACCTACTAGTTGTAGGATGTGGGCGTTACACCATTGCAATCAATACGTTCCATTTTTCTCCTACAAAAAAACGGACACCAAATATCGGACGTGGGCGAGTAGCCTTAATGAACCAGGGATGAGAGATCTACTAGACTGTCTACTGGAACATAAAGCCAAGTGGCGAAGGGCGACTTAGGCCGAAGATGTGCCGAAGAAGAAAAATGAACAAAATCAAAGTAGATAAATGTGAGAGTATGGATTTGTAAATTTCTGAAAGGAAAGACCCTTTGCCACTGAAAGACACTTATCATCATCTGCCTGCCCTTTTGGGGTCGGCGCAATATATTTTGTTAGGTAGCAAAAGGATTTGGCAATGTTTTATGACCGTCCGCAACCCTCTTTGGGAATAGGTGGTAACACCGCCACCGTGCGATTGACCATAGTCCACAGATATTCAGCCGTGGTCAAAAACTCTACGTCGCCTTTTACCATTAAATTCTATAATACCGTAGAAAACTTTCAGAAATTCTAGAAATATTACTGTCTCATCTAGTTGACTGTAAAACGTCGGTAGTTTGAACGCTCCCTCTAGCAGCCAACCGACCTCAAAGGCGGGCAAATTAAATTTGGAATCGCCGCTTTGGCGCCACAACTCAAGACGTTCCCTAATTGGTTTAGAGGAGGCAAGATGGCCGTCTTCGTTGCCATGGCAACGCAACGTCTTGGAGGGTTCTCGGCGCTACTATGTGTGCGGAAGTCACTCACACTTGGGAAGTAAACAGGGAACCGCTAGGGGTCTCTCAATCTCAAGAAAACGGGACTGAGTTCCATATCTGAGATAACGTAACAAAATTCAAGTCGGTTAGAAATATTTCTACCCAAAGGCATAAAAAAACAAAATCAACAAAAAAAGTCTGTTAAATCTTTTTTTTTCATATTTTGACCCATGTTCTATGGGAAAAGTTGTTCAGTTTCATGAGTACCTTGACCTCCTTTCGGCTTTTTAAATGCTTTTTAAGGTGCCCACAGACGTGGGCTATAAATCGCTAGTGATGTTGCCGTTCGATAGATCAAAGACAATAGATTCCAGTAAACTGCCATGCCAGATATATTAAAAACTTGTTATTTTTGCACGTTTCATTCCTTTTATTATTCTACTCATCGAGTTATTTGAAAATATACGTCTTTAGGTTTTTTTGGAGCTGTAGATCTTTTATTATGATTTATTTCAAAAAACTTTGTCGATGATTGAGAAATATATTTACCACAACACTGGCATAATATCTATAGCTACGTCTGCAGGCACCTTGAGACCTTTTCTGTTACTCCCTTCCCTACCTACAAAAACGTACAATTTTTTTTAGGCATATAAGCATTTTCTATTGAAACCTCTTTAAGACATTATAATTGATACATTAGTACTTCTAAAAGGACTCCGGGCGTTAACACAGAACAACTTCATCGCATACAATAGTGTTCACAAGAATGTGCGAGACGAAAGTTTTGATCTAATTATTTTGGAAGTTTGTACCTTCTCGTTTGTTGAAGTTGGGTATAAGTTAGGAACAATTAGAAAATTTAATTGCCTAACTTCTACATTGATAGATAGATATCTATTAAGTAAAGAATGAAGGATAGGAAAAGAGAAGACGGATAAAACTCAGTGTCTCAAAAATGGAATAGTAACGTAACAGAATAGAAGAGCAGTACCTACCCAAAGATACTTTCCATTATAGTCCAGAAAAAAAGATGATTGACATTCCGAAGTGTAAAAAGGAGCGCAAAAAGAGATGGAGCCTTTCTAAAGTGACCTAAAAACTGATGAGTGATGAGAGTGACTTTTTTTGTATCTCTGACAGGTTGACAGCTGGGTTGTATAGTGCCATCCCTTTCGTACTTACGGGGAGACCCACCTCTCTGCTGCTGCTGTTTCCGCAGTTGCTTCTTGTGCTTCATCCGCCAGTTCTGGAACCAGGTCTTGACTTGCATCTCTGACAGGTTCACAGCTTGTATAGCGCCGTCTCTCTCGCACCTATAGGGAGACCCACCTCTCTGCTGCTGCTGTTTCCTAAGCTGCTTCTTGTGCTTCATCCGTCGGTTCTGGAACCAGGTCTTGACTTGCATCTCTGACAGGTTGTATAGCGCCGTCTCTCTCGCACCTATGGGGAGACCCACCTCTCTGCTGCAGCTGTTTCCGCAGCTGTTTCTTGTGCTTCATCCGTCGGTTCTGGAACCAGGTCTTGACTTGCGTCTCTGACAGGTTGACAGCTAGTATAGCGCCGTCCCTCTCGCACCTATAGGGAGACCCACCTCTCTGCTGCTGCTGTTTTCTAAGCTGTTTCTTGTGCTTCATCCGTCGGTTCTGGAACCAGGTCTTAACTTGCGTCTCTGACAGGTTGACAGCTGTCCCTCTCACACAGATTGACAGCTCGTATAGCACCGTCTCTCTCGCACCTATAGGGAGACCCACCTCTCTGCTGCTGCTGTTTCCGCAGCTGCTTCTTGTGTTTTATCCGTCGGTTCTGGAACCAGGTCTTGACTTGCGTCTCTGACAGGTTGACAGCTTGTATAGCGCCGTCTCTCTCACACCTATGGGGAGACCCACCTCTCTGATGCTGCTGCTTCCTTAACTGCTTCATATGTTTCATCCGTCGGTTCTGGAACCCGGTCTTGACTTGCGTCTCTGAGAGGTTGACAGCTTCTCACGCTCGAGGTTTGTATATGGCCATCTCTCTCGCACCCATAGGGAGACCCACCTCTCTGCTGCTGTTGTTTCCGCAGCTGCTTCTTGTGCTTCATTCGTCGGTTCTGGAACCAGGTCTTGACCTGCGTCTCAGACAGGTTGAGAGCGCCCGCCAGCTCCACTCGCTCGGGCGTTGACAGGTACCGTTGTGACTCGAAACGCTTTTCCAGGCCTGGGGAGAATAGAATAGAATAGAAATTCTTTATTCGCTCAAAATGTCGTGCAGCAGGAAACAAGGTCTTAAAAATATTGGTATCACATATTTTACCAGAATCTGGCACGCAAAAAGTACACTGGAGAAAATGCACTGATTAAAACATTTTCCTTGTTTTGTTTCTTTAAAACTTGGAATAAAGTTCATTGAACCCTCCACAGAATACCTATGACATGGATGTAGAAGATGTGTTCTTTATGCATACGTAATTATAAGTGTTCAACTTTTATTTGTATGCGGATAACATTCGTTGTTCGTTTAATAATTTAGCATTCGCACGTTTTGCTTTACTAATGACATTTTTACTTGTGTTAGATTGTGAACATCTTATTTGAAAAAATTGTCATAAACTGAAGTATGCAGTGCAGGTCGTAAACTGAAATGTAAAATGTTTATTCCGACCCCTTTATATAAGTGATCTGGGATTCCGACGGAGTGAACAGCGTACGAAACTAGGGGCCTTCTAGAATGTCTCGAAAATAGATGTCTGGCTTTCTAGCGTGTCCCGGAAATAGAAGGGGTTGTTCAGAAGTGTCCGAAAAATAGAAGAGGGATGTCCATAAGTGTTCCGAAGATAGAAGATGGATGTTACTTATTTATAAGCACAATTATAACTAGGTACCTACCAGTGGCGAAGGGTCCATACATGTTGATTCCCATAGTTTTCTCTTCGATTCGTTGAAATTCGTCACCCTTCGCCACTGCTAGGTGCCGACCTACTATAAAACGGGATTTACCTGTGAGTTGGGGGTCAGAGAAAACCGTCCTGGCTTTCCGCCGCCGGCAGTGCTTCAGCGCTGATAGAGACAGTTCCGACGGGGTGAACAGTTCACAAAACTTCTAGAATGTCCCGAAAATAGAAGTGTGGCTTTCTAGAGTGTACCAAAAATAGAAGTGTGGATTTCTAGAATGTCCCGAAAATAGAAATGAGGCCTTCTAGAGTTTCCCAAAAACAGAAGAACATTAATATACCTATTATAAAAGTCACCTATGAGTTGGGGGTCAGAGAACACCGTCCGTGCTTTCCGCCGCCGGCAGTGCTTCAGTGCAGATAGAGACAGTTCCGACCGGGACGAAACTAGGGGCCTTCTAGAATGTCCCAGAAATAGAAATGTGGCTTTCTAGAGTGTCCCGAAAATAGGAGTCTGGCTTTCTAGTGTGTCCCGAGAATAGAAGGGGTCGTTCAAAAGTGTCCCGAAAAAAGAGGATTAGATACTAAGTATTAAAGTTACCTGTGAGTTGAGGGTCAGAGAACACCGTCCGTGCTTTCCGCCGCCGGCAGTGCTTCAGCGCTGATAGAGACAGCTCCGACGGGGTGAACAGTTCACGAAACTTCTAGAATGTCCCGAAAATAGAAGTGTGGCTTTCTAGAGTGTCCCGAAAATAGAAGTGTGGCTTTCTAGCGTGTCCCGAGAATAGAAGAGGTCGTTCAAAAGTGTCCCGAAAAAAGAGGATTAGATACTATTAAAATTACCTGTGAGTTGAGGGTCAGAAAACACCGTCCTGGCTTTCCGCCGTCGGCAGTGCTTCAGCGCTGATAAAGACAGTTCCGACGGGGTGAATAGCGCGTGGTACGGGACTCCTGCAATAACAAGCATTATTGTTAAAAAAGTTGGTAATTATCAGTACTATACTCGTAGTTCGACAACTTCGTGCGCGACCTCTGTGCGGGGCACAGACGGTGGGGGGGAAGGTCGCACGTCATTATATGATAAGTATAGGTACTACCGGGAGTAACAAAAACGGTAATTTTAACAAAACGAAAGGAGGTGACTCATGAAACTAACACATTGGGACATGGGTTACCATAGTACTGTTATATATTCTGCGCATGGGTCGACATATGAAAATAAATTTTGACCTTCCATACAAAATAGCCGGTCAGCTAATTGATTTATTATGGGAAGTCCATTTTTTGATGTTCCGTGGGAATGTTGTTCAGTCTCATGAGTACCTCGACCTAATTTCGGTTTGTTATACCCTTTTTGTTACTCGTTCTAATTATTTACAGTCTGGTTAGGACATTGCAGGCCGAACCACCTGATTGTCCGAAAAGAAAGATAGTTCCGTGCTTCGGAGGGCACGTCAAGCCGTCGGTCTCGGTCTATGAGTATCTAATTAGACAGCGGCCGCTACACAGCAATGTCAGAGGCCTGATACTTGTAATAGGCGGTTGTAAAACTGATACCAGGGTTTATCGGGTTTTTGGACGACTCGGTGTCCCACGCGAAGATAAAGAGAGAGATTACCTTTACAGCCACAACAGTCTACTGCTGGACATGGGCCACCCCCGTATTGGGGGGTATTGCCATACTCACCACGCTTGGCAGGCGGATTGGTGAGCGCAGTGCAAGATGTTTAACTCACAGGGAACGCTGCTGCCCATTCCCTGGATAATTATCCCTTAGTCGCTTTTTACGACACCCACGGGTAGAATTGGGGTGATGCTATTCTAGGCCGGCATCACACGGCAGAGAGAGATTAAATAACATAAACCTTAATGTAGTAATTTCAAAGTTATATTCGCGTTTAAAATCAGCCATTTTGAATTTATGCGCCAAACGCGAGGGAAGCACGGAAGTGCCCTCGCCAAGTCGAGAAAAAAGCGGAATGCCATACTTACATAAAATATACTGGGTGTTACAAAACAACCAATAAAGCTGAAAGGAGGTCAAGGTACTCGTCAAACTGAACAACTTTCCCCATGGAACATGGGTTGAAAAATGAAAATAAAATTTGGACCTCCCATACAAAATGAACTCAATTTGTATGGGAGTTTTTATGGGTTGTTTTGTAACACGTTGTATTTTTCACAAGCTCCTGCTGTTTTTTTTATAAGGCCATCTTTGACCGCCTTTGGATGAATGAAACTAGACTCTCAATGGTTTACTTAGTGGTAAATTCTTTCAATCGATTTCAAGCTAGTCAAACTTTCAAGATTTTGTCAATGACCATTCATCAAAATTCTTAGCCATTTCTATTCTATTTAAATAGCAGACATAAAAACTTTTATAAAATGTAATAAATCTTATTAAGGTTGATACTATTTATAATTCTTTAAAATACAAATTCAATGTGTGAAAAATATAATAATTTTGCTATGATGGTCCAGTTGTCATAAGAGACTTAATTTAGTTAATGTAAAGAAAAGGTTTTTCTTTCACATTTCGTTACGGTTTCCTGTACTCGCTAAATATTAATAATAATATTCTAGATAGTCGCTTCTAGCATTTCTCTATCCGTCTGTCTGGCTATCGTGAAAGCTAACTCCTCCTAAGCCACGTAACGGATTTTGATGAGGTTATGAAAAAGAAAATGTTTTAAATGTACCTATAACACATATCGGAAAAACATTTTTTTCCCGCGGGAAAATGAGTTGCAGCGGGTAGCGCCGCTGTCGGGCCGCTGTAAACTAATAAAAGCCGACCGCACAGGGCAAGCAAGAGAACTTAGTTAAAATTTTATCAATCACTTTATCACCACCTAACCACAAGCTAAAACTAAGTTACATTTTGCCTCGAGCGTGGTGAAAAATCTTTTGAAAATACGCGAAATAAAAAATTAAGATCTTCATTCCTTTTTGTGTGGGACACGCACGGAGTCGTCCAACGACCCGATGAACCTTCAAAGTTTTTCAACCGCCTAATATGCATTTGAAATGCTTGTATGACGACTGCCGTTTACGTTATCTATCATAGAGAGCAACCGAGATCGACCGCTTGAAGCGCCCTACAAAGCACGGAACCATCATTCTTTTCGGACTAAATTAGGTGGTGCAGCCGGTGCAAGCCATGGGGTGCCAGCTTAGAATAGCATCATCCCATTACTACCCGTCGTAAAAGACGACTAAGGGATTGATCCAAGGAATGGGCAGCAGCGTTCCCTGTGAATATCTTCAACACCTTGCACTGCACTCGCCAATCTGCCTGGCAAGCATGACCAGTAGTGGACTTTTGTGGCTGTAATAGTAGGTGGTGCAGCTGCAATGTCAGCCGGACTAATGCCAACTTTGATAGTACCCTATCGAGAATTGAAGCCGTAATCTTACGTCACTGGTAGTCGCTCTATACTGCGCCACATCGACCGTCAAAATGGAGATGTAATTTATTTTGCTTTAACTTTACCAATTTAAGTACCTACCTATTTAGTTTAAGTCCGACGACCAAGATCTACCACTTCTTTTAAGTCATTTTTAGATAATTACTTTTTATCAGTATTTATTTATGGGGAATTGGACATCTTTTATTATTTTTTCTTACAAATATAACTAACACACCCTTTAACAGCCGATGTGGCGCAGTGGTGAGTGAGTATGACTGCCTGCCACGCAGAAGGTTCCGGGGTCAATTCCCGGTGGGGTCACTCACAAAGTCGATATTTATCACTTTGTGAATTTGTTCCCAGTCTGGTTAGGACATTGCAGGCTGAACCACCTGATTGTCCGCAAGTAAGATGGTTCCGTGCTTCGGGGATGGGTACGTTAAGCCGTCGGTCCCGGTTGCTGTCTATGATGGCGGTCGTTACACAACCATGTCAGAGGCCTGCTACTTGCAGTAGGCGGTTGAAAAACTCTGACGCCAGGGTTCATCGGGTCGTTGAACGACTCGGTATCCCACACGAAAAAAGAGAGATCCTGAAAATATTTGCACTGAATTTAATATGACCTTGTACTGCATACTTAAACATTTAACAAGAAATTAATTTAAAATGAATTATTGCATTGACGCAGGTAGACATAATGACTAAAATTTATATTTGTACAAGTGAAACCTACTTACTTGTGCATACTTTTGCAAAATAATAGCAATGTACCAAAAATAGGTACAATAAAACTGTTTTCAATTCCAAAGCTGTCAATAGGAAACTGTTACTTAAGGATCCGTACCTAAACAATAAAACCCATAGGTATAGCATTAGGTAGGTACCTACTTTGTTTTTTATTTTTACTTTGCTATATGTTTATCGGTCCCGGGACCGGCAAAAACTACACCTAACTACTTGGTGGGGAGCGAGGGCTCACCCGGATACCCCTACTTTGTTAAGCGTCTGTCCGTCATATTGCAGTAAATTCAATAAGATATCGGAATTCATAAAAAAAAACGGCCAAGACCGTGTCAGACACGCCCACAAATAGGGTTTCGTAGTCAACGTTTAAATATCAGGTTTTTCAGCATTACAAACTTAATTTTGTTGCTGGTTTGTTAGCAGCAGTATGATGACCAACCGCAAATAGAAAAACTCAATTTTTTCCGAAACCTTTGAGGGTACAATATCCGTTATAGTTTTCTTTGTAACTTCAGGTTGTAAGCTATATTCCATATTTATTTCAAATTTTTAGCGTTAATACTTTAGAAGTTACAGCTGGAACAAATTATGGGTCAAAAACGCCCTTTTTAAAAGCAAATATCTCGTGACAGAAACATTTTAGTGACTTTGTTTCAAACAAACTTCACCTTAGTTTTAAAAGACCTATTCAACGATACCCTACTCAATATTACAGAAGAAAAAAAAATTTTTTGCCCCCTTTCACTTACTTGTATGGGAGGTGGTCCAAAAAACATTTAATATATTTTTTTCTTCACATTTCTATATTTGGGTCAACACGATCTATCTTCTCACCAAATGATCCCGGACCTAAAGTATGGAAAAAGTGGTTTCAGTTAAATCGGATGAAATTTTGGTATGTTATAGGTTTCGATCATCTGAACAAAAGATTATATGGGACCAAACTCCTAGGTTTAATGGTTTTCGAAATAAAAGCGTTATATCGTTTTAATCATTACTTACGCGGTTGCACCACTCCACCCCGCGCGGAGTGTTATACGAAGTGCGACGGTACTCTAGACCGACGCACTGATGTGCGACAGTACTTTAGCCCGACGGATTGAAGTGCGAAAGTACTCTTGCTCTACGCACGCTAGTGCAAATGTTCTCTAGCCCGACGAACACTGGTGCGATATTGCTAAAGTGCGAATAATCTTGACTGTGACAGGGTGGGGCATTGTGGAACAGGGTGGAGCAAGGTCAGACAGGGTGGGGTAAGGTCAGACAGAAGTTGGGACAGGGTGGGGCAACGTTGGATAAGATGGGGCATAGTGGGACAATGTGGGGCAGGATGGGTCAATGTAGGAGATGGTGGGGCAAGGTGCCGCGTTGTTGATCTTGCCTCACCCTGACCCACCTTGCCTCACCATGCCCCACCTTGCCCCACTATGCCCCACCTTGCACTACCTTGTCCCGCCTTGCCTCACCCTTCCCACCTTGCCCCACCATGCCCCACCTTGTCCCACCTAGCCCCGCCATTGTCCCTCCGTACTCCATCCGGCCCCGCCTTGTCCCACCTTGCCCCATCCTGTCAAACCTTGGCGCACCATGGCCCACCTTACCTCACTCTACTCCACCTTACCACACCTATTACTTGCAACTTGGGCAACCACTTTTTGCTGCGAATTAGTTTATCTGACACACTGGACAGTTTGCGAATTAGTCACAATACGCCCAAATGAAGAACTGATCTTTTTACTTTTTGCAACACTACGCAACAGGCCCTTTGCGTTGCGTACGCAGCTGATATCCGTAGCCCGGCCTGACAGGGGTGCACGAACGTGATCACGTGCGTGATTACGTGCACTAGCTATACAGCATACTCTGGCGGTCTGTCCTGCCCTAATGAAATAATTAAACGTAATTATTTCGAAAACCATTATACTTGCGAGTTTGGCATGATAGTACAGGGTGGGGCAAGGTGGAAAAAAATGGGGCAGGGTGGGACAAGGTGGGGCAAGTTGGGGCAAGGTGGGTCAAGGTAAGGCAAGATCAACAACGCGGCACCTTGTCCTATCCTGTCACACGTTGACCCATCCTGCCCCACCTTTCTCAACCATGCCTCACCCTGTCCCACCTTGCCCTACCATGCCCCACCTTGCCAACACTCCGCGCGTCGTGGAGTGGTGCAACCGCGTACATAATGATTAAAACGAAATATCGCGATTATTTCGAAAACCATTAAACCTAGGAGTTTGGTCCCATATAATCTTTAGTTCAGATGATCAAAACCTATAACATACCAAAATTTCATCCGATTTAACTGAAACCACTTTTTCCATACTTTAGGTCCGGGATCATTTCATGTCGATAGCTCTAAAACTGACGAAGATATGAGGGCGCGGCATACAGACAGACAGACAGACAGACAGACATGACGAAACTATAAGGGTTTCTAGTAGACTACGAAACCCTAAAAAACTGTGAAGATTGTTTTGTACCTACAATCGGCTGTCCTAAGTAAATAAATATAATTATAAAACTTAGTCAAATCATTGACTTGAACTCAAAATCATTAGAGCGAGCTTAGTTACGGAATTTAAATTATAAAATGTTACTGAGCCCTCGGTGGGCGTGTCCAAATAGCACTTATCCGACAAATTCTCTGTCTTTCTTCGTTTGGGACACCGAGGCGTTCAACAACCCGATGTACCCTGGTGTCAGAGTTTTTCAACCGCCTACTGCAGGTAGTAGACCTGTGACATGGTTGTGTAATGACCGCCATCATAGACAGCAACCGGGACCGACGGCTTAACGTGTCCATCCTAAGCACGGAACCATCTTGCTTTTTGACAGATTATACTTAGATAAGGAAAACTGTTATAATAAATTGAATAAATACTCAAAACGGATATATTTCAGCTCTTCTGTAACAATAGTAATAAATTGCATCAATGTTAGTTCAGGTGATGTAGATACCTATGGTATATAAAGGAGCCAAAATCTAGGTAATATCACCAGTATCTCTTGATCTGAAGACCCAACAACCCAAACTCAAAATGAAATTCTCCGCTGTCATCTTGGTAAGAGTCACTTTAATGAAAATATTTATAAATATTAAATTTACACATATTATTATTAAAGGATAAACCCAATGCAATAATGTATTTAGGTAATCATATCGTAATTGGTAAAATTAAAATGATTAGCTTCATGTGTATTCCACAACGGGCTGACAATCTGTCACTAAAGAGACCAGATTTTTATAGACGTATTGTTCTGCCTACCCCGCAAGGGATACAGGCATGATAAGTGTATGACGTAAATATGCAGAAGGCACAGGACAGATGGCGAGAAAAAAAAGAGGCCTATACTCAGCAGTGCGTAATAGATATGATGATGATGATTGTGTAGGTAGGTATGTATGTATGTATAAATGGTTTACAAAAGCCAAGAGTTTTAGGCAGACTCTGGGATGCCTTTAATTTTAAGTTCTAATTAGTTTGCTTTTCTACTAATAGAATGTTATAAGATCTAATCGAGAAAATCGCAATTGTCTAATGAACTTGGCACCATTTTACATATCAATTTATACTAAAGTTTTGGTGGATGTATGTATGCTTTTTGTATAAATCATCACTCAAAAGTTATAGTGTCGAAATGAATACAAATACAATAGAAAACTAGTTTTTTTTACTACCGAACTCTATAAGGTCCTATTAAATTCACTGCAAATATTTTCAGGGTATGTTCTACACGTGAAACTGAACAACTTTCCTTAGTAACATTTATCCGAAATATGAAAAAAAAAATTTGGACCTGCCATACAAATTGACCTAAACTGACACATATTTTGGACATTTTTGTATAGGAGGTCTAAAATATTTTTTCATATTTCGGAAAATGTAACTAAAAAAGTTATTCAGTTTCACAAAAGAACATACCCTAAAAATATTTGCAGTGAATTTAATAGGACCTTATATAGCGCTAACCAAGCGCTAACGGGCGCTTCGTGTGTTTCTTGCTGTAGAATGACAGGTGTCATCTTTTTGACAGGCTCTCGCTGCCATCATCGCCGCTGCTTTCGCGACACCATTAGACGTTCCTGTAGTTGGTGGCTTGGTTGGTGGTAAGAATGTATTGCTTTGTCTTGTAGTGTCAGATTAGAATAGCATCACCCCATATCATTCCCGTCGGTGTCGTAAGAAGACGGATTTGAGGGTTTATGAGTATTACAATTTTAGGCGACAGGCTGACAACCGGTCACTATGGTGATACACAGTCTTGGACGGAAGATGAGTTGCTCGAAGTACACAGTCTTCTGAATCACTCTCAAACTTTTGTCAGACTTGGTGTAACTGGCTATGTTATAGCCGTTTACGCTCTGCCTAACCCGCAAGGGATATAGGTGTGATATATGTATGTACGTGCCTATGTTGTTACATGTTTTTCTCAACTTTTTTCTTTTTTTCTGTTTAGGTGTGACCAAAGATATTCCAGTTGTGTCAGGACTGAAGTTGTAAACCGGTAGGTACCAATTTTAGACGAGAACAAGTAGATGACGTGTTATAAAACAAAAAACCCGACTGCGGTAATTTTAAAGCAGTATTTTGCTGTAAAAATCCGCCATCTTGAATATATAATTTTTTTATGTAGCCTGTGTCACTTGCGCTGCTGAGCTGAGACGAATCTAACGTCACCTCATATGTCAAAATCTAACTATCCGTTTGGGCTGTAGCCCGTGAAAAAGAATTTTCTTGTCCACATACATACATACATACTCTCGAAAAACATAACCCTCCTTCTGAAGCAGTCGGGTAAAAATAAGTAACGTCCGTTTTTGGTCTGTTATTTTTGCGCAGCGTCATCGCATGCGTTGGGGAAATGCTATTTCATGTTTATTGACATAAACCGTATTTCGTGACGTATGATCCTAACCTATGCGTTACGCAACTTACGCAGCGTAAAATAAAGCAAAAACGGACGTTACATGTTTTTCTTGCCTTAGCAAACATATTTTTCAAAAGCATTGTAACGATCTTCATTAATTAAAAATGTTTTTCAAAAAACTTATTTCTGACTTCCGATGTATGTAGCGCAGTGGTAGAGCGACCGCAGAAGGTTCCGGGTTCGATTCCCGGCGGATCACTCACAATCATTTTGTGAAAAACACGCTCTAGACAAACACAACCCTTCTTCTGAGGCAGTCGGTTAATAAATATTGTTCTCATAAATGAAATAACAAATTGAAAACATTTCAAACATCGACCGGGAATCGAAGCCGGGGTCGGTGGGGTACCGTCCCACTGCTCTGCCACTGAAGTATCGACGCACCGGTTGATCCTTGCCAATTTTCCAATCTCTTGAAGCGACATACTAGGTAGTATAAGTATTTACGCCTTTAGTAGGTACCTGGTTAGTGCAAATTACAGTAGGAATTCAAACTATATGATGATGCTATTGAAGAAGCTATTTTTTGATTATTTTTATTAATTTATTTTTTCCATTTTTTGGAAGTCTTGCAAAATTTTTCCACTGCAGGCAGGATTTGAACCTGCAATTATAGGTCCCCGGGAAGGGATATACTTGCTTAATTCGCAGGCTAGGATAGAACCGCGGTAGCCCAGTTGGTAGTGGCGTCGGCAGTACAGATGCCGAGGGCCGCAGGTTCAAATCCTGCCTGCTGTAGAATTTTTTCTAGAAATCGTACCTATACCTACCTAACACAGGAAGTGTCTCAAAAGGTAGGTACCCATTCAATCCTTATTTTCACAAATAATGTTTCCTTTCAGATGACCCTGAATCTTCGTACCAGCCAATAGGTATTGCTTTAATATCACACTAGCAGTACCTATTAGCGGGTAGATGGCCCAACCGACGACCAACGCGTACCACCACCATCGACAGTCCTCTGCTGGACATAGCCACCGGAAACACATGTAGGAGCTAAATGCGATTGACGTTGTAGTAAGAGACTTTGTTACTGCAACGTCAATCGTATTTAGTTCTTATAAGTATAAACAAGCAGTAACCATAAGCGGGGAGACAGAAGACTACAGAATCCACAGCCACATCTGTCCACTGCTGGACAACGAATGCTGTCAAGCAAACCTAGGAACACATAAATAAGACCCCGCACACTAAAACTAGGCAAAATTTTTCTAATACTGCTTGTTCTTCACAGTTTTTTTTTAATTTTCATATAATCGCTCATTATATTTTTGATCCTAACATCCGTGCCAACTTTAGACAAGAGATTTTTGTAATTGTGTAAACTGTAATATACAGATTTCAGTCATAAACTTGTTGTTTTATTTCCAAAATATTGCTTTTTTATAATCCACTTTGCCGCATAGTAGACTGGTGAATGAATGATTCTAGCTGGAAGAAATGTTTCTAATAGAAGTTGTTCAGTTTTGTGAGTAGGTCACGTCCTTCAAATATTTGTACTTAATTAAAAACCTTATAAAAGGGGTTTTAGACTTACGGAGTCACCGTCCTGCGAATGAGGAGAGTCCTAGTAGAGTCTGACTGACTAAACCCTAATTAAAATTATAAGACATTATAACGGGTTTTAACTCACGGTAGGGATATATCGAGCACCCAATATTTCGGCGATGTTGCAATCGCCATGATCACGGGTAAACTGGAGCGGCTGCGGGTGACGGCTAAGGGCAAACATATTTGTCTACCCTCATTCTACTGCGTTTTTTCGGAACACTTTGGTCACCGATAGTGACCCTCCCTACCGTGAGTTAAAACCCGTTATAATGTCTTATAGTTTTAGTGATGATAACCATGGAATCATAAACCCTTATTGTCCTCTCCATCGCTACCTGGCGGCGTGTCCGAGCTGCACCGTCTTACAACAGCGGCCGAAGAGTGGCTAAAAACCTAAACATGAATATACAGAATCCATCGCAGAGAAACGCCATACGATATGATGAGATGATATTAATAAACCTATAAGTACCTACGCACAGGTAACGGATCCTTTATCATAAAATACAGCGAGAAATTCTTGCTTTGTGGCGTTTGCATTATGATTTCGCCAGTGTCAAGTTGGTATTGCTTAGTTTCAGTTTGTTTTTAATGGCGTTTATCACGGATTATTGTGATTTCGCCAGTGCCGAGTTTATTACGATGAACTTTGACTAGAAAATTAGAGTCTGGCCAGCGAGTCTTTGGACACGGAAATGGCGCCAATTTTGAAAATCTTTCACATGTCAACACTGAAAAACTACAATAAAACAATTTTGATACTTACTATTTTTTTTGTTTTCTGCTCTATAGTTTGTGTTTACCTTGCCTACCGGTATGTATGTATGATGTATCTACCGGGAGTAACAGAAAGGGTATAACAAGCCGAAAGGAGGTCAAGGTACTCATGAAACTGAACAACTTTCCCCATGAAACATGGGTCGATATATGAAAAAAATATTTGGACCTCCATTACAAAATCGCAGATCAGCTGATTGATTTACTCTGAGAGGTCCAAATTTTTTTTCATATTTCGTCTCATGTTCCATGGGGAAAGTTGTTCAGTTTCATGAGTACCTTGACCTCCTTTTGGCTTGTTATACCCTTTCTGTTACTCCCGGTAGATATGTCGAAGTCAATATGTAAGATTCTGGCGTTTACATAATCACGCGTCCGTATACAGACGAAAAGCAGTATACAAATTGACGGCACGATATCCGGCAATATGAAGGTGAAATAAACGTCACTTAAACGTCCACGTGGTGAGTAAGTAAGTACTTATGTTAGGATGACCATGAGTTTGTTTGTGTATTATTTACTTGAGTATCTTTGACGATCACATCTAAACTATTTTGATAGATATGTATAATCACAGCACGCTTTATAAGTTTAGGTTGATGAATAATGTGTACGTAACATGTGTAAGTATGTGTACCGCCAAAAAAACGACCTTTTGCCGTATGGCATAATGCCCGGCGATATGTACGAACTAGTACTGAATTCCGCCACGTTGGCGCTGTAATCGCAAAATAATAAATATGGCGTACAGTAAAGTAGTAACAGTGCAGGAGGTGTAAACGGAAATCTTGTAAATAAAATTACTATGTTACCAGTGACAATAAGAGATTAAGGAGAAATTTAGTTCAGAACTTTTAAAAAGTATTATGGAACTCGTAAGGCATTGGTTAGAACCCCGTGGACGAACCAGAAATTTTTCGAGGTTAAAAAAAGTGGTAGGACGTCCATGGCCACGGATATTCGGCGGACTAGGGACGAGTATTAGGTAGGTACTGGTACTCTCGCTACGTCGTAATGAACATTGCTGTGCAGGATTACTTAATTACAAAAAAGTACAATTATTGTAGTCCGACAGTACGCACTTTGGAGGACTACTTCGATATACTAAATGAAATTGACGAAAGTTGCGGGCACGGTGGACAAGATTTTTTTGTATCTATTGTATCAATTGAAGGATCGATTTATGATTAAGTATAAGAAAAGCGATGGACTTGTTTGTGTCGCTTTGTCCTTTATGCGAATTAAAAATGAAAATGGCTAAGAAGTGCGTCGTCACTAAACCAATCATATCATCAGATTTGAATCAACGGTTAAGGACAGGTTAATTATTCGAGTTAATAAGCTGAAGCGGCAAAGAGCAGGGCCACATTGCTCGAAGGACTGATAATCGGTGGAGCAGAGGAATTCTCGAGTGGAGATCACGTACCGGGAGGCGCAGACGATCTGGTCAAGTCCGCGGGGAAATGCTGGATGCAGGCCGCTTCTAATCGGACAAAGTGGAAATATTTAGGGAGGCCTATGGTCAGCAGTATAAGTCCTATGGCTGATATGATGATGATGATGGTGATGCATTATTTTCACACAGCCCTGTTTTCCTTAAGAACTTTTATTTAGCAAAAATATCAGATCACTCATCAACACAACTTAAATCATGATGTAAAAAAGTAAGGTTTAACTTACATAGATATTTACAATCATAGCACTTTAACGAGCTATGATTGTAAATATATCTATCAAACAGTCTAAAAGATACTTAAGTAAATAATATGTAAATGAATAAACATCGTTGTTTTTTTTTCTTAATCATGGTCACCCTAATATGATCACCACGTTGACGTTTAAGCAACGATCATTTCAAAGTCATATTGCCGGATGTCGTGCCGACAATTTGTATACTGCTTTTCGTCTGTAGGGTGACCTGTTCATCAATGAGCCACCTTTTTTTCAGAGTCTCGTAACTTTTTTATTTTTCATCCTATAGTTAGGAAATTTTGCTGTTAGATAGGCAATTTTATAAGGTATCATTTGTCCTTAGACAGTTTTCGAATAACTATGATAGATTTTTCAGGAAAATGGTTTTTCGAAAAAATGGGAATTGGCTCATTGAGTACAAGGTATGGTTCTCAATGAGTCAGTCATTAGCATCAGAGTAGCTAAAAGGTTTACTTTTAAAATTTGGGTTAAATTATTGAATAAAATAGAAAGCATTTTGAATACAAGTATTTAAAACGGTAACATTTTGTTAATAATATTTTTTTTGTTGAACTGAAACAAATTAATATGTTAAAAATTATTAAAACGTAAGCTTTATTTTGTTTACCTTAGCATCTCAGTTTATAAACTGCCTTTTGTTAACAATAATTTATAATCATATTGCCATTTTTTGACAATATTTTTTTTATCATACAATAATATTAGGCTCATAGTGTACCACATAGATTTGGCTCATTGTCGAACAAGGCAGTCATTTTGACAAAATGATTAAATTTTCAGGACAAAAATATTACCAACCAAAGTATTATAAACGTAATTAGACTGCGAAATATAAGCTTAGTGTCTCGAAATATTAACAATATGCTTATATGTTACTACAAAAATTTAAAAAAGTTCTGAACATAATTTTTTTGTATCACTTTTTTGGGGGAAAACCCAATAAAGTTGCATTAAAAGTGTATCTCAAGTGCTACTCTCCAGGAAACTGGGGTGGCGGGAGGTGATGAAAAGACACGTTTGTACCTGTTTTTGCACAATCAGGCAAGGTCGCGTTTCAGAAATATTGGCAAGACTCAATGTGTACCACTGGCTCATTGATGAACAGGTGACTTTATACGAACGGGTCATTATGTAAGCGTCAGAATCTTACATATTGACTTCGACACATACATACCGGTAGGCAAGGTAAACACAAACTAAAGAGCAGAAAACAAAAAAATAGTAAGTATCAAAATTGTTTTATTGTAGTTTTTCAGTTTTAACATGTTGCCATTTGAAATATTTGAATTATTTGACGTCCAAAGACTCGCTAGCCAGACTCTAGCATACTTACTGGGTCATTCTTCAAAGGGTCGAAAATTTCGGTCACAGGGTTGTAAATGCTAAACTATACAAGTTTGGACATATCGATCGATTGGACATGATTTACCACTTCAATACCTATGTGGAATCGATTAAAAAGTCTTATTTTATATTCACTTAGTATTTCAAAACCTAGTCTAAAAGTTGAAAACGGGAGGATTTTTGGTGTTCTCCGCGTGTCACACCTCGCACTAACTTTTTACAAATTATGATTTTACTACTTTTCTTATGTTTTGTACGTGTCTATTGTATATCAAAATAATCGTCATAAAGCAATATATTAGGTGAATGATGAAGAAAATATGTAATGCGTTTAATTTTAAAAATAAACCCGAATATGTATCGGTCACACGATTTCGGACAGTTAGCCCAAGCGTGGTAAAATCGGTCATAACTTCTAAGATTATAACCTTATCCAGCTGAGATTTTGTTCCTCAAATTATTATGATATGCTTCAATAATCAAGCAGAGTGAATGGGCACCTCAGTGCCCAGAACTAAAAATATTTCCAAAAATAAGGGCTGACACAAGTTTTACTACCCTTGCATGTAAGTTACGTAGCTTCAAATTTCTTCTAGAAGTAATACTCTTAGAGATTCGTCTTTTACAGGGTTGATTTGTAATATAGTCGGGACTATTGGTCTATAATTTTATTTAGATTCAATAAAAGATGGCCGAGTTATTATCAAAAATACTCTGTTTTTGTAATCTGCGTGGAGTAATTTGCGTGGCTAAATACCCACGCAGCTTACAATTCTTCCCACGCAGATTACACAATGGTTCTAAGAGTTAAAAAAAGGTTGAAATAACCATTTTAAATACTATTATTTTACCTAATATTAATTAAAAAACACATGAAAAGAATTCTTTTGGCAAATATCATCAAGTTTTTGGGTTTTCATATCGTTATACTTGGACATAGAATTTTTACCAATTTTGATGGATTTGAGTGCATGTTTTGTCAAAACATACTGGATGTTGGCTCTATTCAACCACCTAACTATGTCTCGCAGCATTTTTTCGATGCCAGTGATCGTTGTCTCATAGGCTTGATGTGTATTTTGAGGCCAAAAGTCAAAACTGTAAGGTAGATCCGGTAATATACCAGCGACTGTATTGAGACATAGTGCTCCTGATTTATCTCTTGTGCTGACAATCTTGCTAAATTTATCTGCGCATGCACTACCTATTTCTACAGAAGTACAATGCCAAAGCCCCCTTAACTTGCTGATGTAGGTATCATTTGTTCATAAACAGGGCGATAGCGTTAACTCAATTTACTGTTACGTCATGGTGAGGAAGAAGGTCTCCATCAGACGCGTGTCATATAAGTCTAATGTGCAGAAACTATCTGCAGCTGACCTGTCTTTCTTGCGGATCCAACCAGGGAGCCTGAGAGGGTCGCATAGGGCTTAGCCAACCCTGCGTATTCCAAAACCGTGTTCTGGGCGACACAATGTTTGTGGAGAGTCAAATCTTCCTGATATTATTTAAATCTACTGCAATTGACGGAGTAAGGCCATGGTGAGTTAACTTGTTAGTTGCCTCTACCAACTGCGGCCGTCAATATGACTTTCACCTAAGACTACTGGGAATCTTTTTGCGTAAGCTTGGGCAAACATGGCGAACTTGCCACTTCGCTTGACATTTCGAAGGCTGTTAGCTGGACAAGGTCTGGCAGGAACATTGACCTGGTACCTCAGCAAGCTTCTGTTTATGACAACCCAGCTGGTTTTTGTAATCAATAACAGCTATATCTCTGTGGCCATTGATGCCTGTGGTCCTGAAGGTTCTAGTCTCTCGGCGATTTTTTTCCTTCAGAACAGCTTTTAACTACTTCAGTTTGGTATTCATAGGTATGCAGAAGACAGTACCGTCACAGAGACATTGTCAAGTTCAAATCGGCAGAACGGAAATTGTGAAAAGAAAGCCCTGCCCTGGTCTCGTTCAATGCTACCATGACATAGGATAAGCTGCATTGCATCTGAAAGTAGTCCTCTCGACTAGACAACTACTTTTCTGAAGTACTCTTATTTCTGTCATTGTGAATAGCTTGACTGGGCATTGAGTTGTCATCAATCCTGAACTGCGATTTCACTTCGGAGCCTAAAAATCACTACTATCTTATAAAACTAAGCTTACAAAGTTTAAGTTACAAAACCAAGCTATCACCAATTGTTATTTATTATGTTTGGCGTTTGCATTAAAGAATTCATATAAAACTCAAGCCTGGTCCTGTGTGTAGAAATCCGGCCACTCCTTGGATGACTTAGTCAATAAGTTGCTCTTGATTTGATGGAACTCAATACGACACATATCTGGTCAATACCAATCTACACAGCCTTGCTTTTTGTCGCAAGATGGCCTGATTAGTAGTCTTCATCATATTTTTATTCAAAATTATGCTGAACTAAGACCTCTACGACCTTATTCCGCCAGCTCCTTTCCACCATAGAACACCTGTAAGTATACAACGTGTTACAAAACAACCAATAAATCTCCCATACAAAGTGAGTTCATTTTGTATGGGAAGTCCAAATTTTTTTTTCATATTTCGACCCATGTTCCATGGAGAAAGTTGTTCAGTTTCATGAGTACTTTGACCTCCTTTCAGCTTTATTGGTTGTTTTGTAACACCCAGTATTTGACGGGATACCATCCATATTTAGTTGCCAATCCACCAATTCGGACTAAGCACTCTGAATCGTCTTTCATTATGCACACTGAAAGACAGGAACTAATTACCTGCATCTGTTGATTCCAAAATCATAAAACCTTATAATCTTTTTATGGTAGTAGTGAATAAAGACTTATTTTCCATGTCCTGTCTCCATCACAGACTCCATCTTTGCCTTATAACCTAGTCTTAAGTCAAGAAAAATCATGTTTCAAGTAAAACTTATAGAAAAGTAATGGAAATACAAAGATAAAATTGGCTATGTAATCTGCGTGGCTTGATTTGTAATCTGCGTGGCTCACAAAATTTTAAAATTAAATTTCTCGAAAAGTAATTGTGCTAGCAAGGAGCACCAAACTGTTCTGTAATCAGAAAAGTATACAGAATCATATTTCATTGTCATCATCTTCAAATTGCTTAAATTAAAATTTGCCACGCAGCTTACGCGGAGAATCGAAATCTGAATAATGACTAGGGATGCAAAGCGGTAAAATTACTTTCGTAACTTTCGGTAAAATACGATATTTTACGTACGAATTATACTACTACTTAAAGATTCTGAGTTCGTGTAAGAAATGGAGCCTACCAGTATACTATACACCCATTCACCATACGCTAAGAGAGAAGTGACACTCGCCCCCCCTCTCTGGCGAAACCCGCCCCGCTGTCGCCCGCCGGGCCAAGTTGTACCAAGCAGTACCGTGGGTATACAATTTCCAGCTTTGTGTGCTGCAATTTTGTGTAATGTGCGAGAGGGAGGCAATTATAGGTGAAATGTATTGCTCTGTCGCGGCTTTTACTAACTTTTGAGATTGCAATAGCCCTGCAACACCATACATAAGCAGCCGGTAATTTTACCGTAATTTATATAAATTACCGTAAAAAACGCGTATTTTACCCGCGTTTTCGGTAAAATTACGTAATTTTGCAACCGTAATAATGACCCATCTACACTACTAACCTTGAGATAAAAAATACGGTGCTTCCACACTTTTGTAGCTCGGCGGTGTGTGTAAATAGGCCCCTAGGGCCCCCATGGCCACTTGCAAATAGGATCCCTCTCTGGGCACTTGGGGCCTATCGCTTGGCACTGGAAAATAAGTTCTAGGGTCCTCAAAAGGCCTCCTCGGTTCGGGGGCCTTGAAACTTTTTTGCTGACCTCTGTATAAAATATCTTCGATTAGAAATGAGGTTTTTGTCGATGGCTCGTTTCTGTCCGTTCCGTTCGGTGTTTCACTTCTTATTTCTTGTTCCATGTTAGTTTTTTTTTTAGTAAGTAATGTCCAAAATGACGATATTTAACGTTTCAAAATAAACTAGTTTGATTCACATCGTTTAGAAACCCGAAGATCACAACAATTTAGGATATTGCGAATTTTACAAGAAAATAAAAGACGAATATTTCTGACAGCATCAAAAACCGTTTAAAAACTGTTCCAGAATAAAAAACAATACTCAGAACCGTTCCGAAAGATGTTCTAAATCCAAAAAACAAAACGAACTGTTAGCAAGCGGCCAGTACCGAATAAATTATCGTTGATAATAATTAGGGTAAACGGGCAGTAATCGGCCGTTGATGCGTTGTTTACTCGTTTCGCCCGCTTGGCTCGGCGCGCGGGGTCGCACTGAGGGTGGGTGGGTTCGGTACACTCACCCTATCGGGAGGGTTTCAAGAAAAGGCGGGGCCGTGGCGGATTGTCGAACAGATTATTAAATATTTTGGATATCGCACCTCTACACTTCGGTTTTTGTTTAAGAATTTTTTTGCAGTTCGAATAAAAGTTTTACGTACAAAACGTACTTACCTACCTACATTATTTCCGTGGCCATGACATGACAGCCGATGTGGTGCAGTGATGAAGGTTCCGGGTTCAATTCACGGTGTGGTCGGTCACTCACAAAGTTGCGGATGACGGATGCGTCTGTCAAACCGTTTGACAAAACCCAAACCATTTGACAGATGCATCCGTCAACGCGCCGTTAGGCATGCGTCATCGTATTTATATGGGATTAATGTGGAAATTCACATTTTCCTAACGCAGCGCAAAAATTACCTTGAAACTGACGGGCAAGGTAAGACATTTAACTTGTAAACATAAAACAAGCTAAATACCTTCGACTTCGACCTCATGAAGGTTGGTCTAGACGACATAATTCCATGACATAAAATCAAAATTTAACCTATGGCATAGGTCCTATGCTAACATATGCTCATAAATTACCTGAACCCAACCGAGTTCGTAGTGGCGTCGGCAGTACAGATGCCGAAGGTCGCAGGTTCAAATTCTGCCTGCGGTTTTCCAAATATCATGTAACAGAACTTCTATCCTCTTAAATAAATATAAAATAGAATAGAAGTTCTGTTACAACTTGGTGCCGTGACCAGGATAGGGGAACCTATTGGTTTTTCCATCTTGGGACATGGTACAATCATAAAACTTACAACAACAATACGTAAGAAGATACAGTGGTTACAATCACAGTCCGGCAGAGGCCAAGAACTCTCGAATCTCTTAGTCGCTTCTTACGACACCCACGGGAAAGATGTGGGGTGATGCTATTCTAAGCCAGCACCACACAGCATCTTCACTTCATAATCCGTGTTATCCCCGTTTCGCGAATTGTACCTAAGGCGATAAACACACGGTAACGTCCGTTCATGCGTCGTTTGTCCGATTTTCCACTTACTTTCATGCCAAATGGCAATTAAGTTTATTTCAAACAGTTTGATATACGCATCCGTCAACGCAGCGTTGTGCGATGCCGTTTGACATAAACCGTATTCGTATGAAGGTAGGGTAGAGAACCGAATAAATGACGCAAAAATGGACGTTGCGTGTGTTTCTGGCATAAGCGGCCCACAACTGGTGCCCTCACCCTAACCGGGTGGGGAGGAGCTTATGCTTTTAAACCGGTTTTTTTCAGCGGTGGAAAGCGCCCGTTTTTCGCCAAAATGTGCGCTTTATTTCGCCATACAGAGAGAGTCTCTTCATGTGGGACTCGCACCGAAGCGTCCAACGACCCGATGAACTCTGGTGTGAGAGTTTTACAACCACCTACTACTATCAAGTAGCAGGCCTTAAGGCACGGAACCATCTTTCTTTCTTCGGATATTTAGGTGGTTTAGCCAGCAGACTGGGAACAAATTCACAAAGTGGTAAATATCAACTTTTTAAAGTGAACCACCATGAACCCGGAATCTTCTGTGTCACAGGCTATCGCACAACCACTGCGCCACATCGGCTGTCAAATCAAATTGAATGCCATCGAGTCGATGAAAACCCGATAAAGCCTAAGGTCTGAGTTTTTTAAAGCTTCTAGATAATAGGTATCTAAAGTAGTTGTGTACCTACCCAGCTTAACGTGCCCTTCGTTGCACGGGACAGGAATAAGGGCTGGGTTTGAAATTCGCTAACAGATTTTTTAAAAGTATTTCTATCTTCGAGCAACGCGGACTTTCTGTTCCTTCTTGATTTCTATTTGTATATGCTTTTGATAAGCATATCATAACATAACCTACCTAGATTCTTCCACTACTGAGAAAAAATTAACGCTTCTGGTGACAAATAATTCAATAACCCAACGTAATATCTGATTTCGTATAACAACGTTATACCGGCTTAAGGTTGACGGATTCCAACATAAATTGACACAAGAATCCCAAACTTTTAAGGGGAGTACACATCGTAGACATAAGTTTATTTATTTTTTAGACGAGAAACACACGGAACGTCCGTTTAGATTTAGAAGTTATTTTTGCGCTGCGCTATCGCACGCAGCGTTAGGAAAATGCTAATTTTCACCTTAATCCCACATAAATACAACTCTGCATACGCAACGGTGCGTGTGTCAAAATCAGTTAGACCAGAATAAAAAGTTTGATAGACGCATTCACATTTTCCTAACGATGCGATAGCGAAAAAACCGGCCAAGAGCGTGTCAGACACGCCCACAAATAGGGTTTCGTAGTCAACGTTTAAATATCAGGTTTTTCAGCATTACAAACTTAATTTTGTTGCTGGTTTGTTAGCAGCAGTATGATGACCAACCGCAAATAGAAAAACTCATTTTTTTCTGAAACCTTTAAGGCTACAATATCCGATATAGTTTTCATTGTAACTTCAGATTGTAAGCTATATTCCATATTTATTTCAAATTTTTTGCGTTTGTACTTTAGAAGTTACAGCTGGAACAAATTATGGGTCAAAAACGCCCCTTTTAAAAGCAAATATCTCGTGACAGAAACATTTTAGTGACTTTGTTTCAAAGAAACCTCACCTTAGTTTTAAAAGACCTATTCAACGATACCCTACTCATTATTACAGAAGAAAAAAAAATTTTTGCCCCCCTTTCACTTGTATGAGAGGGGGTCCAAAAAACATTGAAAATAATGTTTTCTTAACATTTCTATATTTGGGTCAACACGATCTATCTTCTCACCAAATTTCATGTCGATAGCTCTAAAACTGACGAAGATATGAGGGCTCGGCATACAGACAGACAGACAGACAGACATGACGAAACTATAAGGGTTTCTATTAGACTACGAAACCCTAAAAACGAACGTTATGTGGAGTGTAAAGCACCTGATGGTTTCGTAGCTACTACGATGCTACGCGAATGCTACGAGGTGGTTACGGCGTAGCAAAATGACAGTTTAGGTTTAAAGTACGGCCTTTTGAATAAGCCATATTTGACAGCTGTCAAACTCATAATAAAAGACATGTCAACCAAGAAAAATACCCGTAATTTCAGCTCCGATTTCAATAGGTATACATTCTAAACGTCCATTTTGGTCCTGTTATCTAAATGGTGGGCACTATATAATTATAGATTGTTCATAAATCTCAATTCGTCGGCTATATACGGGGTGTTAGGGACGGTGTAACGAAAACTTAGCAGGCGTGCTCAGACTATGAAACTGAACAACTTTTACTATGGAGCCAATGGTGGGAAACGAAAAAAATTTTTCAACCTCCCACACAAAATTTACGATCAGCTGACTGACTTTGTATGGGAGGTAGGACATTTTTTTTCGTTTCCCTTCATTGGCTCCATAGTAAAAGTTGTTCAGTTTCATAGTCTGAGCACGCCTGCTAAGTTTTCGTTACACCGTCCCTAACACCCCGTATAAGGCTGTGTTAAGACAATGACATTTTGGCATAAAATTGTGTAACCTGCTGACTTTTACACAAAAATTAGTACCAGCCTATCTTCTATTAGCAATAAGTATACAGGATGTTAATTTAAATGCGTGTAATAGCTTTAAGGTAGCTTAGTATCTATAAAATAAGGCGTAATTTTTTTTTTATTTCTTGTGTAGGACAGTGAGTATCTGCCTTACCCATATAGGCTATACATAAGGATGTGTATAGACAGGGGGATATCCAGCAAATTGGCATAAAATTGTGTAACCTGCTCACTTTTTCACATATTTCGATAGTGAGTACCAGCCTTACCCCTATCGGCTATACATAAGGCTGTGTATAGACAGGGAGATATCCAGCAAATTGGCGTAAGATGGTGTAACCCACTCGGCAGATCGCTCGTGAATGCAAAACGAATACAACCGACCGAACGGGTTTGATACTTGAATAAAAACTGAGATCTGCCACAAAAATTACATGTGAATATGGTGCGTTGGCATGTGCCACGGTATCCCGTTTTTGTATACAGGGTGTAAGGGACGGTGTACCGAAAATTTTGCAGGCGAGCTTTAACCATGAAACTGAAAGTAGCAGTAGGTATGGAAAGTCAAAACTTTTTTATTCTTTTCCTCTTATATTCGATGGGTAAAGTTGTTCAGTTTCATTGTCTGAGCACGCCTGTAAAGTTTTCGTTACCTACACTGTCCCTTGCACCCTATATACAGGGTGTAAGATATCAAAAAGTTCTCAGTGCTCAGACCATGAAACAGAAAAAAATTCTCCGTGGAACATAATATGGTAGAAAACGAAAACAAAATCCGACCTCCCATACAAAATTCACGATCAGCTGACTGACATTGTATGGAAAACGAAACAGTAAATAATAACACTTTGCGGGATGGTTCTACTCGTGATCGTGATTGATTGTGAACAAAAAAATCGTCCAAGAACATGTCAGACACACCTACAAATAGGGTTTCGCAGTCAACGTTTAAATATTAACAAGTTTTTCAGTGTTACAAAGTTAATTTTGTTGTTGGTTTGTTTTCCAACCGAAAATTGAATTACTTTTATATTTTTTATCTTAAGTGGTACAGACTACAGTATCCGTCATCCGTTATAGATGTCATGGTAACTTTCATGGGTTGAGAACTTTATTCCATATTTAATTCAAATTTTTTGTTTTAATTCTTTAGAAGTTACTGTTGAAACAAAATAATTGCTCAAAAATGCCCCTTTTAAGGCGTTCCGTTTTCCATACAAAAGTTCAATGGAGTTATGTATGTAAAGGAGACAAGAGTCGGTTTAAAAAACTTGATGGGGAGTCCCGTGGGTATATAAGATTGTCGCAAAACACTAAAAAGAATTTTAAATAATCAGATTTCCCCGTAAAAAGCGAGTCGCCACTTTACGAAAATAGATGGAGCTACTGCTGCAATAAATACGTTTAATTTTATTGTGCAGAAAATACTGATTATCTTTTAACTATAAGTAGTTTTGCGACAAATTTACGTGTGCCTTCATCATTCAGAATAAAGTTTCTTTAAAAAGAAACTCTACAGCTCATGTGTAACCCGACTGAAGTGCAGTTTTTCGTTTGTATGACGTAACGAACCACCTTAAAGCGAATCTCTCGGGATAGAAACGATATTTTATTCAACGATACCCTACTCAATATAGCAGGTAAAAAAAAATATGTCGATCGATCCAAAACAGACAGACAGACTAGCTTTTATACTATACATAGTAAAATACCCAGCTGATTCAGAAATTGGAAAGAGTAGTAGTGAGTAAAACCTTAACCGTAAAAAGTTTATTAGAAAATATTGCAGTTTGAACTCTTTACATTAGGGAAACGGCGCGGAGGCGCCTTTACAGATGGCTCACTCAGTACTAGCAACGTTGACGCTTACTGACGTTAACTGGAATGAACCGAAAGCTAACTAAGAAGGTGGTTACCACGAACGTCATTATTTCTTGCATTCAAAATAAACTTTGAAACATATGATGTTTTTGAATCAGATTTAGAGCTATATTTCGTCCTCGTATTGAATCTAGCAACCCTGGCTATGTAACAAGTGACAATCCCGAAAATCCTAAATAGAGTAGAGTGATCCTTCTCTTACTTCAAAATAGTGTAGAGTAAGTTACACTACAAATCACGGACGATGCGCATTTTGTAGTCACTCCCAAAAAAGAGGAAACAAAAAATATCGCACTTGAAATAATCCCAAATATCAAAACCATTTCCGCGCGCTACGTCGCAAATCCCTTTTCACCCTACTCGTCCCCTAATCCGCGAAGTGGGCGTGGCTTATCCGGCCAGCCAATCAGAAGCGAGGACGCGCGCCCCTCCGCTGATTCCACCAATCACAGACCTTCAATTAAAGATCAAAAGGCACCGTTTTGGGGCCGCTTTGCGTCGCTTGTCGTTTTTCTACGCGATTTTACATCGGTTTTTTATTACGTCAAGCTTTAGCGAGCTTTACCGGGAATTTGACGTATTTTCGCGGAGATAGTAGGTAGATAGGTATTATTATTTGTAGAGATATGATATGTATGACCATAGAAATTGTTCTGACCTTGACGGCTACACATCGATGATATGATAAATGATAATAATATAATGTGATTAATGACAGAAAATGTTTATCTTATAGAGGTTATCTATAGTTATAATAAAGGCCAGTAAAGGGTAAACTATCCTGTGATGATACCTTTGAAAAATTTACCCGGGGGTAGTTCTAGCCATAAAAAATTACTCGATCGGCTGACATTTCAATTTTGGATTCTTATTTACCTATATTTAATATTCAGTTTAAACCTAGAGTTTCATCCATGGACTGATTCATTCTTTGAAATATTTGCAGCAAGGTGTTTTACAATAATTAGAGGCCTGCATTATTTATAATTATCAACATGTGGCAAAAATATTAAAAGAAAAATCTTGCTGTATCTATCTCCCAATCTAAAAACTCCACAAGAAAAATTGCGGCTTTGTCAACTCCTTTGATAGTCAAAGTAAACTGACACTGGCGAAATCACAGTAAAAGTGATTAGCGCCATAAAATGAAAAATCTCAACTAAGCAAAACAAACTCGACACTGGCGAAATCAAAATGAAAACGCCACTTACGTCACAAGTCACCGTCACATCACGCAAACCAGACTTCTTAAATATTTTTTTCCAACCAATTAAAAAAACCCACTTCCTCGATCCCGGCTTAGGGCCCTCGAGAGATCCGGCGCGTGTCGTCTCGACGAGAGGCCCTCTGCGTAAAGACTTTGAGGCCCTTGAGGCCCTTTGTGCCGGAGGGCCCTTGACGCATGTCCGGTGTCAGGTGACAACTGTCAAGACGGAAAGGGTCTTTCTTGAAAACAATCTTAATAGGTTAGCTCTAAGACTGAGTAATTAAAGTGTATCATCGGTCTGGGCGGCTGAAAGCGTAATTATCAAGTTATTCTCAAAAGAATATGATTAATATTTTCAGATTCTGGGAACGTGCTCGAGTTACGACAGTAAACGGTGTCCCGTAAAAGATATCCTTTTGCTATTAGCAAAAAAACTACTTATCTTAATATTGGCATACTCATATGGGCCATTCAGCACAGAGCAACGGAATGTTTGAGAGAGAATATTTCGCAACAAGAAGCAAGCTACTTGTTTCGCAATGAGGTTTTCACACCTTCGTTTTGGTTGCTATTAATCATAAATAAAATACTTGCATAAGCATCAAACACAAAATTTAAATTCAGATAGATAGATCCAGGTACCTACGTACTGTACAGGAAAAGTTTGTTATTTTTAATTCCGAAAAACATCACATGCATGAATTGGTATTTGTATCATTAAACAAAACAGCTTTTTAAGTGACGTGCCCATTTGTAAGTCGTGTGTCGGGCACGCTAAACCGATTGCGCCGAACAAAAGGGGTATAAAGTTACGTATAGGGGATGTCTATAACTATTGGCGCTTGGTAGTGAACGAGGCTGTTCTACCTTGACCTAAAAATGAATTACTTATTCATACTATTTTATTTATTTATGTGACTTTTTATTTTACATAGAACAGTAAAAGGGCAAACAGAAGAAGAAAATAGACTTAGCAGGCATAGCCTCATACGAATACGGTTTATCGCACAAAATCGCACAACGCTGCGTCTACGGTTGCGTCTGTCAAACCGTTTGACATACACCGTATTCGTATGAAGGTAGGGTGGAGGATCGAACGAACAACGCACAAACGGTATTACCATGTGTTTCCCGTCTTTTTCTACACCCATATGTCTTCGATTGTTTTGGGCCGAGGTGGACAAACCCCTCCCCCGGTATAAAAAGTTAAATACCGTAACCGGAGCAAAGATTGTTTTTTGCCACTAATTGGGCAGAAAATACGCAGTAGTTTGTGTTTGTTCCGAGGTCAGATTTAAAATAAAGGGTCTTCTTAAACGATTATGTCGGTGTTACTTCAGTCTGAAGTTAATTAACCAATAAATTAACTATGTTTATTTTTACTTGCGGCCCGATACCTAGTGGTTTCACCCGTTGCAACTCTTTTTCCCGGCGTGTTTCCTAAAGGAAAAAGACATTTTTTGGCATGTGTAAGCCATCCTCTTGAATCACTTTATCTATTAAAAGAACCGCATCAAAATCCGTTGCGTGGTTTAGGAAAACCGGAGCCGGAGCCGTTTTTCGGGAGAAAGAAAATTTACAAAATGGACCACCAAGGACAGAAAGATCACTCGACCTTATAAAGGATTTTTACGGTTGGCACTTGCTACATAGCCAGGGCTACTGTCAAAAATATCAAAGTTTAAGCATATCAAAACAGCAAAATCTGATACAAGAAAGTCATATGATTCTGAGCCAATTTTAATCTAAGAAATATGACGCTCGTGGCAACCATCCATCTTCTTAGCTACCTCGAGTTCCTCTGAGATTTCAGTTATTTCCAGTTAAGGTCAGTAAGCGTCAATACCGTCGCTATTTACTGAGTGAGCCATCTGTAAAGGAGCCCCACGCGCCGTCTCCTTAATTTGTGCTACTAGCCCATGGCCTCAGCTTTCTAATTAGTCCCTACCCTATGCGACCCCAGCTCAATAGAGCCCTTAGACTTAAAAATATATTACAGAAAGCCCTGTGAAGAACCATAGTGAGGCACGAATTACTTGTCTCAATCAGATCTGACTCCAAACTTATTCATACACAATTAAATGGAGAAAAAATATAAACTCATCTACCTAGTTATATGATTACCTAATAAGTACCTACCTAGTTATATGATTTTCCTGTGTGACTTTTGTGTAGGTAAGTTGTTTATCCAACATTTAAAAAGAATGGCGAAAAAACTCACATTATAAATATTTTTTTATTTTATTTACTATAGGTATAAGACTATTTTAATATCAGGAAAATAAACTGCATGTGTTGCTCTGTAAATAAAGAATTTTTATTATTTGCCGTTCATACAAAAACAAAATAACTTAAACACTACTCTCCACACTCAACACTTGCCTGTAAATAAAGAAACAACATTCAAAGTTTATTTATCCACTAAAACAATTATTTTTCATTTTATAAATTTTCGATATACACCATTATTATTGACATCATCAAAATCCGTGTCAAGTCTTAGAATGACGTTTCTATGACCTGTGCCGCCATATCACCAAAGAGAGTAATACCTGAGTATTCACTCTCTTTACATAGGTATTATTAAAATAGACAAAATGTAAAATTCTGTGCTTCACGCTTTTTATTTTTTAGTCAGCGCTTAATCAAAGCAGGTTGATGATGATTACCATAGTTAGTGTCTCAACTCAATAGATATTTTTTATTAGTGAATTTCTACGACCCCCAACACTACTATGCTATGACTATGACGTCAAGTTTGTCTATAGTTACGTTTCGCCAATGGACTTTGAACACCGCTAACGTAGGACTCCTTCTGAATATTGCTCTAAGATCTAGAGCCACAGCCGTGCCCTATCGTCGGTTTATCGGCTAAATATCGACTGCACTTCACTAGGGGCCATAAGTGCTTGTTTTCACTGTGGCTGTTGATTTTTCTGATAAGGCTACTTGTTGACACGTAAGTACCTACCTGGGTGAAAATGTCCAATAGAAATGCTGAGATGAGGTTGTGAAAAAAAATACTGTGCAAATTGGTGTAGAAATGCAGGGTGTTACCTAATTTGAATGCGGTGAGTAAAAAAGCCGTAAAAATATGCAGGACGGGCTGGTGATAAGATAAGAAACAACTTTTTTTCAAAAAACGTGTTCCCTTTCCGGGAAAATTGCCGATCAGCTGATTTGAGTTACTATGGGAGGTCAAATTTTTTCCCCTCTTTTAGTCCTATGTTTAAGGAAAGTTTTCCTTATCTTATCAATTAAGTATCATCCATCCAACATATTCGCTATCGGTCACTAGTACAAAATTTCACCCAGTATTCAATTTCAAACATGCATGGAATGAATTAAATGTAATAGAACAGCCGTTTTTTTCTGATGTCAACATTTATTCGATGACGCAGCGATAGGACACGCACTGAAGCCCCATCGGGACTAATTATGGGGCCCCATGAATGCTTTTTGGAAATATTATACAAATTAGTGCTTAGTAGTGGGAAAAGATTATTTTGCTTTGGTTGTGTGAAATAAGCTGTTCTCACAACACCTAAAAGTACGGTCGTTCGAAAAGGCCATATTTGATAGCTGTCAAAATCATGTGATATGTGTGACATAAGGTCTTTTTTTCTTTGTTTATAGTATGGGTTTCTCTTTTAGTATGGGTTTGACAGCTGTCAACTATGGTCTATTTGATCGATCGTACTTTACCAACAGTACGGTCGTTTGAATAGGCTGTATTTGACTGACCGATCACATGAAAAGTAGAGTGTATTATTATAATTTAAGATTTTGATTTCTTCAAAATCGGTCTAATATTTCCATAGCTTTTATTTATAATCAACTTCTCTCTTTCAAACTTTCTTCATCAACGATAGTATTCGAATGTAAGGTAAGTATGAGTCGTGCCTCTTGGCGTCAAAAACAAATGAAAACCAGAGAATTATGGCCAACTACAAAAAAATATCGTTGAGATATTTTATCTCAAAGTTAACCAGTGTTTAGGGTAAAAGTACCCTCGACAATGAGATGGCAGTGACAGAGCACAGGTTCATTACTACAAGGGCCACTACTGTCACGCTCACCCTAAAACCGAAGGTGCGCTGTCCCTTTCTGGCACAAAAGCTTTTGCCATGTGTGTAAAGAGAGAACCGCGTTGATAAGGGAATGCTATGAAAAAAACCGGCCAAGAGCGTGTCAGACACGCCCACAAATAGGGTTTCGTAGTCAACTTTTAAATATCAGGTTTTTCAGCATTACAAACTTAATTTTGTTGCTGGTTTGTTAGCAGCAGTATGATGACCAACCGCAAATAGAAAAACTCAATTTTTTCTGAAACCTTTAAGGGTACGATATCCGTTATAGTTTTCATTGTAACTTCAGATTGTAAGCTATATTTCATATTTATTTCAAATTTTTTGCGTTTATACTTTAGAAGTTACAGCTGGAACAAATTATGGGTCAAAAACGCCCTTTTTAAAAGCAAATATCTCGTGACAGAAACATTTTAGTGACTTTGTTTCAAAGAAACCTCACCTTAGTTTTAAAAGACCTATTCAACGATACCCTACTCAATATTACAGAAGAAAAAAAAAATTTTTGCCCCCCTTTCACTTGTATGGGAGGGGGTCCAAAAAACATTTAAAATATTTTTTTCTTAACATTTCTATATTTGGGTCAACACGATCTATCTTCTCACCAAATTTCATGTCGATAGCTCTAAAACTGACGAAGATATGAGGGCGCGGCATACAGACAGACAGACAGACAGACAGACAGACAGACAGACAGACAGACAGACAGACAGACAGACATGACGAAACTATAAGGGTTTCTAGTAGACCACGAAACCCTAAAAAGAAACAGTCCAATCCGTTCTTCCCAGATCCTAGTTTTATTTTAACATACCTACATTATATCACGCCTTTATCCCTTGCGGTGTAGGCAGAGCGTAAAAGGCTGTAAAACGGTCCCTTACACCACATCTCACAAAACTTTGGGAGTCGTTCAGAAGACTGTGAATACCATAGTGACAGGTTTTCAGCCTGTCTCCTAAACTTTTATATTGTCGACTCTCAAATCCTTTAGCTGCTTTTTACGACACCCACGGGAAAGATATGGGGTGATGTATTCTAAGCCGGCATCACGAATTGCGCAAATACTTCCGAGTGAGCCTTCGCTCCCCACCCACCAAATAGGTTTGATAGTACCAGAGCTAAAACTGTAGAGTCATAGAAAAAAACTTGCTAGCATGGGATGAATTCTCAAAAACGGATGAAAACCAATATTCCATTATTTTCTATTTTTCGTATGCCTGGCCGTGTGATGCCGACTTAGAATAGCATCACCCCAATTCTACCCGTGGGTGTCGTAAAAAGCGACTAAGGGATATTCATCCAGGGAATGGGCAGCAGCGTTCCCTGTAAATGTAACATCTTGGCACTGCGCTCGCCAATCCGCCTGCCAAGCGTGGTAAGTATGGCAATACCCCCCGATAGGGGGAGGCCCATGTCCAGCAGTGGACTGTTGTGGCTGTTATGGTTATGGTATGCCTGGCAGCAGCGTCCAACTTGCACTACGCTCGTCAATCCGTCTGCCAAGCGTGGTGGCTATGCAGGCATTTATGCACACGGCTCTTCCTCTATTTTCCAAAAGGTGGAGGTCCATGTCCAGGAGTGTACTGTTGTAGTTTTAGTAAGTAGTTGTTTTAAATCTTCCTATACCCTTTAATCTACCCTTTTCCCATGCAGTCAAAAATCACATTAAACTCAACACAAAAGCCAAATGCAACAAAAGGGTACTTTTACACAGAACAATTTTATTTATTACATCAAATATAATTTGTTAACCCAATTTGGCGCTTCAAACAGAATCTTTGACGATACTAAACTGTTTTGACAGGAGTAACTTAATCATACATGTAATTTTGGTGTGGGGCGAGGTGGTAACGTTGTTTCCCCTAATTATGTTACGCCTACCGACATTCTGTCGAATTTTGTTACCTCGTAAACTGTAGAGCCATGCGTATGAAAAAGATTTTTAGGTATATTTTTCTACTAAAAGCGTAATTGTGACGAGTGTATAAAAAATAAAGAATTCGATTCAAAACATCATAACTATTACTAGTTTTCAACAAATTTATATTATTAGGGGCTAAGTTATTATTATTATAATATTCCACTGTTTACTTCCCAAATAATACTTGTATAATTTTTTAGCTATAAGATATAAAAGAAAATACATTAACGCCTACCCAAGTTTAGTCTTAGTTTTTCAAAAAAATTTAATTGGAAGAAAGTATGAAGACTTCTTTTCTATTCTATTTCATTTCTTTCTATTCTACTTATTCTATGTTATTCTATTTCAACTGAAAATTTAAAATGCTCATATTTTCTTCGTATAAACAAAATTTTGAAAAAGTAAGAAAATAGGGGCATGCATGGTTGGTCTTAATTGAATAAAGAAAGAATCATACTCTACATGCAATCGGGAAACAGTTAAGAATACGTTTATAAGAAATGGCGAAAAACAGGCATTGCTCGGGTATCCTCCTAAACATAGACGATGTGATTATAAAAGAGTAAGGCGCACGCTTAGACAGTGTTTAAATGAATTATTTTCCATACGATTTGACGTTGTCAAGCGACTTACACCATGTATAACTTCTTATGTAATAACTCGGAAAATAACTCAATTTATGTCAAAAAATATATTAGGTGAGTTATATTTCGAGAAATCGTGTTCCACTGCTCAGCCGGCACCCCTAATTTGTCACAATTTTCGATCATCTGAAGAAGGGTGCGCATAAAAGGTTGCAATCAAAGCGACACCCAACGTGGGCGCAAATCTTTATTTAATTTCGACCTATTATTAAAAGTAATAGTTTTATTAAAGGGCCCCACTGTTATTTGGTTGCGAACTGTATGGTAAAATAAGGTATGGTTTAATAAGCCCCCTAAGAATATTGTCCATACGTAAGTAGGTATAGGTATGAAATAAAATAGAGAGCAGGTAGGTATCTAAAACTATGGCAATGGGTAGGTAATTTAAAATTGGAATTTTTTAATCTGATTAGTTCCTACTAGGTGACGCTTGAATGAAGAAAATGCTCAGTAGCGATTTTCCTTATGTAGGGGTAATAATTTTTTACAAATATGTAATACAACTTTCCTAAAGAAACATTATCCGAAATACGAAAAATAATTATACAAGGTGGGCCAAAAGAAGTCATCCGATGTGACTCGTCTCTCATTTTTTATTAGTCATTAAAATTGACTGCTGATTTCAGAAACCAATCTTACGAAGATTCAGAATTCGATTGTACGGAACCCTCGCATTTGACCGGTTTTTGTAATAGAAACGCTAGCTTTATTTATATCCTCTTTGGTAATAGATAGAGTGATTCAAGAGGAAGGTTTAGGTATATTAATGTAGGTAGGTACGTGCTGGGAAAATGTCTTTTTCCCTCGAGATAATTAATGCGTTGCAGCGGGTGAAACCACTAACTGGCTGCCAGCTAGTTGTATATCCCTTAACAACCGAAGCAGCAAAGTTTTCTAGATTGTTTCAAAGTTACACCAGTTTTTTTAAACCATATATGGAGTACCTATGGGAAAAATGTTTAAAAAAATCCTGGATGAGCTGGTCTCTAGCAATCAGACCCTCACGATCGTGCGGTTCAGGAATAAAAGTTAAGTCGCACGATAGTGAGTGTTAGTTTTATAAATATTTTAATTCTTAGTTTTCTTAACTAAAACAAATAATTATCTATAAATAAGTTATTATCGTTATTGTGGAACCTTTTGCATTTTAATTACAATTAAAAAATCCTCAACTCATTAACAAAAAATGGTAAAAAACTAAAAATTATGATATTGCGCTAGTTCATGTCGTAGTAAGTAGATACTGATTGGGGGAATACATGCCCTCGAGGAGCAATTTGACTCAGTAATAGCCAATAAGACAACCATAAAGGTGTGGAGCAGTGGTGTTCTGGCATGATTGTCCAAAAAAGAAGACAATGTGCCCCAAAAAATTATGCTGTCCTCGAAAGTCACTATGATTGGTTTGGCATTGAGTCAAGAAAATCTTCCGACTCTATTGAAGCTGGGGCTGTTTAAGAATGCTTGCAGCGCGCCAGAACGCCTGGTATAGATGGAGATGCTGATTTGTCCTGTACCGATTGGCAACGTTGTCCGTTCAGGCAGAGTGCCACATAACAAGACCCAACGATCTACTCTGAGGTGTAAGCCAGGGTGACATTATATCTCCGGAACTCTTCACCAATGCTGGGTGCAGGGTGTTTTTCTTCTACAGAGATATGAACTTGGCGTTACCGTATTGCCAACGACATAGAAATAACAGAATTCTGGATTTCTGCAAGATCCGCCATTAATGTTGCCCACCCAGGTCTAAATTAAGCTCCGAGGCTCGTTAGATTTGAGATAAAATTTGACAGGGCCAATGTCGTATTCAATTAATGCATAGTCGCTGTGCCGGTCTCCATCGAAGGTGTCTACTTTGAAGTTATCCAGAAGTATATTGTATACTTGAGCAGAGAAAGCAGTTGGGTAGGGATCACTGAAGAGTGCAAGCTGCACTGTCTGGACAGTATTTGGGAAGTTAAGTCATATCTATGAGATTCCGAGATACAATACCTCATTACAGAGTGTTCAATCAGTAGGTACGTCCTTGGCATAATAATATGGAGCCTAGATGTAGAACCTCACAATAAAATTGGATATCCTACCGACTACATGTCACACAGGGAGCTATCGAAGAGGTCTATGATCAGGATTGCGCTAATGGATCAAGTTATCCAACATAAGACCAAGGTACCAGAAGACATGGTCTGGAAGTATAGCAAATAAAATATAGCAGTCAGCTGGTCACATCTGTAATGAAAACGATGGAATGCTGTTTTCAAGTGAAGGTTACCACCCTTTGGCAAGCGTACTTAGCCTAGACCTCAACGAAAGTAGTCTAGTCAGATGGACCGATGAGCTGAAGATGAGCCTGGATGATCTGCCACACACTGATCAGCCACGAGTTGCTGATGCAGGTGGTGAAGGTGACGGTGGTAATGGGACAACTCTATACTCCACATCAAATGGCTGCAAACTTTCATCAAGAGCTAATCAAGGTTAAAATTTTCTACGACTTTAGTCTAAACCTTCATGATTTGAAAGAGTTCCATCTCCCAGCTGGTCTATTGCAACGTATGCTAGCAAATATATTCCAAAAAGTGGAAATCATAACACATTATAAAGGAATCTTAACAATTGGTGTGACTAACTGACCAAAAGTAATAATGCTAGTCACAACCGAAATAACACGATCGTGCGTCTCATAATTCGAAAGAGCGCTGAATTCAAATTAAAAAAGATTTCCATATTTTTTTCAAATTTTTAGCATGCATACTTTAGAAGTTACAGCTGGAACAAATTATGGCAAAAAACGCCACTTTTAAAAGCAAATATCTCGAGACAGAAACATTTTAGAGACTTTGTTTCAAAGAAATCTCGCCTTAGTTTTAAAAGACCTATTCAACAATACCCTACTCAATATTACAGGAGAAAAAAAAAGTTTTTGCCCCCCTTTCACATGTATGGGGAGGGGGTCCAAAAAACAATTAAAATATTTTTTCTCAACATTTCTAAGTTTGGGTCAATACGATCTACCTTCACACCAAATTTGATGTCGATTGCTCCAAAACTGACGAAGTTATGAGGGCGCGGCACACAGACAGACAGACAAACAGACTTACCGAAATGATAAAGGTTTCTAGTAGACTACGAAACCCTCAAAATGGCATAAAATCACGTTTGTTGTATGAGAGCCTCCTCTTATTTTTTATTTATTCTATTTTTTAGCATTTGTTGTCATGGCGGCTATATTAATAATTCAACCAAAATTCAACTGTATCCCATGCGCCGTCTCCTAGTCTAAGCGGGTACGGTCAAATATCACCCGAAAGCTGTTTTGCTGGCACAGTTGATGCCACTTTTCTCAGTGATACTAGGGAGCATTATGAATGATTCCATCCGAGGAAATGAAAAATCCATCCACTGGATTTCAAGATGGCGGACCTTCGTTTTTTTGTATGGCACTAAAAAAATAATTCTTCTGGAGCCCATCATGTTGGGTATCAAATGAAAAGGCTAGACGAGACGATTTGAAAAATATATCGTTTTAATACATTTCAGTTGCCCTCTTAGAAAAAAACCAAGTTAAATTTTTAAAAGTAGTTAAAACATGCCAAGTTTGAGGTCCAGTAGGTACAAAATGGCTGACATATAGTTTCATAAAAGTATGCCAAATGATCCACCATATCCTCAACTTTAACGGGACGAAAGGAATTTTGGAAATAATAAGATTTAATGTATGTTTTGCAATGGAAAGTAGATCATTGGAAACTGCAGTAGGTTAGTAAGAACTGCTTGTGCGCCTTCATAAATATTTAAGATGTAATTCTTCTCATGATTGCTTTAACACTTAAAGCTAGATTATGATGTGCTGGATCATTTTGAATCTTCGGGCACGGTTGTGCCCCCGCCAAGTTGAGTAAAAAGCCATAGGTACCATGTTGCTCTACTCATGAATGCTATCTCAGTTTAGTAGGCCTGTAAGAAAAATTCATGTTAGAAATAAGTAGTGCCTGCTGTACCGTTTTTATTTTTGTATTTGTCCTGTATTTATTTTTGTGTAGGTACCTACAATAAATGATTAAATTAAATAAAATTGTTTCTCTCGAAACAGTTCAGGCCAATTTCGACGCCCAAAACAACGATATTTTGGATAACATTTGAAACTTGTGTGTTAAGGACCCAAACAGTCATTAAATAAACATTCAATATTTCAAAAAATCATTCAATTCCCTTAAATCTGTTACTCATTCGACGGACCATAAAACTTCTAAAGCACTTTTAGATAAAATCTAAACTTAAATTTAAACTTAAACTTTTAGATTACATGTACCTAGGTATATGAATGAAGTGAGATCAAAAAAGCCTTATGTAAAGATATGAGATACTATCAAAACACAACTCAAAAAAAAGTAAGTCTCACCACTCATTAGGTACATCTACCGCAAAAAAATGAGAGTTTTCGTACATAAAATATTGACTTCGAGTACGGTCGTTCCAATGGGCCATATTTGACAGCTCATACTAAAAAACACATCATCAAAGAAAAATAACCTTATGATGATGATGATGATCTGAAAGTTGTCAAATATGGCCTGTTTGAGCGACCGAAATTAAATAATTGCAAAAACAAATAATCATATACTTACTACTTGCAAGATATATTTTGTTAAAGACAGCCAAGTCCGCCACTCCACCAGAAACGTTGTGCAATCCACGACGTCGTCGGTACGAAATAACTTTAGAATCATTGTATTTCATATTTATACACTAAACACTAACATGATTCTACAATTAAAACTGCAATGAATGCTGTTTCGCTGTACATTTAAAATGGTAATCTTGTGTATTCACATAGAATCAAATAGTTAATTGTTTTTTTTATTCTTAAACTTAAGTATTTTACTCCATTTAGAGCTTCTATATCTGCTAAATTAAATATTTCTATTTTTATCCATCATATCGTTAAAGGGGTCTCAACTTTGGCCGAAACTGCTTTCAGAGAAATATGGTACGGCAAAGCCACTTTTTACTCGACTTGGCGGGGGCACAACCGTGCCCGAAGATTTATAATGATCCGGCATATTATAATCTAGCTTTAAGTGTAAAAGCAATCATGATGAGAATTGCATCTTAAACATTTATGGAGGCGCACAAGCAGTTCTTACTAACCTACTGCAGTTCCCAATGATCTACTTTCCATTGCAAAATATACATTAAATCTTATTATTTTCAAAATTCCTTTCGTCACGTTAGAGTTAAGGATATGGTAGATCATTTGGCATACTTTTATGAAACTATATGTCAGCCATTTTGTACCTACTGGACCTCAAACTTGGCATGTTTTGACTACTTTTAAAAATGTAAGTTGATTTTTTTCTAAGAGGGCAACTGAAATGTATTAAAACGATATATTTTTGAAATTGTCTTGTCTAGCCCTTTCATTTGATACCCCACACGATGGGCTCCAGAAGAATTATTTTTTTAGTGCCATACAAAAAAAACGATGGTCCCCCATCTTGAAATCCAGTGGATGGATTTTTCATTTCCTCGGATGGAATCATTCATAATGCTCCCTAGTATCACTGAGCAAAGCGGCATTAACTGTGCCGGCAAAACAGTATTTTTTTGCTAAGGACCATGACTATCCCTAATTTGTGCTATTACATTACCGTTCATAGAGCAAAGTAAACAGAATCGACTTGCCTACTCGGCCTCCCAATGATATTATATGATATTATTATATTTATATTACTACGAATAGAAAAACACCACTCACCAAAGGAGTTCCATTCATTTGGAGAAACGCGTCTTCAAACTCAGTCAGTCGCTTGCTGGCTCTTAAGCGCGTAAGCTGTGCGCGTAAGTTGTTTATGTTTTGAAACAAAAATTCACGATATCTCAGTAAAAATGCCGACACTCGTATCATGCTATTGCACTAATAATTTAAGGAACACAACTAAATTAAAATTAATAACTTTTCATCGGTGAGCAACTAGAAAATTACATAGGTATTTCTAAACTTATTCGAGATAATATTTAGTTCTAAAGTTCACTGGCTAAGCTAAAGTTATTCATCAGAGATAAGACATAAGACCCATCAGGCTCTGGAAACTGCATACTATGCAAAATTCTCGCAAGAAATGTATCGAGATGATTCCCTTACGACTAAAAACCTTGGTTCTCAGATCCGTAAACAGGAAAAAGAAAAAAAAACGTCATAAATCCTAAAAATGACAAGTTACGGTTAGCGTGGTTTCAAAACTTGCTTCGCTTGAAAAGTTTTTGTGAATTTGATTTGTTTCATTTTGTTGCGATTCATCACAGAATTGTAAGTTTTACGAGAAACAATCTGCATGAGGCAGTGATTCTGTGTATTTTTTTGTAAAAACAAAGTGAAGAATGACTAGTGTTAATCACAGAACGTGTGAAATCAAACAATCTGCATGAGGCAGTGATTCTGTGTATTTTTTGTAAAAACAAAGTGAAGAATGACTAGTGTTAATCACAGAACATGTGAAATCTGTGGCCTGAGGAAGAGACATGTTGATAAACCTGTTTATTTTGCAAGGTTTCCAATAAATGAAACACGGTAAGTTGTGCATCAAACTCTCAAATATTAATCAAATCATAAAACTTTTGATCACACCTCCGTGCCCAGAAAACTATTCTTCTTCTTTGCGAGTGGGACACCGAGCCGTCTAACGACTCGATGAACCCTGGTGTCAGATTTTTTAACCGGCTACTACTAATAGTAGGCCTCTGATGCAGTGGCGTAGCTAAGGGAGGGCGGCGGGGGCGGTCCGCCCCGGGTGACCACTCTCTAGTTTAGTGTTGCACTTCTTTCGGTCTCCTTGAGCAGATACTGCTGCCTCAGCATCCTAAACTAGCTTGTTTCACTTGTGTTACATTTTGTGTTAGTGTGGCGTCTGACTTGCTCTCCTTGAGTGTTGCTTGCACCGCATCAGTTTTAACGTCATGCCTCTCTCGCTCTCCCGTAGTACTGTTTCTCCACACTAGTTTGAAGCAAAAAGTCGAGCTTACATCGCAATACGTGCCTACTATTGCAGGAGGGCGCCGAAATTTGCATGACTCGGGACACCAAATCTCTAGATACGCTACTGTTAAAACGCGAAATGATAAAAAATACATATATTTTTCGATGGGGTGACGCCACCATATTCCGCTCCGGGTAACACCCAAGCTACCTACGCCACTGCTCTGACGTGGTTGTGTATCGACCGCCGTCTAAGTAATCATAGACAGCACCCGGGACCGACGGCTTAACGTGCCCTCCGAAGCATGGAACCAACTACTAATGATCGAAACTATTATATCGAATATACAGCATAGGTACATAAATTATTCTGCTTCGTACAGCTCTGGTGGATTCTCACCCTAAGCCCGTTAGCCAGGTAGTAGCCACTGGTTGGGGGGAAAGGGGAGTAGGGGAAATTATTGTATGGCACGAGAAAAAAAAACTTTTTGAAACCTATTGTGTGAATCATAAAATGAAAAGGCTTTCTATGATTATTTTAAAAAATTATAAAAATATTAAGTTATGATATAAATTATTTTCTAAATGTACCAAGTCTGGAGCTCCCCATAGCTCAAATGGATACATCATTATTTGCAAACTATTTCTGGAATAAAGAGTAATATTTAAGAACGAGAAAACAATTTTGAAAATAATATTTTTTTAAACCTATTATGCCTAAACATAAAAATTCGTAAAACAGGTAAAAGAAATGTTTTTTAAGTAAAATACTTTCGAAGTTGCTTTCTTGTGGTTATATTTGGGGATATTACACGTCGTTCCAGATATAATTTCCAAATAATGACGTATAGTTGTCAAATTCAGTTGCGATGGCGGCCGGAGGGATCTGTTTGGACTCAGGAGAACTCCGAACTTGGTATGTTTTGAAAATGATTTGTATTATATCTTTACTAAGGTGCCATACAAAAGCCTTCCACCCACTCCTCCTCTTCCCCAATAAGTCATTACTGCTGGCTACCGGGCTCAATCTACTCAGTGATGCCCAAGAAAAAACTATACAAAGTTTCAAACTGCAAGTAAAAAAATCACAGATTGAATTTTTGTAAGCTTATCCTCCAGAGTGTAATGGTATTGCCATCGCCTCGTCTCAGCACCCGCTCAACGTCACCAAGGAGACGCCGTGGCAGCAAATTGAATCAGACCTGTAAACCATGATTTTTTTAGCCTTGGTCGAGAGTCAAACTCATCCAGGTAATGCCTGCGCGCTAGCGGCTAGTTGATATGGAGGCAATCTTGGGCGACGAGGCGAGGTAATGCTACTGTTTCCCTTAGGGCGGTTTGAGACGTGCGTGAGTTAAGATATCCGTGTCAGCATCTTCTACTACGTAGCCTAATTATAATTTATAAGATTTGCTTGGTAAGATAATCAAAGTGCAATCTTACTAAGCAATTCATTTTAGTAGTGGGAGGTGTTGGCTTAGCAGTTTATCTAAGATTTATTTAGTATATAAGCTAGTGTAAGCCTAGAATAGGAAGTTCTAGGTTCTTATCTGCCGGACGATCTCCGAGTGCAAATATACAGAAGAAACCATAAGTCTGCCTCTTATTCCACTTCTTGAGTGGCGCAGCCGGTACCTCCCCTTCGTCGTGTCGCTGCCTGGATAATCGACTCAACAGTCTTATCCAGGCAGCGGGTTGCTGCCCTGCTGGTTGAGGACTACACCCTGGGACGGTCGCTGCCATGGAATTGCTGCCCCGCTGCCTAGAGGACAACCCTGGAAGCCCATCCCGCTGCCTGGAGGACAATCCCGGTTCCTGGAAGCCCATTCCCGCGGCCTGGAGGACAACCCCGGTTCCTGGAAGCCCATCCCGCTGCCTGGAGGACAACCCCGGTTCCTGGAAGCCTATCCCGCTGCCTGAAGGACAATCCCGGTTCCTGGAAGCCCATCCCGCTGCCTGGAGGACAACCCCGGTTCCTGGAAGCCCATCCCGCTGCCTGGAGGACAACCCCGGTTCCTGGAAGCCTATCCCGCTGCCTGAAGGACAATCCCGGTTCCTGGAAGCCCATCCCGCTGCCTGGAGGACAATCCCGGTTCCTGGAAGCCCATCCCGCTGCCTGGAGGACAATCCCGGTTCCTGGAAGCCCATCCCGCTGCCTGAAGGACAACCCCGGTTCCTGGAGGCCCATCCCGCTGCCTGGAGGACAACCCCGGTTCCTGGAGGCCCATCCCGCTGCCTGGAGGACAACCCCGGTTCCTGGAGGCCCATCCCGCTGCCTGGAGGACAACCGAGGTTCCTGGAGGCCCATCCCGCTGCCTGGAGGACAATCCCGGTTCCTGGAGGCCCATCCCGCTGCCTGGAGGACAACCCCGGTTCCTGGAGGCCCATCCCGCTGCCTGGAGGACAACCCCGGTTCCTGGAGGCCTATCCCGCTGCCTGGAGGACAACCCCGGTTCCTGGAAGCCCATCCCGCTGCCTGGAGGACAAGCCCTGTTCCTGGAGGCCCATCCCGCTGCCTGGAGGACAACCCCGGTTCCTGGAGGCCTATCCCGCTGCCTGGAGGACAACCCCGGTTCCTGGAAGCCCATCCCGCTGCCTGGAGGACAAGCCCTGTTCCTGGAAGCCCATCCCGCTGCCTGGAGGACTACCCTGGTTCCTGGAAGACCATCCCGGGACAACCGCAGCTCGACGTGTGTATCAACACTTTAAAGGGGATCCGAATCTATAAATTTCTGAAGAAGCTTGGAAGAATGCAGAACTATGGGACTTCCAAGTTTACAAGAGGTTCCGGTTAAAGATCCACGCTATGGGAGCCATAAATACTATACTATAGTATCCCAACAGTCATGTGAGTTATACTTTGTCACTGTCCTATAATATTTCCGTCCGTTTACTATTTTATTTGGAAATCATTTTATATTATCATAGGAAGTTGTTTAACTATTATACAGCAAGTAGCTATATTTAGCATGATTTGGTATACTGAGTCTTTTTTTTTATTAGATAATAAGATTTATGCATAGGGACGTATAATATTTGGCTGATCAACATATATGTTCGAAGGCTAAAATATTTTACACAATCAAAACTATTTCTTTACCAATACCCGTTAAGAATTGCGTGTTTGGTAATTTAATAGATAATATATTTTGGGGGTTGTTTGTTAAAACTTTACGAAGACTTTTGTATAGGGACGTATGGTATTTTGCTGATCAACATATATGTTCAAAGGCTATAATACCATACACAAATTAAAACTATTTCCTTACCACTATCCGTTAAGAATTGCGTGATTGGTAATTTAATAGACAACATATTTGTGGGGATTATTATTGAGTCTATAAGACTATTTTTGTATAAGGACACGTATGATATTTGGCTGATCAATACGAATATTCGAAGGCTAAAATATCATACACAATTTAAACTATTTCCTTACCATTATCCGTTAAGAATTGCGTGATTGGTAATTTAATAGAAAAAATCTTTGGGGAATTATTTTATTGAAAATAGGTGAAAGAATACGTATGAAGAAATAATTAACACTCGATATATTTGACTCAGTATATAAATAAAGTAGAATTTATTGCATAATGCCCTATAACAACGATTATGCTGACTTAGTGAAGCAGCTGATTGAAATACTTATTTTGCGCATAGGCAAAACTGCATGTGTAGTTGTTTTGTTACCTAAATAGGTATATTATTGTGATTGTGTTTTGATAATGTATAAAATGATTCCAATTGTTATATAATGATCTCCAATTCACATTATACTTCCTAAATACCCTTACGGTGACAAGTATTATCTTACTTTAGAACTGAAACATGAAATTTAATTATAAATATTATGAACCAATGGAAGATACTATGGAAAAGTAGACTGAGGAAAAATAAAGGGCCCTAAGCCCGTAACGAATCTTATTGTCATGTGTTGGACTATAAATGTTAATTTTGATATTAGTTGTAGTACCTACCGTTTTATGTAGTAAATAATAATAAGTAGGTAAATTTGTAAGAATAAGCGATTAATAAGTATTGTGTAGGTATAGTAGCAATTGGATCTTTTAGTTAGTTTAGTTTTATTAAGTTCGTTTCATAAATTCTATTGCACTTTTCTAATAGTGTCGTAATTAAGGTTATTTTATATTTTTCTTCCTTACTCGATGTTTTCTGAAATCTGTTGCTTCCCTCCCTGATTTCTGAAAACACCGACCTTAAGGAGGGAAGAGTTAAGATATCCGTGTCAGCATCTTCTACTACGTAGCCTAATTATAATTTATAAGATTTGCTTGGTAAGATAATCAAAGTGCAATCTTACTAAGCAATTCATTTTAGTAGTGGGAGGTGTTGACTTAGCAGTTTATCTAAGATTTATTTAGTATATAAGCTAGTGTAAGCCTAGAATAGGAAGTTCTAGGTTCTTATCTGCCGGACGATCTCCGAGTGCAAATATACAGAAGAAACCATAAGTCTGCCTCTTATTCCACTTCTTGAGTCGTGCGCTCTGTTGCGTGTACTTCTTCTTTCGTATAGGCCTCTGAGTCGACGAACGACCCGTTGAACCCTGGTGTCAGAGTTTTCCAACCACCTACTACTACCACAAATTAGGAAAATTTACTACTACTAAGGAGGCCTCAGACATGCTTGTGTAACGACCGACGGCGCCCTTCGAAGCACGGAACCATCTAACTTACGGACAATCAGGTGGTTCAGCCTTGAATGTCCTAACTAGACTCCCGTCATCCGAATAGGCCATATTTGACGTCTGTCAAAATCATATTAATGCTATGACATAAGGTCTATTTTTCTTTGTTGACATGTTTCCTAGTATGGGTTTGACAGACGTCAAATATGGCCTATTCGGATGACGGCACCATAGGCTGGGAACAAATTGATAAAGTGATAACTGATAAATATCAACTTTGTGAGTGCTCCACCGGGAATCAAACCCAGGACCTTTGCGAGGCAGGCAGTCGTACTAACAGCGCGTACGTCAGAATCAGAACCCGGATAAACAGGCTAGAACCAGAAAATTTATAAATAAATACATTAGTATTGGAAAATAACAAAAAATTATTTTGGTTTTTCAATAAAAAACTAAAATTAATAGTTAGTGTTTTAATTTTTTACTAGAATTAAGAGCTAATAAAATCCAGTAATTTTCGTGCACATCACTGTTTTATCGCTATCGATATGTATTATATCGATACTTATTTTATCGATATTGCCTAATAATTATGATCACATCACTAGTTCTGTCAAAAATCACAGAGGAATCAAACCCATACAAATTTGGTGTTTCAATTTTACTTAGTAAGTGCGGTCTCTTTCTCTTAAAACGCTAGTTTTATTTTATATCCTCTTTGAGACCCATGTGTGTAATTTAAAGTCATCAATCAGACCCCCATTGCCATGGTAACCGTCACAGGCCTTCTTTCTTCTTCTTCTTCGTGTCAATGTCTCAAACTAGTATAAACATATTCGGAACGGGACGGAAGATACCTACTCGAAGAAACATATTTATCTAAAGTAGAGCACATTATATTGTTCCTGTTGCCGACTCTGTATTTTATTTTTATTTTTTATTTTATTTTATTTATTTTGGAAAACCAACAGCTATTAACAACATTGTACACTACAATAGTAAAAACAGAAAGCCAATTACAGGTTTTCACTGATAAACACTAATGTAGAAAATATGAAGCAATCACATGAGACACTAACAACACAAACCACACATTACATAAAAACATTTAAATTCCGTAAGTTAATTACAATTCAAGGAAAAAGAATGAAACAATGCAATGATTCAGAAACATGCAAAGTTACAAAATATAACAAACTATCAAGTTAGTATTACTAATCATGGCGATCACCGCCAAAGAACGACTGATTAATAACTCGTCTCGCTGACTCGCAACTCGTGTTAAATAGATCGAGATCAAACTGATTAGAAAGATGATTGAAATTTTTAGATGCTCGCCATATAAAAGTATTCTGTCTATAGTTAGTGGAAGCGTAAGGAAGAGAAATAAGACAGTTAGAACGCAAGGACTTACTAGGAGGCTTGAGTGATATTTGCGCCAGTAGTTCAGGGCTATCTAGGGTGCTGGAGGCAATTTTTAGAAGAAATACTATATCAGCTATTTCACGCCTCTTTTCCAAAGGAAGTAAATGATGTTTTTGACACAGATGTATGTAATTATTGGAGTCATAGCTTTGGCGTAAACGGTAACATAAATATCGTAAAAACTTTTTCTGGATGTTTTCGATGCGATCTATATAAGTGTGGTACATGGGGTTCCAGATCTGAGATGCGTACTCCAAGTTGCTACGGACAAAAGTGCAGTATAGAATTTTAAATGTTTTAGCTTGAGTAAAATCTTTAGATGTGCGCATAACAAACCCAAGAGCCCTTGTAGATTTCGCAATTATGTTATTGATATGACCATCAAACAGTAACTTAGTATCATGATAAACTCCCAGATCACGTATTAATGTATCTCTGTGTAATACTTCACCTTTGAGCTGGTAATTGTAGCGGATCTGATTGCGTTTGCGGGTGTATGTCACTATGCTACATTTGGCTGGGTTTAGGTCCAAAAGGTTAGAATGGCAGTATTCTTCAAGACGTTGAAGATCAGACTGAAGGCGTTCTGCGTCTGCAGTGTAGGTAGTATACACCTAGTAAACTCGATGATTACTGGACCTGCCACTACCAACACCAACTATTTACAAACTTTTGCAGCATTAATCGGTTCAAAACTTCTTCCCGCCAAAAAGTTTTGCTTTACATGGCTACAGAAAGAGTCCTTTGTAAGACCCAAAATTTTGTTTGCGTATGGGTGGTTTTGGAATTACCCAAGAAGTTTCGCTACTCGTTAATAGATGGCGTGGTTAATTTTTACTACAAAAACAAAAACAGATGGCGGCACTATCGCAGTCATAGTAGGTCTGTGAGTCATAATAGCACTGACAGAGACCGAATGGAAAATAACGTTTCATTCGTTCATTGATTGTCAAAAAATAAATTGTGACTTTCTGAGTTTCTGAGACATTTTTATAATTTTTCTTTCTCGTGTATTTTCTTCATAAATAATGTCTGACAACAAGGCTGTGGATAAAAATGAAGCTGACCCTGAATTGGACGACCTGCTCGACAGTGAGTTACTAATATTTGATGAATTTTATGTTACACAATACATAACCTTTTTTGCTGCACTTCCTTCACCTTCCTGTTCTAATTTTATTTAGGTCGAGCAATACACTGTGCTTTAAAAGTCACTCTCTGATCATTTCCTATATCCTTCAATGCTTCTTAAGACTTGAGAGCCAGGCCAATGTGAGTAGGTGTATTAATCTAACCAAACTTTTTTACATTCTTCATATTATTCAGCCTTGCACTTAAAATGCATAAAAAAGAACTGAGCTCCCCGATGAAAGCCCCAGAAACTTAGCAGATTAGTAAGCGCCTAATTTTATTCCTTTTGTAAAATTGCTACACAATTTTATAAATTTTCAGCATACACTTATTAGTCTTATTACATTATGGTATAAAGCTGTGAACTCTCGTATCTCTTTAAAATAAATTCATTTAATGACCACTACTAGGAAGTAACATTTTACTAGTTTAAGATTCCACTGGTATAAAATGATTTTTATAATTTTGAGGTACTTATTGTACACTTAATCAAAACCAAAATAAAGGTCACTTGTGTATGCTGTTGTAATCACTCTATCTATTATGAAAAAACCTCATCAAAATCTGTTGGAGAAGTTAGAGAATTCTACGACAGGCAGAGAAACGCAAAAAGCAAATTCAATTTTTACTATGTATTAATGTTCTAAACCCACCCCTATTCCTCTGCCACAGGTGCTCTCCAAGACATGACAAAGAAGCCGGAGTCCACGGAGCAGACGGAGCTGGCTACGGGGGCTGATGGCATCCCGCAAAACATGTGGAGCGAGGAGTTTATCAAGGAAGCAGCTGCTCAGTTTGAGAACAACATGGCGGCGATCTTAGGCAGTTTTAGCGGGGTTCCTGGTTGGTATTTAGCTTTGTAGTAGTAGTTGTAGTATTCTCATATTCAAATATTTATACAGTTATATTACAGCAAGATGCCTGATTTGGCAGTTAAAATGAGTTTCAAAATATAGTAAAGGGACAAAAACACTAATATTCCATATATCATAGTTTCTTGTATTATTTAGTCAACTATTAAATTGGGCTTGCTAATAAAGCCTCACTGTAAATATTTCATATCTACAAAAGTCTATCAATTAAAAATTGATGTAAAAATAGCTCAGCATAGTGAATAGATAGGCTTATTGTTGAAATAAAGACTACAAAGCAAAATTTGGTTTATAAAACAGTAATGAGATGATTATAGTAATTAATTAATACTAATATTTTTACCTTTTCAGAGGACCAAATCACACAAGAGCAAATCGCACAAACCTTCTCTAAAATGGCAGGTTAGTTTGAATTATTTTAGTTTATGCGCATAAACTTGCCGAGTAATTCCAGCTTAGAATAGCATCACCCCATTTCTGTCCTGCAGGTGTCGTAAGTTTATCAGACGTGGCATAAATGTGAAGATATTTCCGAAAATAAAGTGTAGAAGAATTAACTGCAAACCAGCCCATGAAACTAAACAAGTTTCCCCCCATAACATAGGGCGAGATACAAATTGACTTGGTCAGCTGGTATTTTGTATGGGAAGCCCAATTCTTTTTTCATGTTTTGATCTATGTTCCTTGGTGAAACTTATTCAGTTTCATGGACCGGGCAAATATAGGTACATATGCAGAAACTGTTTTTACATTCTTTATAACATAAACTTTTTTTACATTCTTTATAAACAACACAAAATATATTAGATTGGAAATGTAAATGTTAGTAATGGCTAAACTTTGTAACATTATGTCTAAACAAATAATGAACATAGTGTTACCTTGTATGTGTTAATATTGATCAATACTCAACAGTGACCTTGACACTTGTGTCCTTACTTCTGTCTAATTGGCATAATTTATGCAATCAGTACTAAATATTTCAACAATTCAGAGGGAAAAATAGTTACATGTCTTTCGTAAGATGAACCAACCCAACCTGTGAATTAGTTTTGTTTCTTTGAGTGCTGCACCCTATTACTGAGACTTCGTTGTCTGTCTTGGTCTTGTCTTTCCGTCTGCCACCAGGCCGTATCTCATAAACCGTAATATTAAAAGGGTTGAAATTATAACATTTTAACAAGAAATAATAAATACTATCTTACCCATGTGTGTCGTAAGAAGCGACTAAGAGAATTGAGAGTTGATGTGTATTGCAATTTTAGGCGACAGGTTGACAACCTAGTGATACACAGTCTTCTGAAGGACTCTCAAACTTTTGTCAGAAGTGGTGTAAATGGCCGTTTTTTATAGTCGTTTATGCTATGCCTATCCCATAAGGATTATAGGCGTGATTTGTATTTTTATTTAATAAAAACTATAATAAATTCTCATTCAATATGGGCTCTCATAGTATAAACGCGATTCACTCAAATTTTCATACATATTGTCGTACATATCGCTCTTTGTGAGCATTTGAATCGCACTTGGCTGTTTTTCGTATGTTTTTCACAAGTCATATAATGTTTGACGATTTTATTAGAGTAAATGTTCAAAGAAAAAACTATCAATTCAGTAATTTACAAGGTTTAATTTTAGTAATTTGTTCACAGAGGCAGCAGCTCAAGTCCTAAACCCGGCCCCCGGGGGCGACTCCGCCCCCGAAGCGAGCCCCGTGCCAGACCCTGCCGTACAGGGGAAGATAGACGAGGTAATAGATCCAATTCCTTGTGCGCTACTAAAATCGCTAAGGCCAATTTGACATTTCTATAACCGTTTGCTATTCTACACGTAACTGTCAAATTCAAATGAGAGCATTATAATCTCTAAAATACTTAAAATTAAGTGACAGCGCTAAACTTAGCTTTAGCCGATTAGTGCTATTCCACGGCGCACAAATTTAAGCATTTTAAAAATTTAAAACTGCTAAGATCGCTAATCTTAGCGGCCACTAAAAAGGTCCCCCTTAAAAATAATACTGTCAGAACATCTCAAAATGGGTGGGGTTTTAGAGTGATTTGTGTAATTATTGGTCACATCAGAAAGTTCAAGAGTGGAAAAAAGGTGATCGGGATTTAAAGTGTCACCGGGTAGGAAAGTTTAAGAGTGAAAACAATTTAATCGGGAGGTTTTAGAGTGTCACCCGGTAGTATAGCCGAAGAGTGGAAACAATTTGATAGGGAGGCTTTAGAGTGTCCCCGGGAAGTAAAGTTTAAGAGTGGCAACAGATTTAAAGGTAATAGAGTGGCACCGGGTCAGAACGTTTTAAATCAGCACCTAGTCAGAATGTTCTAGAGTGGGGCCGGGTTGTTAGGTTCTTAAGTGGTGGAACCAAAGGTGGTACAGAAGGATTTTGAGTGTCACCGAAAATAAAAATATTTTTACCAGTTACAGATTTTTTCATTTATTACTAAAATTTATCTTTTTTTTAAATTGCAACACTGAATTTAATAACGTCAAAATCAAATTATAGTCCTGTCAAAAACCTCTGTTTAATTTTCTAAAACTGGGCTTTCGTGGAATAGCACAACTTAAAATTGCTAATTTTAACCATTTTAACTTAGTGATTTTAACTTTAGAGATTTAAAATGGCTAACCTGTAGAATAGAGACCATTGTAAATCTTATTTGACAGATGTCAACCCCGTACTAGAAGACCATTAATTGCCACAAAAGACCACTGTTAGACATGGGCCTCCCTGTATTGGGGGTATAGCCTTTCAATAATCAAAAATGAAGACTACTTTTTGCTATTGAAAATATCTAATCTAATACCCATGGGTGAAAATTTAACAGCAAGTAAAACTGTTGGGATGAACTGTTATTTTTATATGCCTCATACGTTTACCGCTTGCGGTGTAGGCAGAGCGTAAATGGCTGTAGAAAATTACCATTTACGTCTGATAAAGTTTGAGTGTCATTCATATGACTGTGTATCACCATGACATGGTGTCTCCTAAATTCAACTCTCAAAATCCCTTAGTCGCTTTTTACGAGACCCACGGGAAAGATATGGGGTGATGCTATTCTAAGCCGGCATCAAACGGCTACATGTACTATATTTCTGAAATTAACATAAATCTTATCTTTGTAAGTGTGCTGGGATTAAAAAGCGATTACATTCAATTCAGAGATTATATTGATTGATGTTCCTCAAACTAGTTACAGTGTAGGGATTTTAAAATATACATACTCAATTATCTTGTCATAACTCTTTTTATATACAGGGTGTTAATTTAAATGCGTGCTATAGCTTAAGGGTAGGTACAGTTTCGATAAAGGATGCTGTAAAAATATTAAAAATGAACTTTTTTTTTACTTGTCAAAATTTGTTTTTTTTATTTTATTACGGATAATTAACAGTTATACAGTATAATTAATAACTCTTAACATTAACACTTAATGAACTTAAATAAATGTATAACCAATCTGTTTATCCACTGATTACAAATTTAAATAAGTCTCAGCCAAAAGTCATTCAAACTTATTTATGTTATTTATTAAATGAATTGCATTGGAACTCCGTAAACAACTAAAATGTAAAAAAAAAACATATAAATTTGGAAGTCCCATACGAACGTATTGAAAAAGTTCGTCACTTAGTATGGGAGGCCTAAATTTTGACAAGTTTCTAATAAAAGTGGTTCAGTTCTGTGAGTAGTACACGCCATTAAAATATTTGTACTTATTTCAATGTAGGTAACCGTATATTATATTGTTTACATTGCAGGTATCGGCAGCGATATCTCAGACCCTCCAAAACCTCAACACGAACGCGGAGTCCCTTCAGACGCCCTTCAACGACCAGGACCTAGCAAATATGTTCAGCAATTTCAACCTCGCAGACGGAGGCGGCCAGGTATGTAACAAACAACTGTCTTTTTCTCTTTTTTTCTCTCTCTCTCTTTCGCTATTACACAGACACATAGGCACACACACACACACAAACGCAGAGTCCCTTCAGAGTTTCAGACGCGCTTCAACGATCAGGACCTAGCGAATTTGATCAGCAATTTCATCCTGGCAGATGGAGGTGGCCAGGTACGTAACCCACTACTACCATAAAAACCACCACAGTACTGGTCATGGGCCTCCCCACAATCGGAGGTTATTGCCATACTCTTTCAAACTGTCTTTCTGTCTCACACAAACACACACACACGTCATTTCCGAAGCCGCGACCAAGATTGTTCAGATGTCGCCGGTGGTGAGGTCGATACATAAACATTGTATACAGTGTGTAAAAAAATCAACTGCAAATATTTTAAGGGGTGAACCAGCCCGTGAAACTGAACAACTTTCCCTAAGGAACATGGGTCGAAATATGAAAAAAATTTTGGACCTCCCATACAAAATGTACCAGATGACCGAGTCATATTGTATATGAGGTAAAATTTATTTTCACATTTCGACCTAGGTTCCTTGGGGAAAGTTGTTCAGTTTCATGGGCTGGTTCACCCCTTAAAATATTTCCAGTTGATTTTTTTACACCTTATATGTTGCCATTTACGTACACACATACATGGCAACATTTGTATCGCAACAACTTTACGCGTGATTCGCGACAACAAAAAACACTCGTACGGTTGATGAGACGCAATAGCGCGCATCAAAATATCCCCGAGATATTCCCTATATGACGCCTTTACTCTTAATTTTCTAGGGCCAATCTTAACCGCTTCAACAAGCGTCTAACGTTTTTTCTGCTGTGGCCCTAATTTTATTTACATTTTATCTTATTTTAACCCTTGATTTAAAAGCTCCGATTATCACTAAAACTATAAGACATTACCCGCAATCATGCCGATTGTAACATTGTCGAAATATTGGGTGCTCAAAATAACCCTACCGTGACTAAAAACCCGTTAAAATGTCTTATATTTTTATCTTATTTTGTTCACAGGACGGCAACATGTTCGTTCCCTTCATGCAAGGCATGATGCAGTCTTTACTCTCCAAAGAGGTGTTATATCCGTCGCTTAAAGAGCTCGTAGACAAGTACCCCGCCTGGCTCGCTGAAAACAAGGGGAAGATCGAACAGGCTGAGTATGAAAGGTAAATTTAATACTGTTTTCTCTCTTTAAATTCTTCTTTCCCCTTCCCCTTCACCTTTTCCCCTATTCAACCTTTCCCACATTCCTCCATTTCCTATCTCCCCCGTTCCTGCTAACCCCAATTCTCCCTCTCCCCCTTTCCCTAAAGAGGTGAGGTTTCCCCTTTTCTCATTCCTACTTCCCCGAACCCCACTCGACCCTATCCCCCTTTTCTCAAGTCCATTAGTCGCCTCTTGCGACACGTAAGTCTACATAAAGGCAGTATTTTTCGCCTTCTTTCCTTTCCCCGTTTTGCCCTCTCCCCTTTTCTTCTTTCCACCCTTTCACATGTAACTCCGGTCCCGCTTTCCACTCTCCCCCTTTCTCTCTTTGGTAAATGGACCTTCGACTATAGGCCGATTTCACAGCCTTATTATGATGGCATTGCTGTAAAGAGGTGCTGTATCCGTCGCTTAAAGACCTTGTGGATAAGTACCCTAACAAACGAAGATCGAGCAGGCTGAATATGAAAGGTAAATGTTCGTTTTCTTCTACCCTCCTTTTTTCTTTATTTTTCCCCCTTTCCTCCCTTTCCACCTTTCGCCCTGTCATCCTTTCCCCCTTGCCTACATTCCTACTTTGCCTCATTCCACCTTTCCACCTTTTCCACTTTCCCCCTTTTACCCTCGCACCTCAATTCCCGAAACGACCCGGTGTTAGGATAAGGCGAAAAAGGCTTTCTAAATAATTCTAATTTTATTATTTTTATTTATTTTATTTGCAGATTCTCCAAGCAACAAGAGCTGATGCAGCAAGTGTGTGCAGAGCTGGAGCCTGAACAGGAGTCAGACCCTGAGGATGTGAAGCGGCAACGGTTCCAGACTGTACTGGACCTTATGCAGAGGGTATGTCATTTCTAGGATATTTATCCCACATTTTCCTCCTGTTCTCCTTTCTACTCCTCTCCCCTCACCAAATTCAGCGCTTTCCTTTCGCCCTAAAAAAATTCTATTTCCTAAAATTTAGTCAGTAAAACACTATAATCCTCGGCAAAAATTACTTTGCTTAATAGAAAATGGGTCAAAATATGAAAAATAAAATAAGGGTTCCCAGACAAAATCGCCGAGATTGATTTACTGTATACGAGCACCAAATATTATTTTCGAATATTGTCCCATGTTCCATGGAGAAAGTTATTCAGTTTCATTACTACCTTGACCTCCTTTCAGCTTGTAATATCCTTTTTGTTAACCTTGGTGTGTATTTTCAAGCAAATAACTGGTTTATTTTAATTTCATTCGTATGAGGATGTAGGAATAGAATCTTCGTGGAAGATGACGGGCGAAAGAGTAAGATAGAGACGTATGAAAGGGACCATAACCATTGAAGATATTTATTAATTTCAATTCACTACTCGCTGCCATGTCCTACAATAATAATCGTTTTATTTCCAGATGCAAGACCTAGGCCAGCCGCCCACCGAACTGGTAGGCGACATCGGCGTCCCCCCCGCGGGTTTCGCCGCACCCGCACCCCCCGACGCGGCGCAGTGCTGCGTTATGTAGTGTCGTCTCTTTCACACAATACTAGTGAGAAATTGGGGGGGATTGTAAGAGTATGACACGGACGCTATTGGGGGGAAATGTAGGGGTATATCTTTACAAGTGAGACGTACGATGCAACGAAAGGCGTAAGATGTCATCCGTGTTATAAAAAAGATAATATTTTGCATTACAAATTCTCTTTTTTAAGATTGAATTAGAATTTGACTTTCTTAAAGAAAACCTTTTAAATTCCTACTAAGAAAAAAATACTTTGACTTTTGGCGTCAGCCGTCATCGATGCGACGCGCGTCTCATGTGTGTAGATTCAGCCTAAACGCGCCAATAAGTGGCCATAAACTTTTGACATTGACACATTTTCGGCCATCACATAATAATCGAAAGTGGCGCCATTTAGTGCCTAGTTTTTCTCCTCATAGCTATAGCGGTAAAGCACTATCAAATTTAATAGAGGAAAAGAGACAAAGTTGTGTCGGCGCCCTAGAGAAAAAGAGACAAATGCAAAGCCCTTGCCACGAAACGAGTCTTGCGGAGAAAATGAAAACTAAAGTACGACCGTTTAAATAGGCCATATTTGACAGTTGTCAGACCCATACTAAAAGACATGTCATTAAAGAGCGTTGACATTATTTGAACGGCCATACTGTAAAAAGTAAAATACTGTACCTTTATTTCAAATGACAAAAAATATTGAAAGATATCCTCAGGACTCTATTCGTGGTATAGATTTCGTGGGACGGTGTGTTCCGGTGCTTATGTCAATTTGACATTGACAGTGACATTGTATAGTGTATACTAGGCTTTAGAATGAGACAATTCAATGTTGCCAACACTTGGAATTGAAAAGAAATATTTGAATAAAAAATATTTTAATTTTTTAAAGAAAAATACTTGTTTTAAAAAAATTGGTAAGATGTTTGTCAAAGTTGGCAACATTGAACTAATTTTAAATATAACTTGATTATGGAATGGTCATATACACGGTGTTAGTGAAATAGTGCAAAATATGTCTTGGGTGTACTCAGCACATGAATAATCCTTTGATTTTTCATACAATGTTACGGGTAGTCCACAAATTACGTAACGCAAAAGAGTATGCAACATTTTAGTATGGAGCCTACCTTAGAATTTGAAACAAAAAAAAGCTTTTTCATGGCCAGAGTTGAAATATACCTCAATCGATTAGGCATAAAAATACAAACCAAAAGTTTACTTTGATAAAAAGTCGTAAAGCGTATAGTTCCGGAGATATGTGGCTCTGAGCCGATTTCAATGCACGAAATATGACGTTCATAGCAAACATCATCTAAACGCCTTGAGTTCCTCTGAGATTCCTGCTTATACCAGTAATCTTCAGTAAGCGTCGAAATCAGTAAGCTAGTACTGAGTGAGCCATCTGTAAAGGCGCTCCGCGCGCCGTCTCCTTGATTTGTTCCTGCACTGCGAAAGTTATTCAGTTTCAAGGCTGAATAAATCTAAATGTTTTGCGTATTTGACTAACACATCGTGTAAAATTAAAATTCAAAGCATTACTAGTGAATAAATTAATAAAATTAAAATTAGTGTTAAATAAACAGATTTTCTACCAAATATCACAAGTGTAGATATTATCGGCATCACCTTTATTTTCTTATTTATGGGATAAATATTATTCTGGCATTTTATACAAAAAAATAACTAGTACCTACTACCTGGCTCAATAAAGAATGGGATTATATATAGCAGCGAAAGCTCATGCTTTCTCATTCGCACTAAGGTTCTTACATACACCTGACGTTTATTCTTTCCCCCTCCCACTTTTATACACATTTATAATCCCATTGTTTATTGAACCAGGTAGTAAATTTTGATCTCTTAAGTGAGTATCGGTTGGAGAAAATAAAAATATTGTCATAAACTTTTACCTCCTAATTTTTAATTAAAAATACTATAGCACTATAGTTTGAAGATTTGGGTATAAAACTTAAGGTTTAAAACTACATATTGTAGTTTTTAAAATAAATATTACTCTAGTTGTGAAAATTGAAATTAAAAAGCTTTTGTAATTTTTGAAACAAAATATTAATAATTCTTAAAAAATATTATTTTTATTATCTCTGATTCATTTTTGCGCGAAAAGTATGGTGATGGTAATTGTGAAGTTCCATACAAAAAATATGGTGAGAGGCACAATATTTGACTATTAATGTTTTCTTTTTTGTATTGTAATGATTGTGTTTAAAATTATATTTATTGTTAATTTTAATAAGATGCGTTGTTAAAAGTAATAAAAATACTTTTTAGTTACCTATCACTGTATTTTATTTTTACCCGAATGCCTCAGAATGAGGGTAATGATTTTCGACCAACGAAACGAGATAATTAATGTAAACAACTTTTGTATGACTCGGTGACAGTTATTACAATCTGTCCTTATCTGTCATATGGTATAATGTCAGCTGTCTCTTTCAGATTTGTTTACACTTTTTATCTCGTCTGGTTGGCCTTAATTAGTACTTGCATTCGAAAGTATGACATGGACAATGTCGTACTACACAGCGCGGCCACGATCACGGATCGAGTCCAAATTTTGTAGAATAATTGTACCTAAATTGTACTATTTAGTACCTCAAGAGAAAAAAATTGTACCTCTCAATTTATTGAGATATTGATACTTTATGTAGCAGCATCCTTCCTGGCGCGGCCACGCTCATATCTCACGAATGTTTAGATATTATCGAAAGCGAGATATGCCAAAAAAATGTACCTAAATTGTACCTCCCAAATACCTATTCTCACAAATCTAGCTAAATGGATAGTCCATAAAAAATGATCACAAACTTTCCCATACACCAAATTTTCCTTTGGAAAAGCCGTAGAGCCGTGACCAGTCTAAGAGGGAGGTCAAGTTACGCTCAGGTCGCAATATTCAGACAGTACGCGACCAGCATAACTTGACCTCATGCTTAGCCTGGCCATGTTACTATGATAGCGAGAACCTATTTAATAAGATTTCAATGAACAAGTATGTATGAGTTGGAGTAGAGGTCCCATTGGTCGAAAATGACAAAATGGCGATTTCAAAAATCCCCTGCCCGTTACTTATGACGCGGGCGTTATTCCTGATCCTGATGACAACTGTCAAACTTACAACTAGATTATCTCAGAAACCACGCGTGCTTTAGTACTACTTACTTAGGGTAAGTTATAGGAAATGATGAGAGCCACATTTCGGATGACAGCTGTCAAACTTACAACTTGACTATCTCGGAAACTACACGTGCTGGAGTACTACTTTCTTAGGGAAAGTTGTAGGAAATGATGAGAGCTACATTTCGGATGACAGCTGTCAAACTTACAACTTGATTATCTCGGAAACTACGCGTGCTGGAGTACTACTTTCTTAGGGGAAGTTATAGGAAATGATGAAAGCTACATTTCGGATGACAGCTGTCAAACTTACAAGTAGATTATCTCGGAAACTACGCGTGCTGGAGTTCCACTTTCTTAGGGGAAGTTATAGGAAATGATGAGAGCCACATTTCGGATGACAGCTGTCAAACTTACAACTTGATTATCTCGGAAACTACGCGTGCTGGAGTTCTACTTTCTTAGGGGAAGTTATAGGAAATGATGAGAGCCACATTTCGGATGACAGCTGTCAAACTTACAACTTGATTATTTCGGAAACTACGCGTGCTGGAGTTCTACTTTCTTAGGGGAAGTTATAGGAAATGATGAGAGCTACATTTTGGATAACAGCTGTCAAACTTACAACTTGATTGTGGCTCTGGAACTGTGCATGCTACACTACTAGTTTCGTTGGAAAAGTTGTAGGTCTTGCCAAGATCTACATTTTAAGTGACAGCTGTCAAACTTTAAACTCGTTTATCTCGTTAACTGTGCAAGCTACACTACTAGTTTCTTTGGAAAAGTTGTAGGTCTTACCAAGATCCACATTTTAAGCTAGTAGTGTAGCATTTACAAATAACGAAATAAACGAGTTTAAAGTTTGACAGCTGTCACTTAAAATGTAGATGTCATTCAGACCTACAACTTTTCTAAAGAAACTAGTAGTGTAGCATGCACAGTTAACGAGATAAACGAGTTTAAAGTTTGACAGCTGTCACTTAAAATGTAGATCTTGGCAAGACCTACAACTTGCCCGAAGAAACCAATAGTCTAGCACGCATAGTTTCCGATAAAAACGACTTTTTAGTATGACAGCTGACACCTGTCATATAGATCTCGTTAAGGCCTACAACTTTCCCAAAGAAACCAATAGTGTAGCATTCACACTTAACGAGATAAACGAGTTTAAAGTTTGACAGCTGTCACTTAAAATGTAGATCTTGGCAAGACCTACAACTTTTCCAACGAAACTAGTAGTGTAGCATGCACAGTTCCAGAGCCACAATCAAGTTATAAGTTTGACAGCTGTTATCTAAAATGTAGCTTTCATCATTTCCTATAACTTCCCCTAAGAAAGTAGAACTCCAGCACGCGTAGTTTCCGAGATAATCAAGTTGTAAGTTTGACAGCTGTCATCCGAAATGTGGCTCTCATCATTTCCTATAACTTCCCCTAAGAAAGTAGAACTCCAGCACGCGTAGTTTCCGAGATAATCTACTTGTAAGTTTGACAGCTGTCATCCGAAATGTAGCTTTCATCATTTCCTATAACTTCCCCTAAGAAAGTAGTACTCCAGCACGCGTAGTTTCCGAGATAATCAAGTTGTAAGTTTGACAGCTGTCATCCGAAATGTAGCTCTCATCATTTCCTATAACTTCCCCTAAGAAAGTAGAACTCCAGCACGCGTAGTTTCCGAGATAATCTACTTGTAAGTTTGACAGCTGTCATCCGAAATGTAGCTTTCATCATTTCCTATAACTTCCCCTAAGAAAGTAGTACTCCAGCACGCGTAGTTTCCGAGATAATCAAGTTGTAAGTTTGACAGCTGTCATCCGAAATGTAGCTCTCATCATTTCCTACAACTTTCCCTAAGAAAGTAGTACTCCAGCACGTGTAGTTTCCGAGATAGTCAAGTTGTAAGTTTGACAGCTGTCATCCGAAATGTGGCTCTCATCATTTCCTATAACTTACCCTAAGTAAGTAGTACTAAAGCACGCGTGGTTTCTGAGATAATCTAGTTGTAAGTTTGACAGTTGTCATCAGGATCAGGAATAACGCCCGCGTCATAAGTAACGGGCAGGGGATTTTTGTTTTGAAATCGCCATTTTGTCATTTTCGACCAATGGGACCTCTACTCCAACTCATACATACTTGTTCATTGAAATCTTATTAAATAGGTTCTCGCTATCATAGTAACATGGCCAGGCTAAGCATGAGGTCAAGTTATGCTGGTCGCGTACTGTCTGAATATTGCGACCTGAGCGTAACTTGACCTCCCTCTTAGACTGGTCACGGCTCTACGGCTTTTCCAAAGGAAAATTTGGTGTATGGGAAAGTTTGTGATCATTTTTTATGGACTATCCATTTAGCTAGATTTGTGAGAATAGGTATTTGGGAGGTACAATTTAGGTACATTTTTTTGGCATATCTCGCTTTCGATAATATCTAAACATTCGTGAGATATGAGCGTGGCCGCGCCAGGAAGGATGCTGCTACATAAAGTATCAATATCTCAATAAATTGAGAGGTACAATTTTTTTCTCTTGAGGTACTAAATAGTACAATTTAGGTACAATTATTCTACAAAATTTGGACTCGATCCGTGACCGTGGCCGCGCTGTGTAGTACGACATACATGGACAGAATGTGAGTTATTTATAATAATGTAGGTATAAGTAGATCCTATTAAACTGGCTACACTATTGTTGACATAATAGGAAGTGTCGTTAGATTCGTCTCAGCAGCGCGAGTGACTGACACTATAATTATATTGTTGTTAGAAACTCGCAATTACGATTACAACTTTGAAATTACCATAGTCGGGTTTTTGTTTTTAATCAATAATATTTTGTAAAGTCCCTACGTAGGTATTTGCAGCGTGACTCATGATTCCAGGCTGTTCGAGACCAACATGTCAAGCAAAAATCAAAATCTCTCATAATGTGGAACATCGAATCCTCCAACAACCCAATGAACCCTGGTGTCAGAGTTTTACAACCGCCTACTGCAAACAGCAGGCCTCTGACATGGTTGTGTAATGACCGCCATTTAAGTATTTAGGTAATATCCAGCAGCCGGGACCGACGGTTCAAACTCGAAGGTTCCGAGTTCGATTCTTGGTGTCATTCACAAAGTTGCTATTGGTCATTATAAATTTGTTCCCACTCTGGTTACGACATTGCACCTGATTGTCCGAAAAGAAAAATGGTTCCGTGCTTCGGAGGACACGTTAATAATCAAAATGAAAGTAGGGAATCGCACCCGGAACGGCTGATAATAAGGAAATGTAGAAATGAATGACCGCGCGACCCTGTACGTAATGTAGGCTGGTTTTACACTCACTCACTTTTAGGGTTCCGTACCCAATAGGGTAAAAACGGGAACCCTGATACTGCGACTTCCTTGTACATCTGTCTGTCTGCCTGTATCTCATCTCATTAACCGTATTTATTTATTTAACCGTTTATTGTACACAACACAAATCACAAAGGACTTAACATATTGATTGAACAATACACAACAGGTCAGCTTATTTCTAAAAATCTCTTACAGCAGACCTACCGTGTTATATAAACAGTTGGAAGTTTTCTCAGACAGAACATAATTTCTAAAGAGCCTAATGTTTTATTAGGGGTCTTCCATACAACAAACGTAAATATTAGTTTACGCCATTCATACAAGTTATAGGACGGAACCCTTAGTGAGCGAGTCTGACTCGCACTTGGCCGATTGTTGTTCAATACTTTGTTTATTTTTTATTCAATATTTCGTAACCTTCTTACGTAGGTACTTACATAAAGATTGTCTACGTCAGTTATGTAAGACCTACTTAGGTATCCTACGTAAATACTTAAGTACTTGCAGTTTTACTTATGCCATTTTAAACGGGTCGTTTCCTCCAAATAATTAATTTGATTTTCATCTACTCAGCCGAAAAACACACGTAACGTCAGTTTGCGCGTTATTTTTGCGCTGCGTAACGCGTACATTAGAAAAATGCGAATTTCCACCTTAACTGCAAACAAATACTGTTTAATTGCGTTTCCACAGACGCATCCGTCAACTCAGCGTTGTATAGTGCGTTTCATCTTATAGTTCCTATGGCGTCATGTTGGTAGCATTGGGTATGTAAAATAAAAGGCGGCAATAATATTTTTATACAGGGAGTAACAGAAAGGGTATAACAAGCCGAAAGGAGGTGAAGGTACTCATGAAACTGAACAACTTTCTCCTTGGAACATATGTCGAAATATGAAAAAAAAAATTTGGACCTCCCATACAAAATCGCCGATCAGCTAATTGATTTACTATGGGAGGTCAAAATTTTTTTTCATATTTCGCCCCATGTTCCATAGGGAAAGTTGTTCAGTTTCATGAGTACTATAGCCGCGAGGGCCATAAATAATAGGATTAACTTCAATGGATGATCTTTATTCAAAGATATGGACCCTGCAGACGTAACAAACATTAACACACTGTGATGTTGGGTATGGAGGTGAGCAGATGGTTGTCGGGAATGATTTGAGGCTTACCTTGGGTGGGTCCATTAATGTATCACAAAATATATAAGATAGACAAAATGTTCACTTTCACTTTTTGGACTGTTTCGGGAACTTTACTTGGTTAAATACAGTTGCAAAAATATGCGAGAGTACAAATTAACAAGGATAGGTGTTGACTTCACCGTCAGTTAGAGAGGAGTGCGTCAAAAAAGCCAAGAACGGTGACGTTTCGGTGCCGTGTTCCAAATTTAAGTTATAAAATGATTCGAAAAAGGGAGATGTGAGGGTGGCTTAGGGAGGATGTCCATGCAGAGTTTGCACTCTGCTACAGTACCTGGGTTGAGAAAAAAAATTGATTGTCCTATAATCAATTTTTTTTTTTTAATGTAGAAGTATTTCAATATGTATAGGATGCTGGTAAAATTTTGGTGTGTGTTCCGAAATATTGTGTGTTAATTAGTGAGTGTAATGTTAGTGTAAATAAATTAATTGAAAGTGTTTTAAAGTTAATTAAAAATTAATATTAAATGTAAGTATGGGTCGTGAGTGATCAAAGATTTTGAGTGTATGTGATATCTACAGTGAGTATGTACATGGAGGAAATTCTAAGTCAATCATACGTCATATCAAGCATTCATCATCGATCAAGGTGTCTGATTCCTATTACACGAAATCAGGCCCTTACAAAATGGAGAGCAGTTTTGTTTGTATTAACTGTTCTCGAAGAGTTTCCACCAGGGTGGTGTCGGCTTGTAAGTCACAACCGACTCTATAATCCTTAGCTTTTGGCTTGTTTATCGTGTCGCTAGACCCGCACGGTGATGTAGTATTTACAAGTTTGAGAGAAAGTATTAAATTATTACGAGAATCGTAATTGAAAAAAATTGTATACGAGAAATAGTTGGCGTATACGTTAAGTTCAAATTGTGGAAATCAAAGGTAGACTAAGTTAATATAAACTTGGTTAGCAGCAAGTTTAATTAGAATTGAAGTATAAATTTATTAGAAATTGTTATTATTGAGAAGTGGATAATTACGACATTATCTTTGTCGATAAGGTGTATCTAATTTTTTTAATTAGATAATTAATTGTAACAAGTGAAGAAGAAAAATAGTTAAATATAAAATGATTTATCATAAGTTGTGTTTGACATCCGTCAATGTTTGATGGTAAAGCCGAAAAGCGTGATGAGGTGAAAAGGTTTACAAAAATAAAATGTGTGCGTGACTACTTTCTAGTGTAGTACGCTTTATCCAATTATGGATAATTATAGGTTGAATAAATTTTAGTTTAGTTAGGTTGTTTTGCGGTTTTGGTTGGTTTTAGATCTTTGATATGCCAACGTCCTAAGTTGTTGTTGTTCGTATCGGTTAGGTTATATACTAAAGGAGAAATCTTTTGGGATACGATGCATTTAATGTATTTTGGTGCTAATTTAGCTGAGAAGTTTTTGTCGGAAGAGCTTATGGATAATTGCGTTTCCAAACTATATCGCCAGGTTCAAACTCTAAGTTTTGACGATGTTTGTTGTAGTGGGATGCGTTGTTTTGGTGAATGGAGTGTAGTCGTGATTGTACTTTATCAAAAATGGGGATAAGCTGGCCGAGATTTTCTGCATATATATCGCTTGGAGCAAAAATGAGGTCGTCCGTGGTGTCCTTTTGGGAGTAGGTAGAACCACACGGTACTAATTCGCGACCGAATACTAGGAAAGCTGGGGTAAACTTGGTTGATTCGTTAACAGACGAGTTGATAGCGAATTGTATTTTATGGAGGTGTTTGTCCCAGGTTCTGTGGTCGTCATTAACAAATGATGCCACTGCCGTTATAATGGTTCTGTTGTATCTTTCAACAGTATTTACCTGAGGGCAATGAAGGGGTATAAAGTGTATGTGTGGTATTTTGTATGAGTGAAACATGTCCGTTAATTCTGAGCTTGTCATTTGGGGACCGTTGTCTAAAATGACTGTTTCTGGAATACCGTAGTTCATGAATACTAAGTCTTCTAGGACATGTTTGATGACCGAGGAAGTTGCGCGTTTAATTGGGAATAATAGGCAGTATTTAGAAAAGCAGCAGGTTATTACTAGTATGTATCTGTTTAGTTTACGCGATATGGGTAGTGGTCCAATAAAATCGATTGAAAGGCACTGAAATGGTCGTGAGCATTGTTTAGGTTCGCCCATTAGACCGATAGCATTTTGGTTACGATGTTTATATGCGAGACATGTGTCGCAGCGTGAGATAAATGTTGCCACATCTTTGTACATGCCAGGCCAGAAATAGTTTAGCTTAATACGATGGTAGGTTTTGAAGGTACCGAAATGTGCTGCGGTTGGTGTGCAATGATTTTGTGCAATTATGGAGTTTCGGTGTTCTGAGGACGACCAATTTCCAGCTGTATTGTGAGTTGAATGGGGTTAGCGAATTAGTGTATTTATAAAGTTTGTTATCTTTAATTGTGTAGTCGGGAGTAGATGAGGGATTATTTTTACATTTATTAAAAATGGAGATGTACCATTCGTCCTTGGTACTACTGGAATTGATAATATTAACATTGGGGATGTTTCGTGAAAGCAGGTCGGGTACTAGATTTTCGGAGCCTTTTTATGTTTTATTTCGAAATTAAACATAGATAGGCGTATGCACCAACGTGCCAGTCTACCTGTGGGGTTGTCTAGGCGGAGGAACCATTGTAGTGCTGAGTGGTCGGTGTAGATGGTGAATTTGTGGCCATTATCTAGATAGCAGCGCCAGTGCTCTAGTGCTGTTATGACACTTAGAAGTTCTCGTTCTGTGATCGAGTAATTTCGCTGGGGTGGGTGAGCGATTTGCTCATATAAGCAATTGGCTTTTCTATGCCGTCAAATTCTAGTGTGAGCATCGCTCCGATTCCGAAGGACGAGGCATCGCAATGGACGGCGAAAGGCTTCGTGAAATCAGGGCAGGCGAGGATTGGGGTGCTAACTAAGGCTTGTTTAATGGAGTTGAATGCTGATTCAGCTTCTGGTGTCCATTTGAAGGGTGGTGCTTTTTTGTGGGTGGAGGTTAGTTTGTTTAAAGGTGTAGCTAGTGTGCTTAGGTTTGGGACGAAACGTCTGTACCAGCTTACGGTGCCAAGGAATTTCTTGACATCCTTTGCTGTTTTAGGTACCGGAATGTCCAGGATAGCTTTGACTTTGTCCGGGTCTGTTTGGAGTCCTTGACTGTTGACGATGAAACCGAGATACTTTAATTCGTTACGGAAGAATGAGCATTTTGGGAAGTTGATGGTTATGTTGGCATCTGTTAATTTAGTGAGAAGTTTGTTGAGTATTTCAACATGACGTTCGAAGGTTGAGGTGGCTATGACTATATCGTCGAGGTAGCAGAATACTGAGTTGTCGCACATGAGATCTGATAGTAAGCTATCCAGAAATCTTTGTTGGGTAGCGGGGCGTTGGTGAGACCGAAAGGCATCACTTTAAATTGATACATTCCGCGACCGGGTACGTGAAAAGCGGTTTTGGGTCTATCCTCAACTCGCAAAGGATTTCCAAAAGGCTTTGGCGATGTCTATGGATGAAAGGTATTTGGAATCGCGTAGGTTATCTATGATATCAGAAATGAGTGGTAGTTTGTAGGCATCTTTTTTTGTTATTGCGTTGAGCTTACGGCTGTCGACGCAAAATCTCCAGGTATTGTCCTTCTTAGGGGTAATCAATACTGGGTTAAGCCATGGGCTTTCACAAGGTTCAATTACGTCTAGGCGTACCATGTCATCAACTTCCTTGTGAAGGGCCTTTTGTTTTTCAGGGGATAAACGATAGCATCGCTGCTTTATTGGTGGGTGATCACCAGTGTCGATGCGGTGTTCTACCAGGTGTGTCCTACCTAGTGGTTTTGTGTCCGTAGAAATATTTTTGAATTTTTCTATTATTAGGTTTGCTGTAATTTGTTGGGATTCAGTAAGGTTTTGAAGGAGTTGACAATTTTGATTCTTGGGTTTTATTTATTAGGAAGGTAGTGGTTTTAGGAATTTGAAGGAGGCTATTTTGTGTAAGACATTTGGGGCAATGTTGAATGCTTTCCAAAAGTCGATTCCTAAAATTAAATTTTGTGATACCTCAGGTATAACGTGAGCTGATATTAGTGAAAATTTATTGTTATAGGTTACGGGAAGAGTGATTAGTCCGATGGAGTTTATTTTTGGTTATTGGCTACTGTACCTGTTATCCGTATGTTTTGTTTAATTTGAGGCCTTGTTTTAGTAGTATTTTGTAAGAATCCTTACCTAATATTGTAATAGTACTGCCGCTGTCGAGGAGGCCGTTCAGATGTAAGTTATTAATTTTATTGTGACAAATGGTCGCTCGTGATCGTTATCATCGAATAAGAGAAGGTTTACGTGGTAAGACTTGAAAAATATCGAAAGTGAGTTTAACCAATTTGTCCAATCTTGTTTATCGAATTTAGAATTGTCATGTTGAACGGGCTCCTCCTTATTTAGTTTTTTGGAGTTTTAGTACATTTAGGGCAGTTGAGGGCTGTGTAACTCTTGTTGCCACAACGAAAGCAGATTTTCTGGGGGTTAGTACAATTCTGTAAAGTATGCGAATTGTTTCTACAGCGGGGGCATGAAAATTGGGATTGGCTGCTGGTTGGGGATGGTTTATTAGTATTTACGGCATTAATGGCGTAAGGGAAAGGGGGGATATATGGTTGATAGTTAGGATTGGTAGTGTTTTTATTTATATTAGACGGAGAAGGAGTAGTATTGAAGTAATCTTGGGAGTGATTGTTGACGTGAAGCAACTTTTCAGTAAATTTGCATGATTCTAGGAGGGTAGAAATGGAAAGAAGGTCTGGTTGGTTTACTCGCAAACTATATTGGGGTTGTAGGTTGCGTAATAGAATATCGATTTTTTCGTTTTCGGACAATTGATTATGAAGTTTATTGAAAAGGGATTCCATAGTGGAGAAGTAGATTATGACGCGTTCGTTAGGGTGTTGTTTTCTATTTTCTATTAGCTTTTTTAGATTATAATCATGATTTCCAATTTCAAAATCGTTTATGATTGCTGATTTGAATGTTTGCCAGTTTGTGAGTGTGTCTTTGTGTGTTCTGAACCAGTCTAGTGCCGGTCCAGAGAGAATGTCGTAGATGTGGTTGTATAGAGTGTGTTCAGTTAGTCCTCTAACTTGGGCGTATTCTTCCACACGGACTATGAAGTCTCGTGGGCAGCCTTGACCCTTAAAGATGAATCTTTTAAGGTCTGTTTGGTATTTGTTATTGTTGTTTGCTATTGTGTTCAATTTTTCGGTAAGTGTTTCGAAATAGGTGTTTGCGGGGTTAAGATTTACGCTGCTGGTTTGTGCCGAGCAGTATGTGGAAGAAGGTGGGTTAATCAAGTTGTTGTATTGTGTTTCTAGCTCTCTTAATCGTTTGAATAAGTCGTTATGAGTAGTTAGTTGTTCGTTTGTAATGTCTTCAGATTCAAGGTTAATAAGGTTGAATCTGAGCTTAGTGTGTGTAATGTAATGTAAGGTGGTATTTTATTTTTCCTATTAGGAAAACTTAGTAGGCTAGCTTCTATTAGGTTAAGGCATTTAGTTATATCTCGGATATCGGTATCGAGATTGTTTGGGCTAGTTTGGTTTATTGGTTGATTGGAAGTTATTGCTTGGGCTAATAATTGTTGGAGAGTTTCTACAGTTTGGTTCTGGTTGATTTCAACGTTTCGTATTTTTAATTCGTATTGGAGTTCAGGTTTATTTAGGTAATTATAGTTTTCCATTGTAGTGTTCTATTATGAAGGAAAAGAAACAAAGTTTGTATTTAAAAACTTTGGAGTAAATAAAATTTTAAAATAAAATTGACACTAGCTGAATTGCTCGTGGGCAAAAGTCGAAGTTATTAACTAATACTTGACGTTGGCAAAATCCGTTTGGTCGGAGCCAAAAATTAAAAGAAGTCCAATGACTATCTTTGGTTACTGACACTGGCTAAGTTCTGTTAGCAGATGCCAAAAAAAATAAAATAGGGGAGAAATGAAATGACAACCTTGGTGTCAACTGAGTGGCAATGACAATGAGTGTTTGACTTGACACTTGTTTGTTTGATCGTATCTCTGGGCAGTGTCAAGCGTGTCAAACTTGTCAATCTAATTTATTCTACGTTTATTTATTTTGAAAATTATTTAATTATTTTGTAAATTTTATTTAGTTTCTGAATTAAATTTAGTCTAATTATTTATGTGTGGTGTAAAGTGAAATCAGCGGAAAGGTAAGTGAGTAGGTACTGTAATCAAAAATGAAATTGGTATTAGCTTTTAAAATTTTATCGTGTTATTTAGTGGGCGTATTGTCCACTGTCGGACATTCAGTTTTATGAAATAAGGGTCGCTCTGTACAGCTAAGGAAAACAGAGTGGGTTGCGACTTATCAAGGATAGTGTGTGTGTAGTGTTTGATGTGTAATTTAGTTTTTGGGGTGTGGGAAAGGGTGAAAGTTTTATGCTGAATTACTTTGCCGAAATTAGGTCAGGGGTGCCGATGCCCGTTTTAGAATTTTGAAAAGCTAGTTGATGGGGTATGAGATGGGGTATGTATTGAGTTGTGGAGTTGGGGTCTGGCTGTCGGTCTCGAAGACCTGCAGGACCCCGCTAACTACTCGTATGTCCAATTCCTAGGATATTGTCCTAGGTATTGGTGTGAATTATATCTCCGAGTGAAAGATGACTTTCGTCTAAATCCTACACTCGAAAGATATTGTTAGCTACCAATGGGTAGCCGTGATAGTGTCTATTGTCTGTATTATGGGGTGTAACGATTTGATTTGTGTACTGTAGGTGTACTGTAGTTAATGATGATGATGATAATGGGAATTTATTTACAGATTTATTTATTTATTTACAGAGTTGGACGTCGCGGTTCTGGGTGGCTGACGCTTATTATTATAAAATTGCAATTGGAATTGGAGGACTGCAGAGTTTTACTATCTTGTACTATTTTGCCTATTAAATTATCTAATAAATGAATGTGATTATTTGAGTTCTTTTTTATTTGCCAAATGGGTCCGAAAATAAGATAGGATAATTTTTGAATTTTTTGGTAGTGTATGAATTTGATGATGATGATGATGAACACAAAAAAGGTAACACAATTAATTGAAACAAAATAAATAAAATATCTTGATGTTGAGGTGGTCTTGAGGTGGGTATCTTCTGTCTTGAGTTGTTCTTGTTGGGTAGAGGATCTCAGGGTGGCAGTGGGTCTTGAAGTAACCGGGGCTTCTACCGCGTTGGCGCCAGTATAGCCGCGAGGGCCATAAATAATAGGATTAACTTCAATGGATGATCTTTATTCAAAGATATGGACCCTGCAGACGTAACAAACATTAACACACTGTGATGTTGGGTATGGAGGTGAGCAGATGGTTGTCGGGAATGATTTGAGGCTTACCTTGGGTGGGTCCATTAATGTATCACAAAATATATAAGATAGACAAAATGTTCACTTTCACTTTTTGGACTGTTTCGGGAACTTTACTTGGTTAAATACAGTTGCAAAAATATGCGAGAGTACAAATTAACAAGGATAGGTGTTGACTTCACCGTCAGTTAGAGAGGAGTGCGTCAAAAAAGCCAAGAACGGTGACGTTTCGGTGCCGTGTTCCAAATTTAAGTTATAAAATGATTCGAAAAAGGGAGATGTGAGGGTGGCTTAGGGAGGATGTCCATGCAGAGTTTGCACTCTGCTACAGTACCTTGCCCTCCTTTCGGCTTGTTATACCCTTTCCGTTACTCCCGGTATACAAATTTCCAATGCTACCAACATGACGCCATAGGAACTATAAGATGAAACGCACTCTACGATACGCAGGCTAGCGGATACGTCTTTCGGACCGTTTGACATAAATCGTAACCAAAATTCACAGTTTCCCAATTCATGCGTTACGCAGCGCTAAAATAACGCATCAACGGACATAACTTGTGTTCTCCGCCTTAATTATTTGCGGATAATTAATTCTTCAGGCTGGCCAAACTAAATTATTTCAGTTTTGATTTTACGCTGACACAATCAGCACGTGGGAAGGGCTGTTGTGATTTTTCTTTCAACTTAGTGTCAATAAAACAAGGTAGGTGCCCATAGAAATTAATATGATCAAATGTAGCTTAGGGTGTATGTGTATTCATTTAACGCTGTATGTGTATTAATTTGTAACTGAGTAATAAATTATTTACCCAAAAATAAGGGTAAATAAATTTGAATATACGAGGTGGTGTAAGGAACAGCACTCCGAATACTGATAGAGTGCATTCAGACCATGAAACTGAACAACTTCCCATAAGAAAGAATTTATTTCAGGAGACATAAAAAACTTTTTGTCTTCCCTTAGTAAATGCAGTCAGCTGAACGTAATTTTGTATGAAAGTTCAAAAATTCTTTTACGCCTCCTGAAGTAGGTATTTTCCAATGGGAAGTTGTTCGGTTTCATGGTCTGATTGCACCCTATCACTATTCGGAGAGCTGTTCCTTACACCTCGTATATTCAAAATTGTGTGAGTACTTAGTACGTATTAGTTTTTAGTATATTATTTAGTATTAGTTGCCCTTATTTTTGGGTAAATAATTTATTAATCAGTTACAAATTAATACACACACCGCGTCAAATTAATACACAGACAACATACATATAACATAAGCAACATTACCTACTTAATCTTAAGGCCCGTAATGCCCGTATTTATAAGTTGCTATCAACACTAGATCTTGATCATATAGGTTAGTACATTCATACATACGTCACTTTTCCGGAGGGGTAGGCAGAGACTACATCTTTCCACTTGCTACGATCCTGAGACACCTCTTTCGGTTCTTCAACATTCATCAATATTTTCATGCACGCTCGTCGGTTTCGGGTATTAAACGTTTCTTTAAAACGTCCCTGATTTGATCTAGGTACGTGATTCATATTCATATGAATATGATCTTGAGAGCGATTTTGACAAAATATGTCAGCCGCACCAAAGAAATCTCAAGATCGCTCTCAAGCTCGATTTTAGGTTTGAGAGCAATTTAGAAATATCATAATTAAGTACCTACAAATGTAAAAAAAAACTACACAATTTAATTCGAAATATGAAAATAAATTGGACCCCATACAGGTATACGTGTCTACATCTATAATTTTTCTGAATAAGTTAATCTTTTTTTTTCTTATTTCGAATAAAGTTACCAATAAATATTGTGTACCTAGAACATCTTCATCTGCCTGCCCTTATCCCAATTTATTTGGGGTCCCGAAAATATTTGTGCCTTAGGTACTTAATTAAATGTTACCTTGAACTGAACATGTAGGTAAGTAGATACCTATATGTTATTAGACTTATTAGGTTCTGTAAAAGTAGTAGATTTTCAATAAAATAAACGTATGTAGTGTGAAATTTTACTATTGACTGATAGCGAAAATTCAGAACTCAAGGATAACTATCTATCTAGTATGTAAGGATTTCATCTAATAATTGACATGTACTTAACTAGGTACTAATTATAATTTAAAATGAAATTTTTGATGTAATCTAATATATTGAAATTTAACTTATTATAATTTTAAATGTTTAAAATTCTTAACCGATGACACTAATGAAAATTTGCATGCCTGGCAAAACATGATGTACCCTTTGTTAAATGTATTGTAACACCTTCACTACCATGTTTGTCGCAAATAAATATATTTTGATTTTTCAACTTAGAATAGCATCACCCCATACCTTTCCCGTGGGTCTCGGTCTTGATTTTCTATGGCAGGATCAAATATATTTTCATATAATATTTCGAAACATGTTGCATGGGGAAAGTTGTTCACTTTCATATGTACAAGGTCAAGTTACCTTGACCTCCTTTTATACCCTTTTTGTTACTGTCTGTATGTATGTACGTAGGAATAACACTTCAAAGAGTATAATAATACATATTAACACTTCACCTGTGACGGCACGAGCTATGTACGTCATACGGGCGTTATTTACATACCTCACTTCCTTATATTTTAATTCAATTTATTTAAGGCCGCTATAGAGGTTTTCACGAAGCCCATACAATTTTCCCTGCCAGACCTCTCAGAGCGTCATTTTGCGAAAAACATGGGGATGTTTGAATACTTTTTACAGTGATATTATGAATAAAAATAAATATATTTTTCTGCAATTAGATTAAGTACATCTTTTTAAATAACATATATTTTTTTTAAATCTTTACTACTGTTATTTTTTCATACAGAAGCCGTTATAATGGCGCATTATTTTGCAAAAAATTGTATATAAAAACGTGGTATTATTCTATATTTCTGAAAAAAATTGTAAAATGTTCACTGTAGACTTTGTTCTCAAATATATACTCAATTTTTTTGTATAATTGATATTATTTTACAGTGAACCAAAACTCTAAAACTCACGCTTGATTTGAGGTCTTATCCTGAATTTTGGTTTTGTCGCTTTAGATATCGCTGTTTGTAACAGGTTTAAAACTAAAATGTTAATATTTACATTGTACATTTTGTAGATGAAGATATGCTTGATTAAATGTACAAGTAACACATTATTTTTACATAACGGTTTTCGAGAAACTCACATGTTTATAAAGCCAATATTTGCAAATTTGCTAGAAAAAATTGAATGCGGTCTTAACATGTAATATGTTGTGTCATTATGTCTGTCATGGTGCGTCATCGTACCGAGCTATTTTAAATTTGGGGACAAAATTCCAGAAACTTTGTTTCTTATACCTACAATGTTTCGGGACAATGTTCTAGAAAAGTTCCCAATGTATACGCTTTTTCGTAGGGAACTTTGTTCGGAAACATTGTTGAAGTGCGTCCTCATTGGCAACATTTCTGAGGATCTTTTGTATTTATACAATGTTTCGGAATTTTGTCCCAGAAATGTACCCGCCTTAAAAATTACGCAACATCCGCATATTATCAGTGCAGTTTTGCGTATTCTTTTGACTTTTATTTCTCTTTTTTCTGCATTTTATATAGCGTGAAACGTGATTAGCTTATTTCACACGATACTGGCTGAATTGTTTGTTGGCAAAAGCTATAATTAACAAGTAGATGTGTTAAAAAACAAAAAACCCGACTGCGGTAATTTTATGTAAAAATCCGCCATCTTGAATCTATATTTTTTTAATATATCCAGTGTCACTCGCGCTGCTGAGACGAATCTAACGACACCTCACATGTCAAAATACAGCTATCCGTTTGGGCTGTAGCCCATGAAAAAGACTTTTCTTGTCTACATACATACCTCCATACATACATATATACACATATACATACATACATACATACATATATACATACCCTGGAAAAACATAACCCTCCTTCTGACTCAGGGCAGTCGGGTTAAAATAAGAAGAACCGAACCACAGGCGTGTTTTTGACATAATTTCGTATGCAAAACTCGCTTACTGACCTCACCCTAAACATTAACATACATAATTACATCAAAGACAAAGGGTTAGGGAATTTAAATTTTGTCGTTTGACCACCCTATAAATAGCAAAAGTTATGTTAAAGTTTGCTATGTAGGTACAAAATAGGAGTTAAATATTCAAGCCTCATTTGTTGGTAAGTAATAATGCAGACGATGTTGGAACATGCTTGCTTAGGTAGTGCCTATTTACTATTGCCATTTAAAAATCTGATTTTATTTTGGAAAACTTGCAAAATTTTCTACCGCAGGCATTCTCGTGTTAGGTATACAATTTTTCCAAATTTTGCAAGCTTTCCAAAAAATGTATACCTAACACGAGAAGTGTTTTAAAATTTGGTATTCAATCTGATTCTTGATCATCTTTTTACCCAAAACATGAGATAGCTGCCGTTTGTCATACGAAGTACAACTCAAATAAGACACACTCGGAATTCGAAATGGACGGTCAATGGTCAAAGTGTCAAATACTTATTTTTACGGGTTCCTTTTACATCCACTGGAAAACGTTAAGACATGAGACGGTGAGATGTGCGACATCGCGATTCTTGCAACCCGTTTCCATATAAAATGTATGAAATAGAAAAGATACGCCGTGTGATGTCGGCTTAGAAGAGCATCACCCCAATTCTACCCGTGGGTGTCGTAAAAAGCAATTAAGGGATAATTATCCAGGTAATGGGCAGCAGCGTTCCCTGTGAATTAAACATCTTGCACTGCGCTCGCCAATCCGCCTGCCAAGCGTGGTGGTATGGCAATACCCCCCCAATACGGGGGAGGCCCATGTCCAGCAGTGGACTGTTGTGGCTGTAAAGGTAGCGAATTCCGCGACAAATAGACAGATAACATATAAATGCAAAAAGCGACTTACAAAACTCTATGTACTGATTTATGTTTATAACTGCCCATAGAAATGTCGACGGCGTTAGCGATAGAAGTGGCCGCTTTGGCCAAAATAAGGGACATGGAAGTATTGGAGGCGAAGGGCGAGTCTGACGTGCAGCAGGTCTACCGAGGGGGCACGGCCTTCGTCACGGGAGCCTCGGGGTTCGTCGGGAAACATTACGTCGAGAAACTTTTGAGGTAAGTAGAGTGCGTTTCATTACTTTCATTTTATAGTCCCCTATGGCGTCATGTTGGTAACATTGGATAAATTTATAATTGAGGTATTTTCCCTTTTCTGCATTAAACCCCGTATTTTTAAATTACTCTTAACTCTAAGATCGGTCTAGAGATCGATATTGACAAATGTCAACATTACCAACGACACCTCTCTCATATCTAATTGCTCTCAAGACAGATCTCAGATTTGAGAGAGGGTTTGAGATAAATTTATAAATAGGTATGGTTTATTTATAAGGGCTGCCGCACATATCGGATGATGGTTAAGAGACGTTTTCAGAAGAACTTATACGTACCTTAATGAACTATGAGTTTATTTTAAAACGCTCCCATAGGTCATGTCATGGTCATGGTGGTCATGAACTCATGACATGACTTGCCCTCGATCATCACTTAAAAATTCATCAAACTAATCACTTAAAAATTCGTCAATTCGATGTTGTGCGGTGGCATATGCTTCATGTAGGCTGTTTGCAAAAAGAAATTGTAGTGTAGCTCCTTCTTCTTCTTCATGGAGTCGATGGTACCTAACAGTTCCAATAATTTTTGTCCAATGCTTGGCCATGGGACCGCCTCTAATCGTATTAAGGCTTCCAAATTTAACAGCAAACTTAAACTGCTACACGCTAGACTATTGTAGAAGTCTTCATTTATTTTATTCTTTGATTTTCCAAAACAGGTCTACAGACATCAGAAAGGTCTACGTTCTGCTGCGACCCAAAAAAGGAAAGGCGTGCAAGGAACGACTTGAGGAGATTCTTAATAATCCGGTGAGTATTAAGATGGCTCTGACGGCATCACAAGAATTTCCGTTGTTATTTTGTTAGAATAGCGTCACCCCATACCTTTCCCGTGGGTGTCGTAAGTATTACAATTTTAGACGACAGGCTGGCAACCTGTCACTTTGGTGATACACAGTCTTCCGAATGACTCTTAAACTTTTCTCAGACACAGTGTAAATAAATGGCCGTTTTACGTTCTGCCTACCCCGCAAGGGATATATGCGTGATATATTTACATATGTATGTATTTTATTTATGAAGCCTATTTATTATATTTTAGCGCAATGCTAACGCACGTGCCTGTCAGATACAAACAAACTCCGTATTTCCTATACTAAAACCGACAACGCAGAAACTTGCGTTGAAACAGCACAGCGCAGAAGTTTGCGTTGCGTTGTTTTAACGTCGGTTTTTAGTAAGGGGAATTTAAGGCTAAGGGCTAACTAACACCCTATATTAACATTTCCAGTTGTTCGACAAACTGCGCAAAATTAAGCCAGGCTTCGTTGAGAAAGTGGACTTCGTGGAGGGGGACATCACAGAACTCGGACTTGGATTGTCGCAAAAAGACCGAGACAGATTGAGCAAGGAGGTAAGTGGTGTAGTGTCAAAGCAAGCCTATATAAAGAGTGCGCCTAAAAAGATTGACCAAGTAGCAGTAGTAACAACGTAACAACACAACCTCTCTGTCACTCAGTAGCTAGAGTGCGTTTCATCTCATAGTTCCTATGGTGTCATGTTGGTAGCATTAGTTTGGAAATTATACGGTGGCAATAATATTAGAATGCGTTTCATCTTATAGTTCCTATAGCGTCATGTTGGTAGCATTGGAAATTTGTATGCAATATTATACGGCGCCAAAAAATTACATACAAATTTCCAATGCTACCAACATGACGCCATAGGAACTAAAAGATGAAACGCACTATATCTATAGAGTGCGTCTGAAAAGATTGACCAAGTAGCAGTAGTAACAACGTAACAACACAACCTCTCTGTCATCTGATAGTTCCTATCTATGGCGTCATGTTGGTAGCATTGGAAAGTATGAAAATTGTAATCATATGTACTTGCAACTTACCTACGCCGCGAAGTGCACCAGGCCTGACGGCGGTAATAATATTACATACAAATTTCCAATGCTACCAACATGACGCCATAGGAACTATAAGATGAAACGCACTCTAGAGGAAGCCACATGTAATATTGTTCCCGCCGTCAAGCCGCCGTATAAAATTTCAACGCTACCAACATGACGCCATAGGAACGCCATAGTTCCTCCGTATAGTGCGTTTCATCTTATAGTTCCTATGGCGTCATGTTGGTAGCATTGGAAAGCCGCATGTAATATTATGGCTGTCGTTCTACTAACATAATGCCAGGAGAACTATTTGATGAAACGCACTTTCTAAACGCCAGTGACACAATTGAACCTGTTGCGAGTTGGTTTACTCACACATTGATATTGTTGATCGACTGAACTGCGGTATCAGCTGCATCAGTCGACGGCCGCCATCTTGGTTAGGTAGGCTATCCTGCGGAATCGACTGAATCAGTCGATGACGTAATTTAAAGTGGTGTCGGATTACATGCGGGTGTTTTGGGCTTATTTCTCGACGTAGAAACTTAGTTTTTTCGAATAAATGTTGGAAATAAGACTAAAATTTATAAAAGAGTCCGAAATAGCCCGCCACAAAAGTAAATTCCAACAAAATCTGTATTTTTTTCCACCGCTCGATTTTTTGCGGTCTCGGCGCAAAGTTCGCAGGCCTCATGTAGGAAGCACAATAAATAAATATTTGTTTTGTTCTTTTCTTCTGGTTAAATGTTTTATTCTTATGTAAAATTGCCAATAAAATCATCAAACCATTTTCTAATTTGTTAATCCGATGATTTTCAAAAAATTTTAAACAAACATTTCTTAGTAAAAGTGTATATAAACACGCAACTCGCATGTTTATATTATCTTACAACCAGCTAGCTTGTTTAATCACGAACTCAACACTCAATTTCAATTTCAATTTCAATTTCAATTTCAATTTATTCAATCTAAATAATACAAACACATTGTCATACAGGCGTACCCAAGGCGACAATGCACCTAAAACTTAACCTAATTTATAAATAAATAACATTTCCATCATTATTAAACATATTAAACTTGATTTTTACATAAGCTATTAAAGTCATTATTACAAATAAAATATTCATCATACCGTTATTAATAGTCATTATAAATTAAAACAAATATTCATTATAAGGTCAAACACTCTATTACCGCTTCCGTGAACCCTGCCAACGAGCATTGAAATATGTCTACTTTAATCGACACCTTGTTCATTATTTGTAACGCTATTGTTAAAGGTGCGTGTTTTAATACATTGGTCCTGCACTTTGGCACAGCGAAGACCCTACTACTCCGTGGGCCACGTCGTAGTCTCGTGTTTGGCACTATCAACCCGATCTCTTGTAAAATCGACGGATTAGTTATCATACCGCGGAAAACTTTAAAATAAATGAAACCAGAGCTAGATTTCTACGCACTTCTAGTTTAATATAACCGACCATGCCTAGTAAAAATAGAGTGGGGTATATAATTGGATAAGAAGGGTAAACTCCATATTGTTTGTTATACATGTGCCTCAAAAACTTGTTTTGCATCTTTTCAATCATGTGGTTGTATTTCGCTTCTTGAGGGTTCCAAACAATTGAACATGTCTCTAGTTGGCTTCTTACAAGTGCGTTGTATAGTGTCTTTATTGCTAGTATATTCTGGAACTCCTTTGTTTGCCTCAAAACGAATCCTAAATTTCTATATGCCTTCTTGCATATCTTGGTAATGTGTTCGCGAAATGTTAAATCATTATTTATGTGCACTCCCAAGTCGCGAACAGAGGTAACTCTTTCTAGTAACTTTCCGTCGATTTGGTAGTCGTAATGATACGGGTGCTGTGCACGAGTGACAGACATTAGATTACATTTTGATGTATTAAACTCCAATTTGTTGTCTTGGCTCCATTTCAACACTCTATCGATGTCCTTTTGTAGAAACACACAGTCACTCACATCATTTATGTTGTGGAATAATTTAAGGTCGTCCGCAAGGAGCAAGCAGTGCGAGCTCTCCTTATCCACATTATCAAACGCTTTTCGAAAATCGAAATATGCTACATCCAACTGTCCCCCAACTCGGGCATCCAGGGATGTGGTGGCACTCTGCATAAAGCTCATAAGATTGGTATGAGTTCCTCTACCCGGACGAAACCCATGTTGGAGGTCAGATAACTGTGAGCCTATTTGTGAGAATATGCTTTTGTATAAAATAGACTCAAACAACTTCGCAAATGTCGAGGGTACTCCTATTGGTCTGAAATTGGATACGTCCGTGCTCAAACCACCTTTCGGTACAGGTGTTACACGGGTTGTTTTCCACTGCTCAGGATACGTAGCTGTTGATAAGCACAAATTATATAAGTGAAGTAATGGTTCAGCTAAAATTATCGAGCAGTCTTTCACTATATAAGGTGGTATTCCATCAGGTCCGGCCGATTTCTTCGCCTTTAAATGTTTCAAGGCTATATGCACTTCCTTTAATGTTATGTACGGAACACAGACATGTTGGTCCGAGGGACCCGCTGCTGTCTCTGCCGCCTCAACAATTAGATGCGGAGGGTTTGGCCCGTACACTTTCCTAAAATATTCTGCAAGGAAAGTAGCACATTCGTGCTCCTCTAGAGGGGCCCCATCTTTAGAAACACGCGGTTTCCCCCGTTTAGACCTTTTATTTTGTACATACTTCCAAAACGACCTGGGGTCTGCAATGAACTGTTTTCCGATTTTGTCCTTGAACTCATCATAAGCAATATCAATTTTGTTTTTCACTAATGCACGATAATAAGAAAATTTTATATAAGCATGTGGACATCCATTTTTATATGCTGTATGAAATTCTGCTTTTGTTTGTATATCTTTAATAATTTCTGGGGTGTACCACTCAGGATAGGATCTTCCTTCATTCGCAGTTTGTTTCCTTTTTTTGGGGGTGTATTTATCGATAAGTGTATTAATTTTGTCATAAAATGCAGTGATTGCCTCTTCTACGTCTGTAATTTGATATAAAAAACTCCAATCAACCTCCAGTAGAGACGCATAGAGGGCGATAAAATCACATTTAAAAAGTTCCACTTCAACTTATCATTCTTGCTTGACCCACCATTATTTTTCGGGTTCTTCGAATGTTGTGTATTATTCGTCCTTGAAAGACATTGAATGTTAAGAGGAGGGTGCTGTGGGTCGGGGGAGACTAGATAATCACATTCTTCCTTAACAACCACTTCGTAACTGGTTAAGTTAGATAGTACTACATCTAGGAATCGATTGTTGCAATTAGGTACCCCATTGCCCTGGCAGAACTCACAGAAGGTCAAAAATACTCGTAATAACACTGTACATCCAATGAAGTTGAATACATATTTAAGTCAGCTAACACAATTAAATTCGGGTATTTTACACATAATTGTTCTATTATATGAAAAAGTTGCATATAATCTTTATCGTTGGTTTTTGGAGGAATGTATGCTACACAACAAGTAAACAACAATTTGTTAATTTTAAATACGTGCGCGCATACTAATTCGAACACACTACTATGTAAGTTAGGTATATCCAATATTGGTTGAAGCTGAAACCCTGGCGCCGCCGCTAAAAATGCACCGCCCAACTTTCTACCGTCAGTACGATCGCAGCGCACTATTGTGTATCCGTTAGGTAACAGCTCGCCATCATGGACTGACTCATTCAAGCCACTCTCAGTAACTGCCCATAAATCGGCCGATGACATGCATATATTTTTATTAAAAGTTGACAATTTAGATCGTAAGCCTCTTGTGTTCTGATAATAAATTTTAACGTTTAAGTTTTGCTTCTCAACTATATTTTTAACCACGAAAAAAACTATTCTCTGTTTGTGTATGTACATTATTTTTTAGTTAAGTCAAGTTACAATGTTTATCTTTCGATAGCTGCCGAGAACTTTTTGTTTATGTTATCGGATATCTTAAGTATCTCAAGTGGCCGCCATTAATCACAGAACAGGTTATGTCAAGTTCGCCGCCATGTTTTTTTGTACGCAGTGGATGGGTTTAAACTCTGATAGTCAATTTATGATTTTATTGATGCTAATTTTATAATGATAAGTACACGCGTTATGAATGAGTGGTGATCGCGGACTGACCTAATAATCGATATGTGGAGTACACTGCTGAGAGTGCAATCCGATGTGCATGTGCAGACCGTACAGAACCTCTATTACCTACTTCTCATGCATTTGACGTAGGTCGATATGCGTACTCGCGCACTCTATATCATACACAATCACATCAGCTTATGATATGATATCTACTGCGGATCATGCTGCGCTCATAGATATTTAATCATGCTTCGGAGGGCACGTTAACCCGTCGGGACGGCGGTCATAACACGTACAACCATATCAGAGACCTGCTACTTGTAGAAGGCGGGTGAAAAACTCTTGACGCTGGGGTTAATCGAATTGTTGGGATGAATCGTTTTGCCCAAGGTTTTGCCACTCGAAAAGAAGAAGGTATACAATCAATAAAATTAATATCCCACCACAAAGTTGCAAGGTCTAAATTAATAAAACAGATTACACAAAAACTTCAGGCAAATGTTTTTCTCTTCCCGCCAAAAAGTTTGGGGTATTTTGAAAGACCCAAAATTATTTGTGTGTGGGAGGTTTTGAAATTGTTCACTAAGAAGTTTTGCTACTCGTCGCTAGATGGCGTTCTATATTTCTACCGTAACTAGTAAATAGATGGCGCAGCATTTTGTTTTTATAGGGTCTAAAGTTTCTTTAATTTTATTCACAATTACAATTATTACATATTTTTTTCATCAATCAGGTTTCTTTCGTCGTTCACATGGCAGCACGACAGCGTACAGCAATGCGACGCGGAGCAGGATCAATAAAGACGTATTAGAGCAGTTTTACGACGTCCCAATATCTCATCAACAGCTCATAGAATTGGTTGAGAATAAAGACGAAGAAGGGCTTGAAAATGCAAATAAAATGTAAGTAGGTACCTACGACAAGCGGTTCCTACTGACATGGTGGAAAATTTCCTCCATGGCAGTAGGTAGTATACTAGGAGAATCAATCTAGAACAATAAAACGTAATTCAAACATATATAAGATAAAATGCAGATGGTGCTGTAAATAAACGTTACGAGACAAACTAGCTTAGTTTAATAAGTTGTGACAGAATCTTGATGCTATCTAACTTTATTTACAGGTAGTCTAGTATATCATCTGGGTTTCGATGCAGGTCGGGCTGATCTGTCGGTTGAAAGACACCCTCGGTGAAGAAGAAGAAGCGGCCACCGTCAACGATTCGATGGCACCCGTGAACGCTTGTCGACTCCTTTTGGCTCCCACCCACCTAATATTTCTCTTTGACGTAATAATCTATTTCACCGACGACACTGGCTGAATTGTTTTTTGGCAAAAGCCATAATCAAAAGAAGAAGAAGAAGACTGCCACCACTGCCACGCTATAAAACAAGATGTTGACGGCTGCCGGCTGCGTCACGCATGATTTTGGCTAAGGAGGGGTCATGCCTTGTCCACTTGACAGCTGACATAAGGGCGTTTGTGCACTACAAGGAATTTTACTGTCCGGCATTCCGATTTTTTACGGTCCGGTATGACTAAAATGTTGCCATGTGATGCCGGCTTAGAATAGCATCACCCCAATTCAACTCGTGGGTATCGTAAAAACCGACTAAGGGATATTCATCCAGGGAATGGGCAGCAGCGTTCCCTGTAAATGCAACATCTTACACTGCGCGAAGCGTGCGATTACCGCAATGTCCGACATTTGGGGCACTTACGGCGGCCTCGTCGGACACGCGAGACGTGCGTCATCGCGACGCTTGAAACCGTTTCCATATAGGTAAAATGTATGAAACATAAGAAATAACAATCGCTCGCACGCGTGTTGCATCGATAACCGCTGACGATTGCTTGTCTGTCAGATGTCATGTTGTGCGTCTTCTCTATCGTGTGGATCTCGCCCCTGAGCTGTTATTTTTAAACAGGTTTATTATATCCTTGTTTTTTTCGACTTTAACACCTTTTACAACTTTCCAGACGGATGCAAGAGTGGGAAAACACGTACACCTTCACGAAATCTGTGGCGGAAGACTTGCTGAAGCGTGAGTCGTGCGGTCTTCCCGTCTGCATAGTTAGACCGTCGATCACCTTCAATGCGTATCGTGAGCCGGCTCCGGGTTGGGTGGACACCGTCGCAGCCTACGGACCTCCCGGGGTCAGTTTTGTTCACCTTTGTTCCCGCAAAAAAAAAAAAGGGTGTCCTTTGAAAGACCCAAAATTATTTGTGTATGGGTGGTTTTGAAATTGTTCTCTAAGAAGTTTCGCTACTCGTCGTTAGATGGCGTTCTATATTGTTTGCTGAAGCGTGAGTCGTGTGGTCTACCCGTCTGCATAGTTAGACCCACGATCACCTTCAATGCGTATCGTGAACCGGCGCCCGGATGGGTGGACACCGTCGCAGCCTACGGACCTCCCGGGGTCAGTATTGTTTACCTTTCCTTCCCGCAAAAATGTTTGGAGTCCTTTGAAAGACCCAAAATTATTTATGTATGGTTTTGAAATTGTTCCCTAACAAGTTCCGCTACTCGTCGTTAGATGGCGTTCTATATTGTTTGCTGAAGCGTCAGTTTTGCACATACATACATATTACAGGGTGGACCATCCAATAAAGTCAATAGACAAAATTTAAACCACTTATACTGAGAGGTATCCGAATCACCCCCGTGTATGACCCGCGATTTTTTGTCGTTTCGGAGTTATTCAATTTAAAAAATTGTATGGAGAAAATTTTAACGGTCGGTTTTATCTATTTTTTTGTACGGTAGAAACTTGTCGACTCCTTTTACCCACCTAATATTTTCTTAGATTAATAACTATTTCACCGACGACACTGGCTGAATTGTTTTTAAAAGATAATCAAAAGAAGAAGAAGAAGACTGCCACCTCTGCCACCTATTGCAAGATGTTGACGGCTGTTCAAACCGTAAGTATAGTGCGTTTCATCTTATAGTTCCTATTTTATGTTGGTAGCATTTGTTTATATGTAATTTTGGCATGTGTAATATTACATACAAAATTCCCAATCTATCAAGGTCAGACTGAACTAAAATTCAAAGCATTAGGAGAAGCTACTATGTAAAGTTTTAAATCGACAGCAAATAAGGGAATTTTGCAATGTTTAATAACTGAATTTATATCGTTGACTAAATATGTTCATGTGATGCCGGCTTAGAATCACCCCAATTCAACTCTGGGTATCACCTGATAAGGCATATTATAGGAATTTAGCAGCGTTGGTAAATGCAACATCTTAACTGTGCTCGAATCTGCCTAAGCTTGAACCGCAAACCCCGACAGAGGCCCATGTCCACCAGTGGACTGTTGTGGCTGTTATGGTATGGCTAAATACTAGCTTGTGCACTATACGTAATTTTACTGTCCGACATTTGCACAAGCCAATTCTTTCATGAAACCGTAAAAATATGCCGGGCAAAATTCCTTGTAGTGCACAAACTCCCTAATGATGGCGGCCTTCTATCGTAAGACATACCTAAGATGGCATCTGTCAAACAAGTGATCGTCGGACACGCGAGACGTGCGTCATCGCGACGCTTGAAACCGTTTCCATATAGGTAAAATGTATGAAACATAAGAAATAACAATCGCTCGCACGCGTGTTGCATCGATAACCGCTGACGATTGCTTGTCTGTCAGATGTCATGTTGGCGGAAGACTTGCTGAAGCGTGAGTCGCGGTCTTCCCGTCTGCATAGTTAGACCGTCGATCACCTTCAATGCGTATCGTGAGCCGGCTCCTTGGGTGGACACCGTCGCAGCCTACGGACCTCCTGGGTCAGTTTTGTTACCTTTGTTCCCGCAAAAAAAAAGTGTCCTTTAAGACCCAAAATTATTTGTGTATATGGTTTTGAAATTGTTCTCAGAAGTTTCGCTCTCGTCGTTAGATGGGTTCTATATTGTTTGCTGAAGCGTGAGTCGTGGTCTATCTGCATAGTTAGCACGATTTCAATGCGTATCGTGAAAGTGGACATCGCAGCCTTGGACCTCCGGGTAGTATTGTTTATTTCCTTCCTCAAAATGTTTGGATCTTTGAAAGACCCAAATTATTTATGTATGGTTTTAAATTGTTCCTTTTCTATATTAGTGTTTATAGTTGCTGAAGCACTCATTAAACATATTATGACATCCAATTCAATAGACAAAATTTAAACCACTTATAATTCGAATTTGGCCGCGATTTTTGTTGTTGAACATTTTGTATTTTTCTCGGTTTTATTATTTTTTTAAAATCATTAAGATTATGTTAGTAAACCACGGTGGATATCTAGTATCTAAGCAATTTTCGCTTTGTCTACAAATTATTTATCAAGTTGTACAAAACATTGTAATATGCAGATACCATTTCATTAACATTTTTATTACTCAGAATAATTATGCCATAGTAACATTGTTCAGCCTCAAATGTTATACTGTCAAAATCTGCTTTAAAATAGTTAAATTGAACCAGGAAGCTAAAAATCCATCTCTAATTTTGATCAGGAGGTCAAGAAATACCTACATGCCGATTTTCAGCTTCCTCGAACAGCTGTGAAGTCAATCTCTACACTATTAGTCGCTTCTTATTATTATTTCGCGAATAGGGGTTGGTCCTCAAGAGACCAACAGCCACTGCGACCTGTGAAGATCTATTGTAGCTAACCCTATATGACTTCATCTAGTCAGGCTAAATATTACTGTCCACAACTAGATTGAGGTCATGAGCCCGGACAATGGGGACAATATGTGGCCACACATCATCCGGCTTCTAATTTGCACAAGTGCATCACTCTGGCAGAGGACTTAATTTTCCTCAGCATAGAACCTGCAAAATGGGACCTAGTCAGTCCTACCTGCAGTAGTATTTTTGAGGTTACAATGGTCTGTAAGAGCCATGATAACCAAATGATTGTTTCCAAAAAGGAGCGAATCGTGCTTCCCTTCCATTTTGCTCTTTCGGATATTATAACTTTGTAAAGAGAAAGCCTTGGAAAATGCCCTGCCTTCTCACTTGGTAGCCCCTTTGGTGGGACCTCAAAAGCCTGGGCTTCTTGTTTGCTCGCTGCTCTCGGCAGCAAGTGTACTGCCCTGACTTCCTGACGCCTAGGACTGTCAGTCAGCCGTCGGAAGCGACTGCCTCTATGCTCACTTTCAGACTTAGTGTCAGGTGATTGATGTTGGGGACACGGGTTCCCCTCCACCTAAATATACCACGTCAGGTCCCTGTGTTCCTGATGCCGCAGCTAGGGAAAACGGTCGACCCCCACAGAGCCCTGCATGCGAGGGTAAGGCTAATAATTAAGCACCTGAGGTCGCCTGGTATCAGGGCCTGGGTAGACTTAGCCGCAGCTGAAAAGAGGATTGCTGAAGGCTTTCCACTTATTAACCACGTTGCCCAAGGTGTGCCGGGTCAGCATGCTGTGTTCCATAGGATTAGCAACTTATTAAGCAATGATTGTAACTTAACAACCTGCAAACCCACAGGACTACTTCATGCCAGACCGCACGTGGAGGCGTCTACCATACACCCCTAGTCGCTTCTTACGACAAGCACAGGAAATAAAATGGTGTGATGCTATTCTAAGCCGGCACCATGCGGGAAATTCTGTTCATCAGAATCATCTTAATGATTTTTTCGGAAATATGTACACCCGTGGCATGAAATGCTTAGTTCCTAAGTATTTATTACCTATATGCTAGCGGCCCCTTAGCGGGGTCAGTATTGTTCACCTTTGTCCCCACAAAAAAATTGGGGTCTTTTGAAAGACCTACAATTATTTGTGTATGGGTGGTTTTGAAATTGTTCTCTAAGAAGTTTCGCTACTCGTCGTTAGATGGCGTTCTATAAAGAAAAAATATCTGCCATTCGAGTTTTTCCCATACAACTTTAAACGTTGAATAACTCTGAAACTTAAAATAATCGCGGAACATACACGGGGTATTTTCGAATACCCCAAGATGTCAGGAATATAATTTCTTTTTATTGACGTCACTCTATGGTCCACCCTCTGAATGTAATACAACGTGTTACAAAACAACCCATAAAAACTCCCATACAAATTAAATTCACTTTGTATGGGAGGTCCAAATATTTTTTTCATATTTCGACCCATGTTCCTTGGGGAAAGTTGTTCAGTTTTACGAGTACCTTGACCTCCTTTCAGCTTTATTGGTTGTTTTGTAACACCCAGTATATATGTATAAATTACATTTGATTGCAGATCATCCTTGGCGTCGGCTTGGGCATGATCCACTGCATCAACGCGAGCAGGGACACGGTCATCGACATGATACCGGTGGACTACGTCAACAACGCGGTAATGGCCGCTGGGTGGGCCACGGCCACCAAGAAGACAGCCTTGGAAGAGCCGAAGATCTACACCGTCAGTACCAGCTACAGGAATCCTTCTACGTGGGGTATGTTTATACATGTCACCGTGAAATTGCAAACAACGATAGATTATAAATACTAGATGTTACAAAACAACCAATAAAGCTGAAAGGAGGTAAAGGTACTCATAAAACTGAACAACTTTCCCCATGGAACATGGGTCGAAATATGAAAAAAAAATTTGGACTTCCCATACAAAATGAACTCACATTGTATGGGAGATTTATTGGTTGTTTTGTAACACGTTGTATATCTCGAGAAATAACAATCTGTCGAAATACTGTCAAATATCACAATTTTTATCATTATCACAATTTAACGTATTATTTTTCAGGAGATTACAATATTACTAAGTAAAACCGTAAAACCGTGATACGATATGCAGCTCGCGTTCTGATTGGCCGAGTCAAGCATCATGTCGCCAGCGACGCCATGTTTGTTTCACATCACAACTGATTACCAGTCGTTGGTTCTCGAACGTAAACAAACAGTTTTTGTTTGCTTTTTATATTTCGTGTTGAATTCGCTCATATAAACTTGTGAAATAAGAAAATTTTCTCATAAGCATTGTTTGCTAACGTTTGATACCCATCAAAATTGCGATCAGCTGTCAAATAAACATGGCGGCGCGATCACTGATCTATATTATCTATGGCACTATAGATCAGTGCGGCGCGATTCAAAAAATTCTAAATTCAATATTCTTTATTATCTTATGTTAGTAAATAAAACACTTTTTACACTAGTTCCACTATTTATAATTAAAATGCTATTAAAGCGCGACCGGTTTCGTTACTTCATCTTCAGGATGAAGATTATATATCTATATATAATAGCATTTTAATTATAAATAGTGGAACTAGTGTAAAAAGTGTTTTATTTACTAACATACTATGGAGTTCCATCAAGAAATCACAACACAAAATGTATATCATTCTTTATTATCAATAAACATACTTACAAATAGGTAAAATTATACAAAAACAATTATGTTGCTAACCATTTCCTAAACTAAAAATATAAAAATATTCTTGTATCATAGGGTAAATAGGTAGCGAACATAACTATTCTAAATAAAATATAATAGGAAAATAAAATACTACTATACACTTAAAATAAACTTAAATACACCATAAAAAATACAATAAACTAAAACTAAGATAAATTGGGTGCTGCATTCCGTACTCTTCCTCGAAACCGTCGGAATACAACGCCCTTCGGCCAAAACTCTGGCGAGGTGAAGACGTCCAAGTGGGCGATATACCTACATGACATTCGACCAATTAGAACGCGAGTTGACAATTTAACTGTTTTACTTCATAATATTGTAATCTTTTGAAAATTGATACGTTAAATAATGACTTTATTAAGTGGATGGTACAAAAAGGTACGTTAAATTATGATCCGTATGTATGTCTTACAATATGTCGACAGATTGTAACCAAGCGACAAATATTACAATCTAGCGGTGTTTATAATCAAGGAATATAATACTAACCTGGCGGTGGTTTATAATTTAACGGTGACATACACACTGTTAGAAATAAAATACTGCTAACGCCATCTAACCACAAAACTAGGAAGCTAAGAACTAACAAGAAAATAGAATGAGAGATCTCTCCGAGCAACAAAGTCGCACTGGAAGCGTAATCAATATCAATATATGTCGCAGGAATGTAGCGAAATCCGGTAATTCGCGAAATCCCTAGGCCCTTCGCGAAGAGCCGGATAACTGCGAAATGCATCGATTTATTCGCACATTTCCCGGAAAACTGCGAATTCGTTATTTGCATGGACATAAATCCAGGAAAACTGCGTATAAGGCGACACGCGGCTACGAAGCCGCCTGCGCACCTGCTATGACTTTTAGCTCTTCTCTACGCCGCTGTAGCTCGCGCACAGGAGCACTCGTGACGCTTCCTAAGCTCTCGTTGGTCGCAGTAGTGGAAGGTTCCGCCACAGTCGAGCCCCTCTCTAGCCTGGACCTGGACCTGGACCTGGACCTGGACCTGGACCTGGACCTGGACCTGGACCTGGATCTGGACCTGGACCTGACCTGGACCTGGACCTGGACATGGACCTGGACCTGGTCCGTTTTAATTTAAAGGGCGTATTTTTAAAGATTTATGGGCTTTTTCAATCTACAAGTAGTGGCGCCATCTATTGTCGAGTAGTCGAACTCCACCGTTCGTGATCTTTGATGCAATCTGTTTCGAAATTTTGGATTTTAAATGCAATGTATTTAAAACTTTTTTATTAGACCAAAAACATAATACCGCAAGTGCAACCGAGGGCGAAAAGCTAGTTGTGAATAAAATTTTCATGTATTGTGAATGTCTGATCGAGTAGTCGTAGTAGAATTTCGTCCGTGATACAAACGTAGGGCGAAACGATTATTTTAACAAAACACCCCTGAGCTGAAAAGAGATACATACCTAACTGTATTATGCCGTGTGGTGCCGGCAGAGTAGAATATAGCACCACCCCCTCTCTTCCCGTGGGGGTCGTAAGAGGCGACCGAGGGATAAACCCGACCCAAACAGCCAGGGCCAACCGTATGGTGGTGGGTAATCCACCACAAAAGCATTCCCAAGGAGGGTTGACGTCTGGTAGGCGGCCGGTCGTAAAATAAAGCCAAATCCTTTGCAACACGATTTTGTGTTCAACAAAACGTATTGCGCCGATCCCAAGTAAGTAATTGGGATAAGGGCAGGAAGATGATTGATGATGACCTAACTGTATTATGCTTCGTCAAAATTGGAGGAACAAAACTTACTTGCAGCAACACGCGTCGTCAAAACTCCCCTGATGCAGATTATCTAGGTAGTGCAAAGAGGTAGTGCATTACAATTTTTATGACTTTTATGAAGTAGGTAATTTAATTTTCACTTGCGCTTAGTCATAAATAAGACTGACAGACGGCACTGTGTCACCAGAAGCCGTCGACACCTGTCAGCTGTTGCCGTCACTTGCCGTCGACACATGTCAGTGATTGCCGTCGACTAGATGACGGCTTCTGCTAACAGGTGTCGCTAAAATGTGCATCGATAGCTCAGTGGCAGAGCAGTGGTACGGTACCGTAGTACCCGAGTTTAATCTAATGTTTATTTTTACCCACGACGGAACGGAGACGGTATATGCGTTTGGGGTGAGATAATGTGTGTTTGTTTGTGTGTGCAAACCTATGTTCTCAATTATCTCCAAAACCACTGGTCGGATTTTGATGCGGTTTTCAGTGACGAACTTGTAGTTTTTTGGTGCATGTTGTTAGATAGGTATTACGCGAACATCTCGCCAGGGGGCGCTGCAGTAAACATTTGTTTGTGCAAACCAATGTTACCAATTATTTCAAAAAAAACCACTGGTCTGATTTTGTTGCGGTTTTCAGTGGTAGATGAAGATTGGACTGGAGAATGTTCTTAGCTAAGTATTACGCGAACAACTCACCAAGGGGAGCTGCGGTACCTAAACAGTAGAGGGTATTTAATTTTTTTATTTTTTTACTGGTTAATTTTTTTATTTTTCATATGCAGGTTTTAACGGAGACGTGCACCGGTACGAGTCACGCAACATCGTGACCCCTAAGGCCCTGTGGTACTGCTACAGCTTCGACATCCCAAACCCGACTTTGTACTATCTGGCGTTTTGGCTGCTGCACTGGATACCGGGGTATATGATCGACGCAGTATGCTTCTTGATTGGCAAACCAAGAATGTGAGTACCAATAAAACAGTTCACTTGTACCAAAAAATTTATAAAATTTTTGGAAAACTTGCAATATTTTCCTCAGGTAGGATTTGAACCTGCGATAATAGACAGTAGAAAATATCATACAGAACTTGCGCATGCGAAATCGCTTAAAAATACGCATCTTTTGGCTGATTTGGTTTTATAAATGTGGCCAGTCTCTAACTTATGATATACAAATTAAGAAAAGTACTACGTTCCATCAAAACCACGCGTTCTATAGGTATAATAAAGAAAGTTAAAAAACGTGTTCAAACATTAAAAAAAATTAACTATATATATTTTTCAAAAACTTTTTACTAAACCGTTCAACCCTACCGCACACTGTACAGTCAATTACCGCTCGGTGAACTTTGCACCGTTTCTTATCCACGCGCAATAAGATCTACAACAGTGCAACCGCAGCTGTATGTGACTGTTAAGACACAATGTTATGCGCTCATAACTAAGGTTGAACATTTTAATGAAATGTTTTTGTAAATTACCTATGTTTTTTAGAATATTTTTTATACTGGGTGAAATTTTACTAGTGACCGATAGCGAAAACTTGGAACCGGCTGGTGATAAGGAACAATTTTCCCCTAGGAACATAGGTCGAAAGATGAAAAAAAATTTGACCATCCATAGTAACTCAAATCAGCTGATCGGCAATTTTGTATGGGAGGACCAAATTTTTTTTTCGTTATTCGACCTATGTTCCTTGGGGAAAGTTGTTCCTTATCTATCACCAGCCGGTTCTGAGTTATCGCTATCGGTCACTATAGTTCGAGAGCCCAGGGGGTAAGTGGCTATCTCATAAGGTACAGACGGCTATATGAGTTATCTGACCCCCCTTACAAAATTGGTAGGTTCGTAGGTAATTTCGTTCTTACTGCTATTGTAACAAAGAATATAATGAATTGCGGGTATAAGAGTGGTTTGAATTAAGAAATAAACAGAAGAGGGCGCCACTGAACCATGAGTAATGCTTGCTTATAGCATGGACGGATAATACATCTTATGTTGTGAATATACGGGTGATATTAACCTAGCATACTTGTTTACAAATGGTAAGTCTATAAAGTATCCCTTAATTTCACAAGTTTTGAGCATGTTAATGTGGTGTAGTGGTCAGAGTGGTGGACTACTTGCGGAGAGGATAATAGTGAACTGACACCATGGTTCGATACTCACCACGATTGCTTAATTCTAGTTTTTGTTTTTATTATAATAAGTGTTTGTGGGATGTTGGTGGGATGATTAAGGTGATATGATAAAATAAGTCTGTGCGGTTAAAGAATAGGCGTGGGAAAAAGTGAACTATACATTTCATCATAGATTTTTGACATCTTTATTACCTACTGAGGGACAGAAGTGCCTTACTTTGCCATAGCCATTCTTTTACCGCACATTTTGGGGGCAATAAAATAAGCAAAACAATCAAAAGATCTTGTAAAAACAGTTTATTACCAAAATAAACAGATACGTATAGTTAAAAGGTAAATACCTACTTACTTCATATGCCTAATAGAAATACTATGATTAACGTTATTTTATGGTTGCGTTATAAATAGTTGACCTTTTCTAACGATACTTGATAAAATGAATCTACCTCATTAAAACCTTGTTTACATCTAATAATATTATGCAGACTGCAGTGAATTAACATGTCATATCAACATAACAATAACATCACTGCTAGCTAACATTACTTATGTTAAACAAGTTTAATAGATTTTGTGAGTAGGTATTTACATCAAACAATCAAAAACATAGAGGCTTGAGGGGAAATTCGGTAAAAGAAATATAAACCACTTTGATAAATCAAACGCCACCAGGGTGGGGTTAATATCGTAGTGATCCACCTGCTTTATCGACGATTTGCTCCAGACGACCAGGCATACCATTCACCATGTTCCAGCAGTGATCACGTCCTCTCATGAAATCCCAGGTCGATGTTACGACTGCAGCCAAATTTTCTTTATTTCTTACTTCAGTAGGGTCCCAATTAGGGTCATCAGACCCCATAAATTTTCTATGGGGTTGAGATCGGGACTTTGGATGGCCAATCTATTACATGAATGCCTTCCTGCTCCTCTAACCATTGACGAACAATGTGTGCACGATGTATAGAGCAATTATCTTGGACAAAATAAATTTCTTGAGTTGGGTAGGCGATACGCACTGATGGCAACATAACATCCCTGAGTATTTCTATATATTCACGGCTATTAAAGTGAGCACCCACCTCTAACAGCTCACCAGGTCCCATGGACGACATCCAGCCCCAATAGCCTAAAGAAATTCTCCCGCTCGTTCTACAAGGTAACATGCAAGATTCTTCATATCGTTGACCTTTCTTTCGCCATAAGATTTGTTTTCCGTCTTTGTCTGATTTAAATACCTTCTCGTCTGTGAAAATCACGACGTTATTAATCCAATCAAAATTCTGATACATTTGTGCAAATCTAACCCTTGCTTGGCGGTGTGCAGGTGATAACTTAATCTTCCGGGCTGGTTTATATGTTTTAAATCCAGCGGCATGCAAATGATGTCTAACTGTTTGCACAGAAACTCCATGGCTTACTGCAGTGGATCGTGTAGTTGCAAATGGGTGCTCCTGATGCTGTGCAACAATAGCCCGATGCCGCTCCGATTGATCAGTAAACATTATGGGTTTTGGACCAGTACGGTTTCGCTGCACACTCCTGTTTCACCGTAACGGCGTATCCAAAGCTTTACGGTATTTCTCTGTAAAAAAGGATGGACACATAAATAATGTAATCTATTACCTTACTTATAAACTTTCCCATTTTTAAATAAACGCATAAGGTAGATCACAATAGCAAACAAAGAATATGATAATGAATGATAAATAACGGTTTTCATAATTAGAAACTACTTACCGCTATATTGAGCTCACGAGCAATCTTTTTGATGGGAGTATTATCTTCATACAAAAATATAATCTTATATTTTTGATAATCGGTCAAACGCGACATGATTTAGAAGTTAAACCAATAAACAGTTAGAACAATTAGAATTTGAATAATAGGTAAGTAAATGAAAAATACAGCTCAAGTAGTCACTGTCGAAACGTAGACTGATCATTTTAGTTTATCGTTTTTAAAAGTAACTATTACACTATAGGTCCTGCATACATTGCTGGCTGGTTATCTTAACTATTCGTTAATCTGTGTCCGGAGTGCGTTTATTGTAAAGATAACCAGCAATGTATGCCGGACAGTGCACGGTATTCAGTCTGGTTTAATATCTAAAGTAGTCTTAACGCATCAAAAACTCTGAATATACCCACATCATTGAAACATTACTTGAGACGCAAAATAAGTCGGGGAAGAAGGCTATGCAAAAATTCACGACCCCATACGTCAGGTCAATTGGCCTAGCGGCCTGCTGAGCGCTCGTGACACCTGAGGACTCGAGTTCAAATCTCAGCGTAAATCAAAAAACAAGCTATTGCTTTAAATTGTACCCGAATGACAGTGCCAGCATCAGCTTACCATTGATAAATTGAGTTAAGAAAACTTGGTCTGCCATTGCGCACTCTGCCAGAAGTCCTTGGGAGACCCCTCCAAATATACCCTTCCGACACCCCTAATCTATCTCATCTAAGGACTTCCGGCTGAGTGCGCAGTGGCAGACCAAGTTTTTTTAACATAATTTGTCAATGGTAAGCTGATGCAAGCACTTTTATTCGAGTTCCTTATGATATGACAATTTTAACTGATAAAATCTGCAGAAGTTATCGAATATTTTCATATTTAGGAGGATTGTGCACAGAACAGAGACCTTCTATCCAATTGACCTATACAAATCGAATCTCCTAATCATTACGAGCATTTCATACCAAGGCACCATCAAAATCAAACCAGTGGGGGAAAAGATATAGGCCAGTTTTCATACACTTTACCTACAATTTCACACTTTTTGACAGGATTGTGTACAATACAGAGACCCTCCTCCTCACTGACCTATATGACCCAAAGCTCCTAGTTATGGAGAGCATTTCATATTAAGGCGCCATCAAAATCAAACCCGGGGGGAATAAGATATAGGCAAGTTTTCATAGACCAAACCTCCATTTCAAACTTTTTGACAGGATTGCGTTCAATACTGAAACCCTCCACCCAACTGTCCTATATGACTCGAAGCTCCTTATTATGTAGAGCATTTCATATTAAGGCACCATCAAAATCAAACACGGGGGGAAAAAGATATAGGTCATTTTTCATACACTGGACCTACAACTTCAAATGTCTGAAACACTAGGATGCGGCAAGTTTAGGCCTGGCAGACCTTGTGATCTATTGTCGGAGTGATCTTGGCTATTATGTTGTGGTGGTCGCGTCGTGGTACCCGATGAGATAGTTTAGGGGTGTCGGAAGGGCATCTTTGGAGAGGTCTGGCAAGCACTTCCGGCAGGGTGCGCAGTGGCAGACCAAGCTTTTTTTACATAATTTTTCAATGGTTAACTGATGCCAGCACTTTCATTGTGGTACCTTAAAAAATTAAAAAAATTAAAAACATTTATTTACCATAAGGATTCACAAAAGTAGATATTACTTATGAACTCCGCACTAGGCTAGGCCTGTCTCGCGGCAGTCCACACGACTGTTACCATAATCAGGTTTTACAATGTTTATTCTAATTTATAAAATTTTGAATAAAAAACTTAATCTATTATATTAAAGAAAACAAAAAGAGAATAACAATAACAATAATCCTGAAAGATGTAATTTAATAAAACAGATACTATGTAAGTTAATAAGGTACTTTAAATAGAAAAAGTATGTCAATATGATACATTACATTATATTACCTTATGACATATTTTTTACGAAAAAATGACTCTGAAAAATATCGATTATTTTTATGTTTCGGCAGGATTGGCTCTGGCAGACCTGGGTCATACGACTTGTTTAAGTCTTGGTTAACGATCCAAACCTAGCCTATCGTGGTACCTTATGAGATAGCCACTTACCCTCTGGGCTCTCGAACTACTATACTGCATTTCACATAAGAAGGGTAGGCTGACGTTTTGTGACATAGTGTTGCCGGCACTCGACCACAAAAAGATTTGAAAACTAATCTGACGGGTTCCATTCGGATCCAATGTTACCCAGAAGGGTCGATTAAAATTTTACTCTTTCCTTTCCTACACTTGACTTGTATATTTTTTACGATTTTCGTTGCTTTTTCTAATGTTTTACCCATTGATGCCCATCCGTTGTTTACAACACGCCAGGTGTGGCGAGCGCATAAATGCACGCGCTAACCCACCATTTGTGTGATGCCACGTTAGGATCTGCTCATACTTAAAAATATCCGAAATCGCATCTAATGATCCGCGCCGGCAACTTTACTAGAGATGTAAAAGTGTGAAAATCGAACGAAAAAAAAAACGATTACCTATACGGTTTATTGAGTAGTATTACCCTAAAAACCTAAAATAGAAATTTTATTGTGTTAATGTTATATACTTAAATAGTTATTCTTCATCAGACGAGTCGCCTTAATTCTCGCTTAAATGTGTGACTAATTGGTAGTCAATAAGATTATCGATTTGTATGTCCCCCCATCCCCCCCACCCCCAAACGTGGAGAACAATTTGTTTGTCTTTTTCAACCACTTTGCTCCAGTTTCATCATTTTGGTAGATAAATTCGATTATTTTTTCGTTCCATTTAAACACTACTACATCACTAGTTATTTCAAATTATAAACGTCACCGTACCCATCGGCTGTGAACTTGGACGGAAGATGCTCGAAGGCTGTGAAATACACTATAGTAAAGTTTCAATCCGTATTATGCGCTCATAACTAGGGTTGAACATTATAATGAAAAGTTTTTGTAAATTATGTTTTTAGAATATTTTTATCATTGTTATATCTACAGAACTCGTGGTTTAAAGGCACGTGCTACTTTTCCTAACACCTGTATTAAAATACATACTAAATATTGTCTACTCTATTCCAGAGCCGTAAAACTCTACAACAAAGCGTACAAATTGTTCAACCTGTTCTCTTTCTTTACGACGCACCATTGGGCGTTTGTCGACTCGAATCTGCGCGCCTTAAGGGAGGACTTGTCTGAGGCTGACAAACAAATATATAATTTCGACGTAAAGGATATCGACTGGCGGGAGTTTATGCTCGTCTGGGGTATCGGCCTCAGGAAGTATATCATAAAGGATGAGTTAAAAGGTGAGATCACGAATTAGGGAAACGGCGCGCAAGGCGCCAACACTAGCGACGACTTTGACGCTTAAGGAAAGTCAAGGTAACTAAGAAGATGGTTGCCACGAACGTCATATTTTTTGGATTAAAATTTGCCCAGAATCATGACGTTCTTGTATCATGCTTGTATCAGATTTTGCTGTTTTGATATTTTTTAAATTTAAGATTTTTGACAGTAGCAACCCTGGTTATCTAACAAACGTAACAATCGCAAAAATCCTGAATAGGGTCGAGGGACATACATACATACATACATCACGCCTTTATCCCTTAGGGTAGGCAGAGCGTCAACGACCGTAAAAGTACGGTCGTTATCGCCACGTCTGACACATATTATTTGAGGGCCGTTTTAGCTATTGACGTGTATCGCTATAGTGACAGGTTGTCAGCCTGTCGCCTAAAATTGCAATACACATGATACCCTCGAGTCCTTTAGTCACAGTGAACCTTCTGTAAACTCTCTCTATTTTGTGGTGATATCGATATTCGATGTGGCGCAGTGGGAGTGCAACTTAGAAGCTTCTTCCTCCTCCGGGTTCGATTCTCGGTGGGGTCACTCACAAAGTGTAGGTATAATCAACACTTTGTAAATTTCTCCCCAGTCTGGTAAGGACATAGTAGGCCGAACCAACGATTGTCCGAATAGAAACGTGGTTCCGTTTTTCGGAGGGCACGTTAATCCGTTGGTCCCGGTTGCTGTCGTCTATGATGAACAGATTATTTAGACGGCGGTCGATACACAGCCATGTTAGATGCTTGCTACTAATAGTAGGCGGTAGTAAAACTCAGACACACAGTATTCATCGGGTCGTTGGACGACTCGGTGTCCCACACCTTGGTAGACCATGTAACCGTCCTTAGAATACACACTTGATTTATTTTGCTAAGAATTTTTCATTTAGGTAAATTGCATTTTCATGTCCATTTTTTGCAGATACCGAATATGCTATCAAGAAGCAGAAATGGCTCTACTTTGCTAACATCATTTTCCTGGCGCTTTATGGTTATGTATTATTTAAAGTATTTACTATTTTGTTCAGTGTAATTGGTTCAATATTCGGTGTGTTTCAAAGTTTAGTATTTTAATCTATCCATCGTAAGTTGCAATTAAACCTTGTGTTGTTATAAAATGATTATATCATGCTAAGCATGCAGCAGGCTATGTAATAAGTGTTTCTTGAAAGAAACAAATCCGCGAGACTACGTTGTACGCCGCCGTTGTCGGAATACTATCCAAATTCGACAGTTAATTCGGAATTTTTTAAGGCGGCGTATACAGGGTGTAAGGGACAGCCCTCCGAATACTGAAAGGGTGCATTCAAAAAATGAAACTGAACAACTACCCCATAGAAATAAACAGGAAACGTAAAAAAAATCGCTTCCCATAGTAATTGCAATCAGTTGATCGTGATTTTGTATGGGAAGCCGAAAATATTTTTATTCCCTAAACTTATTTCTATGGCAAGTTGTTCAATTTCATGGTCTGAATGCACCCTATCAGTATTCGGAGACCTGTCCTTTACACCCTGTATAACATGCCCGGATAAAGAATGGAGCCGAATTGGCGACATTATTGTTTACCTCCCTATCATATAATATGTCATATGAGCAGTATCTCTCTCAACTACAATGTTGCCAAGTCGGGTCCATTCTTTACCCGCGCTAGTCCATCTACCTGATTATTTTCAAAAACCGTTATTTATTTTGAACATTTTGACAGTTGTTTAACGCCATCTGTTGGCGAAAGAGAGCGTAATCTACGGTGAATTTTTACTTAGTGACCGATAGCGAAAACTTAAAACCGGCTGGTGATAAGGAACAATTTTCCCCGAGGAACATATAGGTCGAAAAAAAAATGGAACTCACATACAAAATTGCCGATCAGCTGATCTGAGTTACTATGGGAGGTCAATTAATATTTTTCTTATTTCGACCTATGTTCCTTGGGAAAAGTTGTTCCTTATCACCAGCCGGTTCTGAGTTTTCGCTATCGGTCACTAGTAAAATTTCACCGTATTTATTTTCTTTTTAACCGACGAAAAACAAAAAGAGGAGGAGATTCTCAATTCCTCGCAAAGATTTTATTATTATAATAATTATTTTATTTAGATAATAGAATAAAAAACATTTTTGTAAAACAGAGTTAAACTTTATTTGTACAAAATATACTATTTACGACATAATGTAGTTTAATTTCCTATTCCTAACTTATTTAAAATCACATTAGTCTTACAAAATACTTAATAGTACATTACGTCACAGGCCGAGTATATAGCAATTTCTGGTCGAGTGGCATTGGAAGGCCGAGACGAAGTCGAGGCCTTCTAAAGTAAACGAGACCAGAAATTGTTATTTCGGCCGCGGATTGTATAGTGCTTTTCTCCAATTTGCAAGGAAACATAAATAATAAACATTTAAATCGTGACAAAATTGACACTTCACAACTTCTAAAGTTCGCAAAGCGCATGCGCTGGTCATAGTCTAATAAAACATGGTCTTTCCTTCCCAGAGAAACACAAGACAACGTCACTTAGTATTGCCACTTTATTTCAATAAAATACGTTATGGGGTAAATTCAATCTCAGAACAATGGGTTAAAATATTTCTTAATAATTTTATAATTTAGATTTACGTGTGTATTAACTTGAACTTTACAACAACACTTCAATTGTATTTATTAGTTAACAGTATCATAAATGATTTACAAAAAACATCATAAGAGTGGGTAATTCTGGTAACCCACAAGCATGATGACGTAGTCTTGTGTTGGTCACGTGGTTCACGAGTCTCGGAAAGAAATACCAGGCGGAGTATCTTATTATACCATGGCGCTGGTTTTGCTTACGTTCCGTTTCATAAAGAATGCACGGGAAATTCACATTCAGCCTTCAAACTTCAAACAAATTGTGATCTATAAAACACCTAATCACGAAAGTGTGAAGTTAAAGAACCTTTTCTTTACCGGCCTAGTCCGGCAATTTCTATTACAGTCCTCTGCGCCTTGACAACATAAATGAGCCCATTGACGTATTCTTTTTTTAAAGTAATGAAGCCATTTCCGAGCAAATTGGAGAAAATATAATTTCATTATAAGATTGTTATATGAGCCTACGTATACGGGGTGTAAGCGACAGTGTAACGAAAACATTACAGGCGTGCTCAGACCATGAAACTGAACAACTTTTACTATGGAGCCAATGGTGGGAAATGAAAAAAATTTACCGACCTCCCATACAAAGTCAGCTGATCGTGAATTTTGTATGGGAGGTCAAAAATTTCTTTTCGTTTCCCACCATTGGCTCCATAGCAAAAGTTACTCAGTTTGATGGTCCGATCATGACTGCAAAGTTTTCGGTACAACGTCCCTTACACCCTGTATTTAGCAAGAAATCGCAATGGGAAACTTTGTATGGATTCTCAAGTGGCATGTAAGAGGGCGCTAAGCCAAGAGGCAATAACGTTTCTTTACACGGAAAGTCTGCACCACTATACAGCGTGTTAATTTAAATGCATGCCATAGCTTCAGGGTACGTTTATTTAGTATCGATAAAGGATGTCGTAAAAAATTATGGAAAAAATCCCAGACATATTTTTTTTTACTTGGCTGACATTTGATTCAAATGCCTATATCTCAGCCGAAATTCGTTCAAATCTCAAAGCTGTTTAGACGAAAGTACTTGTTTGGGCACTTTCTAAAGAACAGTGTCCAAAATTGATTTTTCAAAAAAAGAAGTTTTTATTAAACCAGAAAAAAATGTTGACGGAGATTTTTTCAATATTTTTTACGGTATCATTAACAGATACTTAACCTACCCGGAAGCTGTCGACCAAGTCTTACCTCATAGGTCTACCGCACGGACGTATACTGTAGCGATAGATACCACTTAGGAGGTCAGGAAAATACTGGGTTGCCATCTCCTAACCTGGAGGAAACTTTTTTATTCGAGTTGGAAAATGCAAAAAAAGTCCAAAAATTATCTCATATTTCTACCGCTCCAAACGTTTACCTACCTAAAGAGACTCCTTTTGAGATGAGAATGCGCTAGGGTTGCCAGCTCCAATCCTGGCAGGTTCCAAGGTCAGCCACATTTTATGACGCCCAAAAATGGAGTTTTTTACCTCATCTTTCTACCGGACGAAATTAGTGTCAATCGATAGCTCTAAGCATGCCATTGACAAATATATAGGGTTGCCTGCTATCAGCCTGGCAGGAACTCTGGTAAACCCCCTCAAAGAAACAACGGTAAAATCTTCAAACAAAGAAAAAGTCATGAAAACCACTAAGATTCCAGCAAAACTTAATGTAAACTGCGCCATAGAGTTACATTCTGTTGTGTGGGACACTGCGTCGACGAACGACCCGACGGAACCTGGTGTTTTCAAAGCATCTATAATTAGGAAGTACAAAGCAGGCCACTGACAGGCCTTACCTTTCTTGCAACCAAACAAAATTTATGCCAATCGATACCCCTAGGTATGCCATTTATAAATATATAGGGTTGCCTGCTCTCAGCCTGGTAGCATCCCTGGTAGACCCAGTCAAATGAACGCAGGTAAAATGTTCAAACCCATAAAAACTTGTGTTACACTGCTAAGATGTCTTGCTACCAAACTAAATTAGTGCCAATCGATAACCCTAGACATGACATTGATGAATATATAGGGTTGCCTGCTGTCAGCCTGGCAGTATCCCTGGTATACCTACCTCCTCAAACAAACGTTGGTTTAATCTTCAAACCAAGAAAAACTTACGTAAAACTGCCAAGATATTTTGCTACCGAACAAAATTAGTGTCAATCGATAGCTCTAGGCATGCCACTGATGAAAATATAGGGTTGCCTGCTATCAGCTTGGAAGTTTTCCTGGTATACCCCCCTCAAACGAACGCTGGTAAAATCTTCTAACCAAGAAAAACTTATGTAAAACTGCTAAGATATCTTGCTACCGAACAAAATCAGTGTCAATCGATAACGCTAGGTATGCCGTTTATGAATTTATAGGGTTGCCTGCTAACAGCCTGGCAGTTTCCCTGGTAGACTCCGTCAAATGAACGCAGGTAAACTATTCAAACCCAGAAAAACTTGTGTAAGACTGCTAAGATGTCTTGCTACCAAACAAAATTAGTGCCAATCGATAGTCCTAGACATGTCATTGATGAATACATAGGGTTGCCTGCTATCAGCTTGGCAGTATCCCTGGTATACCCCCTGGTATCCCCTCAAACGAACGCTGGAACGAAATCTTGCGTTCGTTTGAGGGGGTATACCAGGAAAACTTCCAAGCTGATAGCAGGCAACCCTATATTTACATCAGTGGCATGCCTAGAGCTATCGATTGACACTAATTTTGTTCGGTAGCAAAATATCTTGGCAGTTTTACGTAAGTTTTTCTTGGTTTGAAGATTAAACCAACGTTTGTTTGAGGAGGTATACCAGGGATACTGCCAGGCTGACAGCAGGCAACCCTATGTATTCATCAATGACATGTCTCGGACTATCGATTGGCACTAATTTTGTTTGGTAGCAAGACATCTTAGCAGTCTTACACAAGTTTTTCTGGGTTTGAATAGTTTACCTGCGTTCATTTGACTGGGTCTACCAGGGATGCTACCAGGCTGAGAGCAGGCAACCCTATATATTTATAAATGGCATACCTAGGGGTATCGATTGGCATAAATTTTGTTTGGTTGCAAGAAAGGTAAGGCCTGTCAGTGGCCTGCTTTGTACTTCCTAATTATAGATGCTTTGAAAACACCAGGTTCCGTCGGGTCGTTCGTCGACGCAGTGTCCCACACAACAGAATGTAACTCTATGGCGCAGTTTACATTAAGTTTTGCTGGAATCTTAGTGGTTTTCATGACTTTTTCTTTGTTTGAAGATTTTACCGTTGTTTCTTTGAGGGGGTTTACCAGAGTTCCTGCCAGGCTGATACCAGGCAACCCTATATATTTGTCAATGGCATGCTTAGAGCTATCGATTGACACTAATTTCGTCCGGTAGAAAGATGAGGTAAAAAACTCCATTTTTGGGCCTCATAAAATGTGGCTGACCTTGGAACCTGCCAGGATTGGAGCTGGCAACCCTAGCGCATTCTCATCTCAAAAGGAGTCTCTTTAGGTAGGTGAACGTTTGGAGCGGTAGAAATATGAGATAATTTTTGGACTTTTTTTGCATTTTCCAACTCGAATAAAAAAGTTTCCTCCAGGTTAGGAGATGGCAACCCAGTATTTTCCTGACCTCCTAAGTGGTATCTATCGCTACAGTATACGTCCGTGCGGTAGACCTATGAGGTAAGACTTGGTCGACGGGAGCTTAGACTATATGGCACGCATTTAAATTAACACCCTGTACCTATAAATTACTCTACATTGTGCGTTTATTCAATAGTTTCAAATCTCTGAAATACACGTAATATGTAACAATAACGAGACGACTTTATTTCGTAACAAATCCCATCACACAGTAGGTACAGTCCAGCAAAAAAGAGTAGAAATTAAATAAAATGGAACTAAAATATTTTCATACTAAATTGTTTCCATTCATAGCCAATGTTGCCATTTAATTTTGAAATTTCATACAAAGTGGCGCCCTGATTTTTTGTCTACTCTTTTTTGCTGGACTGTAATTAATTACTTACGAACACAATTGAAAACGGAACGTGTCAAAAGCATGGTTGCCGTTTGCTGATTGACAATATAGCACTTTCTCAGAATTTTTAATATAAAGTTTTCCATTGAAAATGAAATTGCGCTACATATGCGTTGGCTCTAATAGGAAATAATTAAATCAGTATTTTTTTGTAGAAGTTTTCAATCTGTCAGTTACTACATTTTGCTGTGGTCTTAAGCATTTTGTGGTATTCTTCAGCTTGATCTGTAAGTGTATTCTTCGGCAAATAACTGATTTCTTGTAGTATCCAAAAGAAAAAAAAATATTTTTCAGTCAGTGACTGTATTCTTTCTGTAGTCTAATCTGTCATTTACTAATTTTTCCTATAGTCTTTATAGCTAAGTAGTGGTTGTAATCTTTAGTCTTACCACGGTGGTAAATGGTTTGATAAGCCAGTCAAGTGTTTTTCACCTAGCAACTGTAATCTTCCTGTAGCCTAAAGAAAGTAAGTGTATTTCAGTCAGTAACCGTATTCTTTCTGTAGCCTAAAGAAAGTAAGTGTATTTTTCAGTCAGTGATTGTATTCTTTCTGTAGCCTAAGAAAGTAACTGTATTCTTCAGCCAGTAACTGTATTCTTTCTGTAGCCTAAAGAAAGTAAGTGTATTCTTCAGCCAGTAAGTGTATTCTTTCTGTAGCCTAAAGAAAGTAAGTGTATTTTTGAGCCAGTTACTGAATTCTTTCTGTAGCCTATAAAAGCAAGTGTATTTCTCAGTCAACAATTGTATTCTTCAGTCAATTCGGGTGTATTCTTGTGGTTTGCAAGGTATGTACATTTCACTTGCTGTAGCCTAAAGAAAGTAAGCGTATTTTTTACCCAGCAACTATATTCTTGCTCAGCTGTAGCCTAAAAAAATAAGTGTAATTTTCACCCAACAACTGTATTCTTTCTGTAGCCTAAAGAAAGCAAGTGCATTTCTCAGTCAACAAGTGTATTCTTCAGTCAATGCGGGTGTATTCCTGTGGTTTGCTCGGTTTATTTTTGTAACTGTATTCTTTCTGTAGCCTAAAGAAAGCAAGTGTATTTCTCAATCAACAAGTGTATTCTTCAGTCAATGCGGGTGTATTTCTGTGGTTTGCTCGGTATGTAACTGTATTCTTTCTGTAGCCTAAAGAAAGCAAGTGTATTTCTCAGTCAGCAAGTGTATTCTTCAATCAATTCGTGTGTATTCCTGTGGTTTGCTTGGTATGTATACTTCCTTCACTAATTCGGCGAGCTCGCCCGGACTGTAGCCAATCAGCTGACGCAGGTCGCACACGAATTTGTAATAAATAAATTTACAACTTGTACTGTTTAAAATATTAATTAAGTATTTAAAATACACAATTGTATTCTTGCTGTAGTCTGTTTTCATCAGCCAGTAACTGTATTCTTGCTGTAGTCTAAGGCAAGTAAGTGTATTTTTGAGCCAGTAACTACATTCTTGCTGTAGTTTAATAAAGTAAAAAAGTAAAGTAAAGTAAAGTAAAGTAAAGTAAAGTAAAGTAAAGTAAAGTAAAGTAAAGTAAAGTAAAGTATCTTGAAAGTAAGTGTTTGCTTTAACCAGTAACTGTATTCTTTCTGTAGCCTAAAGAAAGTAAGTGTAGTTCTTAGTCTGAAACTGCATTCCTAAAGTAAGTGAATTTTTCAGGTAGTGACTGTATTAGTTCTATAGCTTAAGTAAGTAAGTGTATTTTTCACCCAGCAACTGTATTCTTTCTATAGCTAGAAGAAAGTAAGTCTATTTTTACCCAGCAACTGTATCCTTGCTGAAGCATAAAGGAAGTAAGTGTATTTTCCGGTCAGTGTCTGTATTCTTCCGCTTAAAGAAAGTAAGTGTATTTTTCTGTCAACCAACAAGTATATTATTACTAGTCATTATATACTCTAAATATTATCAGTCAATGCGGGTGTATTCCTGTGGTTTGCTCGGTATATACACTTCCTTCACTAATTCGGCGAGCTCGCCCGGACTGTAGCCAATCAGCTGACGCAGGTCGCACACGAATTTGTACACGAATCTGGGGACAATAAAATAAACACTTATTGAAAGATAGACGACGTAAAACTTGCTTACCTTAGTTACTAATCCTATCAGTATTGCAGCATCATTCAACATTTTTTTCATAAATCTTTGTACACAAAAATCTAATGCTAATTATAAGAAAAATACTAATAGCAACAGTAGTAGTATTTTTATGAGCCCAGCCACTGCAAGTGAAATTAAAAAGATTGTCAAAGATTTAAAAAATAAAAGAAGCACAGGTTTTGATGGAATTTCTATGCAAGTAATAAAGAAATCAATTGATATTATTGCTGAACCTCTAGCTTTCATAATCAACCTAATGCTGGAAACTGGCTGTTTTCCAGACAAATTAAAGAAAGCTTTAATAAAACCACTTCATAAAAAAGGTTCAAAAACAGAAATGAACAACTATAGACCGATCGCGTTGCTCCCAAATTTTGCAAAAATATTTGAAAAAGTTATTTATATTAGACTTACATCATTTTTTAGTAAGCACAATACAATTAATTGCAACCAATTTGGATTTCAGAAAAATAAGAATACAACTTTAGCCATTTTTAAATTCTTACTTCAAACTTGGCAGGCTGTTAATGCAAGAAGAGAATGTGTTGGACTATTTATTGACATGTCAAAGGCATTTGACTGTGTTCTTCATTCAGTACTATTAGCTCAATTAGAAAATATAGGAATAAGGGGGAATGCTTTAAGACTTCTAGAATCTTATCTTATTAATAGAATGCAAGCAACCGTTTTAGATACTTACAATAAACAAACTAAATCAATAAAAAGAATAGAATCAGCATTTCAACAAGTAAATTTAGGCGTACCACAAGGGAGCGTATTGGGACCCCTATTGTTTTTAATTTACATAAACCAGTTGCCTAGCATTATTCGTCATCCTTGCGTTATGTTCGCTGACGATGCCACAATCTTCATTTCTGGAGACAACCTTAATTTTACACAGTATGAAATGGAAATAAATAATACTTTAGATACAGTAGTAACTTGGCTAGCAACAATTAACTTGAAAGTAAATATGACAAAAACGGAAAAAAACCTGCAAACATAAACATTGTTAATTCTAATGAAAAAGTTGAACTTATTCAACACACAAAATTTTTAGGTGTAACCCTCGACTCACATTTAAATTGGAAGGCACATATTGAGGTAATAAATAAAAAAATATCTAGTTACTGTTACGCCCTTTCTATTTTAGTTAATGTAGCAACAATAGAAGTTACAAAAAACGCTTACTACGGTTATATATATATATCCTCTTTTAACTTATATTGAACGACTCGGTGTCCCACACGAAAAGAAGAAGACTTATATATCTTTTGGGGCAACTCTGTGGATTCGGAGTCTACATTTGTCCTACAGAAACGGTGTGTAAGAATATTGTATGGGATACAGAATACTGAAACCCTTCGAAATGTGTATCCTGAGAAGAAAATGTTGACCCTTGTTAGTATTTACATATTAGAAATTTGTTTATTTGTAAAAAAACATACTGAGTTCTTTAAACCAAAAATAGATATAAGACCTAGCTCACGTTCGCAGCATAAAAACGATGTTTGTTTTCTTGGACCAGCTGTAAAAAGCACTATCTTATACAAAAGTACTTTCTTTTATTGTGTAAAGATATTTAATCATTAAACAACTGTACCGTCCTATAATCATACTTAACATGAGAGAAGCAACTCATCTACACCTACAGCTACGGTCGCACCTATCTGTCCTTGCTCGTGATTGGCTGCTCCCACCTCCCCGCTCCTCACTCCGACAGGCAGGGCGGGGCGAGTCGGCCCGCTTGGCTTCATTGGCGATTTATCAACGCCGGCGCGCGGTCGCCTCAGAAGATAATTTTTTGAATTTCGCCAAAGTTTTATAATTCAAAAATTATAAACTTTAATAAATTATTTTAATTTAACTATTTCATTTTTGTGTTATATGGCGTTTTCAAAAAATTATTTTCTTTTAAATTTTTTAATAAATAACGGTTTTACACCGTTCGTTTTTTTAAATATTATATTTGTGTAATGTCTGTCCTTTTTAAATTGTAAATTCAGTGAGTTTGCAAGATGGGTAAGTCCTTTCTATTTTATTGAGCATGCTTGGAAAATCAAATTTCTGAAGGCGGTTTTCCGTCGAACACTACTTTGCAATTTCATACCACTGTTCATAATTTAGACCAAGCTCAGTCTAAAGTCCGTTTACGAGTAAATAAATTGTTCAGGAAGGGTGCCGAGCCCGTGATCTAAATAGATAACTATTTCAGTGAATTATTTATCAAGAGAAAGATCCCAATTAAATAAGCAAAGTGTGTTAAAGAAATTTGGTTGTTATCGAAGTAATAAATTCGTTCTCTTCTTTTGAGGACGATCAAATGAAAATCCAGTAATCATAGTGCCTTTCATAAGCCTTGAGTGACATGATTTAAATATTTTCAACACAAAATGTTGATCCGTTGTAGGCTGCTAGTTATCTGTAAGTGATGATACATTTTGCCTCAGGGTAATATATTTTTAGTTATAAGTATTATTCGGTCGAAAAATGTCGTCCGTGTACGCCACGGAGTGAAGTAAGGTCACTGATTGATTTATGGATTTTCATCAACAAATTTATTATTAAATTAAAACTGCTGTCTGTAATCAGACACGTGGTTTTTAAGTTTGTGTTTTGTTTGACACGTCGCAACGTGTTCAACGTTATAAACACGTGGTCCTCACTTTAAAAAAAAAAAAAATGTTGACTTGTATATTTAATTTCTACCTCCAAAGTTCTTTTTCTTTGAGGTGTTTCTTTAAAATTAAAGAATTTCATTAAAAAGGGTGTCGCTGTGACCCCGAATAATGCAGTGAGAGTTTACGGCACACCTAGTCCGTAGAACGTCTTACAAAAAAGAACAATCAAATCTCAGCAAGGATATTTTGTAAGGTATATTATACCTAATTTTTTTTCTATTGCAATGACAATTGATATTATATGGCTTCGCGAACTAGGCCATGTTCCCTTGTTTTTATATGTTACCTCTGCGCAATGCAAGGTATACCCTATTTTAAAACATCATTAGGAGTACGTTGGCCGCCAGCGCATGGTGAGCCCTTTGACTCCTACATCCCCGCGCAGGGGTTGTGCTTTTTGATGTCATGAAGATTGCTCTCGCCTGCACTTGCAGGAGGGCCTTAATTTTCGTTCTAGTGCCTTTCGTATACGTGACGAACTGATATTTTGTAATGCGAGACAAATATCGCAAAATATAGTGATAAGTATTATTGTTGCGTTTCGGTACTACATATTAAACAACTGTACCGCTATTCGAAACATAAAACAAAATATGAGAGCGGCGATGCTTTTCCTTTTTAGGACGGTCGGTAGCGGCTATATCTGTCCCTTTCTAACACTGACATCTCTTTCTCGCATCCCCTCCGATTGCGACACGAGGCAGGCGCGCAGCGCTCTTGCCTTCGAAAACTTATTTAAAATGTGCTTCCATTCGAACACAGCCCTTGAAAACGCTTGGACCCAAAAATATGAAATTTATAATATAGCTTTCAAGTTCTATACCGTAGTAGCATGATTAGCTATTATACGTAAGGTAAGCAACAATGTAATTTGAAAGTGTGACCTATAATATAATATTACGAGTGGGTTGTTCTTAACGTATCGGGTTTTCTATAAAACCTAGAAATCAACTCCTGCGCAAGGAGGTTTTCAGTGTCTAAAAACTCATTAATGGGTGCTAAGCTTTTGTCCTCGCAAATATTTTGCAGGGTCACTCACATGCTGAAGCTAAAAAGTCCAGCATAAGTATGTAAAGTACATTTCGATGCATTCCTCATCTTAAAAATATTCGCCACATTGGGCACCAATATTTATTCTTTCTCTGGTATCTATGTACCTAGAGAATGACATACTCGCGATCTCACTCAGACGTGGTCGCATAATTTCTAATTCAAACTAACCTTCAAGTACCTAACGAGCTCAGCTCTACAGCAGCGTTGTGGTGCAGTGCAGCTATAATACTTTCTCTAAAGTTAAAGCTCGTCATTATAAAATGCACGGCAAATCCGTTTGGTACTACAAAAGTGCTAAACCTAAAATATCTAATCTTGCTTTTATAAAGCTTCCAATTATTTTAAACAATGTCTAAGGCTAAACTACAAGGAAATTGCATGATTTTATTTAAAAATTGCAATACCTTTTGCTGCTAAGCAAAATAAGATGCAATAAAATTAATTTTAGTTGCAAAACTGCATAAAGAGCGCCTGCAAACTCAGCGCCTCAGACGAAAATACCGTCTACGCGAGCCTACGGCCCGCGCCATACCTACACGAACCATGTTCCTAAAAAATTACTGGCAGCGCGATACGATTTAGTCCTGCTTAAAATACTCGCACATTTACGTAATAAAAATCATAAGAAGATGTAAATGCGAAAATTGAAGTCGGTGAGTCATCCCAAACTTGTCCAAATGCTCACCTACGAAATTCTACCTGCAGTACGTCATGTTGCTAAGAGCCAACGCAAATATTACTGATTCTATGTCTTAACATTTATACATGCCCTTCGGCAATTTGAAAAGATTCATGATTGTACAACCTACTAGCGCAATCAATTCACTAAAATAATGATTCATTTCGTGCTTGCTTGCATGTCAACACGTGTTCTAAAATGAACATACACTGTGATATTTCACATACTACCCACTCACGTAAGCACTTATCATGTAACATTATACATGAAACAGACAAAGGGTAAGGAAAACATTACAAGCGGCTATAATATAGGTAATATTGGCCTGCCTGTCGTGGGTACTCGGAAAACCTCTGCCATTCGAAACTATCCTGAGGGATAATCAAATCTATTCCGTTCTCAAATCTAACGGATATGCAAAATTAATCTGTATGAGCATATTGTGAAAGTACCTAGTTACGTCACAGCAAAATAATTCACTGTCCTGTCACCTTTAATTTGGTAAACCAACTACATTTTCAAAGTTATGCGCAGATATCTAATCCCGCAAAAACATAATACGAAGCGTTCGAAACGAACCTATATCTAAGCTAACATACCTATATAGATGCAGGTCCCAATAAAGAGAAGACCACTCTATTGCTTACACTCAAATCGGGTACAAGATATGTACTTATTACCCATAGTTGCATTACCCAATCCTTAACCAACTGAGTCAATTCTCAAAGAGTTGACAACTATGACAAAAACTAGGGTATAGCTACTGAAATATTTCCATACTAATCTTACTAGCAAAATACTTGTTCATAAAGTTGACATGCGATTCAGAAGAGTCAGAACTGCTAAGGTTGCGAAGAAATTCAGATTATCGCATCTGAAGGCAATTTCGGTCACAAAGTACCTAAACAACCTAATATATGATGCGTAAAGTAGGTACCAAGACAAGAAATGTGGCCCCTCAAGACTGAGTTAAATTGTTCAGTTTAACGTTAATATATGCCGTTACCAATGGTGCCTTTGACAGGCGTTCCATAATTTTGACACAATCACATAAAATCATGCCGTTTACCCTGTGGGATAGGCAGAGCGTAAAAACTTTTAATGGCAAGTCGAACAAATATTCAAGGAACATTGTAACAAAATCGCATTGATGTCGTCGTCACGTTCGTTGACACGTGGTCAACCCATTGATTTAAATCCTTATAGATACACATGGTGCTCACAAGGACATAGTATAAATGGAATAACATTTATCAGCCAAGTATTTGTAGCAAGTCAAACTACTTTACCCCGTCTGACCGTACAAAGCCATGTCTGGTCAAATACGACATGTCCGGCCTGACCGAACTTTTAGCTAGGCCACGCACTTGAGGAAACATTCTCAAACAAATGTACAACCCACAAATTCACGGATATGTTAAGTGCAATCGCAAATTTCAGTGCGTGCAGTGCAATCAATTTCTATACTACTCGCTCGTGTTTATATTTCTATGCATGTCGTTGTTCAATCTCGTAAAAGAAATATGTTGCAAGCATACATGCTAAAATAACATGCGGGCAGCGTACTTTTGTACCAGCCTACAAGTGTTGAGATCTAATACCTACATACTTACATACATACATACAACGTGTTACAAAACAACCAATAAATCTCCCATACAAAGTGAGTTCATTTTGTATGGGAAGTCCAATTTTTTTCATATTTTGACCCATGTTCCATGGGGAAAGTTGTTCAGTTTCATGAGTACCTTGACCTCCTTTCAGCTTTATTGGTTGTTTTGTAACACCCAGTATATCACGCCTATATCCCTTGCGAAGTAGGCAGAGCGTAAAAGGCTGTAAAAAACGGTCATTTACACCATATCTGACAAAGGTTTGAGAATAATTCAGAAGTCTGTATATCAACATAGTGACAGGTTGTCAGCCTGTTGTATAAAACTGCAAGTTAATGAGCTTTCGGTTTTGGTTGGTTTCGACACGATGTAAGCCCGGATTTTCTACGTATATACCGCTATGGCTTGGCAACCCTATTCACGGACAGATTTATATGAAAAACATTAGTCGATATGTGAAGATTGCCTTTCATCCATCCATACCTATATGAAACATCGAACTGTATTCCAACAGGAGTCGTTACGTATAAAATCTATCTACCCTCAATAATGTTTATGATTGGAATATAATCATGGAATATGTGTGTAGGTACTTGGTAAGTACCAACTCACACGTTTTTTAATGTCACGTACATTGTACAATTGTGTAAGAAATATCGTTGATGTTAATTTTATGTGGTTTGCTGGTTGTTATACGGAAGGAAATCACTATGAAGAAAGGCGTCAAATCCGAAGTGCGTCTAATGTCAACACTGAAGTAAATTGCATAGTGTAAGTAGTAATGCATGGTGATAAGTGCGCGATCAGCGCGTTTGTATGAATCGCACGAATACGGAGTCTTATTATAAAGGACCTCACAATAATGTCGAGTTAGCTTGTACATACACTAAAGAAAGCTTCAAATGCTGAATTCCTTAGAAATGCTTAATTCTTTAGATAAAGGATCAATATCAATACAAATATATTTGACGTTTAAAATCAGAATCTGTCTCTGGTGATTCATTAATCCGACTCGGGTTCTTGTCGATATTTTCAACCTATTTCGTTGCAAGAAGGATGCAGAATCATGTTCATAATGACGATGACCTAAAGTGGAAATGAGATAAAATTTTATAAATTAAATGTATCAACTCTAAAGCTCAGCTTATGCATTAAGTATAAGCGTGTGAAATAAAACTTCTAGGCACATATACTTTGCTTACGAGTGTATTATGCGTAATTCTGCTGAAATCTCATTATCCTTCGTCTAAATTTTGTTTTCTTGTCTCATGCAACAAAATAAAAGTTTGCCATACGTCAAATACGACACGTATCGTATAACGACTACTATGTTATGATATGAACGACTTATGACCGTAATTGTGGTATCTAGTGTCTAGCTGATATATTTCTGTAGTTTATCCTGATTATACCATACTTCACCAAGCTAGAATAAGTGGTTACACTAAAGGGCAAATCCTTCAAATTGCTATCATGATAAGACAACATAAATACTGTTCTTCTGTCATGCCCGTCACCAACCCCAGGGGGTTCAGGAGTGACTTCAATAGCATATATTTCAAGGTAGGGTAGAGTGATCTTAACCGAAGCATGCACGAGTGCACTCCAAGCGCACTACCCTATGACATCGTACTTGTTCTCTTTATAATTATAACTTAATACCTACTTCTAAGTAAAACCCTGCTAAAGGCAACTATCTTTGATAAATATCAATTCCTACTAATATTTACAATTGTGTAGCTGTTGTAAGAAGAACTTAATGAATATGGTTGCATAAATCATCTTAATGATAAAACAAATGTGTACTTTCCTATACACTATATCAATTGCTGTTTCAAATTTTAAATAATGTAATAGTATTACATATCTTCCTATCCTATAATAAATAAAAGCACATTCATGAAATATAAATTATAAAATATAAATAATAATATTTATATTACTTACTTAAAGCTTATAATTGTTTCCTCTTTCTCCTAATAAAATAGGTCATTTTATTATTTATCTGTCTTTCACATTGGTGATTGCTCCACCAGGCGATAACAAACAGGTCTCATATTTTGTTTTATGTTTCGAATAGCGGTACAGTTGTTTAATGACAGCGTTTTACCTATCAATAAAACGCTTATTAAATAACTTACCTATTCGAAACATAAAAGTTTCTCAACTGCCTGGTGATTAAATAAAAGAAAATGTATGCAAACATACATTTCTTTTTATAAACATGAGATCCAATGAAGGCAAGAGCGCTGCGCGCCTGCCTCGTGTCGCAATCGGAGGGGATGCGAGAAAGAGATGTCAGTGTTAGAAAGGGACAGATATAGCCGCTACCGACCGTCCTAAAAAGGAAAAGCATCGCCGCTCTCATATTTTGTTTTATGTTTCGAATAGGGTAAGTTATTTAATAAGCGTTTTATTGATAGGTAAAACGCTGTCACTCCTCAAAGGACGGGGTCATCATGGACCCAAAAGTTTCGAAACGTACCTACATATTATTTTAATACCTCGCGCAGAGAGAGTCGGCCAGCGAATTTCATAAAACTGTGTGGCTTAAGATATAAACTGTACTGTATTAGGTATTATTCTTATACCTATCCCATATCAAACAGCCGAAAGTTCAGTGACATTCGGCGCAGGCACGATATGTCTTACCTACAAAATAAAGGGTTCTCCCTTTTACTAATTTCAAAGTATTCTATAAAAACAAATAGTACACCGTCAGGGCCTTGCCTCAGACGAAATTAACGAGTGTAACGAAGGGTAGTGTGTGTGCTTGTGAATTTCGCAGGTTCGAATCCTGCATGTGACATTTTATTTAGATAAGAATTCTAATTGAATACCTACACCTACCCGACACGTTTTTGTTTACAAAGTCCATAATCCGATGGACGCATCTGAGATAATTATTTTCAATGAAATTTGCTTTGAGATGGCTATTACAATTTCTAGTAAAAGTAGTTTACATCTTAGCTTATGTAGAGGCATTCCAAGAAAATGTTTTGAGGCTTCTAATATTTCCGTGTAAAAGATTTGATATCAACATAAAAGCTTTAAAAAGATTTTCACATACAGTAGCTTTGTATCATTCATAAGCATAACATAAGCGTAAAGTAGATGCTAAACGTCACGTAAGCGACTAGAAGTTGATGTTTTCATGGAATGCCCCTGCGTAGCTTTGAGCTAGTTAGAAACACCTACGCAAGGAGATTGTCAATAAAGACATTACCATAACCTCAGGGCTGAAGTTCTTGCAGGTTAATGTCTTAAACAGTTTCACTTTGTGATCATTACAGTGGCTCACTGGGCCATGCACTAAAAAATAAGTTACAACATTGTTCTTGTAATGGAACGACCATTTATGCATTTCCTTGCTCACTGTCATAAGTAGCAAGAAATCACTTCTATTAAATAGTTATCTCTTACTACAGTGTCAACTGTGTCCCTAAAAATATAATACGATAGTACTAATGTCATGCTAAGGTATATCCCTTACGCTTGTCATTCGTTTACTTCTTTGAACTATGGTCAAAGAGTGCCATGAAAGTACCTACTTCAAATAGGTACGTGCTGTATTTTCGCAGCAAATAACCCCGGAGGAAATACCTATGTACAATCTAAAGAGCTCTCTGAAGAGTTAAGTTAAAGTTTTCTTGTGTTAGCGAGATTTTAAGCAACATGAAAACAAACAAAAGTGGGGAGAGAAAGAGGCCGTATTGTAATGGCCTCATCTCAAAACGGATAAGTAAATAACTACCTACCTATTCAATAAATGTCACACCTAAACTATGAAAAGTTTTTTGCTTTTTCAATTCATTGAGAGAAAAGTGTGCGTTTGGGATACAGATTTATGTAATGTACCTAGGTGATTTACTTAATCCATCATGTTGCAAATTTATAACTACATTCTGTTGTAGATTCACAAGCTATGAAACATCAAAACTGGGGGTAAATTGTCTTAACTAGTCTAACTACTGAAAACTAGTACCTAATGTCTACATGTCATATCATAACATAAGGTAGGTATACTTGAAGTACCTACCTCCTCGGTTGCCATGACCTTGGACATGATATACGTAATGTTACTTTAGAAAGTTTGCCTACCCCGTAAAGGTTTAGGCGTGATATATACGTATATGTATGTATCTAGGATGTTTTTATACTTACTACCATAGGTACCTACTCAAAGTGTTATGATATGAATGACATGTTTATTACGTAATGTGTCTAACCATCTGCACTAGAGATAAAAAGTTGTAAAACGATATCAAAATAATCATTTTCTTAATACCGTCTCGATCGGTATGAGTTTTTATTTTCCTCATGTGTGGTCATCTTGCTACCTACTCTATTTATTATGAATGAAAGCTTATGCGAAAATAAACAAAAAACTACCTACAGTCTATGCGTACTTTTATGGAATAAACAACACTACAACACGTTTCAAAACTAATGATTTCAAATAGAGGGTACTTTCGCAAATTGACATGTTTTATGTCACGAGTGAAAGACTCCTGACTGCCATGCATAAGGTGTTTTGAAACGTAAAGTGGTGAATAAATCTGTCTATTTTTAGACGTACGTAACTCAAAAGATGATACCGTTTGTTCCAATATACTTATTTGCTCTGAATGTCAGACATTCGTGAAAGTACCTACCTATTAGGTTATATGTCTATCAATTATATTTTTTGCAAAACAGATAGCGGAAATGCTATTTCGAAGAAACGATGACGAAACGAAGGTACGATGGTAGTTTATAATCGTACAGATACATTGTGAACTAACGGTGACTGTTGCACTATGCGTACACAGGTGCACTTTGAGATGGATATCAATCTATTACCAATTAAGAGATTTACAATGAGAGGTTTATGCTGACTACCTAAAAGACGTTAATGTCGTTCTACAGGCAGATAGTTTTTGTTTTCCTCGGTAGGTGGGCTATCTTATATGTACGTTATACAGACAAGTTTATGCGCTTTTAATAAATTTTAACGGTTACTTGGGCTTTTCAAGGGACGGTCAGAGGTAGATAGTCTGTTATTAGAGGTAATAATAATTGTATTCACCTCTTTATTTGTACTTACAAGATTATACCAATAGATTCATACAATGAAGTTTCTGTGACAGCCAGAGTGATTGTGTTTTTATGAAGCTTGACCGTTACTCCGACAGACTAAACAAGGTTAGTTTTGATAATTATTTGCTAATCACATAAATATTATGGCAAGCCCATACGTATTAGGAAGTCATACGTAGATATGATTTTACAATTGTTATTATATTAAGAAAGTTTATTTCATTTGAATTAAGGTATTTGATGGCCAGGTTTTCTATCTGCCATTGCCTAGTTAGAACAATGCATACCTTAAGATTTACCGTTGACCTTTTAGTAAGGGATTCAGGCTACCCTTTTACATTACCTACAGCTTGAGCAATCAAGCATAGTTGAAATGTATCAGCTTTGTTTTTCTGTGTGCAACAGTTGTTGACTTTCTATCTTAGTAGATAGGTAGTTAGAATGGAAGATTATATAAATATTACCTATTTTGCGTATCCTACCGCTAGCTAACGGTGGTTACCTTCCTCTTTTCTTTATTATTGGGTTTTAAGAAAATGGTACCTATTATGTTTTTGTTGATTGGTTCGAAAAACTGCAATTGTGTTTCCGTGTATTCACTATTTATTCACAACGGATTAGGTAATGTAAGTCTGTAATTTGTGCATTTGATTTCAGAACGAGGAAAATTTTGGAAAGGCATTATGTCATGTGCTAAATACTCTAGTATTTATCATTATTTAATATGCTTGACTAGATTGCCATAATACAGTAAATGAGATTTGTAATAACATTTATATTTTAATAATTTACGCTTATTAATCGTCATTTAAGAGTGAGCTTCTGGTATGACGAAATTTGGCATTTTATATATCCTTTGATGATTGTTTAATTCATTGTCCACTATATTAGTGGTTCAATATCATTGAATTCAACAGATTCTATATTATAAATTATTTAACAATATTTGAATTTTTTATAGTTAATCACATTGGCGATAGCTCCCACTCCTCCAGGCGATAGGAAACATGTCTCATGTTAAGTATGATTATAGGACGGTACAGTTGTTTAATGACAGCATTTTACCTACCAATAAAATGCTTATTAAACTACTTACCTCCTATAATCATACATTTTTAATTCTGCCTGGGATATTTTGTAAAAAAATTGAAAAAAGACGAATGCCCATTTGTAGGCTATGATTTTTCATTGCCTCAAGGTGATACGAATATTAAAATTATTTTTACATTTAATCTTTGCTGTTTTGCTATATGAAAGTATTTATAGCACGGGGAATTTAATTTTATTTTTTACTAAATCTTGTATTGATAGGTTATGAAACTAGGAAATCAACCAAACACGCGCTAGAAAGCACAAAGAGTTCTAATATCTAAGCAACTCATCAACAACTCATTTAATCAGCCAAGTAATGTATTGTACCTATTTGACCAGATTCTTTTTGGTTACAAAATGACACAAAAATGACGTGAATTTGTCTGTTTCTAGTTGTCGTTTGAAGATTTGTTTTTTGAATCTCATTGATCTCATTCCTTGTCATCATAAGTCATACATAAATCATAAAAAATAATATTTCAATCTGTATTATTTCAATTGACCAATTTTTGACAAAAATACTACAAAAATGTGGCCTTACAAAACATATTTGTTAACAGTTTATTTAGTTATGTTCATGTTTCGCATAGGTACAAACACTCTTCCAATGGTCAAGCGTCATGGATACCTACTTCCAAATCAGGTAAGTATTGTTATTGTTGTATAGCTGTTAGATCAGCGATGGCTATGAAAGGGATCAAATCAGAGAATAGGCGGCAACATTCCCCGTAAATACGCTGAGCTCGCCAATCCGCCTGCCAAGCGTGGTGTGGTGAGTGAGTATGGAAAGTAATCTCCCCCAAATTGCTGTGTTTGCTGATGGAAATCTACGGAGGCACAATTGATTCTGGATATTTATACCTACCTAATATTATACGTATTGCTCTAAATATTACTAGCGATCATGGCTGCCAGGCGTGCCGCAAATTCAAGGCATCCGCATGGTTTATAATTTTAAAGAGAGATAATATTTATTTTGTTTATGCATTTTAGGTCTCAAGGATGGAACGTATACTAATAGTGCTGCATTATGGAAAACGATACGACAACTGCTATACTGCTATGAGGCTATGGCATGGTTGTGTGCCGAACGCCGTCTGAGCCCGGAACCTTTACGCCGCCGCAGACAGTTGCACTACCACTGCATCATACCAATCAAATCCACCAATAAGTGGCAATAAAATAAAACAATTTTTTTGCATTATTTATTGTATTTTACTTGCTATGCTATCTACTCAGCAGTTAGGAGGTAAATAGTGGGTAATAAAATAAAAAGCCCTTTCACGCTAGAGGTTTGCTCCGGCGATTTTTCGGTGGAGAGCAATTGCGATGAGGACGCGACGGTTCGCGGCGACTAGCGGCATACACGCAGCTATATATATATCGCTGCAATATGCGTTCTCGCGGTAAATACAAAGTGGGATGGTTAGTATTTAATTCATAAAATGGACTCTTATGAGAAGCACGCGGTGATAACGTGGCGATCGAAAAATCGCGATGATAACGCTGCGTGCATGCTGCGATGCGAGCTGTCGCCTGCTCGTTGCGATCACGTTCCGTCGAGTAATAGCCGGAAAAAAATCGCCTGTGTGAAAGGGCTCGTAGTGTTCGTCACTGGATCAGGAGGAAATTCTGTGCCGTGTTTTGGAATTATCTCATTATGTTTACAGTGTTTCCAGTATCCAGTAGGATTCCCTGTTATTTATACGAATCTAAAATGCACGTGTTAAATGTCAAAGTGTTAAGTAATAGATCAATCTGTTTTTAGGTTATGTATTATTTTTGTAGATAACTTTGAATACCGGGTTTTTATAGAAAAGAAAAACTGAAGGTAAATAAGTGGTTATTTATTATCCATTTAGAACTACTTCAGCTTTGAGGCATTTTAGACGGGAATCCTTTGCCCCGTGGGCAATCTTCTTTCTACAAAATAATTATAATATTCTAATTAGAATATTATTGTGAGACGCAATGAAGCCAAGCGGGCCGACTCGCCCCGCCCTGCCTGTCGGAGTGAGGAGCGGGGAGGTGGGAGCAGCCAATCACGAGCAAGGACAGATAGGTGCGACCGTAGCTGTAGGTGTAGATGAGTTGCTTCTCTCATGTTAAGTATGATTATAGGAGGTAAGTAGTTTAATAAGCATTTTATTGGTAGGTAAAATGCTGTCATTTGCCTACTGAGATTAAACAATTAAATGGAAATGCGTTCAAAAATAATTTGAAATCATGGTTAATCCTAAAATGTTTTTATAATCTAAATGAATTTTTTGTAAATAAGTTTTAATTTGACTAATTTTGTATATTTTGACATTGTAATTCTATTGTATTGACATCAATTAAGCATGGTTAATTTTATAATTTAAATGAGTTTTTCGCAAATAAGTTCTAATTTCCTTGAGTATTATGACATCGTAATTATATAATTAATAATATAAATAATAATTAATTAATTGTTTTTGGATAATTTTTGCTATTGTACATCCGTAATGGATACACTGTTGTGACTTAAAATTTGTTCTGTAAGACCTTAATGTATAACCTACACGGTAAACAATAAAGAAATATTGTATTGTATTGTATTGTATTGAAACTGTATCGTTAAATTTACAAGGAACATATCTTATCTTCTTATCTTATCTTAATAAGCCTATAAGTTGTCCCACTGCTGGGCAAAGGCCTCCCTCTTCTCCTTCCATCCTGTTCTGCTTAGGGCCTCCAGGTACCAGTCTTTGCTAAAAGCATCCAACTCGTCGCGCCACCTGCGACGGGGTCTTCCGCGGCGTCGTCGCGATATCGGTGGTGGTTTCCATAATGTTGTTGATTTTGCCCACAGTTCTTCGGGCATACGGGAAACGTGACCGGCCCAATCCCATTTGAGTTTGGCTGCAGTATGGGCAACGTCAGAAATTTTTGTCTTAGAACGCAGTATGGTATTCCTGACTCGATCCATCAACTTCAAGCCTAACACACTGCGTTCCATTAACATATAAGGTGTATAAATTTTTCAAGGGGTAGACCAATCTACCAGCCTATGAAAAGGACTTTCCATACAAATTGACTCTGTATCGGTTTGTGTGGAAGGTCCGAAATATTTTTCGTAGTTTTAGAGGCTGGTTTTCCTCTTAAAAGATTCGCAGTATGTTTTTACATACTGTATAAATCGAATGATGCCCCACAATCTCGCCACTCTTTGTCCAGCAGTGGGATGACATAGGCCAATTAACCGACTGCCTCAGAAGGAGGGTAGTGTTTTAAATGTCGAAATTATCGAAAGTATTGTTAGTTCGATACTGTCGATTGTTTTGCAATAAATCAATGCCATGGATAATTTTTCAAGCTTGAAAAACGATATTATCGATAGTATTTGCCGCATTTTTAACTATCGATAGTTAAAAGATACCGATAAGTCTATCGATAGTCGACTTTCGGGCGGTAAACTTACATGTGTATATTGCGACGTATAATGTGTATTTTTAATGTAGGATATGCCCGCATTTGTTTGCTACCTTACCTGTTAGTAAGTAACGATGCAGATGTTGGAAAATGCTTGCCTAGGTACAGCCTATTCTCTCTTGCCTTTGAAAAGCATTGCCTCGTCCACCTTACATATCCGTTTCCCTGGCACTTTGGCGATCATATCCCCATTATAATAGTACCGCAAGACCACTCTTTATTTAGCAGTGGGATGACATAGGCTAATTAAGATAGGATAGGATAGGATCGGATAGGATAGGATAGGATAGGATAGGATAGGATGGGATAGGATGGGATAGGATGGGATAGGATGGGATAGGATGGGATAGGATGGGATAGGATAGGATAGGATAGGATAGGATAGGATAGGATAGGATAGGATAGGATAGGATAGGATAGGATAGGATAGGATAGGATAGGATAGGATAGGATATGATAAGATAAGATAAGATAAGATAAGATAGGATAGGGTAGGGTAGGATAGGATAGGATAGGATAGGGTAGGATAGGATAGGATAGGATAGGATAGGATAGGATAGGATAGGATAGGATAGGATAGGATAGGATAGGATAGGATAGGGTAGGATAGGATAGGATAGGATAGGATAGGATAGGATAGGATAGGATAGGATAGGATAGGATAGGATAGGATAGGATAGGATAGGATAGGATAGGATAGGATAGGATAAGATAAGATTGCTTTACCGTTTCCCCGGCACTTTGGCGATCATATCCCCATCATAGTAGTAGCGCAGCGCTCTGGATAGCTTCTCGTAGTTCATGGCCGGTTTGTGTTTGCGAGCGCCCCATAGCCTGGCCACTCGTTCCGGTTCTAATAGTTTGAATTCGCCTTCCGTGCCTGAAACATTAAGGAAAATTGTAAAAAACATGTATTGGTAAATTTATAATATTAGTAAAGTGTTTTTGATTTTTGCACCTGCCTCTACATTTCCACATGCCGTAATACTATTTTTGGCATTAGGACCGCCCATGTATACATTTTGTGCATTAGATCAAATAAATAACTGCTAGTTAAAATTTGATTGAAAAATATAGCAAATATAAAATAAAAACATGACTGAGACGCCGCCACCTGGGGTTATCTTAGAATATTCATTGTACAAATGCAAACCCATCACTGAAAACAGCGTTCAAATAGGATACGTGGTTTTGGAGATAAATGGAAAGATTTGTTTCTCTCTCCCTAAGTAAACACGTTGCTAAACACACACCGTGTCCGTAGTAAAGGGAAAAGGGGGAAAATGAAGACAAATAGGAGGAGAAGTAATTGCGGGAGTTAGGAGGGAAGGATGTAAGGAGAGAGGAGTTAAAAAGGGGAAAAAAAAAGCTAAAAAGCGGAAGAGTTAAAGGCAAAGTCCAAAAAAGTTTAAATGGCTCACTATTAAACAGAAAAATGGATAGGTTGACGTACCATGCCACCGTATGACGTCGTAATGTTCGGCGCTAGTGAGGAGGTCCAACAGGAACTGCCACAACTGCACTTGCCCGTTGTTCCCGGCGCGAGAGGGAGTTATAGTGAAAGTAGGAACCAAATAGCAGAGGAGTTGAAGGGGAAGAGTTTCAAATGGCTCATTGACGAACAAAATGGATAGGACGAGGACGGATGTAGGGAGTTTAAAAGGAAGGAGTTTAAATGGCTCACTATTAAACAGAAAAATGGATAGGTTGACGTACCATGCCACCGTATGACGTCGTAATGTTCGGCGCTAGTGAGGAGGTCCAACAGGAACTGCCACAACTGCACTTGCCCGTTGTTCCCGGCGCGAGGGAGTTATAGTGAAAGTAGGAACCAAATAGCAGAGGAGTTGAAGGGAAGAGTTTCAAATGGCTCATTGACGAACAAAATGGATAGGACGAGGACGGATGTAGGGAGTTTAAAAGGAAGGAGTTTAAATGGCTCACTATTAAACAGAAAAATGGATAGGTTGACGTACCATGCCACCGTATGACGTCGTAATGTTCGGCGCTAGTGAGGAGGTCCAACAGGAACTGCCACAACTGCACTTGCCCGTTGTTCCCGGCGCGAGAGGGAGTTATAGTGAAAGTAGGAACCAAATAGCAGAGGAGTTGAAGGGGAAGAGTTTCAAATGGCTCATTGACGAACAAAATGGATAGGACGAGGACGGATGTAGGGAGTTTAAAAGGAAGGAGTTTAAATGGCTCACTATTAAACAGAAAAATGGATAGGTTGACGTACCATGCCACCGTATGACGTCGTAATGTTCGGCGCTAGTGAGGAGGTCCAACAGGAACTGCCACAACTGCACTTGCCCGTTGTTCCCGGCGCGAGAGGGAGTTATAGTGAAAGTAGGAACCAAATAGCAGAGGAGTTGAAGGGGAAGAGTTTCAAATGGCTCATTGACGAACAAAATGGATAGGACGAGGACGGATGTAGGGAGTTTAAAAGGTAGGAGTTTAAATGGATCACTGTTGAACGGTAAGGTTGACGTACCATGCCACCGTATGACGTCGTAATGTTCGGCGCTAGTGAGGAGGTCCAACAGGAACTGCCACAACTGCACTTGCCCGTTGTTCCCGGCGCGACTGCCGCTTAAAGATAAGGGGACCTCCGGGGACATCGATAATGTTCCCTGTGTCTATAGGGCATGGCCAGCAACGTTCACTGTGTCTAGGGAATGGGCAGCTGCGTTCCCTGTGTATATAGGTCGTAGCCGTAGCCAACAACGTTAACTGTGTCTAGGGAATCGGTAGCAGCGTTCCCTGTGTCTATATGTCGTAGCCAGCAACGTAAACTGTGTCTAGGGAATGGATAGCAGCGTTCCCTGTGTATATCGTAGCCAGTGACGTTCACTGTGTCTAGGGAATGGGTTGTAGCGTTCCCTGTGGTTATAGGTTTTAGCCAGCAACGTACCCTGCGTTTAAGGAATGGATGGCAGCGTTCCCTGTGTCTATAGGTGGTAGCCAGCAGCGTTCACTGTGTCTAAGGAATAACTCGCAGCGTTCCCTGTGTGCAGTACGTACCATGCCACCGTATGACGTCGTAATGTTCGGCGCTAGTGAGGAGGTCCAACAGGAACTGCCACAACTGCACTTGCCCGTTGTTCCCGGCGCGACTCCCGCTTAGAGATAAGGGGACCTCCGGGGACATCGACAATGGCGCCTGTAAAATAAGTAGTTGAAAAAAAGTCATGCATCGACCGAGGATTTCTTATTTTCGTTTTAATGAGAATAATCTAGCACTGTGAGAGCATTAAAATGCTTTGTAGTTTGTTTTATTTTATGCATTAGGATTTTGTGCTCATTATGATATCATAAATAATAAATAGTATAAAATGAAGTCGCTTTTTGCCTGTCTGTCCTGAAATTTGCTAACTCCTCCTAAACCACGCAAAGGATTATAATGCGGTTTTTTTACAGACAGAGTGTTACAAGGGGAAGGTTTCACAAGCCAGGAAAATTTTACTTTTTTCAATATTATAGCTGTCGTAAATAAAATAAGTCTTTAATTGAAGAAATAAACCAAGCGCTTAGTCAACATTGAAGCTGAAGCGATGAGTGCCGAAGTACTGATGGCGAAAGGTTCTACATATCCTAAAAGGTTGTCGTATGGACACTTCCGTACCTGATGATCCGAAAAGAAAGTGAAACAACCAGGACCTTTCGCCATCGGTACTTCGGCACTCATCGCTTCAGCTTAAATGCTGACTAAGTGAATAAGGATTACACTATAATGTGTACAGGTAGCTTATCGTAGAGGACGAAACTCACAAGAGTTGTCGCAAGACACTCGTGAGACCGATGCCTCGCAGATTCGCATTCATAGTCCATCTGGACTATACCTATCCATAAACTAAGAGTTTATCACAGTTTCAATATAAATGCACTCACCTTTGGTTTTTTCTTGATAGCTGATTGAGGTAGATTATCTAAAGGGTCTTTTGGAGGCGTCAATTCTTCTGTCTGCACAACGGCTGAAAAAAAATGACAGTTCATAAAAACTACGGCCGATGTGGCGCAATGGTAGTGAGATTGCGTCGCAAAAGGTCCTGGGATCGAATCTCGGTGGGTCACTTACAAAGCTGATATTTATCGCTTTGTGAAATTGATCCCAGTCTGGTTAATACATTGCAGGCCGAACCACTTGAACGTCCGAAAGCATAGATGGTTCCGTGCTTCGGAGGGCACGGTTCCGGTAGTTGCTGTCTATTGTTACTTAGGCGGTAGTCGTTACAAAACGATGTCAGAGGCCTGCTACTTGTAGTAAACGGTTATAAAACTATGACAAAAGAGTTCATCGAGTCGTTAGACGACTTGGTGTCCAGAGAACATAAAAAACGACATTTAGGTTTTGACGTCTAGCAGAGGGATAGGCAAGCGCAGTGGAAGGTGTAGTGGCTGCCTACTTCCTGAATTCATCTCTTAGTTGCCTTATACGAAAACAGGGTGATGCTATTTTAAGCTGGCATGGTATAATACTAAAATCGCGTCAATGGTATTTGAATATTTTTATTTTTATAACGTCTTACCTATAAATTTGCATTTTCTTAACAGTTCAAAATGTGTCCAAAATATATCTCCAGGGTCTGATGGTACTTTTTCTCTGAAAAGAAAATATTTCTATTTAATGCCGACGCCGCAAAGGCCTAGGTATGACATTTTAGGGAAATGGAAAAAAGTAAAAGTATGTTAAGAAAACTACATTTTAGGAAGCATACTAAATTACACCGCACAGTTATTATAAAAGTACGGAAATGGAACGTATGGTAAGAAAACTTAAGTATTCATAAATTAAATAATGAGAAAATTGAAAAATTCATTAGCGTCCGCCGGGACTTGAACCCGGGACTGTGGATTGCCGTTCCACCGCTCTACCAACTGAGCAAGGTTCAAGTCCCGGCGGTCGCTAAAGAATTTTTCAATTTTCTCATTATTTAATTTATGAGAATTTTCTCATTATTTAATTTATGAGAATAATATAGCGCTGTGAGTGTATTGTATGGTGGTCGTTATACAAGTATGGTATGGAAATCATAAAAGTTATTTCAAACTATAACTAAGGGCCATGGCTTCACTTTTCACCTGACCGTACATACACTTCATGGTTTGCTAGAAATCTTCCCAGTGCGCAAAAGAGGTGCACACGTCAGGGGCCGAAGTCTGCTAAATAAAAATAGTTTCAGTAGTGTCGCTGGCATGTCAGTTCGTCGTGGTGATCTTCTCGTCGGCCGCTTGCGGCCGGCGGGGAATCGCCTACGGGGCTGAGCCTCCTTGGCGATCATCAATCGCCGCCTGCGACGACAATCCGTGGTTCCAGGTAGAACGTCAGCCAGCGGCGGCTCGTTGCTTCTGGTGGGTCAGATCCGGTGTTGGCTGCCTCATCCTCCTCGCGAGGTGGTCCCGAGGCAGCGGTCATATCCTGTAAGCGGCGGCAGCCGGGCATCTCTGGGATTGTGCCCACGATCCTGACTACTCGACGTGGAGTAGTGGATGTGGACAGGTGAAGGCCACGTCAGGCTGTGCTCGACAGCACCACCCTGAGCAGCCTATCTGGGTCCCAGAGCCTCCAGTTCGCCCCTGGCGGCCATGACCCCGCCGTATGACGAGATCAGGTGCTGGAGGCTCTTGTCGATAATAGAGGTCGCGTCCGCCCCCGTGCGGAGCGCGGCCTGGACCTCAGTGAGGGTCCTGATTGCGCTGATCAGGACCTTTCTGTCCTCTTCTAGGACGGCTGCTCTTGTGCTCTCTTGACTTGGGGCCGATTGGCGCTTCGGCTTCTCCCCCTGAGGTATACCCTGAGGGGTGCCGACCGCAACCAATGGACCCGTGGGTGGCTCTTGACGTAGCTGGCCCGGTGCTTCTACGTCCTGGGGGGGCGGGGGCGATGCTCGCCTCCTTGGCTTCCGCTTCTTCGTCGGTCCGTTGGGGCCGTTGGCGGCCGCCATGAGAGATCCTGCCGCGTTGGTCTCTCCCTGCGGTGCCGCCTCCGTCCTCTTCGGCTCGACGGGCTTGGTAAGGGGCGCTGTGCCTGCTCGCTTGTTCCGTACTTCACGGCGCAGTACGGGGCAGTCGAAGCTATTCGCCGGGTGCGCGTCGCCACAGTTTGCGCATGTGGCCGGCACTTCACGGGGTCGTGGGCAGTCCCGGGCGGGGTGTTCTCCGCCGCACTTCACGCACGCCAACTTGCGGTGGCAGTGCCTGGAGCTGTGCCGGAACTGCTGGCATCGAGGGCACTGGGCGGTCCCTTTCTTCCCACATACACATCAGCTCTGTGATGTTGTAGATGCCCGGGGTGAGGTTTGGCATGTAAGTCAGCTGGGCAAAGTGGATGCACCCTGGGCGTCCTCCGCGAGCCTTGATGGGGCGCACGTAGTCCACCTCGTAGCCCAGGGTGGTCAGCTCCTTCGCGATGTCCTCCGGATCAGTGTTCACGGGGAGGCCTCGAATTGCGAACTTCAGTGGTCGTTCCTTCGGTGGGGCGTACGCGAACCAGGAGATTCCGGTCCCGGAGCCCTCCAGCGCGGTTAGGTAGCGCTGGTAGACGCGGACTCCTGTTCGGTCTTCGCCAGGAATCTGAACCCTGTGGGCCCATAGGGCCTCACGTTTGGCGCATGACCAAGACTCTTGCCGTCATCCTTTGGCTTGCTGGGTGCAAGCTTCGGGGCAGTCAGGGTGGACGCGTAAGTTGTCTGTCTGGATGTCTTCGCTGGGCTGTCCACGGAACCCGAGCTATTCAGCAAGGGCATGGACAGCGGCGGCGTGACCCTCATAGCCGGAACCGTGCGGGTCCTCGGCGGGGTCGGTGAGGTGGATCCTCGTGTGCGCTTTTCTGCACGTTGCGCATTCTGCGCTCCGGCCTGCACGGCTGCAACACTCTCACTGAGGGCGTTCAGGGCTGTGTGCCGTGCGGCGGCGTGCTGGAGGGCGAGCAAGACCTTGGTCTTCTTGTCCCTCGGCTCACGCTGGGGCAGCGGAGGCGGCGAGAAGAAGGCAGCGGTGGCAGTGGTGGTGCGGCGCGGAAGGCAGCAGTGATGGCTGCTGCGGCAGCCGTAGGCGGCGAGGTGATAAGCGGTGGGTCCATTGACCGTGGCGTTGGTGGTGTCGGCGGTGGTCGCGTCGGCACGCTTGCGTCAAGCACTCGTTGGAGGGCGCTAAGAGGGTTCGCGCGGATGAACACCCTCGGGCGATCCTTAAGCGCCGGGCGCTGATTTGCCTTGTAAGGCATCTTCTAAGTGGCCTGGTCCGCGTAAAGCGTAGCCTGCCCTCGGGGCGCAGGACCCTGGAGCAACCCCCCTGGTGAGACCCGCTGGTGGGAGGCCGGGGTTACGGGTGCTCAGCAGAGCCCTACGTGGTTACCGAGGGTACGCAGAATCATTGAATTTACACTTTCGAACGCACGTGGGTAGTTCGAAAACTACACCACGACGACTAGGCGGCTAATTCTGGCATGTCAGTTGTGGCGGTTGGATGGTTTTTATAGTGCGTTTCAAATAGTTACTCTGGGGTTATGTTGGTAGCATTGTAAAATTTTATACGGCGGCGCCATAATATTACATGCGGCTTTACAATGCTACCAACATGACGCCAGAGGAACAATTTGATGAAACACACTATACTATGGAAAATTACAGTGGCAATGGAATGACAGTTGAGTGACGGTTGCATTACAATTGCAAAATTAGCATACTTGGGTTGGGGCGTTGGGGCCCAAGATATCTGTAAAAGAGAATTGATTTGCTATTCACCAACAGATGTCGCTAGAGGTATTTAAAAACTCGCTAACGAAATGTTCTCGTCTTTTAATAACCATTCAGGTTGACAGTTACTTTGTATGTCCACTTTGGTTGAGTAAACTCATATTTTTTGAGTGACGCTTTCGAATTACAAGTTAAGAAAGCGACACAGAATACTTTTAAATAATAGACTAGACTAGACTAAAATCCTCGCAAGGGATAAAATCACGCCTTTATCCCTTGCGAGGTAGTCAGAGCGTCAACGACCGTAAAAATACGGTCGTTATCGCCACGCCTGACAAACATTTGAGGGCCGTTTTAGCTATTGTCGTGTGTCGCTATAGTGACAGGTCGTCAGCCTGTCGGCTAAAATTGCAATACACATGAAACCCTCAAGTCCCTTAGTCTCTTCTTACATCACCCACAGGAAGAGGGGGTGATGCTATTCTAAGCCTGCCGGCTTAAGAGGGCGTGGGTAGCGTCCAGCACTGTGGAGGATGAAAGGTTGCATGCGTTGGATTTCCTGGGCGTCCGACTCTACCCTGTGCCTTCCAGGGCATCTGACACTACCTCCCGCCTTCCAGAGCGTCCAGCGCTACATCCCACTCTTCGGGCTTCTTATACTACCTTCATATACCCAAAATAAAACTGTGAAACTAGTACAAGTGTTTTTATAAACAAATTATTTCTAATATTCAGTTTCACCAAGCGCCAACAATCGTAATTATTAATCATAACTCTTCAGGCTGTCTGATGCTACCCCCTTACCCTCCAGGGCTTCCAAGGCAACCCTGCTGTTCAGGCTGTCTGACGCTGCCTCCCGCCCTTCAGGGCGTCCGACGCCTTCAGGGTGTCCAACTCTACCCTAAATAGACCAGAGGGAGGTACATAACGTACCTCTTCACTCCTCGTTGCACCGAAATGTAAGAAAAGCCATAATACTAAAGAAATCTAGGATTTTGGCCAAAAACCTGGATCAGCTTAGGAGGAAGTCTACGATTTAGCTATATGCCGGCTTTAAAAAACCTGATTCCGCCATCGTAGCAACATATAGAAGCAAGCTATAGAGTGCGCCTAAAAAGTTAGAACGGTTGGCAGTAGTTAGAACATAAACTGTCTGTCTATCTATATCAGTAGCATATAACACCCCAGTGACAACACTATTTAACCTCTACCGGGAGTAACGGAAAGGGTATTACAAGCCGAAAGGAGGTGAAGGTAGTCATGAAACTGAACAACTTTCCCCATGGAAAACGGGTCGAAATATGAAAAAAATAATGATTTTGTACGGGAGGTCCAAATTTTTTTTCCTATTTCTACCCATGTTCCATGGGGAAAGTTGTTCAGTTTCATGAGTACCTTTAACTCCTTTCGGCTTGTAATACCCTTTCTGTTACTCCCGGTATATCTTCTCATATATTTGACGTCACAGTACCTATGGAGCAACTGCTTACGTTTTGCCAGCACAGCGCGGGGCGATACGCGCACTCTATAGCTTGCTTTATATATACTCTAAGAGGTATACATACACACTTCAGGATGGTCATAAACTCACACGCGCTTCTCGAACTCGAAATGTGAATTGATTTGCTATTCGCCAATAGATGTCGCTAGTAGTATTTTAAAACGCGCTAACGGAGTGATTTTGACTTTCAATAACCATTCTAATGGACAGATACCTTTGAACTTGTTCATTTTGATTGGAATCGGATCGTAATTTTTGAGTGACGCTTTCGAATAATGAGATAAGAAAGCGGCTAATAACATAACAGGTACAGTTAATTTGAATCGAACCGCAATATCTATTAGGATACTAGGACTGCCACCGCTACTCCACTCAGGGTGTTTCGTAAAAGGCGACGTAGAGTTTTTGACCGCTACAATATCTGCCGACTATTATCAACCGTATGGTGACGGTAATACCACATACGATAGCATTCCCAAAGAGGGTTGATATCAGGCAGGCGGCCAGTCGTAAAATAAAGCCAAATCCTTTACAACATGATTTTGTATACAAACAAAACATGTTGCGCCGACCTCAAGTAACTGGGATAAGGGCAGGAAGATGAGATGATGATTTTCTAAACTATACAGGGTGTTAGGCAGAACGTTGGACATACGAAAAAGAGTGTTTCTAATCATGATTCTGAACAACTTTTACTATGAGGCCACATGCGAATTAGCATAAAAAATTTTAGGTGATCCATACATCTTTGCCGACTAGGTATGAATTTTTCTATGGAAAATTCAAATATTTTTTTGCGAATTCGCAGGTAGCGCCATAGTAAAAGTTGTTCAGAATCACGAGTATTAACACCCTTTTCCGTATGTTCAACGTTCTGCAGAACACCCTATATTTCATTTAAACTGTTTTTTAAATGCTACAGAACTGTGGTGGAAGGAAAGTACTACTTTTCCTTACACCCCTGTATAAGATATTTTTTATTAATTCCTATACTCACTTCAATTCCACGTTGCTCATGGAACAAAGCGTGGCCCCGTTTATATTCCAATCTGACAGCTTGATGCCTGTCAAATTGAACTGACGCACCGCCCACTGGATCCACAGCTTCACGTGTTGCACTGACCTGAAAGTGTAATAATAGGATAAGTTTTATTTCCATACCATACCATGACAGCCACAACAGTCCACTGCTGGACATGGCCCTCCCCTATCGGGGGGGTAATGTCATACTCACCGCGCTTGGCGGGCGGATTCGCGAGCGCAGTGCAAGATGTAGCATTTACGGGGAACACTGCTGCCCTAGAATACTATTGGTATTCCGAAAAGGTCCTCGCTATTTGATTACTAGTTATCAGACTTGCCAGCAAGGGAGCAAGGAACATAATTAGGGAGAGAAATAGGGTGGAGGGCAGTTGGGTTGTTGGGCTATTAGTGGGTGTAGCCGGCCTAGTGCTTGTTACGCTGAGATTGCTGTACCCACTATATGCCGGCGTAGCCGGCCTAGTGCTTGTTACGCTGAGATTGCTGTACCCACTATATGCCGGCGTAGTCGGCCTAGTGCTTGTTACGCTGAGATTGCTGTACCCACTATATGCACGCGTAGCCGGCCTAGTGCTTGTTACGCTGAGATTGCTGTACCCACTATATGCCGGCGTAGTCGGCCTAGTGCTTGTTACGCTGAGATTGCTGTACCCACTATATGCCGGCGTAGCCAGCCTAGTGCTTGTTACGCTGAGATTGCTGTACCCACTATATGCCGGCGTAGCCAGCCTAGTGCTTGTTACGCTGAGATTGCTGTACCCACTATATGCACGCGTAGCCAGCCTAGTGCTTGTTACGCTGAGATTGCTGTACCCACTATATGCACGCGTAGCCAGCCTAGTGCTTGTTACGCTGAGATTGCTGTACCCACTATATGCACGCGTAGTCGGCCTAGTGCTTGTTACGCTGAGATTGCTGTACCCACTATATGCACGCGTAGTCGGCCTAGTGCTTGTTACGCTGAGATTGCTGTACCCACTATATGCACGCGTAGTCGGCCTAGTGCTTGTTACGCTGAGATTGCTGTACCCACTATATGCACGCGTAGTCGGCCTAGTGCTTGTTACGCTGAGATTGCTGTACCCACTATATGCCGGCGTAGCCAGCCTAGTGCTTGTTACGCTGAGATTGCTGTACCCACTATATGCCGGCGTAGCCAGCCTAGTGCTTGTTACGCTGAGATTGCTGTACCCACTATATGCCGGCGTAGCCAGCCTAGTGCTTGTTACGCTGAGATTGCTGTACCCACTATATGCCGGCGTAGCCAGCCTAGTGCTTGTTACGCTGAGATTGCTGTACCCACTATATGCCGGCGTAGCCAGCCTAGTGCTTGTTACGCTGAGATTGCTGTACCCACTATATGCACGCGTAGCCGGCCTAGTGCTTGTTACGCTGAGATTGCTGTACCCACTATATGCACGCGTAGCCGGCCTAGTGCTTGTTACGCTGAGATTGCTGTACCCACTATATGCAGGCGTAGCCGGCCTAGTGCTTGTTACGCTGAGATTGCTGTACCCACTATATGCCGGCGTAGCCGGCCTAGTGCTTGTTACGCTGAGATTGCTGTACCCACTATATGCCGGCGTAGCCGGCCTAGTGCTTGTTACGCTGAGATTGCTGTACCCACTATATGCCGGCGTAGCCGGCCTAGTGCTTGTTACGCTGAGATTGCTGTACCCACTATATGCCGGCGTAGCCGGCCTAGTGCTTGTTACGCTGAGATTGCTGTACCCACTATATGCCGGCGTAGCCGGCCTAGTGCTTGTTACGCTGAGATTGCTGTACCCACTATATGCCGGCGTAGCCGGCCTAGTGCTTGTTACGCTGAGATTGCTGTACCCACTATATGCCGGCGTAGCCGGCCTAGTGCTTGTTACGCTGAGATTGCTGTACCATCTATATGCAGGCGTAGCCGGCCTAGTGCTTGTTACGCTGAGATTGCTGTACCACTATATGCCGGCGTAGCCGGCCTAGTGCTTGTTACGCTGAGATTGCTGTACCCACTATATGCCGGCGTAGCCGGCCTAGTGCTTGTTACGCTGAGATTGCTGTACCCACTATATGCCGGCGTAGCCGGCCTAGTGCTTGTTACGCTGAGATTGCTGTACCCACTATATGCCGGCGTAGCCGGCCTAGTGCTTGTTACGCTGAGATTGCTGTACCACTATATGCCGGCGTAGCCGGCCTAGTGCTTGTTACGCTGAGATTGCTGTACCCACTATATGCCGGCGTAGCCGGCCTAGTGCTTGTTACGCTGAGATTGCTGTACCCACTATATGCCGGCGTAGCCAGCCTAGTGCTTGTTACGCTGAGATTGCTGTACCCACTATATGCCGGCGTAGCCAGCCTAGTGCTTGTTACGCTGAGATTGCTGTACCCACTATATGCCGGCGTAGCCGGCCTAGTGCTTGTTACGCTGAGATTGCTGTACCCACTATATGCCGGCGTAGCCAGCCTAGTGCTTGTTACGCTGAGATTGCTGTACCCACTATATGCCGGCGTAGCCAGCCTAGTGCTTGTTACGCTGAGATTGCTGTACCCACTATATGCCGGCGTAGCCAGCCTAGTGCTTGTTACGCTGAGATTGCTGTACCCACTATATGCCGGCGTAGCCGGCCTAGTGCTTGTTACGCTGAGATTGCTGTACCCACTATATGCCGGCGTAGCCAGCCTAGTGCTTGTTACGCCGAGATTGCTATACCTACAACATGCGTGGTAGCGATGAGATTGCTGCACCCACTGTTGGGTTAATTGGAACCCAGACCTGGTTTTTGCCTCACTCTCCCCCAAAACTAGGTTTTATACAGGTTACGGCTGACATGGGGTCTCACCATTGGTTAGGGTCGTCAGGTATCTTGACGCGGCTGTGGTCGTTCCTGAAGGTGGTGTCGACGACCCAGTTGACGGCGGCGGCGTGCGGCGCGTCCGGCTCTGTGTCGGAGCTCTCCAGGGCGGCGGGTTGGACCGACGGCGCTTCTAGCTCCAGATCTGGAAGTTTACAAAGCATTATTAGAATTTATAAAAAATATAGACTGGTTGACTGAGGTCGTGTGGTAGCGGCTAAGAATACAGCCACACCACTAAGGGTGTTACTTAAAATGCTACGTAGAATTAATGATCTCGGCTGAATATTTGTTGACTATGGTCAACCGCAGCATGGTGGCGGTGATACCACCTACAATAACATTCCCAAAGAGGGTTGACGTCAGGCAGGTTGCCGGCCTTAAAACGTAGCCAAATCGTTCTGCTAAATGAATTTGTGTTCTAACAAAACATATTTCGTGCACCCAAACTGATTGGGATAAGGGCAGGCAGATGATGATATTGCCTGGCCCGAAAGAAAAGAAGGGAAAGGCAAGAAAAGGAAATGGAATGAACTCACAGTCATGTTTAGGAGTCGGTATCTCATCATCGGGCTTCAGGACGTCCAGGATGTTGATCTTGCACTGCACTCGCCAATCCGCCTGCTAAGCGTGGTGATTATAGCAATACGCCCTGATAGGGGGAGGCCCATGTCCAGCAGTGGACTATTGTGGCTGTTATTGTTATAGTATTGCCTGGTTCAAAAGGAAGAGAAAGGAATAAAAGCAACTCACAGTCATGTTTAGGAGCCGGTATCTCATCATCAGGCTTGAGGACGTCCAGGATGTTGATCTTGCGCTGCTGCGGCCTGATCTGCAGGTTCACCTGCACCACTCCAGACCCTCGGATGCACTGCTCCACCAGTGTTGTGTGGGATTCCAGCTGGAAATATTGTTACTATAGAAGTTTTAAAGTAAACAGCGCTACTTTTGGCGTTATAGAGGTAGAAAAATATATGTAATGTACCATAATAATATAGTGTCTCCCATAGATGGACCACAGAATATTTGAATTGTTGAGTAGGTACTATTTAAATTCCAATTTACAAACTAAGTGACTGGAGCCCTGACCATACTTCACAAATAATTAATGTTCTAATAACAATAACTTTACTATTGTAAACATTAGCCAAGACATTACTATCATAATTCAGTCTATAAATATATTTTTTTTCAACCCTGTTCTTATCATCTGCCTGCCCTGATCCCAATTTATTTGGGGTCGGCGCAACATGTCTTTTGCTTCCATTCGTCTCTACCTGTTCATCAGGTGCATTTTGAAAAGGGTAATATTGTTATAATATGAAGTAAGGGCATGCCATATTTGACAGCTTGCAAACCCATACTATAAGTCAAATATGGCCTATTCGAACGACTGTACTGTTGGTTGTATTACCATCTTTGCATCCTGCAGCCAGAATGTGTAGTCAGACAAGTCGGCTCCAAGTCTTTGTTCCAAAATCTGCCGCAGTTTTGACAAACGGGTCCTTATGTCCATTAGTTGGACTATTACTTCTTCTGAAATAAATAATAAATTAATTGAAATATACTTTATAGTGAAACAGACACTGAATATACAACAAAGAAATAAGGAAATTAAAACTACAATGGTAATGGATTTAAACATTATATCACACCTATATCCCTTGCAGGATAGGCAGAGAGGGAGAGTGTAAATGGCTGTAAAAAATGTATCAAGCTTATCTGACAAAAGTTTGAGTGATTCAGAAGACTGTGTATCACCTGTCGTCTAAAATTGCAATACTCATCAACTCCCAAATCCCTTACCCGATTCTTACGACACCCACAGGAAAGATATGGGGTAATGTTATTCTAAGCCGGCACCACACAAATTCTTACCACCGGAGTCATTGCTCTGCATAGTATCCTCATCTTCGGCGGCGTCAAACATAGTTAGCGGAGTTGTGAAGATCTCCGAACCTGATTGCATTAGCCCTGCAAAAGAACAAAATACATACATACCTATTACCTTTGTTTGTAAAATACCTAATACCCATAGAGCTAAGTATAAAATATCTACAAAATTAATATATTTTGTTGTTGTTCTTGTTGTATTTGAAACGTATAAAAGAATAAACAGGTTATTATATGTAGGTACCTACTTAAATAACAGGAAGTTTTGTATGATAAATTCAAGGTAAATTTTTGTAAGCAATGTTTGACTCCAAATGTTAAGGCTATACTATATACTGATTCTACTTACCCAAATCGGACTCTGCTACGTACTGAGGGATAATATTCGACAGTGGATCAGACATTTCTACGCTTTCGGTCGCGTCTTCGAAACCATTTTCGCTGTTTTCCATCTTTATAGCACGCACATTGAGAATATCGTTGAGGTCCGTCACTTCCATACTTAATCCCTCGACTACGAAAGCACTTTACAACACTTTTCTACACTAAATAGAACTAGAAATCGTTTAGATAAAGTTTTCCCAAAAATTTTAGCTTATATTCACAATTTTTGAATTAAAGGAAAAGGAAATTGCTCGATAAACCACTTCCGCGTGCGCCAAAAGAACCATGGCGGAACCATAGACGGAATTTTGACATTATTTTTTTAAGTTGTAGAAAATGTGCAACTGCATATATGCAGCCTTCTTTTGATGGTAGTTTTAATTAAATCTGATCGGTATTTAGAAGATCCTTGACAATGAGCATGGTTTTTGGATCAGCTGTTCTCTTATTATTCAATGTTAAAGAAAAATAGGCCTCGTTCAAACGGAAATTTTAGGTTATGCTGTGTCACGATGACGGTCTTTGCCTTGCTTAGCGTAAAAAAAGTAACACCGCATTTAATAAAAAAAAGTAATGTCAAATTGTGTTAGTCTATGGATTTCATTCATGGCCGAAGCTCGCTCGTGTGTTTGTGTGTGATGCTTTCGTTTGGACTTTATTTCCGTAGTTTTTCCAATTATTTACTTGTATATTACAACGCTGTTTAAGTTCTAGTTAGTGCCCGCAAGCTATCATGTAAATATATCATCAATTTATCGGTTAATTCACAAATAAATGACCCGCGTTTGATGCGCTCCGCATCGCTGCTAAATCGTGTAAATACATTATAAAAAATCTATAAAAAGGCCTAAACTATCGCCGTCCAAGATGTGAGGTGATCCCGAAGATGGACCGTTCAGTGACTGAAATAAACTGTGCTAGTTTTAGTGTACATTCGTGTTACAAATCGAAAACATAGTTCATAATGGATTGAGAAGCTTTTACCGTGGGTGTGAGAGGATGTGATCGCTTTATTTTGTTTTATTCCTCTTGTGCTGTGATACAAACACATGTGTATTTATGTGCTGTGTCTCAATTGCCAGGAATATCATGTGGATAGTGCCATGGTGGTGAAACAAGTAAGTTTTTAAAGATTAGTAGCACATAGTTTATTTTTAGTGTTTTGTTGATGGTAATAAATGTCTGCTGATTGTTTTATCAACAGTGTAGAATATGGTTCACTCTTTAAGGTCAAACAATTATAATTCTTCTTTTTATATTCTCAATATTATATTCATACTTTTATTCTATTTTATCAATACATTATTGTTAAACTTTTGGGCCAAAAAGTTTTTAATTTCATTTTGATTTATATAAATACCTGTCTTTTAAATTCTGCCCTTATTTAGTCTTGATGAACCATAAGGACCCCTACCCTAAACTATCCAACTAATGATTGAAATAGAGTGATGATATCTTATTTCAGTCGGAATGTAATTAAATAACATCACATATTAATTAAAAAATAAGAAAAGCTGCTTTGTGGAACTCATAAACATATTATCAGACAAGGCTTATACAATAATGTTACCACCTCTGACTTTCTGCTTACTCTACAAGAGATACAAGCATGATATGATTGTATGTTAAAACCGTTAGCAGTGATGTAATAAATAAAATAAGATAGATCTGCTCTATCTTTTGCACACATGTTATCAATATGTAATTTGTAAAGCATGAGTCATATCTATGATCATAAAACGGTGAGTAGTTTTTTATTCACAGCTGTTTTTATGTGTGTAGGTACCTAAATGTAGATAGGTACCTAGTTGTGGTTGTTTTGTAGTATCTTTTTGCTGGTGTACTCTAGGTTTAGTTAAGTGAAAACAAACAATAACTTTTGAAAACCCATTACATGGTGACTTGTTTGCTCTACACCTAGTTAAGAACAATCCCCAGTCAAATCTTCATCTATCACTGAAAACCACATCAAAATCAGACCAGTGGTTTTGGAGATAATTGGTAATATTGGTTTGCACAAACAAATGTTTAATAAAGCATAAAGCAATTTTTACTTTAAATAAACTTGACTAAAAGATCCAGCAAAGTCTTACCTGGTTGGAGAGTTAGGTACTCTTGTCCCTAATAATCATCTGAATGTACCATGTACTATAATTAAGTTGTAACATACATTACTTACAGCAATAAAAGTCCACTATTGGACACAGATATCCTGCAATCAAGGGGTATTGTCATGTTCACCACTCTTGCCGGTTTGGCAAGAGTAGTGCAAAGTGTTCCATTCGCAGGGAATGTTGCTCCCTAGATACAGATGTCAAATGTATGAGAAGTTATAGAGGTTCAATAGTGCTCTTGCTGGCGTTTTACCACTGATGGACAGAGAGGTTATGTGCAGACTACTGCCAACTGTTCTAACTTTTTAGGCACACTCTATAGCTTGCTTTTATATACTCTAAGGCTGCTGCCCATTCGCTGTTGAGGCAGAGCTTAGAAAGCCATTGTCTTACAATAAATTATAAAATTATATGCATTTAATTAATTACTGGAAGTATTTTAATGTTCATCGTCTAAAGAGTAACCCTAGATGCTGCTAAAATTATGTAAACTACTAAATGCAGGTATTTTATAGGTATGGGTGTACTGTATTGTAAATGTTTTATATTCTCTTTTTGTGTGGGACACCGAGTCGTTCAACGACTCGATGAACCCTGGTGTCAGAGTTTTTCAACCGCCTACTGCAATTAGCAGGCCTCTGACATGGTTGTGTAACGATGGCCATCATAGACAGCAACGTGCCCATCCGAAGCACGGAAATGTTTTATATTAGCTGTTATTATTAAAATAACTTAAGTTTCAATACAATACAATGGCAGAAAGAGAAATTCCTCATTGACCTAGTTTTTTATGATATAATCATTTTGCAGTGCTATCACAGTATGTGTGGTTTGCTTATTAGAGTCATTAGCAGTAATCAACAGTTGGTAAGGTTGTTACACTCATGAGGGGGTCTATCTTTAAATATCTTTGGTTTGATTTTTTAGCACACATCACATTATATTTTGCTTTGTGTTTTTCCGTACTAGTGTTAAGTTAAAATACAGGACGCCACACACCGGGCCCGTATGCGTGACGTGCACGTCATCACGCGCGTAGAGGTGACGTAGTATCGTGTGGGATTGAATGAGACACCGCGCTACGCGCGTGATTACGCGCACGCATACGCAGGCAGTGTGCGGCCTCTCATACAATCCCATACGATAGAACGTCATTTTGTGCAGAAAGAAGCTAGAGCGTCCATGGTTAGAGCGATTGAGATGGGAAGGGAGAGCTGGCACTCAAGTGTCATGAGAAGCCTTATGGATAGTCTCATGAATATTCCGCTCATGGCAATGCCATCTGATGCGATGACGTTAACGCACTTTGTGAGGTTCTTCAAAGTTATAATACCCGATAGGGCGGAATGGAAGGAAGGCACTATTCCCCCCATTTTCAGGAAAGCTGAACTAGTATGGTTCACGGATGGGTCCAGGAGAGAGGGACTCGCTGGCTCTGGAGTGTTCTGTCAGAAGCCCAAGGTCAGCGAGTCTATTAGCCTGGGACCATTCGCAACCATCTTCCAGGCTGAGATGTACGCTATCATTGAATGCGTGCATCTCAACCTGAAATACGAAGGCAAAAGGATACTTATCCTATCGGACAGTCAGGCCGCGCTAAAGGCTTTACAATCCGATAACGTGTGTTCCAAACTGACCATGGAGACCATTGAGCTCCTGAACCAGCTCGGCACTCGAAATCATGTGACCTTGGGCTGGGTCCCAGGTCACTCTAACATAGGAGGAAATGAGGCAGCGGACGAACTGGCCGGGAAGGCCTCCGGGTCACGATCCGTGGGACCGGAGCCTATCCTGGGCATCAATAAGTCAGCACCTCGAAGAGTCCTAAACATATGGGTGAATCAACGAGCCCAAGAGCTCTGGAAGAGATCAGCAGGCCTAACACACTCTAAGCTGCTGATACGGGGGTTCTCCCAGAAGTATACTTCCGTGATACTATCAATGAACCGGAATAACCTCAGGATGATTACAAGGGCCCTTACTGGACACTGTAATCTCAATAAGCACCTCTGCAGAATGGGGCTTACTGAGGCCATTTACTGCAGATACTGCGCTGAGGACGATGAAACACCGCTTCACGTCCTTTGCGAATGTGAGGCTCTTGTGCAAACAAGAAGCCGGACTACGGGTGGTCACCTGTTATCCCCTAGGGAGGTCCAATCCCTTGACCCCAAACAGATCGTGGCTTTCCTTAGAATGGCTCGACTGGATGAGGTCATTTAGTCAAAAGGGTTAGCTACAATAGATCTGAAAAGGTCGCAGTGGCTGTTGGTCTGACCTGGACCAACCCCTTATAACAAAATAATAAATAAAAATAAATAGAACGTCATCTCGTGCGCGTCACGCGTACGGGCCTAGTGTGTGGCGCTCTTTAAGATCTACCTGTGCCACAAAAGTCCACTACTAAAATTCGTAAGTCCACTTGGCTAGGTAAGCAGCAACACAAGGCAGTTTTAATTGGGAAGCCTGGTAGATTTTGTTTTGGATTTCTTTGCGTATGAAATGGAGATGATCTACCTTACTTTCTATATCAGCCCATATCTACCCACTACTGAATATAGTCTCTTCACTCTTCTCTTTTACGCCAGCTCTAAAATGGAGGATCAAAAGGAATGAATATTACCTGCCATGTAAATTAGGGCCTAAGGGTGAGAATCCACCAGAGCTGTGCGAGTAAAATGTGTCGTACGAGGATGCGTAGCTGTGCTGTGGAACTGTGTACGGGTTTCCACCAGAGCTGTGCGAGTAAAATGTGTCGTACGAGGATGCGTAGCGGAGCTGTCAAAATGCGCATTAATGTGCGGAGCGAGGATGCGTTGCGAAGCTGTGAAATGTGTGAGCGGGGGGAATGCGATGTAGTGGAAACCTCGCAACACATTTCTCGCAACGCATTCCTCGCAACGCATTCCTCGCTACACATTCCTCGCTACAAATTCCTCGCACACATTTCTCGCTTGTTTTGTATGTAGAATGGCCTCGCTTCGCTCAACCCTATTCCACCAGAGCTGAGCTGAGCGAGGCTAGGAAAATGAAGTGATTCTATTGGTGGATTTTTTCCTCGCTCACCGCCTCGCTACCTCGCACAGCTCTGGTGGATTCTCACCCTTAAGGTCCAAATCGGCATTCGACGACACGGTGCAGCAACAGACACTAGAATCGGAAGACGCGACTAGTTTATACCTATTAATAGGTATCTACGTATACCTGTTAATAATAAAACACTTTCTTAACAACATAAACAACAGCAATTTGAAATGTTGCGCCTCCGCTGTATATTGATTTTTATGAAATACCGTACCTATTCGACCGCTGTAATAGATGATGAGATGCCATTTATCGACGCAAGTGTTGAATGACAGCATACCAATAGACAGTGCCATGTGGTGCTGGCTTAGAATAGTATCACCTCTTTTCTGCACGTGGGTGTCAGAGGCAACTGATTCCAGGGAATATCCAGCAGCATTCCTTGTGAATATCTACAACACCTTGCCCTGCGCTCGTCATCCTTCTGCCAAGCATGACAATAATCCCCCAATAGTGGGAGGCCCATGTGCAGCAGTAGACCTGGAATATCCCCAATGGGAAAAACCTTAACTCCGCGTCTGTGAAGGAAAGTAACGGCAGACGCCTCCTGACGCCTGAGATATCAAAGGGCCGACGACGCTGAAAAATACCGCCTGCTCTCTGCAGATTCAGCATCAGCTCTCTGACTATCAAATATGGCTTGACACCAAAACAGATGGTGACTTTGAACTCACTTTAGGTAACTGATCCACTACAAGTAACTCGGCATATTTAGGGCGTTACGATCTGCTCCACCGTCGTGTCATCCACTGCTCATTTGGACCTTAAACGCTCAGCTAAATACTTGTTTACCGTTTTAGGCTCCCCATCTATGTCGGCGTATGCGTTCTCTATAGTGATAGTAACACGTGGTGACAGATAGCGCTATTGCTGCGGCGAGTCGTCCACTGCAAATTTCGACCTTCGCTCGACTAAATCCTTATTTACCCTGTTTGGTTCCCCATCTACGTCGGCTTATGCATTTTCTATACATACATACATGTATCACGCCTATATCCCTTGCGGTGTACGCAAAGCGTAAACGGCCATTTACACCACATCTCACAAAAGTTTCAGAGTCATTCAAGAGTCTGTGTATCACCATAGTTTCAGCCTGTCAGCCCAAATTGCATGCAATACACATCAACTCTCAAATCCCTTAGTCGCTTCTTACGACACCCACGGGAAAGATATGGGGTGATGCTATTCTAAGCCGGCACCACAAGAAACATTCGCGTTCTCGTTTTCTACCTCTATAGTGATAGATAGCACGTAGTAACTGACACATGGTTAGATAAGGGGTCAATGCCTCGCTCCTTGGACGGCAAGGGCATCAATTGGTGATAATTTATGTAGTGAAGATTTTTTACTTCCGTATTTAGTGATTTTTACGTAAATAAGTAGATATTTGTATGTAGCTTGGTTCAGTTTTACGCTGAACTAGTGAAAGAGAACGAAAATTAATTATATTTGCAAAATAAGTAGGCAACAATTTCGATTTCAGTTCATCTCTTCAGGTAAGGAAGTGACCTTACGACAAATGGAATTTGAAACTGCGTTCATACGGACTACTGGTGCGAATCTGTGAGGCATCGGTCTCATAAGTGTCTAACGACAACTCGGTATGAGTTTCGTCCTTAGTTTCGTCCTTTAGGTACGATAAACTTCTTTTACCCAAACGGGGCAATCTCTAAACAAAAGACAAACGAAATATTTTTCATTTCATTTCCACAGAATGATTGCGTCTATAGTCCGGCCAGTTCGTGCGCGACCTTCCCTAGGGGTACAGACGGTCGGGGGGCGAGGAAGCACGTCATTTTAGTATGACGTGCGGCGCGGATGCGCGCGTCTCCCTTCCCCGCTACACCTCCCGCTACCCGCTGACATCTCTCCCCCCAACGTCTGTCACCCCTAGGGAAGGTCGCGCACGAACTTGCCGGACTATAGTCTTAACATCCTTTAAGTCATCTTTATGTGTATGTCCTACCTACTTACGTCTTCATTATTTAAAGCTTCGAGTAGATAAACTATCTTTTCCGAGAACAACGTTATCTGTTCTGTTCTGATTTATTGCTATTGGTTTTAGCTATCTGTTACTTCGTGAAATCACTAGGGAATCGACCGAACTCTCCAAAAGACAGATATCCCTCCCATGCTTTCTATTTGACTTAATTGAGTATTATCTAAACAAGGGCTGACAACCTGTCACTGTGGTGATACAGTCACAAATTAGGAAAATGGCGCTTGTAATACAACAGTCTTCTGAATCTTATGTCGAAGGTTGTTGTAAATGGCCGTTTTTTACAGCCGTTTACGCTCTGCCTACCCCGCAAAGGATAGGTATAGGCCTGATATATGTATGTATGTAAAATCTCATGCTCTCTATTGACCGTGTTATGCCGGCCTAGAATAACATCGCCCCAATTATACCCCTAAATGTCGTAAAAGGCGATGAAGGGTTCAAAATCCAGGGAATCTTGCACTGCGCTCCACAATCCACAATCTGCGAAGCGTGGTGAGTATGGCAAACCCTCCGATAGGGGAAGGCTTCGACCCATGTCCAGCAGTGGACTGTTGTAGCTGATATGGTCCTTGCTATCAAGGAAAACGAAGCTGTAAATGTCCTATCTCTTTTCTTTTACTTATTGATAAAAGTGATAAAAACAACAATAAATTTTAGCTAGAAAACCGTTTCGCGGACAGTGACGTAATAAAGTATGTAAACAAAGATGATTTGCAATTTGCTTACATACAAATTATGTTTAGCGGTATGTCTCTACCATCTTGTACAACAAAGGACAGAATATAAATTTAGCATATTTAAATAGCAGGAAAAAAGCGTTTTGTTGTACGTATTTGCATTTCCGTGTTATAAATAACGTTACCGTACTTCTACAGTAGTCTCGGTAGGTGGTAGGTAAATCGCAGTAGTTCCATGGAACTAATCTCAATGGAACTACTGCGAACGAAGGAAATTTAAGCGGTGATAACAATAATTTAATTAAATATAAAACAGAAAATATAGCAAAAAGTATTTGACAGCGGTGGGATTCGAACCCACGCCCTTTCGGACTGGTGCCTAAAACCAGCGCCTTAGACCGCTCGGCCACGCTGCCTGTCTGTGGCGGCTCGAAATTGAGGATGTGTTTCAATGAATAGTTTTATAGGTCGTATTATGTTTGTACTGTTGTAATGCGATAGGTATTTTATCGTTCATTAGTGACTATTCTTATCGATGGATTACAAACACGTGTTAAGTACGACCGTTCGATAAGGTCATATTTGACAACTATCAAATCCATTCTAAAAGACATGTCGACAAAGAAAATTAGACCTTATGTCATACATAGCATTGACATGATTTTGCCAGATGTCAAATATGGCTTATTCGAACAGCCGTACTGTATCAGATATAACTGCCTCCGTAGTCTATTTAGCCTGAACGTCAGTCACTCGATTCAGATGTCCTAGATTCGATTCTCGATAAGAGACACTCTGAAAATAACATGATCGTCAATAATGAGACATTTTTTCCACTTTACAAAATTAATAACTTACATACATAGTATATCACGCCTATATCCCTTACGAGGTACGCAGAGCATAAACGGCTGTAATAAAACCTCGTCTGACAAAAGTTTGAGAGTCATGCAGAAGACTATGTATCACCATAGTGATAGGTTGTTAGCCTGTCGCCTAAAATTGTAATACATATCAGATGTCAAATCACTTAGGCGCTTTTTACGATACCCACGGGGCTGATGCTATTCTAAGCCGGCATCACACGGCCACTATGTAATAAATAGAAACATAAGTAGGCAATTTAGGTATTCTACACCAGCTTTAGTAAGGAAGTACTTAAAAGTACTTGATTATTATTCGTCATCTTGATTCATGGCATACCTACGCATTGTTCAATTGTGAATTTGAATGTATTCTTTTGTTAGTGCAGTGCCGGCCTAGAATAGCATCACCCCATATTAATTGTCCCGTGGGTGTCGTAAGACCCAACTAAAGGTTTTGAGAGTTGATGTATTACAAGTTTAGGCGTCGACAGGCTGACAACCTGTCTCTACCGGGAGTAACGGAAAGGGTATATAACAAGCCGAAAGGAGGTCAAGGTACTCATGAAACTGAACAATTTTCCCCATAGAACATGGGTCGAAATATGAAAAAAAAAAATTAAGACCTCCCATAGTAGGTAAATCAATTAGCTGATCGGCGATTTTGTATGAGAGGTCCAATTTTTTTTTTTTCATATTTCGACCCATGTTCCATGGGGAAAGTTGTTCAGTTTCAGGAGTCCCTTGACCTCCTTTCGGCTTGTTATACCCTTTCTGCTACTCCCTGTATAGTGATACACAGCAGTCATCTAAATAACTCTCAAAATTTGTCAGACATGGTGTAAATGACCGCTTTTTACAGCCATAGCCATTTACGCTCTCCCTACCCTGTAAGAGATATACCTAGGCGTGATATACGTAAATGTATGTATGTATAATACGGTGTAATGCGATCTCTTACCCACAATGTGGCTACTATGACTAAACTGTGTTTTGTACCTAAGAAAGCGTGTTTAAATAAGCATAATCGTATGCCTTATCTATGACGTAATACATTTTTATTCGATCTACTTTTTAGTCTCTTCTTAAATGTAGCAGTTGTACATTTAGTAGCAATTGAAAGGGGTTAGACTTTTCCGAATAGTGTTTCAGATTGAAAGGGAACTTGATTTAATTCATATATTGTAGGCGCGTTAATAAACGGTATCAAAAATAAGTACATACTTCTGGGCGCGTCAAAATTATAATTTTATCATGCCGTGAGGCCCTATCACCTATATGGCATTGCCATTAATTTCTTCGTCTTCTGAATCTCCTCTCCTACAGCGATTAGCTTTATTTACTATTCTTTTCATGTAGGTAAGTATTCAATGAAATATAATTGGTTTAAAAAAATATAAATATTATGAATTATTCAAATTCAGTTGGGTCTACTAAAAGGATTAGGTACTTAGAGCAACTGGGACTCAACCGCGACTAAACCTCCAGACAAAATAAAGTTAAAGGTCAAACATTCAGAATTTTACGTGACCTTTATAACTCCACATTTTATTTATTGATCGTTCAAAATCTGGAATCAGTTTTAAAACAACTTTATCTACAGTGTAGATAACTACACTAATATTATAAAGAGCAAAGATGTGTTTTTGTTTGTGTGTTTGTATGTAATCGATAGACTCCGAAACTACTAGACCGATTACAAAAATTCTTTCACCGTAAGAAAGCTACAACATTCCTGAGACAAATAAGATAAGCTACTTTTTACCGCGGGAAAATGCCTTGTTCCCGATGGAAAACTGTAAACAGTGGGTGAAACCGCTGGGATGGCCTCTATTATTTATAAATAAGGGCCCATTCAGATCTAGCGTGTTTAGGCGCGCTCTGATTTCGAATATGCTGAAGCTTTATTGAAATCAAGTAGTGTTGCCTTTCGATAGTGGACTATCGATAGTCTATCGATGGTTCTCGCAATCGAGAGACTATCGATAGTAAAGTTCTAAATGCAAAGTTCAAAATGCAGTAATGCTATTGTTCTCAAGATTGAAAAACTATCGAAAGTATAGATTCACTACAAAACAATCGATAGTATTGCACTTGTCGATATCGAGATTGTGTAGGGGTTTTTAAATGACAGCTATCGATAGTTCAGCGACACTAAAATAAAGTCAATTCTGCAAGTACCTATCAGTCTAAACCCTACTCCAGATTCATTTGAGATCCAGGCCAGATCAAAAAAGTAAAAATAAAAATTAATGCCTAGCCTTTAGACCTTTTCTAATTGAAATGCCTACCCAGCTCATCACAGTGATAGGCACCCTAATTACTCCCAAGTACCTACCTGATTGCAAGCTGACACAGACGGAGTTATTGATTTTGGTGTCACTTACATTACAACGGCAACAAGTAGGTGTGTTAAAAAACAAAAAACCCGACTGCGGTAATTTTAAAGTAGTATTTTGCTGTAAAAATCCGCCATCTTGAATCTATATTTTTTTTATATAGCCAGTTCACTCGCGCTGCTGAGACGATTCTAACGACAGCTCATATGTCAAAATCTAAATATCCGTTTGGGCTGTAGCCCGTGAAAAAGAATTTTCTTGTCCACATACATACATACATACTCTCCAAAAACGTAACCCTCCTTTTGAGGCAGTCGGGTAAAAATAGCAGCTGATCAAATCTGTAAAAATAAAAAAAAATTCTAGCCATTAGACCTTTTCTAATTGAAATATCTACAAGGCTCATCACAGTGGTAGGCACCCTAATTACTCCCAGACGGCCAGGTATACGCACCTGATAAGGTGCGTCCACACCAAGCGAGGCTGCGAGCAGCCTCACTGCCTCGCACGACAAACGACCAAAAAATTACGTGGCGTACTCATGCTCGGGCGAATGCGCGCGTGTCGATCCAAAATCAACGCGCCTCAGACGTTTGCCTATTAGTTTATTTAGGCGTTCAAATTGGGCCGAACTTATCTCGCCTGCGCACAAGCGTAGGTATGCCGCGCGAGTCAGTGAGCACCCGAGGAGCCTCGGGCAGTGTGGACGCACCTGATTCACCCTGAATGCAGGCTGACACAGACGGAGTTATTGATTTTGGCGCAAACGCGCGGCGGAGGCCTAATATTAGTCTGGCTGGCCGGTTAAGGTCGGCGCACATTGATTCATATAGCTCTGGTTTTCTCTGTATGAGGTTGGAAGTCAATCGAGCCTGATTCTTTACCTTCTGACCAGCAGCAACAACTACACAGCGTTATGTACACAATTGTGCCCAATTTAGGCCCTCCGCTGCGTGACGCGTATTGTCCGTGCGTAATGCTTGGACTCGTGCGAAGTTTACTCACTTCATCTGCATCGATTGGAGTAAAGTGAACTTCGCTCGCGGACTGGTACTCTCGTACGATCCTGACGTAGTGGACGGCCTTAATCAAGAAGTCAACAATCGGGTCTAGTCGGTAAGGTACGGTCGTGATGTGCGCTAACCTTTACGGGTTTACCTTGCATTTGATAGGGCTCTTCGTCAGGAGGGGTGAGCTTTCATGACGGTCAAACGCTTAGTTTGTTGGCATCGCGTAGTTTTTTTGTTTGTTTGTTGGACGGCGAACGGGTATTCATTAGTTTACTGATTGTGATTACAACTGAAGTACAAATAGGTATCATGCCTATATTGATGCCTTGTAATATGACATCTGTCAGAAAATTGAGTCAGTCATCATCATTGCGACGCGCGTCTCTCGTGTGTAGTCAGTGTCTCTTCTATTTCATACATTTTATAGGAAATGGTTTCAAGCGACGCGATTTCGTAGGTCCCACATCTCCGTGTCATGTCTTACGTTTTACCTGTTGAGTTTGCGCATTGTAGTTAGTTTGTGACGTGTCGGACCTGCACGGTACCCTTTGCAAGTTTACATTGCATTTGATAGGGCTCTTCGTCAGGACTCAGGAGGGGTGAGCTTACATGACGGTCAATTGCGTAGTTAGTTGGACGGCGAACGGCTACACACACACACACACACACACACACACACACACACACACACACACACACATTATATCCCTTGCGGGGTAGGCAGAGCGTAAAAAGCTGTAAAAACAGCCATTTACACCACGTCTGACAAGTTTGAGAATAATTGAGAAGACTGTATCATCATAGTGACAGGTTGTGTTATCATGTCACCTAAAATTGCAATACACACATCAACTCTCGCCTTAGTCGCTTCTTACGACACCCACGGGAAAGATATGTGGTGATGCTATTGTAAGCCGGTACCACACCAAATGTAAATGTCAGTCCTATATCTCTTGCGGGGTATGCAGAGCCTAAATGGCCGAAAAACGATCTTTAAATCTACATTTAATTTTTTACAAGTTATTTTAAAAAGTTGTAAATGGTATTTATTATAAGGTTCATCGGGTCGTTAGGCGACTCGAAGTCCGACATGAAAGATTGAAGTGACAGGCTATCAGTGTCTAAAATAACTTTAACTTACTTATTGTACAAATATTTTTATGACTATCGTATTAGAAGTGTAGTAAGCCGAGCGTTGAATCTACGACCTTATGATAAAGATTTAAGGACCTCTAGAAACCATAGATGGATAAACGCTATGAAGATTGTAGGTGTACCTACAGCTATATTAAATGTACGTACATAGTCCCCACAGTATAAAGATGTAACAGTACGGAAACTGTTTGTTTTGAATCGCTAGGATTGTAATATTTTCGTCTTTCATCATCTTTAAACTGCAATAAAACTGTGAGAAATAAAGGCTACTTATTACTATGGGAAAACGTCTTATTCCATACCCACGAGCATTCGGGGACATTTCGCTCGGGTAAGACTAGGTCAGTTTCCTTGTAAGCTTCGTAGCGCGTCTGTTTCGAGCGTTTGTATGAAGTTTCCACACTGCTTAGCGCAAGAGAAGCTATTTTTTCGCTGTGCACATAGTCTCATAGAAATGGTTCCCATCGCTCAATAGCTTCTTTTCAATGGCCGTCTTTTCATAATAGTCAAAGAGTAGGCCTAGGCCGTTGTGTTGCTATGAAGCCTAGGATTTATAAGTGCTGGGAATAGATAGCGCCTCACAATAATTTTGTGGCAGGTATATTTGTTTGTTTGGGTTAGTGGTGGTGCCGGCTTAGAATAGCATCACCCCATTTCTTTCATGTGGGTGTCGTAAGAAGCGAGTAAGGGATTTGAGAGTTGATGTGTATTGCAATTTTAGGCGATAGGCTGACAACCTGTCACTAGGGTGATACACAGTCAGCCCTTTACGCTCTACCTACCCTGCGAGGGTTATAGGCGTGATATATGTATGTATGTAGAATTTTATGTGCCGAAGTGGTCGGTTTTTGTTTGGTCATTTTGATACAACCTACATCACCAGTTCACTGCTGGATATGGTTTTGTCTTCAAGGGAAGACTGCTAGCTCCCTGGATTTGACCCTAAAAGCCTTATTATTATTACACAAGCGAACGGACGCGTAGCGAATATTCTATCGGTCGCCCGCTCCGCTCCGCATCCGCTCCGCATCCGCTCGCTAACCGCTTGTGTAATAAGAGCCTAAGGTGCCTTTTACGACCGACATCCACTAGTAGAAATAGGCTGAAGCTATTATAAACCGGCACCACACGGCATTATAACATTTCCTGTTAAAGCCCCGTCATTTAAGAATATCTACACTAATATAATAAAGAGGAAAACTTTGTTTGTTTTTTTGTTTGTTTGTTTTTTTGTATGTATGTAATCGATAAACTCCGAAACTACTGGACCGATTTCGAAAATTCTTTCACCATTAGAAAGCTACAACATTCCTGAGTAACATAGGCTACTTTTTACCACGGAAAAATTCCTCATTTCCACGGGAAAACGGTAAGCAGCAGGAAAAGCGGGAAATACAGCGGATATTACCCAAATAAGCCAAACCGCTTTACCGATCTTTGCGAAATTTGGCACTGATATTACTAGCATAGTAAAGATGGACATGGACTACTTTTTGTCAGCCCTCGAGGATCTGGAGTACCTGATGAAAACCACCAGCATCCCATCTAAACTATAAAAGATACGGTCATGGCTTCATAGAAAAAGTTGTTCACCAGGACGGGCCGCTTCTACTGGCACATGGTCATCGAGGATCTGAGTACCTGATGAAGACCACCAGCATCCCATCTAAACTATAAGAGATACGGCCATGGCTTCATAGAAAAGTTGTGCATCATGACGGGCCGCTTCTGCTGGCACATGGGCATCGAGGATCTGAGCACCTGATGAAGACCACCAGGATCCCATATAAACTATAAGAGATACGGTAATGGCTTCAAAGTAAAAGTTATTCAGCATGACGGGCCGCTTCTGCTGGCAAATGTACAAGAGATCTGGAGTACTTGATGTAGACCACCAGCATCCCATATAAACTATAAGAGATACGGCAATGGCTTCATAGACAAAGTTGTTCACCATGACGGGCCGCTTTTGCTGACACATGGTAATCGAGGATCTGGAGCACCTGATGAAGACCACCAGCATCCCAGTTGTTCACCATGACGGGCCGCTTCTGCTGGCACATGGTCATCGAGGATCTGGAGTACCTGATGAAGACCACCAGCATCCCATCTAAACTATAAGAGATACGGCCATGGCTTCAAAGTAAAAGTTATTCAGCATGACGGGCCGCTTCTGCTCGCACATTTACCTCTGCTGGATCGGAGTATAATGGACTTTTTACTACGGGCAAAGATCCAATTTCTACGGGAAAACAGGTAAGTAGCAGCGGGTGAAACCGCTGGGCGGGCTGCTAGTAATAAATAAATAAATAAAAGTTGCAGCGAACATTGTGATAAAAAAGTTAAAAACTGGCGTTAGTTCATAAAAGTTGGTCCGCAACTACGAGCGAACTTTTGAAAGCTCTACTGCACTGCAATGTTAAATGAATGTACGTTGTACAAACATAGTTTGTTAGTTTGGAGTAGTAGGCTTATGAAATAGTATGAGAATGAAAAAATTACAATATTATAGCCGCCACACACCGGGCCCGTAGGCGTGACGTGCACGTCATCATGCGCGTAGAGATAACGTTGTATCGCATGAGATTTTACGAGTCATCGCACACCGCGCTACGCGCGTGATTACGCGTATGCAAGCAGTGTTCGGCCTCTCATACAATCCCATACGATACAACGTCATCTCTGTGAGTGGCGCCCTTCATACTGAAAAAGAGCCCAGCACATTATTATAGATCCATCAGCAGCATATCTGCCCATTTAATAGATCTGCTTATACTGTAGCTTCTTATAAACTGTATGGAACAGTAGTGGTAGGTTAAATGTGGTGTAGATAGTAGAGTAAACGTGCCGCACTAGGTATAAAGGTATTTGCTCGTTTTAAGGCATTATATTAGATACATAATCGTAACTTATGTAAGTATGTTCAGGGCCGTCTTTCACCTATTAGAGGCCCTGGGCACATTAGCATGATGGGGCCCCAAGATCATAATATACCTACTTCACTCGTAGCACAATTTACACTTTACACTCGTAGACCGTATTTTCTTTTACTTACAGAACTCTCTCCGGTAGAAAAATATGATGTTAATTTCGGCAACTTTTCAATGACTTCCTTCTGATGTGCAGCTTTTTTCCTTTTGTCAGATCCACTAGGATACGACCTTTTTGACATTTTATAACAAAACAGGCAAACAACGATTTATTAGAAAGTATTTCACAGAGCACAGTCAGAAACTTCTCGAGAGTCGTCACGAATCGTCTGGCAGCAAGATTTGACGCCTTTCAGCCACCGGAACAGGCCGGGTTTCGTAAGGGCTTCAGTACCGTAGACCACATCCATACTGTAAGGCAGGTTATACAGAAGACAGAGGAGTACAACCAACCACTGTGTATGGCTTTTGTGGACTACGAAAAAGCCTTCGACTCTATCGAAACCTGGGCTGTTTTGGAGTCCTTGCAGCGGTGCCAAGTCGACTGGCGGTATGTGGTGGTGCTGAGAAGCCTTTATCAAATGGCTACGATGTCCGTTCAAGTACAAAACCATAATACATGACCCATCCAACTGCTCCGTGGTGTAAGACAGGGTGACGTTATATCCCCGAAACTCTTCACCAACGCATTGGAGGATGTCTTCAAAACTCTACAGTGGGATGGACTGGGCATCAACGTCAACGGCGAAAGTCTCACGCATCTCCGCTTTGCCGACGACATAGTCATAATGGCCGAATCGCTGCAGGACCTGCAAAAAATGCTATCTAGTCTTAACTCTGCCTCGAGACGTGTTGGACTTGGGATGAACTTGGATAAGACGAAGGTCATGTTCAATCAACACATAATCCCCGAGCCGGTCTCCGTCGAAGGTGTAGTCCTTGAAGTTGTCCAGAAATATGTGTACCTTGGGCAAATTTTGCAGATGGGGAGAGACAACTTTGAGGCTGAAATCACCAGAAGAGTGCAGCTTGGCTGGGTAGCATTTGGAAAGCTGCGTCACATTCTCGAATCATCTTTGCCACAATGCCTCAAGACCAAGGTGTTCGATCAATGCGTCCTACCAGTCATGACCTACGGAGCCGAGACGTGGAACTTGACAGTAAAACTGGCCCACCGGCTACATGTCACTCAGAGAGCTATGGAAAGGTCTATGCTTGGTATCTCTATAATGGATAAAGTCCGGAATGAGGCCATCCGAAAAAAGACCAAAGTGACGGACATAGTCTGGAAATGTAGCAAGCTGAAGTGGCAGTGGGCTGGCCGCTGGCCACATTTGTCGTAGAACCGATGAACGGTGGAGTAAGCGGGTTCTCGAGTGGAGGCCACGCCTCGGCAAACGTAGCGTTGGGTGCCCTCCGGCCAGATGGACCGATGACTTAAAAAAGGCGGCTGGTAGCGACTGGATGGCAAAAAAGGGAGATCGTGCCTTATGGCGTTCCCTGGGGGAGGCCTACGTCCAGCAGTGGACTGCAATAGGCTGAAATAGAATAGAATAGTCAGAAACGACGACTAACGAACGATGAAACAAATGAAACGTCACACAATGTCACAGATAAATACAGGGGAATTCTCGCCGCCGCCGATAGTCGAGTCGGGGAATTCCCGCCGCCGTTCGTGAAGTCGGGCAGTGTTGCCAATACTCCGGATCTCTACGTTTAATTTTTATAGAAAATTATTATTGCGTTGCGATTAGCAATTGACATGAAAACATATTACTGGTCATATGTTATGTTATCTGTGGTTTGGTAATCGAGTAGGGGGCCCCAATCAATTGCGGGGCCCTGGGCACGTGCCCATTGTGCCCAGTGGAGAAGAGGGGCCTGAGTATGTTTAATTAGTAAGCAACAGTTTATAAATAGTATGATTTTTTGTTTCAGGTACTCGAGTTGCCATAACACGGAGCGGCATCTAGAATAACACAAGTGGCCAAAACTAGCCATGACTTGATTCAAAAACTATTATTGTTAAAAAACATACTACGTAAACATAGGCCTATATTTAACAAAAGGACTTCAGTCTAAAACCAAAGCTTAATATAAGGTCTTACCTCTTTCGAAAGTTATAAAAAAATACCAAAGATGGCCGGCATGCCAATATACAGTCAAGTGGTCCCAAAATCTCAACATCGGGGTAAAAGTGGCCCCAAAAAGGAGAGGCCCCAAAACCTTCCAAGGGATTTCGACCCCTTGAACTATAATCATGGGGGGAATTTCCAATTGGTCAACGCGCCGGAGAGAGTGGAGAGAACGGAGAAGAAGGAGAGTAGACGGAAAGAAGATTCGAGTAGATCCAGGTGAGTAGAGTCTATAGCTTTGATAGTCCCGCGCTGACAATGTCATTCCCTTAGGGACTACCGCCACAGGCGAGACGTAAGATATGAGACTGAAACGTGCGACATCGTGACGCTTGAAACACTATTAAGGTGTAAGTTCGTCAGTTGCGGCCGATGCTACTACAGTCGTAGTATGTGTAGCGCCCGATTATGAAGCACCCCTCGAGCGCGGCACTATAAACTTTCATACTACGACTATAGCCGCAGTCTGATTGATCATAGACAGCAACCGGGCGGGACCGACGACTTAACTTGCCCTCCGAAGCACGAACCCATATTTCTTTTCGGACAATCATGTGATTCAGCCTGCAATGTCCTAACCAGTCTGGGAACAATTTCACCGAGAAACCCGAAACCTTCTGCGTCACATCAGCCGTCGTCATGAGAATCACAAACACTATTAGGATTTAGAATAAACATGACCAAGATAATTAAGCTGTCATTGTTATTATTAAGAGCGATTACATGTTTTCCCACGTAATATACATACATATACATGTGACAATCACATTGTTGTCGCCAGTTGTTGCTGCCAACATTGGCGGGTCTCACACTACACCTGACGTGCGTTTGTACGAAAGAGCGGCTACGTACGATCGACCGCACCTGACAAACTTGCACCTTAATAACACAGTATATAGATGTAACGGTAAAGAAACTCGACCCGTTTCTGTTGAATCGGAAGGATTGTCTTTTTCTGTTATCAATACATGGTATAAAATGAAGGAAGGTTTATCACATACTGGGAAAATGAGTTGCAGCGGGTAAAACCGCTCACGGGGCGATAGTAATAATATAAAATTGAAATACCTTTAAAAAAATCTTTCACTTTCACACTAAAAAACCTTTTCCTTCTTTAGGAATTCTGAATAAAATCCGTGATTACTCGTATAAGGGCTACTTATTACTATGGGAATGGGAAAACACCTTATTCCCTTCCCACGAGCATTCGGGAAACATTTCGCTCGGGTGAGACTGGGTCAATTTCCTTGTAAGCAGCGTGGGGCGTCTGTTTCGAGTTTTTGTATGACGTTTCCACACTGCAGAGCGCATATTAAGTCATTTTTTCGCTGTATTAATAGTGTTTGTGTTTCTCATCACATGACTCCGCTGTCCTGGTTTAGTTTGACCACAGAACACATACGCAATCCAGATTTATTTGGCAGTAAACTTTTATTGTTAATTTTATTACCTCTGTGGTTTAGTGGTCCCTGGAACCGAAGGTATCTGGTTCGATTCTCGGGGCGTGGACACTCATAGTACAATAGAATAGGTATTTGAAAAATTATCACTTTGTGTGATTTTTCCCAATTTGTATAAGATAGGTGGTTCGCAGGTCGTCCCATCCGCAACTCGTCTCTTATCTTATCTTATTAAGGCCTCCCTCTTCTCCTTCCATCCTGTTCTGCTTAGGGCTTCCAGGTGCTAGTCTTTTAGCAACTCGTCTCATGACTGAAAATTGCCCCATTCGAAAAACGTCTCATGCGTGACTCGTCCCATTCGTAACCCGACCTATTCGCAACTCGTCACGTTCGCAATTCGGCCCACTAACATAAAACGTGAACTAGCCCATGATACTGAACAACTTCCCCTTCTAAAACTTTTCAGAGTAGAAGCTGTTTTTTTAGGGTTTCGTAGTCTACTAGAAACCCTTATAGTTTCGTCAAGTCTGTCTGTCTGTCTGTCTGTATGCCGCGTCCTCATAACTCCGTCAGTTTTAGAGCTATTGACATCAAATTTGGTGCGAAGATAGATCATCTTGACCCAAATTTAGAAATGTTAAGAAAAAATTATTTTCATTAATTTTTGGACCCCCTCCCATACAAGTGAAAGGGGGGCAAAATAATTTTTTTTCTCCTGTAATTTTGAGTAGGGTATCGTTGAATAGGTCTTTTAAAACTAAGGTGAGGTTTGTTTGAAAGAAAGTCACTAAAATGTTTCTGTCTCGAGATATTTGCTTTTAAAAGGGGCGTTTTTGAGCCATAATTTGTTCCAGCTGTAACTCCTAAAGTATAAACGCTAAAAATTTGAAAAAAATATGAAATATACTTCTCAATCTGAAGTTACCATGAAAACTATAACGGATACTGTACCACTAAAGATTTCAGAATAATAAAAGGTTTTCTATTTGCGGTTGGTAATCATACAGCTGCAAACAAACCAGCAATAAAATTAACTTTGTAATGCTGATAACCTGATATTTAAACGTGGACTACGAAACCCTATTTGTGGGCGTGTCTGACACGCTCTTGGCCGCTTTTTTTTACTTCTGAAATACGGGAAAACATAACCCTCCTGATCCTGAGGTAGTCGGGTAAAAAGGGAAGTAGTTTAGTTTTATGTTTTAAATTCAGAGAGTTGTCCCTTACACCCTGTATGTTGCTATACTCGTACTTTGTTTAGAGATGTGCGACGTTTTTTAGGGTTTCGTAGTCTACTAGAAACCCTTATAGTTTCGTCATGTCTGTCTGTCTGTCTCTCTGTCTGTCTGTCTGTCTGTCTGTATGCCGCGCCCTCATATCTTCGTCAGTTTTAGAGCTATCAACATGAAATTTGGTGAGAAGATAGATCGTGTTGACCCAAATATAGAAATGTTAAGAAAAAAATATTTTAAATGTTTTTTGGACCCCCTCCCATACAAGTGAAAGGGGGGCAAAAATTTTTTTTTTCTCCTGTAATATTGAGTAGGGTATCGTTGAATAGGTCTTTTAAAACTAAGGTGGGGTTTTTTTGAAACAAAGTCACTAAAATATTTCTGTCACGAGATATTTGCTTTTAAAAAGGGCGTTTTTGACCCATAATTTGTTCCAGCTGTAACTTCTAAAGTATAAACGCTAAAAATTTGAAATAAATATGGAATATAGCTTACAATCTGAAGTTACAATAAAAACTATAACGGATATCGTACCCTTAAAGGTTTCAGAAAAAAATGAGTTTTTCTATTTGCGGTTGGTCATCATACTGCTGCTAACAAACCAGCAACAAAATTAAGTTTGTAATGCTGAAAAACCTGATATTTAAACGTTGACTACGAAACCCTATTTGTGGGCGTGTCTGACACGCTCTTGGCCGGTTTTTTACGCCAGGAATGGTCATTCTCGTTAGTTTTGGTTAGGACATGCAGACTGAAGTACCTAATTGTCGGTAATATAAAGGCGTAAAAAATCAACTGCAAGTATTTTAAGGGTTGAACTAACCCAGTTGATTTTTTTACATCTTGTAGATTGTAGATTACCCTCCCCGCTCGTGTAAGGACAGATCTGTCCTAAAATTGACAAACAAATAAGGGTGCGCGAAATCTGACACGAGTGGAAGGGTTACTGTCCTGTGGTGTAGATTACTGCCTTGTGGTGCTGGTTTAGAATTGCATCACCCCATTTCGTTCCCGTGGTTGCCGTACGAAGCTACTAAGGGATTAGAGAGTTGATGTGTATTGCAGTTTTAGGCGACATGCTTTCAAACATATTAAGTATTACATTACAATAGATGGCACTACTAAGTAGGTTATTAAAACGCGGTATCGAAATGTTCTTTTCTCTTCTTTATAACACCTGGCCTCGGTAAGATTCCTCGTCAAGTTTCTTCCAAAAGCATATTATAATGATTCAATTTTTTAGAAGCTTCTTTCGAATAATTTAGTAGGAAGAGCTTAGATAAATAAATGAAAGGTGTCGCTGGCGCATCGCCAAAAAAAAAAATTAATTTTTAGATTAAATTCGGTCTTCTTCTTCTTCTCCGAGTGAGTCACCAAGCCGTCCAACGACCCGATGAATCCTGGTGTCAGAGCTTTTAACCGCCTACTGCAAGTAGCAGGCCTAAATTGTTCATAATATTGGAAGGCTGCTTTCAAATATTTAGTTGTTGTCCATCGATTCGATGAAGAAGAATGTTTATTGCGGGGTAGGCAGAGCGCAAACGGCTGTCAAAAACGGCCATTTACACCACGTCTGACAAAAGTTTGAGAGTCCTTCAGAAGAACGTGTATCACCACAGAATAAATATGCTATCACCATAGAGACAGGTTGTCAGCCTGTCGCCTAAAGTTGCAACAGGTACACATCAAGTCTCAAATCCCTTAGTCGCTTCTTACGACACCCACGGAAAAGATATCGCATGATGCTATTCTACGCCGGCACCAAACTGCACTACAGTAGGCGTTTGAAAAACTCCAGGGTTCATCGGGTCGTTGAACGATTCGATGTCCTGAACGAAGAGAGCAAATAACAATTCTTACTCTTCGTGTTATTTTTTGCGGAAGATTCTCTGACAGTTACCCGTCCGAACTCTCGTGTTCGTATTCGTAGGCCGTATGTATGTTGACTTCCTTGACAAACACTGCCATAAGCAGTCGATACTGTCGGATAATCTTCTACGATAGCGAGTAAGTGTCTCGACACACTACGACCGAAATTACGCGACTGAATTAGGCGCAATTACGCCAGCAATGTTATTTGCATTACGGATGACACACTTAAGCCGAAATTCCATCACCGAAATTTCGGATCGAAGTAATTCGGCGTGATTTGTACGTAATTTCGGCACTTATCGTGTGTCATCCCAACCGAAAACGCCGAAAACTGACGGAACGGAATTCAGCTGCCTAATTTCGGTCGTAGTGTGTCTACACACTTAGTTGTTTATTTCATTTAAAATAAGTAACTCTTGTTCGTTTAATAATAACATTCTTTCTTATCAATTTTCAGGAAAATGAAAAACGAGAACGACGGCAAAGTGGAGGCGTACTTGCGACAGAACCAAGTGAGCATGCGGCAGCAGCAGCGGCATTCGGCCGTCAAGCAAGCCGAGCATAGGATGAACTTGAGGTATATCATAGACAAATGAACGCGAATGACATTTTGGTGCTCTGTGAGGTATATCATCATATCAGCCGTAAGGCGTCCTCTGCTGAACATAGGCCTCCCCTAAATATTTCCACCTTGTCCGAGGTATGAGTCATGTTGATGTATGTATTGACACAAATTAGTGAAACGGCGCGCGGGGCGCCTTTACAGATGGCTCACTCAGTACTTGCGACGATTTTGATGCTACTGGAATGAACAGAATCCCAGAGGAACTCGAATGTAACTAAGAAGATGGGTGCCACAAACGCCATATTTCTTGCACTGTAATCGGCTCAGAAACGAGAACGACGGCAAAGTGGAGGCATACTGCAGCAGCAGCGGCATTCGGCCGTCAAGCAAGCCGAGCATAGGATGAACTTGAGGTATGTATTGTCGCGTCATTGTCATGTCACAAAGTGGAGGCGTACTTGCGGCAGAACCAAGTGAGCATGCGGCAGCAGCAGCGGCATTCGGCCGTCAAGCAAGCCGAGCATAGGATGAACTTGAGGTATGTATTGTCAAGTCATTGTCATGTCACAAAGTGGAGGCGTACTTGCGGCAGAACCAAGTGAGCATGCGGCAGCAGCAGCGGCATTCGGCCGTCAAGCAAGCCGAGCATAGGATGAACTTGAGGTATGTATTGTCAAGTCATTGTCATGTCACAAAGTGGAGGCGTACTTGCGGCAGAACCAAGTGAGCATGCGGCAGCAGCAGCGGCATTCGGCCGTCAAGCAAGCCGAGCATAGGATGAACTTGAGGTATGTATTTATGTATTGATATGGAGGCATACTTGCGACAGAACCAAGTGCATTCGGATGTCAAGCAAGCAGAGCATAGGATGAACTTGAGGTATGTATTTATGTATTGATATGGAGGCATACTTGCGGCAGAACCAAGTGAGCATGCGGCAGCAGCAGCGGCATTCGGCCGTCAAGCAAGCCGAGCATAGGATGAACTTGAGGTATGTATTGTCGCGTCATTGTCATGTCACAAAGTGGAGGCGTACTTGCGGCAGAACCAAGTGAGCATGCGGCAACAGCAGCGGCATTCGGCCGTCAAGCAAGCCGAGCATAGGATGAACTTGAGGTAGGTATTGTCAAGTCATTGTCATGTCACAAAGTGGAGGCGTACTTGCGGCAGAACCAAGTGAGCATGCGGCAGCAGCAGCGGCATTCGGCCGTCAAGCAAGCCGAGCATAGGATGAACTTGAGGTAGGTATTGTCAAGTCATTGTCATGTCACAAAGTGGAGGCGTACTTGCGGCAGAACCAAGTGAGCATGCGGCAGCAGCAGCGGCATTCGGCCGTCAAGCAAGCCGAGCATAGGATGAACTTGAGGTATGTATTAGTTTGGTTTATAAGCGTGCGCACTTCGAGTTACACTACTTACGTTACGTAGTATGGAGAGATAGTAGAGATAGGAGAGAGTTACATAGCTCTGTAAAAAAATATCCGTAACCGTAACCGAAAACGAAATAAAAGTGTCGAATAATTTCGGACTATAACGAATGAATAAGCCCCGTTACGACTAGTTATTCTTGAGAACGCCGCGCGCGGCCTATGCTTGTTTGTTTAATTGTATGGTTTAGTCATAAATAGCAATAATTTCATTTACCAATACATTGTGTGTTAGACTTTACGAAAAGTATTGTTTTTACTTAATATAACCGAAACTGTCCGAAACATACCGATAATCCGAAGTGTTTTTTATAGATTTTCAATATCCGGCCGTGTGATGCCGGCTTAGAATAGCATCACCCCATTTCTTTTCTGTAGGTGTCGTAAGAAGCGACTAAAGGACTCGAGGGTATCATGTGTATTGCAATTTTAGGCGACAGGCTGACAACCTGTCACTATAGTGATACATGACAATAGCTAAAACGGCCCTCAAATATGTGTCAGACGTGGCGATAACGACCGTACTTTTACGGTCGTTGACGCTCTGCCTACCCCGCAAGGGATAAAGGCGTGATGTATGTATGTATCCGAAACCGTAACCGAAATTTCTAGGCTATTATGAAGCATCCACATATAAAAAGGTAAGTCTTTCTATATGTGGATTAGCCAGTATCGTATTTTTATCGACTTCTCATTTTTATCCAATAAAATCATATTGAGAACAATAATTTTTCTTATTTTCAGATCCCTCCCACTAAACGAGGTGGCGTCATCTCGCGGCCAGGAGCGCACGCCGACCGACAGGCGGCTCTTTCCCGGCGAACGGGACGCCAATAGGGAACATCGCCGCGAGAGGGAACGAGACAGGGATAGGGAGAGGGATAACTTGGATTTTGATGGTAAGACATTACACTTGATATACGTATCGTTTTTCTATTGTGTATCTGTTATTATGTAATTGAAAGGTTGTCTGAGCGCCATCTATCGATGATTTAAATTACTTAGTACCTTAGCTTTTAAAAGCTGTCAAACCTTTTCGATAGTATTACTTTTGTTTGAACTATCGATAGTAACAATACTTATTGTATTGATACTTATTGTTACGGTAGTGCCAATGTGTATTTTAATTTATCTACCTTTTACTTTTCAGCGAGCCCCCTAAGCCCGAATTCCCGTGAGAAGCCTTCGAATCGTCCCATACGCAAGTCCTCGTCGGCTCACCGGTAAATATTGAATTTCTCTTTGATACAAATGAAAATAAGAAATAGAAAAAATTACATACTTCGACCATGGATCGAACCCGGGCCGCATGGGTAAACGCCCCACCGTTCTGCCACTGAGCTATCGATGCACCGGTTGATGAATGCCAAATTTTCTATCTCTTGATGCTCGTCTCCAAGTGACGATCCAGCGACATCTGTAGATAGTATTTATAACTTTACTACCTGGTTTGGTTAGTCCACATATCTCTCTCTCTGTGTACGTGTGGGGCACCGAGTCGTCCAACGACTCGATAAAACGTGTATTGAACCGCCTACTGCCGACCGCCGTCTAAGTAATGGTAGACAGCAACCGGGCGGTCCCGGCTTAACTTGCTCTCCGAAGCAAGGTACCATCTTACTTTTCGGACAATCAGATGGTTCGGCCTGCAATGTGCTAATGTGACTGGGATTTGAGAGTGACCCCACTGGGAATTGAACCTGGAAGCTTGTGTTGCAGGCAGTCACTGTGTGTAACATAGGTCGAAATATGAAAAAAGAATTGGCCTTCCATACAAAATTGGATCTCAAATCAGATGATTTGAGTTACTGGGAGGACCAAATATTTTTAAATATTTTGACCTGTGAACTTATGAACAATTTGCGAGTAATTGAGAACCTCCTCCGTTTTTTCTTCGGTTAAATTAAAAACACATATTTTTCTCCTTACAGGGTGACTGAGCCTGCCATAGCGATGGACAAGCGTCGTTTCTTCTGCAGGGAGTGGGCCTTCCAGAAGATTGCACATTGTTTAGAGCAGCGGCCTGTTAGCAAGACTTGCGGTGCACTCATTTTAGGTAAGACATTTTTATATTAAAAATGCCTGTTGTTGATCGGTTTATTAGGGAACTAGCCCGGCTTAGAATAGCATCACCCCAATTCTACCCGTGGATGTCGTAAAAAGCGATGCAACATCTTGCCGCCAATCCGCCTGCCAAGCTGGACATGAGCATGGGCCCATGTCCAGCAGTGAGCATGGGCCCATGTCCAGCAGTGGACTGTTGTAGCTGTTATGGTATGGTATGGTATTAGGGAACTTACTATAAACATTAAATGTTAGGCAAATAACATAATTTTAAAGAACAAGTTCAAGTAAAAAAAATTGTACAATCATCCATCACCCCAGTGTAGGGTTTCGTAAATTTAATATCCTTTTCTCAAACATGCTAGGAAATATGTTCATTTCTTTCAAAAAAAGAATACGCAAAGTTTCCCATTGTGTGTCATGTCTCCGATCGCGCCTGCAAAGTTGTATGGAACTTCCTTTGCAGGTGTCCAGGAAAGTAAATTCGTTACACGCTAAGCCACATAGGTAATTAATTTCAAAATAATTATCTCTATGAATCTCATAGGAACGGAACGTAATTTTGCATGAAAAGTTGATTTTAACTAAAGACAAGGCTGTATGATTTTATAACCCTTGCCTATCCAGAATGGAACAATAGAATAAAAAAAGTTGTGAACTAAACAAATAGAATGGCTGAATAACAATGAATCCTGTGCCTTGCTAAAAGCCTATTTACAAAAAAAATACACAATTGGTGGAAACAAACTGGGAAAATGTGAAAATTTTCATGGTTGGAGCTGTTGTATTGTAGTCTCTTTTGTTTAAAACGAAGTAAAATGAGTATGATTAGAGTAGTATTGAAATGGATTGCACGCCGCCAAATATATGAGCTGAAGCCAAACTGACCGTGGAAAACATTATAAAGTACGTGAGTACTTAGTTTTTTATTTCCTAGCATTTTTGGAGAAAAGCACTATGTAAGCCTCGGGGAAAATGACTTTGCTTGACTCGTATAATTGAAGTCCTCGCCGTACTAGTCCGGCAAATCCTTGTTTTCCCGGCCTCGACAACAATGTACTAATCTTGGCAGATCCTTTATTGGCAGGTTTTTTACAATTTTAGGGTTTTAAAATAATGGTTCTTGGGTTCCGTACCCAAAGGATCAAAAGGGGACTCTATTATTTAGAATTCGCTATCCATTCAGCCGCCTGTCACCGTTTTAGTTAGAAAGGTAAAACAGTCCGACTCGCACTTGCCCGGTTTTTTTATAACTACCACGATATTTGTTTTCAATTTAGGTTTTTCTTTTTCAGGCGACGCAGGCAGCGGCAAGACGGCGCTGTGTCAAGAGCTGAGCTCCCCGCAACAAACTCCGCAAGCGCGCCAACAGAGGGCGCTGAACAGAAGACTACTCGCTAGACATTTCTTACAGGTAACTTGTTCATTTTGTACAGAATCTTAAACGAGCGGGTAGTATCATATTTACATCATATTTATAAGAAAAGGATAAATTATACTACAATGTTATTTTTTAGACAGTGAGCAAACTTTGCAGGATGTTTCTACTCGTGATTCTGAACAACTTTTACTATGGAGCTCCCATACCAAGTAACACTTTTTAAACAGTTCTGTATGTTAGGTCCAATTTTATTTTTTCATATTTAGAAAGTTTTGTGACTAGACCACACCCTCAAGAGATTTGTACTCAATTAAATGTAACCGTATATATTAATAATTGTGGCCCCTGGACAGTTCCTCATTACAGTTTATTCACTTACACAAGTTATACAAAACTTACTCGTACAAACCACTAGATGTCGCTAGTTACATTTTAAAACGCGGTAACGAAATGTTCACGGGCATGATATGAGAATCTAGTCGAGTATAGATTACGTCGTGTATGATACCTTCCTTAGAGAATGTTAATTTTTGTAGTCCGTTTTCGAATGTCAAAGAGAGCGGGTTCTTTACACTAAAAACAGAGTTCACAGAAGGCTCACTCAACCCTGCCCTGTTTCGGATTTTCGCGATCTTGTAAGCCCCAAACTCCACAGAGAGGACATGGAGAGGACATAGGACGTAGGGCATGGCGCTTGACGTTTGCCATCGCGACGTTTCCATACAAAATGTACGAAAAAGTATTGACAAAGACACACACAAGCGTCGCCAAAGCGTCGCATCTATGACAGCTAGCGTCAAAAAGTAAGAAGAATATTTGACGATCACTTGTCTGTCAACTGTCATTCTTACGTCCTATGCCCTTCGTCTTTTTGGTGGAGTTTGCGCCTTACATAGCCAGGGCTGCTACTGTCAAAGATTCTCTAAAAGTATAATATCAAAACTGATCAAAACAGCAAAATCTGATGAAGAACGTAATATGATTCTGAACCAATTTTAAATCTAAGAAATATGACGATTGACTTTGTTCCGGAAAAAGTTTACTTGAACCTCCTTTGGGCTTGTTATAAGTTATAACCTTTTTGTTACTCCCGGTTTTATGTATAAGCAAGCTATAGTGTGCGAATAAAAAGTTAGAACTGTTGGCAGTAGTTAGAACACAACCTCTCTTTCAGTCAGTAGCAAAACGTCAGTGACAACACTATTGAACCTCTATGATTTCGACTTCTCATACATTTGACGTCTGTTTCTAGGGAGCAAGTGCTTACGCTTTACAGTACGGCGCGGGCCGATATGCGCACTCTATAGGGTATCATTTAATTAAGTACAAATCTCTTGAAGGTGTGATCTACTCACAAAACTGTACAACTTTTGTTTAAAACATTTCTTCGAAAAATGAATAACAAAAAAAAACCTCCCATACAAAAATGTTGATAGAGTGTACCACTTAGTATGGGAGGTCCAAATCTTTCATGTTACGAAGAAAAGTTTCTAGCAAAAGTTGTTCAGTTTGGTGAGTAAAACTAATTAAATGTAACCTTATATAGCTTGCTTATACAGGGCTATTTTTTAGTCAATGCGCAAACTTTGCAGGATGTTTCTACTCGTGATTCTAAACAACTTTTACTATAGGGCCACCTGAGAAATCTAAAAAATATTTTGTGTGTTCTACAAGGTGTTCCAAAGGAAATACATTAAATTGGAGACGTGGTGTAGACCATTGTACTGAACAATTTCCATTATGTGGTGCCATAATTTATTATTATGGCACCAACTTTGAATTCTTAACAATTAAGAAGTTAAAATTTTCTTACAAAGTAAATGGCTACATTTACTACAACCATTATGTATTACCCCTTATCCAAGATTGCAACCTTGCATTTTAACTTGTTGGATTTGAATCTTCGAAAAAGTTTGGAACTTAGTTGTCTATGTTTTAAATTTAAACGAAAACTTAAGATAAAGGATCTCTTTCTTGCTGTCAACTTTATTTTATTGCCGCCTCAAACTAAAAACTTCTTTTGACTTAGAGCACCCATAGAGAAGCAAAGACAAAGGGCCAATCAGAGAACCCCGTAGAGTCTGTAGTGTCAGTTGTGTCAGTTTTTGACGAACATGACATTTGACCTTGGTCTACGCCACAACTGTTGCCTTGGCAACTAAATTACCGCCAAAACCGTTGCCTTGGCAACAGTTGTGGCGGTAATTTCAAAAGTTTTTCCAAGACGGCAACATGACATATATAAAGATCATAATCAATAAAGTCCCTTTCATAATGTGGCACTCAATTAAATTAAATAAATTTAAGTTGCTAATTAGTTCTAAGCGAGGGGTTTTCATAACTTGGCCCCATAATGAAAATTACTCGGTACAATGGCCTACACAACGTCTCCAATTTAATGTATTTACACTGGAACACCTTGTATACATTTTTGCGGAGTAGGTATAATTTTTTCTATGGATCATACAATTTTTTATGCGAATTCGCAGGTGGTCCATAGTAAAAATTTATCATAATCACGAGAAGAAACACCCTGCAAAGTTTGCGCACTGACTAAAAATAACCCTATATACTCTATGCTCCCGGTATATTTATTTAATTTTTTTCATTTCAGAGCAACACAGAGTCGAGTCTCCGGCCAGACGAGTTCATCAGATCTCTGGCGATGCAGATTCTCAGCCACGGTCTGGCGAAACAAGGCTCATCAGACCGAAAGTCTGATAATAGAAACGAAAATTCTGATAATCGGTAAGTGTCAAGTCTGATAATGGGAACGAACACTGTGTGTCTACTTATATTGGTTTTACGTAGATATAATAAGAACAACCAGTAGTATAAGATCTCTGGCGATGCAGATACTCTGGCGAAACACGGCTCATCAGACCGAAAGTCTGATAATAGGAACGAACATTCTGATAATCGGTAAGTTTCACGTGACATATAATAATAATGACCAGTGTTATAAAATCTCTGGTGACTTAGATATTTTGCAGAAAGTCTGATAATATAAAAGAACATTCTGATAACCGGTAAGTGTCCACTTATACTGATTTCACTCACATATCAGAACAACCATTAGTATAAGATCTCTGGCGATGCAGATACTCAGCCACGGTCTAGCAAAACACGGTTCATCAGACCGAAAGTCTGATAATAGGAACGAAAATTCTGATAATCGGTAAGTTTCATGTGACATATAATAGTAGTAATATTCTTTATTGCACAAATAAACACAACATACAAGAATAAACAATAAGAAATATTGTACGTATAATCAGGCGGCATTAATGCTAGAGTAGTATTATATTGGCTTGACTTACATTTAATAAGAACAACCAGTGGTATAAGATCTCTGGCGATGCAGATACTCAGCCACGGTCTAGCGAAACACGGCTCATCAGACCGAAAGTCTGATAATAGGAACGAACATTCTGATAATCGGTAAGTGTAGACTTATGTTGGTTTTAGATAATATAAGATCCCTGGGGATGCAGTCTTGTGACATATAGGGTGAAATTTTACTAGTGACCGATAGCAAATGCTCAGAATCGGCTGGTGATAAGGAACAACTTTCCCCAAGAAACATAGGATGAAATAAAATTTTTGACCTCTCATAGTAATTTCAATCAGCTGATATGTAATAATAAGATTAGGTAGTTAATTATGAGAGGTTTAAAAACATTTTTCATATTTCTACCTAAGTTTCTTGGGGAAAGTTGTTTAGTTTCATGAGCTGGTTCACCTATTTTTACATATTTGTAGTTGATTTTTATGCCCCTTGTATTCTGTATTAGAGTTAAGAGAAAGTGTTATGAAAGATTGTCGAAGCTTATTCATATTATCTAACAACTTATTTATTTCATTATTGATTATAATAAAATTATACATAAATCATGAATTTACAGAAACAACTCAGAAGAGGAACGCCTATGCAATAGGTTCAGAGACTTGAGCGGTGGCGACGACGGCGAGGAAAGTTCCAAACCTCTACTGGCTGATAGTGAAGGTAAGTGAAGTGCCTTGTGATGCCGGCTTAGAAAAGCATTACCCCAATAATATGAATAGCATCAAATCTCTGTCTGTCTCTCTGTCGTGGGATTCGCAAACTCCTTTTACACCATGCAATTTGTAGAGTGATTCATTGGGAAGATTTATATGTATAAAAAATGCCAGGAAAATGCCTGTTTCCCGCGGGAAAATGAGTTGCAATGGGTGAAACCGCTAACTGACCGCTACTGTGAGATAATATGAAAATACCGATTTAAAAAAACATTACTATGGCTTGATGTTTTTTGCATGTACATATTCTAGCGATGGTATGAATTTATCTGAAGTTCGTGAATTATGCATATACCTTATGGCTATTTTATTATTTCAGACCAACGCACAGACGAAGAAGACACAGGCAGTGTTGGAAAAAAGAACACTACACAACCGGCGCGAGGCACTATGCATAGGATACACGAGCGAGAACAGTATCTCGACGCTATGATAGATAACGTGAGTCTTGGGATTTTCAATGCACTCACAGCGCAATATTATTCTCATATTCTCATTATTTAATTTATAACGTGAGTCTTGTTCTATCGGACGCCCCGCGCGCTGTTTCTCTAATTTGTGCCCTGGGGCAGCAGCCAAGCAGTGGACTGCTAATGGCTGATGTGATGTGATGATGTCCTAGTTAATCTGGAAACGATACGCCACCGACAACTTTGAAAATCAAGCACAATATCTATTGTGCTATCACAGTCTTCTGAGTGACTCTCGAACTATTGTCAGACGTGGTGTAAGTGGCCGTTTTGTACAGCCGTTTACGCTCTGCCTACCCCGTAAGAAATATAGGCGTGATATACGTGAATATGTATGTCGCCGCTCTACCAGCTAAACAAGCTACCAGAGCAAGTACCAGAGTCTCGATCATATTCTCCATTTATCAAAAAATTGCACGGTGACTACAAAAATCCTAAATAATTTATTTTCTTTTTAATTATTTTCAGGTGCCAGAAATCCTTCCGCGCGCCTCAATCCAACCGACCAACCCTTTTCTAACCGACGACCAAAAAGACGACTTCCGTCTCTACGAGAACCACGAAAACGTATTCCTCAGAAACGTCTCACAACGACAGTCTAAGGAGATAAGAAACTCCAGACTGGTCAGGCAGAGTTCCGAACCACTATCAGACAAAAAACCGTCAATCTTACAGAAAAGTCTATCTACAGAACAAAAAAGCGAGGAGGAGCGAAAAGTCGAAAATAGTCCACCTAAATCTAGAATCCCAGTCGCTAATTTTAGGTATCCGAACAAAAATGAACCTAAATTGTCATCTGCAGAGAATTCACCTTTGAAAAAACTAGAAAACCAAGAAAAAGACCATCCAAATTCACTAAATGGCAGCACTGACGAACAGAAAGAAAACGGTACCGATTCAGTACCGCAAGAAAACGGTGATAGCAACGGTGATACCGAAAATAACGGTGCGGTACCTGCTGATACCGAAAATGTGGAAAACGGTACAAAGGATGGCGAAGAATTGCCGGAATATCAAAACATAGTGATGCCGGAATTGAGAGAGGAAGACAAAATTAAGGTAAGAATTTATGTAAACAATTTAACGTTATTTTAAGCTCCGTATAGTGTTTGATCAAAAATTTGAAAAATTCGATTGTACGAACCAAAGAGCAGTAGTCCTGAAACTACCTACATTGGTAGGGATGTCAACAACTTGTCTATAGGGATTTTTAATACACTCACGTCTCACAGTGCTATATTATTCTCACAAGTGGAAATAAGAAATAGATAAAAATATATGCATCGACCGGGGATCGAACCCGGGCTGCGGGGAAAATACATCTTGGTTCGCAAAATTTCACTGGTTTTCACTTGGGTAACAACATACTAAGTAATATTAAGTGATTCACCGATCGATTTCTATCAAATTTCAATCTATTGATGCTCGTATCAGGCGACGAAGCTCGATGCAATGCAAGGGACGATCTAGCGACATCTGTAGAATATATTAAAATCTTTATTACCTTACCTTTATTTTTTATTTTCTTATTTTTTGATGTGTAAACCCAGCACTATCTTCTTTCAGGTGGAACTGGAGATTCTATTGGAGAAGAAACGATCCGAGAGCGCATCTTCCCCTCCACCAATCCCTGTACTACCAGTGAGCCCGCGGGAACTGATAGCGAATGCGTATTACGAGAAACTGCTCGCCGAGCCTGATATACAATTGGTACAGTACACATTTTTATTTTAACTTTTACATTTTTACCTTTAAGAGGTTAACACGAGTTTTTTATTAGGTTGGTGAAGCCTGTCATTTGGCCGAAAAATATAGAAAATTCTTCTTCTTCAACGGGATATGATACGCCTATAGAAGAAAGGTGTTCGGTTTCATAAGGACTTTGACCTCATTCCATATTATTTTACCTTTTATTAATACACATTGTAAAGTATATCTAAAAAATCTTGATTATACATAAAGACGCTGCTTTGTATGAAATTGTTAAATTAAATGGTAACATTAATTATAAATAGCTAAAAATTAGTTCCATGCCAGGACAGGGATCAGTGGCGAAGGCTCGTTTCGGAGGCCAAGATCCATTTCGGGTCGTTGAGCCAACGGAGTTAGTTAGTTCCATTTTATTTAATGTCAAGATTTTTTAGACAGACATTACTTATACACGATGTAAAAAAATCAACTGCAAATATTTTAAGGGGTGAACCAGCCCATGAAACTGAACAACTTTCCCCAAGGAACATAGATCGAAATATAAAAAAAAATTTGGACCTCCCATACAAAATGTACCAGCCGACCGAGTCGATTTGTATGGGAGGTCCGAATATTTTTTTCATATTTCGACCTATGTTCCTTGGGGAAAGTTGTTCAGTTTCATGAGCTGGTTCATCCCTTTAAATATTTGCAGTTGATTTTTTTACACCTATATGTATTATGAACCTACTTGTTATCATATCACCAACAGGCCCTCCTACCGCACAACCTCGAGAAGAATCCGGACGAGAGCTTCAAAAAGGCGCTACTGTTCCCGCTACTGGAGATCGACCCGCCAAAACAGTGTTTGTTTCTGCTCATAGACGCTATAGATGAAGGCCTACAACCTGGTAAGTACATTGTCCGAAAATATTTTTTATTGCCCCCCTTTCACATGTGTAGAAGTCCAAAAAACATTTGAATTTTGCTAACGTTACTTTTGTTGAGACAATACGATCTAACTTCACACCAAAGGTGTCGAATTGTCGATCAGTCCAAAACAGACTTGACGAAATGATAAAGGTTTGCAGTATACTACGAACCCCTTAAACAGTCAACAGTGTATTAAGAGAAGTTTTCGTCAGAATCCCGAATAATATTCATTTTTAGGGTTCCGTACCTCAAAAGGTAAAAAAGGGATCCCTTTTAGTTTCTCTCTGTTATCCATCCGTCTCTTATTTTGTCAAGACCCTTTATCTCTGAATTAAAACCGTATACTCAAAGTCTTTGAAAGCTAGTAGTTGTAAAAAAAATCAAGTACCTAACTTCAAGTTTTTAATTTACAGGTCAACAATCAGATTCCCGTTCACCTTCGCGCACCGTGGCAGAACTGGTATCCCGCCATCAACATCTGCTACCACAATGGCTGCTACTGGTCTGCACTGCTAGAAGGCATTGCAAACTGACAAGAATGTTCACAGGTAAGATCCCCTTCTATGAAGACATTAGTCTCTATCTATTATATCTGGTATCTCTAACTGAAGTCCCGCCATCAACACTTGCTACCACAATGGCTGCTACTGGTCTGCACTGCTAGAAGGCATTGCAAACTGACCAGAATGTTCACAGGTAAGATCCCCTTTTATGTAGACATTCGTATCTATCTATTCTAGAGTCAAATTTCTTATTGTATGCACTAAAATGACGTTTACTGGATTGCCACTGATTTTGAAAAAATAAATAGTGATGTGCTGCAAAATTTGGGTCTCCCATACTAAGTGACATACATTTTTAACATTTTTGTATTGGGAGTCAACACTTTAGTAGGGAATCAATAAATAAATTTGAGTGACCTGAGTACGAGGTTTGAATAAATCAGCTCACCTGAACTTTAAATTCGAGCTGAAGTACGTCACTAGCGATATGCAGTTGGCATCATTATTTTGTTGGCATCTGTTATTTTAGTGCATACAATTAAATATTTGTCTGTCGCCGTCGCGCACCGTGGCAGAACTGGTATCCCGCCACCAACACCTATTACCGCAATGGCTGCTACTGGTCTGCACTGCTCGAAGGCACTGCAAACTGACAAGAATGTTCACAGGTAAGATCCCCTTATAAATAGACATTCGTTCCTATGTGTCACCTTCTCGAACCGTGGCAGAATTATATCCAATCAGCAACACCTATTACCGCAATGTCTGCTACTGGTCTGCACTGCTAGAAGACATTGCAAATTGACAAGAATGTTCACAAGTAAGATCCCCTTATAAGTAGACATTCGTATCTATCTATTATATCTGGTATCACTAACTGGTCACCAACACTTGCTACCGCAATGGCTGCTTTTGGTCTGCACTGCTAGAAGGCATTGCAAATTGACAAGAATGTTCACAGGTAAGATCGCCTTTTATACCGGGAGTAACAGAAAGGGTATAACAAGGCGAAAGGAGGTCAAGGTACTCTTGAAACTGAACAACTTTACCTATGGAACATGGGTCAAAATATGAAAAAAAAAATTGTACCTCCCATAGTAAATCAATTAGCTGATTGGCAATTTTGTATGGGAGGTCCAATTTGTTTTTTCATATTTCGACCCATGTTCCATGGGGTAAGTTGTTCAGTTTCATGAGTATCTTGACCTCCTTTCGGCTTGTTATACCCTTTCTGTTACTCCCTGTATAGACATTGGTCTCTATTTATTCTATCTGGTATCTCTAACTGGTGTCCCGTCATCAACACTTGTTACCACAATGGCTGCTACTGGTCTGCACTGCTAGAAGGCATTGCAAACTGACAAGAATGTTCACAGGTAAGATCCCCTTTTATGTAGACATTCGTCTTTATCTATTATATCTGGTATCTCTAGTTAGTATCTCGTCACCAACACTTGCTACCACAATGGCTGCTACTGGTCTGCACTGCTAGAAGGCATTGCAAATTGACAAGAATGTTCACAGGTAAGATCCCCTTTTATGTAGACATTGGTCTCTATCTATCTAGAGTCAAATTTCTAATTGTATGCACTAAAATGACGTTTACTGGGTTGCCACATTTTTTGAAAAAATAAATAGTGATGTGCTGCAAAAATTGGGTCTCCCATACTAAGTGACATACATTTGTAACATTTTTGTATTGGGAGTCAACACTTTACTAGGGAATCAATAAATAAATTTGAGTGACCTGAGTATGAGGTTTGAATGAATCAGCTCACCTGAACTTAAAATTCGAGCTGAAGTTCGTCACTAGCGATATGCAGTTAGCATCATTATTTTGTTGGCATCTGTTATTTTAGTGCATACAATTAAATATTTGTCTGTCGCTGTCGCGCACCGTGGCAGAATTAGTATTCCGCCATCAACACTTGCTACCACAATGGCTGCTACTGGTCTGCACTGCTAGAAGGCATTGCAAATTGACAAGAATGTTCACAGGTAAGATCTCCTTTTATGTAGACATTGGTCTCTATGTATAGTTTAGTTTAGTGTCCCGTCATCAACACTTGCTACCGCAATGGCTGCTACTGGTCTGCACTGCTAGAAGGCATTGCAAACTGACAAGAATGTTCACAGGTAAGATTCCCTTATAAATAGACATTCGTCTCCTATGTGTCACCTTCTCGAACCGTGGCAGAATTAGTATCCCGTCACCAACACTTATTACCGCAATGGCTGCTACTCGTCTGCACTGCTAGAAGGCATTGCAAATTGACAAGAATGTTCACAGGTAAGATCCCCTTTTAAGAAGACATTCGTCTCCTATGTGTCACCTTCGAACCGTGGCAGAATTAGTATCCCGCCACGAACACTTGCTACCACAATGGCTGCTACTGGTCTGCACTGCTAGAAGGCATTGCAAGTTGACAAGAATGTTCACAGGTAGGATCACCTTTTATGTAGACATTCATATCTATCTATTCTATCTGGTATCACTAATTAGTATCCCGCCATCAACACTTGCTACCACAATGGCTGCTACTGGTCTGCACTGCTAGGAGGCATTGCAAACTGACAAGAATGTTCACAGGTAAGATCCCCTTATAAGTAGACATTCGTCTCTATCTATTATATCCCGTCACCTACACTTATTTATTTTATTTAATATATCAAAAATACAAAACATAAATTAAGTTTTACAAGTGTCACAAAAACCTTATAATTAGGTTTATCCGTACACCTATCATCCATCGTAGGCACTCAGTAGCCGAGCGATAGACCGGTTGCTAGAATAAGTACATGCACAATTGGTAGTAAACAAGTCGGTCTACACAGGGCGATTTCTAATTAAACGGATTTATGAAGGTAGGTTATTAATAAGATAATTTTTAATATTTACGTCTGTTATTTCTATAACGAAGTATCTGTTTGCCGTACTGATTTTGGAAGTGTGGTAACTCAAGTTTGAGTTACACACACTCCTATGTGTCACCTTCTCGAACCATGGTAGAATTAGTATCCCGTCACCAACACTTGTTACCGCAATGGCTGCTACTGGTCTGCACTGCTAGAAGGCATTGCAAACTGACAAGAATGTTCACAGGTGGGTATTTCACATTAAAATCTCCTGTGATCAAATTTCAGATAAAAAACGATGAGACGGCGATGATGGCGTAAAATGCCCTACTATGTTTTTAGCAGAATTTCACCACTGGCTGGATATCGGGTCAGCGAGAAAAATGCCTCTTTGTACCACTGATTCGATATCAGGTCGCTCGGTCCCAATACGTTTCAAACAGCGTGGGAAATGGAGGTTTTTGACATTTCGAAGTACTGGGATGGGGAAGGTTAAACCATAATTTTACCTTAAATATATTTTAGTAAGGAATTTTATTTTCCGATACTTTCTGAATACACCAGAAGATCCCAATCGTCGGAAGCGTTTTTTTTAATATATTAAATCGATATGGGGTGTCAGGGACCGTATAACGAAAACTTTGCAGGCGTGCTCAGACCATGAAACTGAACATCTTTCCCCGTGGAACGTATGGTGGGAATAGAAATACAGCTTACAATAGAAATAGCTTTTACAACTATACCAAGCTCAAGTCCGTTCCTGCATGGAGTATTGCTGTCACCTGTGGGACGGGTCTGCCAAATACCAGCTGGCAGCCCTGGACTCGATTGAGAAGCGCGCCAAGAAACTCATCGCTGTTAGGGCACTTATTGACGCAAAGTTGCAGAGCCTCGAACACCGTCGCAAAGTAGCTTGCTTGTCGGTATTCTACAGGATACATTTCGGGGAGTGTGCACAGTCTCTCCATGACCTGATACCTCCGTCACCATTCCATCTCCGGTGCACGAGACGCCGGTTGGGATTCCACCCTTATATCGTAGACATCCCGCAAATTCGCACAAAGCGCTTCGCTTCTACATTTTTAATGCGAACTGCTAAGGAGTGGAACTCCCTGCCTGCGGATCTGTTTCCGGAACGTTATAACCTGGGCCTTTTCAAGGCGAGAGTTAATAGGCATTATCTGGGCGAGCATGTTCCATCATCGTCTGCATCGTCACTTAACATCAGGTGAGATTGCGGACAAATGCCTACCCATTGATTATTTAAAAAAAAAAGACTTACCTTACAAAGTCAGTCAGCTGATCGCGAATTTTGTATGGGAGGTCGGAAATTTTTTCTCATTTCCCACCATTGGCTCCATTGTAAAAGTTGTTCAGTTCCATGGTCTGATCACGCCTGCAAAGTTTTCGGTACACCGTCCCTTACAGCCTGTATTTTAGTGTAACTTGATGTACAGGGTTCTGAAGATCTCTTATTTGATCGACAGGGTTCAGAAAGATAACATTGGACGAGTTGGCTCGCGCGCACGTATCAGCGGATGTGCAGAGATACGTTCTATCCCGGCTCGACACCGAGCCTAAACTCAGGTAACTCAATCTGACTTTTGTACAGATTTTTGTAACATACTACACTATACCTGGAAAGAATCCGGTGCCCTAGATTTTTGTTGGTAGGGATAACTAGAATATGCTAGATTATTATGCTTTTCTAAGCCTGTAGTTTCTTTACAAGTGAAAATAAGAACAAGAAAAAATGTCATGCATCGACGTTTCCCTAGACTTGTTACCTGCATGATGGGATTCTATGCCACTCTAAAGCAATTCGGAACAAAATATAATAATATTTTTTTCTATCACAGGAGGCAGGTTGTGTACATTTATAAGTCCTTATTTTGCTGTAATTTATCATAATATTTAGTTATTTATCTGTCTGATATAACAGGGCTCGTGTATCGCACGACGGCAGCGCGGCGGCGGCGGCTGCGGCGGCGTTGGACCATTTGCGAATCAAGAGCGATGGCTGTCTGCTTTACTTGGAAAAGGTATTATATTTGTTTGTTTTCCAACCTACGTTATTCAACTTTCTTATCTAGCCTGTGTCGCCTTCTGTTGGGAAAAAGATTTGTTTCTGTCCTTGACCCCCAGGCAAAATGTAAATGAACATGTTTGTGGAACTAGACCATGAGACTGCTGAATATAGGTCGAAATATAAAAAAAATATGTGAGCCACGCAGTCCAAAAGACACTTTATATGAGAAAAGTTGTTTAGTTTTCAGTGGTTCATCTCTCGAAATGTGTTTTTCATCCTGAGTATTTTTAAGGTGCCGAACCCAAACGATAAAAACAATACCCTAGTACTGAGACTTCGGTGTCTTTTCTGTCACCAGGCGACAATTGAAATTTTAACAGATGTCGTATTTATGTTACCATTATTAAAAGAAAAACTGAAATGGAAAATAAATTGTACAATAAGGATCTAAATACAACAAAAGTTTATGTAATTTTTATACATTATGGTACGGCACCCTTCGTGCCGCTGCTATTTTATGCATTGCATGTTTTTATACCAACTCTGGTATTTATCTGAAATATTTATTTCAGGTTTTAGACGGTGTAGCAGATGGGTTCATAGCGCTTCGAGAAATAAGGGAGATACCTGGAACGCTAAATGGGTTGTATCTGTGGCTGGCTCAACGGTTGTTCCATGGACGGAGGTTTGCTAAGGTACTTATATTGTTAAATAAGGTACTTATATAGAGTGTTAGGGACGGTGTACCGAAAACTTTGCAGGCATGATCAGACCATCAAACTGAACAACTTTTACTATGAAGCCAATAGTGGGAAACGAAAAAAATTTTTCCGTCTTCCCATAAAAAATTCACGATCAGCTGACTGACTTTGTATGGGAGGTCGGAATTTTTTTTTCGTTTCCCACCATTGGCTCCATAGTAAAAGTTGTTCAGTTTCATGGTCTGAGCACGCCTGCAAAGTTTTCGTTACACCGTCCCTAACACCTCGTATAGTAAGACGGTGTAGCAGATGGGTTCATAGCGCTGAGAGAAATAAGGGAGATACCTGGAACGCTGAATGGGTTGTATCTGTGGCTGGCGCAACGATTATTCCATGGACGGAGGTTTGCTAAGGTACTTATATAAGGTCCTATTAAATTCACTGCAAATATTTTAGGGGCAGATCAAATAAAATATGCATTTACTAGGCAATTTTTTAAAGAAATCTACACGCCAGTTTTCGAGAAAACTGCATTTAACTAAAAAAAACGAAACGCAAGAAGTGCACCCTGTTTGTCCTAGAAACACACACTTCGATGAATTTAAATTACGCGCCAAACGCGCCGTGCTGTGATTGGTTGGTTGTTAGTGTGCGTGCCGTGTAAGTGAATCATGTTTACATGGCGGAACGTCAGTCGGGTGTTCACATAATTAATTAAAAACTTTGTTTGAAAATGAAAAAAAAATCTAGCGTGTAGATTTTTTTTAAAATGCCTTAGATGTTTTTCTTATAATAATAATAATAATAATAATAATATCTTTATTACAGAAAACACAGTTCCATATAAATTACATTATACATATTTACGCATGCCCTTAAAATATTTGCAGTGAATTTAATAGGACCTTATATTGTTACACTACTTTATTTTATTTTATTTTATTACGTACTTCTAGTGTCAGACTATGTAGCAGATGGGTTCATAGCGCTGAGAGAAATAAGGGAGATACCTGGAACCCTAAATGGATTGTATCTGTGGCTGGCGCAACGGTTGTTCCACGGACGGAGGTTTGCTAAGGTACTTGTATTGTTACACAATGTACTTTTCTCAAACATGCTAGGAAATAATATGACAATTTCTTTCAAAAAAACAATCCAGAAAGTTTTAAGGTACTTTACATTGTCTGTGATTTTGTAATTTCTGAACGATTTCTTTTTTAGGGATTCGTAGTCTACTAGAAACCCTTATAGTTTCGTCATGTCTGTCTGTCTGTCTGTCTGTCTGTCTGTATGCCGCGCCCTCATATCTTCGTCAGTTTTAGAGCTATCGACATGAAATTTGCTGAGAAGATAGATCGTGTTGACCCAAATATAGAAATGTTAAGAAAAAAATATTTGAAATGTTTTTGGGCGTGAAAAAGTGAAAGGGGGGCAAAAAATTTTTTTCTTCTGTAATATTGAGTAGGGTATCGTTGAATAGGTCTTTTAAAACTAAGGTGAGGTTTCTTTGAAACAAAGTCACTAAAATGTTTCTGTCACGATATATTTGCTTTTAAAAAGGGCGTTTTTGACCCATAATTTGTTCCAGCTGTAACTTCTAAAGTATAATCCATACTAATATTATAAATTCGAAAGTAACTCTGTCTGTCTGTCTGCTACGCTTTCACGCCTAAACCACTGAACAGATGTTGATGAAAATTGGCATAAACATAGACAATAACCTGAGAAAGGACATAGGCTACTTTTTTCCGCGGAAAAATTCCGTTGGAAAATAATGATATTGCTCAGCAGGTTTTGTCAGGCGCTTGCCTACTGCGTTTACAGACGTTCTTTCGTTTTCATAATTCTAAAAAGATTGTAATATACTATAGGAAATACAGATATAACTCCAAAGCCAAAGTTGTTCAGGTTGATGGGACGCTTCTGCTGGCGAATAGACAACGAAGGTTTGGAGTACCTGATGTAGGTACGTAGACCACCAGGTGCACCAACAGGAGCCCATCTAAACTATAAGAGATACAGATATAACTCCAAAGCAAAAGTTGTTCAGGTTGATGGGACGCTTCTGCTGGCGAATAGACAACGAAGGTTTGCAGTTCCTGATGTAGAGCATCAGGTGCACCATAAGGAGCCCAGATGAACTATAGGAGATACAGATATGACTCCAGACCAAAAATTGTTCATCTTAATGGGACGCTTCTGCTGGTGAATAGATATCGAAGGTTTGGAGTACCTCATGTAGACCATCAAGTGCACCAACAGGAGCCCAGCTAAACTATAAGAGATACAGATATAAACCCAAAACAAAAGTTGTTCAGGTTGATGGGACGCTTCCGATGGCAAATAGACAACGAAGGTTTGCAGTACCTGATGTAGACCATCAAGTGCACCAACAGGAGCCCAGCTAAACTATAAGAGATACAGATATAACTCCAAAACAAAAGTTGTTCAGGTTGATGGGACGCTTCCGATGGCAAATAGACAACGAAGGTTTGCAGTACCTGATGTAGACCATCAAGAGCACCAACAGGAGCCCAGCTAAACTATAAGAGATACAGATATAACTCCAAAACAAAAGTTGTTCAGGTTGATGGGACACTTTTGCTGGCAAATAGACAACGAAGGTTTAGAGTACCTGATGTAGACCACCAGGTGTTCACCCAGCTGAAATATAAGAGATACAGATATGAATCCAAAGCAAAAGTTGTTCAGCATCGGAACGCTTCTGCTGGCATCTGTTGCAATGCAACTATGGTTTGAAAAATTTATATCCAACAATATTAGCGTGATGATTATCTAGAGTGTGACGATTTTTAGGATGCTGGTGAGGAAATCAGAATTTTGAAAAGGTTTAAGGAATGAAACGATACGAAGTTCGCGGGTACCAGCTAGTACTTAATAAACGCTAAAAATTTGAAATAAATATGGAATATAGCTTACAATTTGAAGTTACAATGAAAACTATAACGGATATTGTACCCTTAAAGGTTTCAGAAAAAATTGAGTTTTTCTATTTGCGGTTGGTCATCATACTGCTGCTAACAAACCAGCAACAAAATTAAGTTTGCAATGCTGAAAAACCTGATATTTAAACGTTGACTACGAAACCCTATTTGTGGGCGTGTCTGACACGCTCTTGGCCGGTTTTTTATTTTGTAATTTCTGAACGATTTCGATATCGAGTCAGAAAAGTTGTATTGGAATCCATTGCAGTTGTGTAAAAAACCGGCCAAGAGCGTGCCGGACACGTCCACAAATAGGGTTTCGTAGTCAACGTTTAAATATCAGGTTTTTCAGCATTGCAAACTTAATTTTGTTGCTGGTTTGTTAGCAGCAGTATGATGACCAACCGCAAATAGAAAAACTCAAGTTTTTCTGAAACCTTTAAGGGTACAATATCCGTTATAGTTTTCATTGTAACTACAGATTGTAAGCTATATTCCATATTTATTTCAATTTTTTAGCGTTTATACTTTAGAAGTTACAGCTGGAACAAATTATGGGTCAAAAACGCCCTTTTTAAAAGCAAATATCTCGTGACAGAAACGTTTTAGTGACTTTGTTTCAAAGAAACCTCACCTTAGTTTTAAAAGACCTATTCAACGATACCCTACTCAATATTTCAGATGAAAAAAAAATTTGCCCCCCTTTCACTTGTATGGGAGGGGGTCCAAAAAACATTTAAAATATTTTTTTCTTAACATTTCTATATTTGGGTCAGCACGATCTATCTTCTCACCAAATTTCATGTCGATAGCTCTTAAACTGAGGAAGATATGAGGGCGCGGCATACAGACAGACAGACAGACAGACATGACGAAACTATAAGGGTTTCTAGTAGACTACGAAACCCTAAAAAAAAACTCCAAATCCACATCTTGACTAAGTAATTAGTAAAACAACTTTTTATATCAAATTACTATAAAATAAATTAAAATCTTTATTATTTCCTAGCATTTTTTTGAGAAAAGTACTATGTAAGCCTCGGGGAAAATGACTTTGCTAGACTCGTATAATTAAAGTCCTCGCCTGCGGCTCGGACTTCAAACTCTACTCGACAATCAAAGTCTTATTTTCCGGCCTCGACAACAATGTACTAATAGTGTTAGACGGTGTGGCAGATGGGTTCATAGCGCTGAGAGAAATAAGGGAGATACCTGGAACGCTAAATGGATTGTATCTGTGGTTGGCGCAACGGTTATTCCATGGACGGAGGTTTGCTAAGGTACTTATATTGTCTCTCTTCTCTTTTCGTGTGGGACACCGAGTCGTTCAACGACCCGATGAACCCTGGTGTCAGAGTTTTTCAACCGCCTACTGCAAGTAGCAGGCCTCTGACATGGTTGTGTAACGACCGCCATCATAGACAGCAACCGGGACCGACGGCTTAACGTGCCCATCCGAAGCACGGAACCATCTTACTTGCGGACAATCAGGTGGTTCAGCCTGCAATGTCCTAACCAGACTGGGAACAAATTCACAAAGTGATAAATATCAACTTTGTGAGTGACCCCACCGGGAATTGAACCCGGAACCTTTGCGTGGCAGGCAGGCATACTAACCACTGCGCCATATCGGCTGTCGGCGACTTATATTGTGAGACGGTGTAGCAAATGGGTTCATAGCGCTGAGAGAAATAAGGGAAATACCTGGAACGCTAAATGGATTGTATCTGTGGCTGGCGCAACGGTTATTCCACGGACGGAGGTTTGCTAAGGTGACTTTTATCATATAACTAAAGTAATAATTTGAAAACACACAAATCTACGATAATACACACATTCAGCACACACACTAACACATTAAATTTCAACTCGTACATGTCAGTGGCAAAGGGTCCATGGGTACATGCCGATTCCCATCGGCTGACCTTTCAGATTAATTTTCTTTCATTAAGTATTTTACTTACACTTCATACAGACATAATTTTTATTTCCATTTTATATTTAACCCATACATGACGACTCAAAGACGACATATACATACATAATGTTCCTATTACAAATTCGAAGGATTTGATTCCATTGGGACACATTCCCGTCGAAACACATTCCCATTGGGACACAATGCCATCGGGACACAGTTTCAAATGGACACAGAACAGTCGCGAAATATTAAAATTATCATCACACTGGATTTTAGTTCGTAGGTAGAGGAAAATATAGAAACATGGAAAATTATCAAATGCGAGTCTTGTATAATTTGACTGTGTAAAAGACTGAATACTGCTGGGGTGCATTCAGACCATGAAACTGTACAACTTCCCTTAAAAAATATTTCCTATCGTGTATAATTTTATGTTAGTGCAGTGGCAAGAATGTAAAGCACTGAAATAATTGTTATATTTTCTTCCATTTCCAGGTCCGTCTACTACTAGACGTATTGCTAGCAGCGCGTTGCGGCGTCACAGAGGAAATGCTGTACAAATGCTTGCTAACGAAAGAGTACAGCGTCACGAGAGAAGATTTCAACCGACGACTACATTTATTAAGAAGGTGGGTTAAATGAAAATGACTATCTGTATGCCATAGTTTCTGAGTTTATCAGTACCCGATGGTATCCCAAATTAGTCCGAAGTAACGCTAAAAAAGAGTCAAATGTGATAACAAAATGATCATGTTACTTTTAATTATTTTTTTATATGTAGCAACTTTTTTTTACTTTTTTTAGTTTTTATCGGGGTGACAAACTGCGATTTTAATATTTTCAGTCATCTTGCATGACCGCGAAAGTTAAAAAACAATTTACTTTTGTGTCACTAGAATTTTCTTCAAAAGGTTTTAATATAAAATAGTCAAAATTAAAGCAGCCTTATTTCTAACTCTACAATATTTCCACAGAATCGTAGTAATGGAGCGAGCTACTGGCTACCTTCAAATCTTCCACCATTCGTTCGCGGCGTGGTTACTTGACGTGAAACATTGCACCAGGCGATATCTATGTTCCTTGTACGATGGGCATGCCGCTTTGGCTATGTATTACACACTTATGTGTGGCAGGTTAGTGTAGTATGTATTATATATACCTAGTACGTATTAAAGGAGTTTTCTACCGGCTACCTTCAAATCTTCCACCATTCGTTCGCGGCGTGGTTACTTGACGTGAAACATTGCACCAGGCGATATCTATGTTCCTTATACGATGGACACGCGGCGTTGACTATGTATTACACACTTATGTGTGGAAGGTAAGTGTATATTGTAGAATAATGTGTGTGAAATTGTGTTAGTTTCTGCAAATATGTGATAATATTTGTGTGATTGATGTGGCAGGTGAGTTTATGTGTGAAAGTGTGTTTTATGTGTGTGGTTGTTAGACGTGAAACATTGTACGAGACGATATCTATGTTCCTTGTACGATGGGCACGCGGCGAATTTTTGCGTTGGCTATGTACTAAAGTAAGGCCAACCAGAGGAGATAAAAAGTGTAAACAAATCTAAAAGAGACAGCAGACATTTTACCATATGACAGATAAGGATAGATTGTAATAACTGTCACCGCGTCATACAAAAGTTGTTTACATTAATTATCTCGTTTCGTTGGCCCTACTTTACACACTTATGTGTGGACGGTAAGTGTAACAAGTGTGTGTGAAAATATGTGTTATTTGGTGTATGATTGTGTGTTTTCGGTTTGGTGTTTTTTTGAGGTGTATTCATGTAAAGTTTACCATGCTCCTCCAAATTTACAGACGGATCTTTTGTTAATAATGTTTATTAACTGATTTACAGAAAAAGAGGATCTGAAATTGCAACATATCTTATTTTGTTAACAGGTTGTCAGCAATGGAGATCAACAATTACGTGTTCCACATGACACAACTGGAGCAACATCTACTCGCGCAGAAGAAGAGTAAAGAGTGAGTTCATAAAAATAAAATATTCTAATAAAAATATAGGATATGTAATAGTCCAGATCGACATGCGAATCTGTGAGGCATCGGTCTCACGAGTGTCTTGCGACAACTCTCGTGAGTTTCGTCCTCTACGATAAGCTATTTGTACACATTACAGTGTAATCCTTATTTAAGCTGAACACTCAGCTTCAAACAACCAGGACCTTTCGACATCGGTACTTCGGCACTCATCGCTTCAGCTTAAAAAATTGTTAAGTGAATAAAAATATACTGTGTCGAGGGTCATCTAGTCACTATAAACCTCCCATTTTAAACCCAAAAATGCCTTATTTATTTGTTTTATTTCAGCTTTCTGATACTATTACATTATCAGAAAAACTTTGAAGTCTGCGCGACATTGTGACATTTCTTTTTCTGAGAAATTCGTAGGTACCATGTTAGTACTGAGTTTCATCTGTCTTCGTCAAGTCTTTTCGTATTTATCGCTTTATTTTACTCACTTTCCAATCGTTATGTAAAGCAGTATATGTACGCACAGGTGTAAGATCAAATGCATCCTCGGAAAATTAACGACCTCACTGCGTTCGGGCGTCAAAAAACATGCATTTGATTCATCATCCTTTACATCCCTATGTATGTGATCTACTATTACAGTCTCTCTTTTTGTATACACGACCCTTTCCACGCAAAAAGTAACTGGCAACCCCCCGTTGGATCATCATAGAAAGACAAAATTAGTATTAATATTATTTAGTCAGTGGCGGATACAGAAAAACTTCAAGCGTTGTGCGCATACTTAGCCTATTTATCTGGGCAGGCTGAAGTTTTCAGGCAAAAATAAGCCACAACCACCCGGACATCACGCCACAAACAGGTCAAGAGCGTATACAACACTGCATACTGCATAATAGCACTACGTTTTGAAAAACAAACAGGGCATTCTTTGTCACTAAAATTGTGTTTTACTGAATTGTAGCCGACCACCCACTTGTGGGTCTGCCCTGAATTTAGTGTTTTGCCGGCGACCCCCTGAGTTAGGCTCCTACAAGGCTAAGGGTCGTGACCCACAGTTTAAAAACACTGTACTACTAAAACCCTGCTTATTTCGTTTCAGAAATGAAGACGAGGTCCTCGATCTTCACACGATAATTCTTTTGTGGGTGTTGGACTCCGGCTGCGACCTCGAATCTGCACTGAAGAGGGAAAACGACGCACTGAAACTAGATATCATTGATAATCAGGTAAGAAGTTCCCAACGTATCTGCAAGATGGCGCCACGTGACAGAGCCAGCAGGCACAATGGGCCCTGAAACGCAGTATTGAAGTGTTAATGATAAGAAAGATGGTTCTGTGCTTCAGAGGCCACGTTAAGCAGTCGGTCCCGGTTACTGTCTATGATAACTTAGACGTTGGTTGTTACACAACCGTGTCAGAGAGCTACTACTTCAAGTAGACCGTTAAAAACTTCCTAAACTACTAATAAAGGAGATTGGGATTTTTACAGTATTAATTTTTTATTGAATTCTGTTATTTTTTTCAGCATCTTGAGACGAAAACCGAAGACAAAGAAGGTGGTTCAGATTGCGAAGAAAAAGAAACTAATTCAGGTAAGACTTAACATAAACTTATTATTATAAATTTTACCTAAATAAAGGTGGCCGGCGCTCGGTAGGGTACTTCTCTAGAAGTAAGTCCTCTTTTAAGTGTTGTTTTTTGTTTGTATTTTCCAACGAAAAATATGCCGTTTATATCATGCCTATATCCCTTGCAGGGTAGGTAGATCGTAAACGGCTTTTTAAAAACGCAATTGGTCTCACATCTGACTAAAGTTTAAGAGTCATTCGCAAGACTGTATCACCATAGTGACAGGTTGTCAGCCTGTCGAGTAAAATTGCAACACACATCAACCCTCAAATCTATTAGTCGCTTCTTACGACACCCAGGGGAAAGATATGGGATGATGCTATTCTAAGCCGGCATTGTACGGCAAAATGTGCATTTATGATAAGAAAAGTTGACAAGCGATGCGATATACCCAAAGATTTTTTGGACCGCCTACTTGGTTTCTAGAAGGCCTCTTACGTACTTGAGTTACCACTACCACAAAATAGAGAGTTTCAACTGTCTTCTTTTGTTCACTCGATTGTATTCAGGATATGATTGTCACTTGTTACATAGCCAAGCTTGCTTCTGTCGTAATAAAACAGCAAAGTCTGATACAAAAAAATTATATTATTCTGAGTAAATGCAAAAAATATTGTCAACCATCTTCTTCATTATCTTAAGTTCGTCTCAGATTCCATTTATTTCCAGTTAAAGTCAGTAAGCGTCAAAATTGTTGCTAGTACTGAGTGAGACATATGTATGTGCGCCCTGCGCGCCGTTTCCTTAATTTGTGCCACCACCGTCTCATCAACCATAAACAGCAACCGCCACCGACGGCTTAACGTGCCCTCCGAAGTGTTTCTAATTAGGACACGATCAGTGCATAATCGGTCATCGTAATTTCAGATACCCTAACGACACACTTAGATAACTATCGGATTACTATACCAATATTGATATACATTACATAATTGAGCGTAGGTACTATCTATAGAACAATGTCATATCGGTGACGATTCTCGCGTACGCATTCCTTAATTCAAATGTGGCGAGGTTTTATTTAGCTTTTTTTAAGGATAAGAAAGTTGATATTTATCACTTTGTGAATTTGTTCCCAGTCTGGTTAGGACATTGCAGGCTGAACCACCTGATTGTCCGCAAGTAAGATGGTTCCGTGCTTCGAATGGGCACGTTAAGCCGTCGGTCCCAGTTGCTGTCTATGATGGCGGTCGTTACACAACCATTTCAGAGGCCTGCTACTTGCAGTAGGCGGTTAAAAAACTCTGACACCAGGGTTCATCGGGTCGTTGAACGACACGGTGTCCCACACGAAAAGAAGAAGAAAGGATAAGAAAAGAGACGGAAATATTTAGCTGTCATTTGTGTTTTGTTTAATTTCCAATATCCGAGCATAGACCAAAGTACATTCTCTCTAATTTTGCTTGATTGTAGGACAAACATTGCATTGCATTACGATTACGACGAACTTTAAGGGCTGGTTTTATCCGCTGCTAACAATTTTCCCTAGTGAATAAGATATTTTAATGACGTAGCCATCTTACAAGAAGTAGTGGTGATAGAATTTTATAAATCCTTCAAAATAATGTTAATCTATCCCATCTCTAATATTAGTGCACGAAAAATATAGTGTTAGGAAAATTATCAACGTAATTGAGTCAATTATTTTTTTGAATATGACTAATGTGCCTTCCTGTGAAATTACTACTGACAGTACTATCATATCCTGTCATTATGACAAACGATTTTGCACTCTATTATTATACATACAAAGTCTAATTAACAAATGCGTTCAAAGAGGAAAAAGTAATGTTTTATTTATTTAACAAAAGTTTGAATTAGTTATTATAATGAGCTGGTTCTATGCAGTCGTGTTTTAGAATAGTGTTACTAAACATCTTTGTGTGTTTGAGCTATTTTAAATAGCATTACTTAGTATGTGCGAATGAGTGACTTTTTTTGTATTTGTACTAGTGAAAATTCTCTGGTTACCCCGTTTGGGATAAAGCGTGATTGTGATTTACATCAGTGATGTTTACTTGCATTGAGCAATATTAGATTGGATAAAAAAGTGACTTGTGTTCATAAATAAATATAACTTTACGTGCTTCGGAGGGTACGTCACTGAAATAGTTGAAGAAGTGTGACAAACTCACGTTATTCTGAAATGGTTCTTCCTAGGTTTTTTATGCAGAGTGAACCCAAAGTCACTGGCACTGAAAATATTACAGGTTTGTTAAAATACTTAGTATTTACCGTACCATATAGCCACAACAGTCCACTGCTGGACATGGGCATTCCTCTATCGGAGGGTATTGCAATACTCACCACGCTTGGCAGTCGGATTGGCGAGTGCATTTCAGGTTATTGCATTTGCAGGGAACGCTGCTGCCTATTCCCTGGATGATTATCTTTTAGTCGCTTTTCATGACATGACTTTTCATTATTCTAAGCCGGCATCACAAGGCAGCAATCAAATTATACTAGCTTACAAAGTAAGAAAGACTTCTAACAAGGAAACAGTAATGCGGTTTTTTGTTTGAATAAGGAAAATCCAAAATAACCGTGAATTAATGCAGAAACTAAAATACAGAAAATAGTCAAATATCCATTTTTTACTTGTATACAGAACAAAACTCATTTGCTAGCAGTTTTTTATCGCCAGTCTTGCGAATTAAAGTTTGAGTGATAGAATTTCTCTTTTCTATTAATTTGTGCCAAATCTGAGGGTGACATAAAACTGAGCAAGAATTGATGATGGATCACGCTTATAGACATCTCATACTTTCTAAAGATTAAAGATTCATTATTTTTTTTTTTTCATTATCTGTTTTTTGCTATTTTGTGGAATTGTAAGTCAATCAATTTTTTCTTCACAGAACGCGTATCTCTAGAGAAACTAATGCCGGGACTAAACTCTGATGGCAACCCAATATGCGGAGGGCGGGCGGCCGACGCGCGGGCACTAGCGGCTCTGTTGCAACTACGACCGCATCCGTCACAGGTTTGTATTATATTATAATACTAGCTGCCCGTCAGCGGTTTCACCCGCTGCAACCCATCTTTTACCCCTTTAGGGGTTAAAAATCGAATATCCCTGAAACAGGTACTCAATTTTTTTAGCTGTTTGATCTAATTCCAAGTTTTGATTTGATCATGATTTTCCATACAAACTTTTAACCCCTTTTTCTTACCCCTTTAGAGGTCGAAAACCGAAAACCCCGGAAACACGTATTTCATTTTTTAGCTTTTTCATCTAATTGCAAATTTTAAAACAGATCGCATTTTAAAATAAAGATTTTTCATACAAACTTTTAACCCCTTTTTTACCCCTTCACGGGCTAAAAATCGAAAATCCTTGAAACGCGTGTTTCCTTTTTTTAGCTTTCTGATCTAATCGCAAATTTTGAAACAGATAGCATTTTAAAATAAAGATTTTCCATACAAACTTTTCACCCCTTTTTTACTCCTTTAGGGGTTAAAATCGAAAATCCCTGAAACACGTGTTTAATTATTTTAGCTCTTTGATCTAATCACAAATTTTGAAACAGATCGCATTTAAAAATAATGATCTTGCATACAAACTTTTAACCCCCTTTTTACCCCTTTAACGGTTAAAATCGAAAATCCCTGAAACACGTGTTTAATTATTTTAGCTCTTTGATCTAATCACAAATTTTAAAACAGATCGCATTTAAAAATAATGATTTTCCATTCAAACTTTTAACCCCTTTTTAACCCCATTGGGGGTTAAAATTTGAGTTAAAATATATTTAAAACCTGCCCCTTAACTTACTCTATATACCAAAGAAAACCGCATCAAAATCCATTGAGGGGTTTTAAAGATATAAGGAAACATACATACAGACACGGCAAGGGACTTTACTTTATACTATGTATTGATAAAATCAGAAAGCATAATTTTAAACCCGACTGTGGTAATTAAATAGTAGTTTATGCAACTGCCTAATAATGAGAGGCTTTAGGATGAGAGTGCCTGTTTATAATAGTTTGACACGAGCATTCTAAAGACTAATTATTTGCAGTTGCATACACTATTTTATCTACACTCTACAAGAAAAACTATGAAAAATAATTCAAACCTCCGCACTGAATAATGGCGATTGCAAGCCTATCTACTGAACCACCAACTGAACGACTTTTATACATAAGTAACTTTTTAACTAAACGTTAAAATGGAGGCTCATAAAAACTGAACAACTTTTAAAATTAAATAGCATTTATCGGTGAATTTTAATTCGAAAAATTATTTGAAGCAAAGATTTAATAATAAATAACTCCTCATAATTTCAAGTGTCGTCCCGCCGCGGGTGACACTTGAAATTGGCCAGTGTCAAATTGGAACAGATTACAATTTGGTACGCGGGTCAATTCGTTTAATTTTTTTTCAAATACTAGAAATCGAGTTACTTTATGTAGCTGCCAGTAGTATGAAAGTTTTTTTTTAAAGGCTGTATATTCGTAATGCAGTTCATTACGTTCGTACTTTCGATTCTGTAAAACGAATATTACGAACTGAGTGTAGATAAAAGCATTTGTTGTGTTTCAATCCGCCGATTTCAATTAGGACATTTTAATATAGCCAGTGTCTTTTGCGCTGGTGTGGCAAATTTAACACACCTATTTTGTAGAAATCCGACTTGCCATTAGGGCTGTAGCCCGTGCAAAAGAATTTGCTAATACACAATATACATACATTTTCTCGAATGTATGAAGTTGTGCCAATTTGAACCATGAATGTTCTGAAATTAAATTCGAGTGAAATTACAGAATTAACAGTTGTTATTTCACTCTCCTTTATATTTTTACAGGGAAATAATACCTCCGACCCAGTGGCCGAATCAATTGAAGTGGCAGCCGAGGAAGAGGAGCCAATCCCGTTAGACCCCAATATAGTATTCGAATTGGCCACCAGAGGGGACCAAGATACACTGGCTTCTATACTCAAGGTAATTTTTCAGCTTTTATATTCCTACATATTCTTCTGCATAAAACACATATTGTTTTGTTTTCACCTATCTCATTCGGTTATGGTTTAACATTTGGCATGTTATGTATGTACTATTTGAAGTGTCCAAACATAGTGTTTTTGGGGCATTCCACGAAAAGGTAATTTTTTTCGGGTACGTGACGTGTATAGGAGCACCTAATAAAGTTACAGGTGTTGGAGAAATACCATTGGGCTACTTAATTAAAATATCAATGTGTTTCACACGGAAATATTAGAAATCGGAAATTCCCGCACCCGAAATTTGCGTGGAATGCACCTATTGCAGTACTAAAAACCTAAATGCTACTCGTTTTATTTCCTCACTTTTCGGTTTTTCTTTTTATTTTCTGTTCTTCTTTTTATTTCTTTTTCCAATTCATGTTTTCTATTTTTGATCACAACACAATACTCATACTCATATATTTATTCGCATTCAAATGATACAATTAGTCCTTAGGCTATGTAGGTACAGTATCACATTTGATGCCAGTTGTAGGTAGCAGTCCACGGACAAATTATAATAATACAATTCATTGATATTTATACTACACCTGCATAAAAAGTTACCTATAGCTTTACACTTGATAGGGGTGTACGTTAGTCATTGTTCTACGTTCAATTAGTGGGAGACAATTAACCATACAAATTACTCTTCTCCCGTGGGAAATCGTGAACGGTAGGTGAACACAAGATTTCAAAAATTGTTTAGTTTTTATTAGCCACTTTTTAATTTTTCAATAATTAGTTACTTAGTGTTAATCGGTTCCTTTCTTCCTGCGTATACAATGTACTAAACTTCTCCTTTTCCCACAGCGCAACCCAGCCTTGGTAACCGCCGTGGACGCGACCGGAGGCACTGCACTGCACAGCGCAGCCCGAGCCGGCCGCGCGGCCGCCGTCAGGGTGATCTGCGCGGCCGGGGCGGACGCTCAGGCGCCCGACAACGATGGATGGAGCCCCTTGAGAGCAGCCGCCTGGGCAGGGCACCCCGACGTATGTATTTCAGAACTTTTTGTCAGATTATTGTTGAAGCAGCCCGGTATTTACGACCGTATCTGTATTTTATACGTATCTATACATATGTGTACATACATACTTAAATCATGCTTCTTCCTGAAGGTACAGGCAGAGACTAAGTGGTCTATCATTTACTACGATGTCCACACTTATTTCGCCTCTTATATATTCACCAATTCTTTATGCACCATCTTTGGTTCTTTCGACTTGACTTTTAGCACGTCTCCGATTTGATCGAGGTACCTAGCTTTTATACAGAGTAGGTGTAGCAGTAGAGTGACTCGGTAAACTTGGTTCTATATGGGACACTGAGTCCTACAACGACCCAATGAACTCTGGTACACCTACCTACTTAAAACGACATTGAAACTCAAATCAAAATGTGTCCAAGATGTTTTAGAAATCTTGAAAAATTAAAAAATCAATTAAATAATTTCATGCATCGACCGGGGCTCAAGCCCGGGCTGTTTGGGTCAACGCCCTACCGTTCTGCCACTGAGCTTTTGATGCACCGATCGATGCCTCCCAAATTTTCAATCTATTGATGGTCTTCTACAAGCGTCACCTCAAAATCCCAATAAACCTTGGGAAAGTTGATCATTTACAGTAGCTAGGCATGATGATAATGACTGATTATGGTACATATTATTATTTGCAGGTAGTCGATGTATTACTGGAGTATGGATGTGATGTGGATTGCGTCGATGGAGATAACAGAACTGCTCTAAGGTAATTTTCTAGTTCGTATTTAAAATTACCCTCCTTATTTGTGTCTTTCTATTGTTGTTTAGTTGTTTTAAAAAATCTTGATTTAGTATGTTTGTGTATTATTCAATTAGTGTGCATTACCAGATTTCTTTACCACAGTTGTCGTAAAAGGCAACTAAGGCACGCGAGAGTTAAATACGATTTTGGGTGTTCTTCTGACACCTGTTATTATTGTGAAACATATTCTTCTCAAATTACCCTCGGTTTTTTGTCGGCGTTTCATAAATGAGCAAATAATATTGAAACTGTTTTGATTCTTTTTAAACCGCCTTATATGCTCTTCACACAAGGGATATGGGCCTGTTATATGTTTGTATGTATGTAGGTTGAGGATGATGATGATATACAGGGAGTAACAAAATGGAAGTATATTCCATGGGGAAAGTTGTTCAGTTTCATGTGTACTTTGACTTCCCGGTAGAAATGGTTGAAATATTTGTTTTCTCGTCAGAGCTGCCGCGTGGTCCGGCCACGAAGCGGTGGTCCGCCGTCTGCTAGCCGCCGGCGCGGCGCCCGAGCGCGCCGACGCTGAAGGACGGACAGCCCTAATGGCGGCCGCTTATATGGGACACGCGGATATAGTGAAAGCTCTGCTGTTGGCTGGGGCAGATCCCAATCACGCCGATGCCGATGGTAAGTAGTACAGAAGCCTAAGGAAATAACTGACTAAAACCCCCAGAAATATACCTGCAAATCTAACTACTTGCATAGTAGACGATGTGTTTTAAAAGCCTACCCAGCAAGGGATATACTACTACTATAGCAAGTAGTACCTTTAATGGCGGCCGCTTATATGGGACACGCGGATATAGTGAAGGCATTACTACTGGCTGGGGCAGATCCTAATCACGCCGATGCCGATGGAAAGTAGTACTTTGGAAGCCTAGAGAAATAACTGACTAAAAACCCCAGAAATTACCAAAATAACAGAAATTCTACTAAAATGGCTCCTAAATTACCAAAAAGCGGCAAATTTTCTACTAAAACAGCTACTAAATTACCAAAACAGCAGACATTCTACCAAAATAGCTGCCAAATTACCAAAACACCAGACATTCTACCAAAAGAGCTGCCAAATCACCAAAACAGCAGACAATCTACCAAAATACCTGCCAATCTAACTACATAAATTACAAAAATTATGTTTTTTAGTAGTCAGAGTTTCTATTAGGCTTGCTTCGGTAGCTATAGCAAGTAAGTGCCAGTGGTGCCAGCTTAGAATAGCATCGTACCATATCTTTCCGGCGTGATATATGTATGTATGTATGTATGTATGTATGTATAGCAAGTAGCAAGTAGTACCCCGAGCGAGCCGACGCGGAAGGAAGAACGGCCCTGATGGCGGCCGCTTATATGGGACACGCGGATATAGTGAAGGCATTACTACTGGCTGGGGCAGATCCCAATCACGCCGATGCCGATGGTACGTAGAGAAAATAAATGCTGTAATACTAAAAACTAAGCCGCTGTATTAAATTAACTGCTAAAGTTAAGTAGCAAACTGATATTCTACCAAAGTAGCTTCGAAATTACCAAAACAGTAGACAATCTACCATTAAACTACCAAAACCATAAAATCCTGCAAAAATACGGTCAAATTACCAGTACTCTATTTTACCAACTTACCAAAACAGTACAGTTTTAACCAAAATACCTGCCGATCTAACTACTTAAATAGTAGACGTTGTGTTTTAAATGCTTACCCCCCAAGGGATATAGGCGTGATTTAGGTATGTATGTAGGGTTTAAAGTGGCCAGAGGGTTCTAAACTGTAACTATAGCAAGTAGTAGCCCGAGCGAGCCGACGCGGAAGGACGAACAGCCCTAATGTCGGCCGCTTATATGGGACACACGGATATAGTGAAGGCTTTACTACTAGCTGGTGCTGATCCTAATCACGCCGATGCCGACGGTACGTAGTAATTTTAAGAAGCCTAAGAATAACCGCCGAAATACTAAAATGTCAACCACAAATGACCTACATTGCAGAAATTCTACCAAAATAGCTGCTAAATTACCAAAAACCGGCAATCTTTCTACCAAAACAGCTGTTAAATTACAAAAACAGCAGAAATTCTACCAAAATGGCTTCGAAATAACTAAAAACCGACAAACGTTCTACCAAAACAGCTGTTATATTACCAAAACAGCAGAAATTCTACCAAAATGGCTTCTAAATTCCTAAAAACCGACAAAATTTCTACCAAAGCAGCTACTAAATTACCAAAACAGCAAACATTCTACCAAATACCTTACAAATACTTCCAATCAAACTACTTAAATAGCAAAAATTGGGTTTTAAACTAGCAGAGGGTTCTATAGCTTGCTTCAGAGTAAGTGCCAGTGGTGCCTGCTTAGAATAGCATCGTGCCATATCTTTCCGGCGTGATATATGTAAAGTATGGCCAACGAATCGAGATAATTAATGTAAACAACTTTTGTATGACTCGGTGACAGTTATTACAATCTGTCCTTATCTGTCATATGGTAAAATGTCAGCTGTCTCTTTTAGATTTGTTTACACTTTTTATCTCGTCTGGTTGGCTTATCTTTATGTATGTATAGCAAGTAGCAAGTAGTCTCCGAGCGAGCCGACGCGGAAGGACGAACAGCCCTAATGGCGGCCGCTTATATGGGACACGCAGATATAGTGAAGGCATTACTACTAGCTGGGGCAGATCCAAATCATGCTGATGCCGACGGTAAGTAGTACAGAAGCCTAAGGAAATAAAAATTCTACCAAAATGGCTGCAAAATTACCAAAAACCGCAGATATTCTAGCAAAATGACTGCGAAATTACCAAAAAGTAACAGATTTTCTACCAAAATATTTGCCAAATTACCAAAATAGCAGACATTGAACCAAAAACCTTGCCAATCTAACTACTTAAATAGCAGAAATTGTGTTTTAACGTGGTCAGAGGGTTCTATAGGTTCTATTCTATGGACTTGCTTCAGTAGCTATAACATATAAGTACCATATGGTGCCTGCTTAGAATAGCATCGTACCATATCTTTCCGGCGTGATATATGTATGTATGTATAGCAAGTAGCAAGTAGTAGCCCGAGCGAGCCGACGCGGAAGGACGAACAGCCCTAATGGCGGCCGCTTATATGGGACACGCGGATATAGTGAAGGCATTACTACTGGCTGGGGCAGATCCTAATCACGCCGATGCTGATGGTATGTAGTACTTTGAAAGCCTAAGGAAATAACTCACTAAAAATCCCCAGAAATATACCTGCAAATCTAACTACTTACATAGTCGACGATGTGTTTTAAAAGCCTACCCAGCAAGGGATGTACTACTGCTATAGCAAGTAGTACCTTTGATGGCGGCCGCTTATATGGGACACGCTGATATAGTGAAGGCATTACTACTGGCTGGGGCAGATCCCAATCACGCCGATGCCGATGGTAAGTAGTACAGAAGCCTAAGGAAATAACTGACTAAAAACCCCCAGAAATATACCTGCAAATCTAACTACTTACATAGTAGACGATGTGTTTTAAAAGCTAACCAGCAAGGGATATACTACTACTATAGCAAGTAGTAGCTTTAATGGCGGCCGCTTATATGGGACACGCGGATATAGTGAAGGCATTACTACTGGCTGGGGCTGATCCTAATCACGCTGATGCCGATGGTAAGAAAATGCCACCACAAATGACCAAAACTGTAGAAATTCTACCATAATGACTGTAAAATTACCAAAAATCAGCGGATATTCTACCAAAAAAGCTACTAACTTACCAAAACAGCAGTTATTCTACCAAAATGGCTGCTAAATTACCAAAACAGCAGACATTCTACCAATATATCTGCAAATCTAACTACTTACATAGTAGAAATTAGGTTCTAAATGTGGCCAGAGCGTAGTAAACAGTAGCTATAGTAAGCAGTACCCTGAGCGAGCCGACGCGGAAGGACGAACAGCCCTAATGGCGGCCGCTTATATGGGACACGCGGATATAGTGAAGGCGTTACTACTAGCTGGAGCAGATCCCAATCATGCTGATGCCGATGGTAAGTAGTACAGAAGCCTAAGGAAATAACTGACTAATAAGAAATATACCTGCAAATCTAACTACTTACATAGCAGATGATGTGTTTTAAAAGCCTACCCAGCAAGGGATATACTACTACTATAGCAAGTAGTACCTTTGATGGCGGCCGCTTATATGGGACACGCGGATATAGTGAAGGCTCTGCTGTTAGCTGGTGCGGATCCCAATCACGCTGATGCCGACGGTAAGCTTAATATGATAGATAACTGACCAAAACCCCTACAAATTACCAAAACAGATGACATTTTACCAAAATGGCTCCTAAATTACCAAAAAACGCAGATTTTCTACCAAAACTGCAGCCAACTTACCAAAACAGCAGACATTCTACCAATATTCCTGCAAATCTAACTACATCATTATATATAATAAAACGAAGTTAATAAAATGTACGTGCCGATAAAATTTTAAAAGGATTCCCGGTACGATAAAGGGACTTATATAGTGCAATAGCCCTTTATCTCCCCTCGAAGAAGAAAGTTCCTGTTTTAACTTAAAGGGCGTATTTTTAAAGATATAAGGGGTTTTAAGTAGTGGCGCCATCTGTTGTTGAGTAGTCAAACTCCACCGTTCGTGATCTTTGATGCAAAATTTTGGATTTTAAATGCAATGTATTTAAAAAAAAATTATTAGACCAAACAGATAATACCGCGAGTGAAACCGTGGGCGGAAAGCTAGTAAATAATAGACGTTCGGCTATCTACCTACCCCGCAAGGGATATAAACGTGATATATGTATGTATGTAGTAGGTTTTAAATGTGGCCAGAGGGTTCAATACAGTAGCTATAGCAAGTAGTAGCCTGAGCTGACGCTGAAGGACGAACAGCCCTAATGGCGGCCGCTTATATGGGACACGCGGATATAGTGAAGGCATTACTACTAGCTGGGGCAGATCCCAACCACGCTGATGCCGATGGTAAGTAGTGAAAATAAATGCTGTAATACTAAAAACTAAGCCGCTGTATAAAATTAACAGCAAACTGACATTCTACCAAAGTAGCAGCGAAATTACCAAAACAGTAGACATTCTACCACAATAACTACCAAAACAACAAACTTTCTACCAAAATAACTGCCATAATATAAAACTTTCTATTCTACCAAAACAGTAGACATTCTACCAAAACAGCCGAGTCGCAACCAAATTAACTTCCAATCTAACTACTTACATAGTAGACGATGTGTTTTAAAAGCCTACCCAGCAAGGGATATACTACTGCTATAGCAAGTAGTACCTTTGATGGCGGCCGCTTATATGGGACACGCGGATATAGTGAAGGCGTTACTACTAGCTGGGGCAGATCCTAACCACGCCGATGCCGATGGTACCTAAGTCTTTCGGAACTATTCGGAAGTGCTTGTTACTGAAGCCTAAGAAAATAACTGACTAAAAACCCCTACAAAATACTAAAATAGAAGAAATTCCTCCTAAATTGCCAAAAAACTGTGGAAATTCTATCAAAATACCTACCGTTTAACCGAAACGATAGACATTTCAAAATAACTGCCAAGCAAGCCAATAAAAGCTGTGTCTGGGTGGCTGAATTTTGAGCGCCGAAAATTTAATTTAGCGTCGATACGAAAAAAATAATAAAAATCGATTTGTTACTTAATCATCATCTTCCTGCCCTTATCCTAATCACCTGGGTTTGGCGCAACACGTTTTGTTAAACACAAAAAATCGTGTTGCAAAGGATTTGACTTAATTTTACGACCGGCCGCCTACCAGACGTGAACCCTCCTTGGGAATGCTTTTGTGGTGGATTAACCGCCACCATATGGTTGGCCCTGGCTGTAAGGGTCGGGTTTATCCCTCGGTCGCCTCTTACGACCCCCATGGGAAGAGAGGGGGTGGTGCTATTCTACTCTGCCGGCACCCGATTTGTTATTTAATCAGATACTAAAATCTTTTAAGACCGGTTAAATTCGTAAGAAAAGCCAGCTGCCAAACTATCGAAACAACACGAAACAAGAGTAGCAATGTAGCATTAGGTTAATGCATTTTATGCTATTTTCATTATTATTATTTTTTACCGTTCGTATTTTTGACTTACAGGTCGCACGGCGTTATCAGTAGCGTGCCTATGCGGCTCGGGCGTGGCGTGCGCTCAACTATTGGTGGAGAAGGGTGCAGATGTAAACGCGGCAGACAGGGACAGGGCTACACCTCTGTTGGTAGCCGCTTTTGAAGGGCATACGTAAGTTATAATGATCAGTATATCAGTATCGTATCGCCGCTTGAGTAAGATAAATTTGACAGTTGTCAAAGCCTGTCAATGAAGAAAAATATAACCTGGTTCACAAAAGAAGGAAACGCGTAATGGCAACATTATTGCTTGCGTCATTTTCATATTACACTAGCTGCCCGTCAGCGGTTTCACCCACTGCAACCCATCTTTTTCCCCTTTAGGGGTCAAAAAACTAAAATCCCTGAAATACGTATTTCCGTTTTTTATCTAATCGCAAATTTTGAAACAGATTGCATATTAAAATACAGATTCTCCATACTAACCTTAAACCCCCTTTTTACCCCTTTAGGGGTTAAAAATCGAAAATCCCTGAAACACGTGTTTAATTTTTTTAGCTTTTTGATCTAATCACAAATTTTGAAACAAATCGTATTTAAAAATACTGATTTTCCATACAAAATTTTAGCCCCTTTTTTACCCCTTTAGGGGTTAAAAATCGAAAATCCCTGAAACACGTATTTCTTTTTTTTAGGTTTTTGATCTAATCCCAAATTTTGAGACAGATCGCATTTCAAAATAAAGATTTTCCATACAAACTTCCAACCCATTTTTACCCCTTTAGGGGTTAAAATCGAAAATCCCTGAAACACGTATTTCTTTTTTAGGTTTTGATCTAATCCCAAATTTTGAGACAGATCGCATTTAAAAATAAAGATTTTCCATACAAACTTCCAACCCTTTTTACCCCTTTAGGGGTTAAAAATCGAAAATCCCCGAAACACGTGTTTACTTATTTTAGCTTTTTGATCTAATCACAAATTTTGAAACAGATCGCATTTAAAAATAATGATTTTCCATACAAACTTTTAACTCCTTTTTTACCCCTTTGGGGGTTAAAATTTGGGGTAAACAATATTTATAAACCTGCCCCTTAACTTACTCTATATAATAAAAAAAACCGTATCAAAATCCGTTGAGGGGTTTTAAAGATATATGGAAACATACAGACAAACGGGAAGGGACTTTACTTTATACTATGTAATGATAATGATGATGACATTTGAGCAAGATGTCAACAATAATATTGCCATTTCGGGCCCCCTTCTTTTGTGAACCAGCTTATACAGGGGTTATTTTTTAGTCAGTGCGCAAACTTTGCAGGGTGTTTCTACTAGTGATTCTGAACAACTTTTACTATGGGGCCACCTGCGAATTCGCAAAAAAAAATTTGGATGTTCCATAGAAAAATTCATACCTACTCGGGAAAAATGTATGGAACACCCAAAAATTTTTTTTAGATTTCTCAGGGTGCCCCATAGTAAAAGTTGTTCAGAATCACGAGTAGAAACATCCTGCAAAGTTTGCGCACTGACTAAAAAATAACCCTGTATTTGAATATCAGTATCGTATCGCCGCATGAATAAGCCATATTTGGTAACAACCAAAGCCATACAAGAAGACATGTCAATGAAGAAAAACAGACAATAACATAGTCTTGCCAGCTGTCAGTTGTGGCTTATTCGGGCGGCGATACTGTAGAGCCTAGTCTATGTGGCTCTAATTGGTGGAGAAAGGTGTAGATGTAAATGCAGCAGACAGGGACAGGGCTACACCTCTGTTGGTAGCCGCTTTTGAAGGGCACACGTGACGTGAGTACATTTTCTTGTTTTATGTAAATGAATCTGTGTTTTTTTATATATGAAATTGGATTACGCAATTTAGAAAGTTCCTTCATGCCAAAGTTTAAATTCTAAGTTTAAGTACCGTGAAATCTGTTATCTCTGCAAACCTGACTTGCCAAACTGGGATTGAATGAACCGCTGGGACCTTATAATCCTAATATGCTATATCATGTTTTCAGTGAAATCTGCGAGCTTTTACTAGAAAACGAAGCAGACATCGAAGCCATGGACGCCATGGGCCGCACCGCACTATGGGCCGCCGCCGCCGCCGGTCACGCCAGAACTGTCAGATTGCTACTATTTTGGGGGGCTTGTGTTGACAATATGGATGGAGAAGGGCGTACCGTTCTTTCCGCAGCTGCCGCTCAAGGTAAGAGATGACAAGCTGTCATTAGGATGTGTCAGGGCACGCTAGAACTGTCAGATTGCTACTGCTCAAGGTAAGAGATGACAAGCTGTCATTAGGATGTGTCAGGGCACGCTACAACTGTCAGATTGCTACTGCTCAAGGTAAGAGATGACAAGCTGTCATTAGGATGTGTCAGGGCTCGCTAGGACTGTCAGATTGCTACTGTTCTGGGGGGCTTGCGTCGACAATATGGACGGGGAAGGGCGTACCGTTCTTTCCGCAGCTGCCGCTCAAGGTATTTTTTTTTTTGTTTTTAATCTTTATTTATTGTATAAAGGTAGGTATTGTAGGTATCTTCTTATTCTATTTTCATTGTACAGGAAATAACAAAAAGGGGAAAAAAAGCTGAAAGGAGGTCGAGGTGCTCATGAAACTAAACAACTTTCCCCATGGAACATGGATCTACGTGAATATGAAAAAGAAATTGGAACTTCCATACTAACACGCCGATCAGCTGATAGATTTACCTACTATGGGAGGTCCAAATTATTTTCATCTTTCGACCCATGTTCCATGGAGAAAGTTGTTCAGTTTCATGCGTACTTTGTCCCCCTGTCGGCTTGTTATCTCCCTGTATTTTTCGTATGTTTTTGATTGCTCTACTTTCATTCATTTTGTTCTTGTTTATCTACATCGAGTCTTTATAAAGATATGATATTTATAAAGATATGGCAAATAAATAAAATAAATAATGTTTAATAATTTATGTTCAGGTAACGTGGAAGTAGTTCGTCAACTGCTGGACAGAGGCTTGGATGAACATCATAGAGATAATTCTGGCTGGACACCGTTACACTATGCCGCTTTTGAAGGTAATTCGACAGTCCCAAACACACACACACACACACACACACACACACACAAACGACAGAGGCTTGGATGAACATCACAGGGATAACTCTGGGTGGACGCCGCTACACTATGCCGCTTTTGAAGGTAATTTGACACACACACGCACACACACAGTCACACACACACACACACACACACACACACACACACACACACACACACACACACACACACACACAAACGACAGAGGCTTGGACGAACATCACAGGGATAACTCTGGGTGGACGCCGCTACACTACGCCGCTTTTGAAGGTAATTTGACATTCCCACACACACACACACACAAACGACAGAGGCTTGGACGAACATCACAGGGATAACTCTGGGTGGACGCCGCTACACTACGCCGCTTTTGAAGGTAATTTGACATTCCCACACACACACACACACAAACGACAGAGGCTTGGACGAACATCACAGGGATAACTCTGGGTGGACGCCGCTACACTATGCCGCTTTTGAAGGTAATTTGACATTCCCACACCTCACGCACACAGGGACGTGCTTTCTTGTTTATCATGCTATTTTATTGACCTCCACTCTTAGACTTACGCTATAAGACCGAATACGAAAACGGTATCTTCCTGATTATCAGATACACGTGCGATTTGAATAGACCTTTGTCGATACTTGTCTAGTTTATTGTTTCATATTATTAGATCATTTATTTCTTGTAATCTACTATTTTATTAACCCTCCGCATAACAGGTGAAAAATGTAAACTTCCCATACAAAATGGTGTTTGCTAGACCCTAAATTCGAACTAAAATCTTGTCGAAATTTGAATTCGCGAATAAGTTTTTACGATGTTTAGATAACATTAATCATTATTTTTATACAATGGGTTATTTATGAGTAATTACATGATAACTCAAAAAAGTCGATTCAATCGTTAAAAAGTTCATTGTTTGGGTTTTATACTACCCTACTTCGTATGCGGAGGGTTTAAGAATATGTACTTATTATTTCTCTACACAGGTCACATAGAAGTGTGCGAAGCGCTTTTAGAAGCGGGTGCAACGGTAGACGAGGCCGACAACGATGGCAAGGCACCACTCATGTTGTGTGCGCAAGAAGGCCATACCGCTCTAGCTGAGATTCTTTTGGACAAGTGGGGGGCTCATCCGGACCAGAAAGCACACGACGGAAAAACTGCCTTGAGGTATGTATTTACATCTTATTTTATCTTATCTTATAGGACAGTGTAACGACAATTTTGCAGGCGTGCTGTAATCATGAAAATGAACAACTTTTCCCATTAAACATATGGTGATATGAGAGCTGAGAGGAATTTTTTATGGGAGGTCGGATTTTTTCGTTTACCACTATATGTTTCATGGGGAAAGTTGTTCAGTTTCATGGTCTGAACTCGCCTACAAAGTTTTCTTTACACCGTCCCTTACACCCTGTATTATCCAAACCGACGTTTGAACGTATTTGTATGAGATATAAGTTATTATAGCAAAATAAAAAGTATTCCTATCAGAGTTATTTGTTTAAAACGCCTTTAAACCTTACACTTGTGTTTTACCATATTCTTAAAATTGCTATTTCCATCCAAACAGATTAGCAGCGCTAGAAGGCCACTTCGAGACAGTCCAAGCTTTATTCCAAAACTAACTTGCTCGATGGAACTGTCTTTCAAATCAAAATTATCCATATTGAAAATAGTTGATCAATGATATTCATGTAGGAAATACAAGATATTCAATTCGAAGATATTGGTCTATAAGTTATAATTTGTGCTTTATTTTATTGTTCCAAATTTGTAAAAATGAAATTTCTCTCGTCCTTAGATTGGCAGCGCTAGAAGGCCACTTCGAGACGGTGCAAGCTTTATTCCAAAACTAACTTGCTCGATGACTGTCTTTCAAATCAAAATTATCCATATTGAAAATAGTTGATGAAAGATATTCAATTCGAAGATATTGGTTTAAAAGCTATACTTGTGCGTTAATTATTATCATATTTATACTGGGTTATTTTTTAATCAGTGCGCAAACTTTGAAGGGTATTTCTACTCGTGATTCTGATCAACTTTTACTATGGGACTACCTGCGAAATCGCAAAAAAATAATTGAATTTTCCATAGAAAATTTCATACCTACTCGGCAAAAATGTATGGAACAACCAAAATTTTTTTTTTATTTCGCAGGTGGCCCCATAATAAAAGATGTTCAGAATCACGAGTAGAAACATCCTGCAAAGTTTGCGCACTGACTAAAAAATAACCCTGTATAACATTAATTTCTCTTGTCCAAACAGGTTAGCAGCGCTAGAAGGCCACTTCGAGACGGTGCAAGCTTTATTCCAACGCGGCGCCGACGTGGACGCCCTAGACGCGGATCGTCGTAGCACTTTATACGTGCTAGCGCTCGACAACCGACTTGCCATGGCGAGACGGTTGATTGTCGAGTGTGGGGCCAGTGTCACTAGTACGGATACTGAGGTAAGATAATAAAATTTTAATCATTTATATTGAATGGAGTGCCATGAATTGAATGAAACACAATTGAAATATATTTGAATTCGTCATTCTAAAACTGTCCAAGCAGAACTATCCCAAACGGACTGCAAATCAGACAGTTAAAACTTGAAATTGCAAAATGTCACTAGTCGCAAAATGTCAAAAGTTGCATAATGTCGCCAACGCCAAAAAAAACTAACGTAACAGAGAATTTCAGTCATAAATTTAATTTCGAGACAAACTTTATGTTAACGCGGTGCAGACGTATAACTTGCGCAGATGAAAAATGTATCCCGTATTGGCAACATTATTACCTCTATCGTACTAGCGCTCGACAACCGACTTGCCATGGCGAGACGTCTGATTATCGAGTGTGGCGCCAGTGTCACTAGTACGGATACCGAGGTAAGATATTACAGGGCCTGCACACTGAGGCGACTTTTGCTTTCATTTCTTACACGCAGAAAAGAACGAGAGATCCGTGAATCGCCGAGCAACAAAGTCGCCTGTGTAACAAGGATCTTAATATTTTATCTATAATGGAGTGCTATGGACCAAGGCTATGGACCTAGAAACTCAACAAAAGATATTTGATTTTAGGGCAACATTTGACTCTGAATATTGTATATATCAACAATTGCGTGTTGCTAGCGGAGATTTCCATGTTTAGAAACATTGTATATGCAACATTTGAAGTAGTGCGGACGGTATTTGTTTACATACGTGAAATCATGCAACCTGGTAGGCTACTTCGAGACGGTGCAAGCTTTATTCCAACGCGGCGCCGACGTGGACGCCCTAGACGCAGATAGACGTAGTACTTTGTACATGCTAGCGCTCGACAACCGACTCGCCATGGCGAGACGGCTGATTGTCGAGTGTGGCGCAAGTGTCACTAGTACGGATACTGAGGTAATTCCTTTACTTAATTATTTACCTTACCTTACCTTTACAGCTACAACAGTCAACCAACGTATTTTAAATATCAATACATAGTATAAATATAGTAGCTTTTTGCCTGTGTCTATCGTAGAATTTGCTAACTCCTTCTATGTTTTGCAAATTGTAACATTTTATGAGTTGTAATGTGACCATTTGCGACTTGTGATAATTTGCAACTTTTAAAATTTCACAACTTGTGGCATTTTGAAAGTACGACATATTGTGACATTCAACGACTTGTCTTGTCTGACACACTTGAATAGCAAAGAAGTGGTACCTGATTTAGTTCTAATAAGGTTGGAGTGAATGATGCTATGTATCAAAAACACAAAAGCGACGAGTTAATTTGTATAAAATATTTTTTTATTTGTTTTAGGGCCGAACGCCACTGCACGTGTCAGCTTGGCAGGGCCACAACGACATGGTCAACTTGCTCATCAAAGTCGGTAAGTTTTAGTTGCAATACCTTTTGAATTAGTATTAACTTACCTTTACAGCCACAACAGTCATACTCACCACGCTTGGCAGGCAAATTGACGAGCGCAGTGCAAGATGTTTTACTTACAAGAAACGCTGCTGCCCATTCCCTGAATAATTAACACCTTTACGATACCCACGGGTAGAATTGGGCTGATGCTATTCTAAGCCGGCATCACACGGAAATATTCGCTTGATATGAAGGAACATTTTGTTTTAATGTGATGCCGGTTTCGTTTAATATGTATTAAAGTTTGTGTCAAATGGACAATCTTACCATTAGGGTCATCATACTTTTGAGGCGATTTTGGCCTTTTTTTTGGTAATTTTTTGGTACTTAAATAACCAGCCTAGTACAAAAGACGAGTGCATTCATTGTTTTGCTTTTTATTCTGCAAAGTTTTCGCATTGGAAAAAATACCACGTATAAAGGCCGCTTACATTACAGTATAAAGGCGGTATCGTCGCGATATTTCCGGAAGTTCCGCATACCAAATCGGTATCGCCTACAGCTGCGAGGGTAATACCGCGTACCGCCGCGATACCGCTGTAATGTGAACGGTATTTTAAACAAGTCAACTTTATTTCCAGGTGGAGCAGACGTAGACGGGCGCGATCGTTGCAGACGGACGGCATTACATGCGGCCGCGTGGCGCGGTCGAGCTGCGGTGCTGAGAACGCTGCTGACTTGCGGCGCGGATCCGCACGCTGTGTGCACGCAAGGGGCTACTCCACTAGGTAAAGCAATAAGAAACTGACAAATGTATCTGACTAAAAAACAGCGCAACTTACTCAATTTGCCGACTTATACAAGCAACCAACTTATTTAACCAGCCAAACAACCAACCAACCCACTGAATATAATAAGCAACCAACTATACAACCAACCGACTGAACTAGCTGACCAACCGACCCAACTTACTAACTAACCAACCAGCCAACTCGACAAACTATGCAACCAACTGAATTTGAAGCCAAGGCGGAGCAGACGTAGACGGGCGCGATCGTTGCAGACGGACGGCATTACACGCTGCGGCGTGGCGCGGTCGCGCTGCGGTGCTGAGAACGCTGCTGACTTGCGGCGCGGATCCACATGCCGTGTGTACGCAAGGGGCCACGCCTCTAGGTAAGGCAATAAGAAACTGACAAGTGTATCTAAAAACAGCCCAACTTACTCAACCAACTGACATAACCAGCCAACCAACCTACCGACTGAACAATTAACCAACCAAGCAACCAACTATACAACCAACCGACTTAACCAACCAAGCAACTGACCCAACTTACTGACTAACTAACTGACGAACCCAAGTAACTAACTATGCATCCAACTGACTTTGAAGCCAAGTACGCGGAGCAGACGTAGACGGGCGCGATCGTTGCAGACGGACGGCATTACACGCTGCGGCGTGGCGCGGTCGAGCTGCGGTGCTGAGAACGCTGCTGACTTGCGGCGCGGATCCGCACGCTGTGTGCACGCAAGGGGCTACTCCACTAGGTAAGGCATTAAGAAACTGACAAGTGTATCTGACTAAAAATCAGCGCAACTTACTCAATGTGCCGACTTAACCAACCAAGCAACGAACCATACAACCAACCGATTGAACTATTAACCAACTTTACAACCAACCAACTGACTTTGAAGCCAAGGCGAAGCAGACGTAGACGGGTGCGATCGTTGCAGACGAACTGCTCTGCACGCGGCCGCGTGGCGCGGTCGAGCTGCGGTGCTGAGAACGCTGCTGACTTGCGGCGCGGATCCGCACGCCGTGTGCACGCAAGGCGCCACGCCACTAGGTAAGGCATAAAGAAACTGACAAGTGTATCTGACTAAAAAACAGTTAACCAGCTAAACAACCTTTTGATCCTACAGTCAAACTGTTTGTGTAGTTTTGTGGGACACTTTGTTAGTTTATAAGTGTAACACTGTTTTGTACAATAAAATAAAAATAAATAAATAAAAAAAACCAACCAACCGACTGAATATAATAAGCAACCAACTATACAACCAACCGACTGAACTAGCCAACCAACCGACCCAACTTACCGACTAACTAACCGACCAACTCAAGTAACTAACTATGCAACCAACTGACTTTGAAGCCAAGTACGCGGAGCAGACGTAGACGGGCGCGACCGTTGCAGACGGACTGCGTTACACGCTGCGGCGTGGCGCGGTCGAGCTGCGGTGCTGAGAACGCTGCTGACTTGCGGCGCCGATCCGCATGCTGTGTGCACGCAAGGGGCTACTCCACTAGGTAAGGCAATAAGAAACTGACAAGTGTATCTGACTTAAAATCAGCGCAGCTTACTCAACTTACCGACGACTTAACCAACCAGCCATTCAACCAACCGACTGACTGAACTATTACCCAACCAAGCAACCAACTATACAATTAACCGACTGAACTAGCTAACTAACCGACCCAACCAGCCAACTCGACAAACTATGCATCCAACTGAATTTGAAGCCAAGGCGGAGCAGCCGTAGACGGGCGCGACCGTTGCAGACGGACGGCGTTACACGTTGCGGCGTGGCGCGGTCGAGCTGCGGTGCTGAGAACGCTGCTGACTTGCGGCGCGGATCCGCACGCTGTGTGCACGCAGGGCGCCACACCTCTAGGTAAACATCATCATCATCATCTTCCTGCCCTTATCCCAATTACTTGGGGTCGGCGCAACACGTTTCGTTGAACACAAAATCGTGTTGCAAAAGGATTTGGCTGAATTTTACGACCGGCCGCCTACCAGACGTCAACCCTGCTTGGGAATGCTTTTGTGGTGGATTAACCGCCACCACACGGTTGGCCCTGACTGATTGGGTAGGGTTCATCCCTCGGTCGCCACTTACGACCCCCACGGGAAGAGAGGGGGTGGTGCTATTCTACTCTGTCGGCACCATACGGCAAACATAAGTGCCTCTAGGTAAACATAAGTGCTTATTTTTAGCAAACATATCTAGTAGCTGGTTTTTGTACTCTAAAAACCGCGCTTCTAGTTAGTCTTAGTCAACTTTGAAAATAAGAAATTAAAAAAATTGTCGGTTCGAGCCCCGGTCGATGCAATTTATAATATTTGTTGTATTTTCGCAGGTATCGCAGCACAAGAGGGGCACGAAGAGTGCGTTTTATGGTTGCTACAACATGGAGCGGATCCGTTGCAGGCCGATCATTGCGGTAAATATCCATTTTATTACTAAACGAAACGAACAACGACCCTTGATCATTTTGTCGACCTCCGGAAGATAGCTGTCGTAAACAGCCGAAATTTAGAGGGCAAAACTCTCTACAATAAACAAGTAATTCGCGTAAACCTACATGCCGAAAGTAGAGGGCTAAACTCTCTACTAAACATTCAACAAAGAAAGTCGTGTAAACCTACATACATAAAAATATATCCAGTTCTTATTTACATTATGTATTTTTAATTTATCAAACGATGGGAATCGCTAAAAGCGATTTCTTCCAGAAATTGTTTGGTAGAGGACAAAAAGGAATAAAAAACAGAGCAGTGCGAGAGCAATGGATAGATACTCCAGTGAGTAAACGGTAGTCTTGACCAGATTTTCTACAGATCTCGCTGGATGGTCGCTTGGAGACGAGCATTAAGAGAGATATAGAAAATTTGGCATAGATAGATTCATCATTCGGTGCATCGAGATCTCAGTGGCACAGCGCAGTCCGGGTTCGGTCCCCGGTCGATGCATGAAATTTTTCTTTTTCTTATTTCCATTTGTAAGAATAACATGGCACTGTGAGTGCATAATGTCCCAATAGATTTCCGTGTGATGTTTATAAACCTGTTTTTATTCCTCAGGTCGCACCCCAGCCAAAGTGGCGTGGCGAGCCGGTCATGCGAATATCTGTCGGCTGTTAGAACGCTGGGCCGCACCCCCAGCGCCATCTGCCCCACTTTTGCCAACATTACAAAGTACGGTGGATACTTCACATACTACCAGTGAGTAACGACCCGATAAACTTTAGTACCCCAGCTGACTTTATGATACATAGCCTCGCCAGTCCGTTAGATTACGGCCATTCGAATAAACCATACTTGACAACAGTCAAAATCATGTAAATGCTATGAGAGTATGAGATAAGGTTTATTTTACTTTGTTGATGTTTTCTAGTATGGGTGTCAAATATAGGCTGTTCGGACGGCCATATTTTAACGGGCTGGCCTCGCTAAGTAAGTCTATCATAAACTCTACACACGACCCGATGAACCCTGGCACCCCAGCCAAAGTAGCATGGCGAGCCGGTCATGCGAATATCTGTCGGTTATTAGAACGCTGGGCCGCACCCCCAGCCCCGTCCGCCCCGCTGCTACCGACTTTACAAAGTACAGTGGATACTTCACATACTACCAGTAAGTGGAATTATTCGACGTGTGTTGCCAGCTTAGAATAGCATCACCCTATATCATTCCCGTAGGTGTCGTAAGGAGCGACTACGGGATTTGAGAGTTGATGTTTCGCAATTTTGAGCGACAGGCTGACAACCTTTCTCTATGATGATATACACCACCACACACTCCCATAAACTACCATACACTTCACCATACAATACCATACACTATAATACACCACCATACACTACCATACAACATGTAGTGTATCGTGTCATCGATATGTAGTCTTCGGAAAGCCTCTCAAACTTTTGTCAAATATGTTGTGTGTGGCCGTTTTTTTTAAACTGTTTGCACTCTGCCTACCCCGCAAGGGATATAGGCGTGATATATGTATGAATGAATATATGCGTATAATGTTTAATACAGAAAATAAGATAATTGAAAAATTTATCAGCGATCGCTTCACGCTCGTCTCAACGATTTAAGCGACATTTAGTAGTAGTTCATACCTACAACTAATTTAACAAACCACGGTCCCCGGTTCAACTCCCGGCGGTCGCGAATGAATTTAAAATTTTCTTATTTTCTATTTTATAAGAATAATATAGCACTGTGAGTGCATAAAAAATCCCAATACATTGTGTTTAATCACCATCATTCATCATCATCATCATCAGCCCATATCCACCTACTTCAGGGCATAGGCCTCTTCTCTACTTTGCCACTCCTCACGGTCCTGTGCTACTCTTGACCATTTAATAATGTTCATTGTTTTATTTCCAGATTCCCCTGAACACAAGCGTCGCAGCGTGCACAGCTCTAACTCGACCAAATCGTCAAACTTGTCGCACGACCCGCCGGACCTGACGGCACACGAACAGGTTACTATATCCTTTTAGAGCAATCCCTAGAGTCAAACACAAGCGTCGCAGCGTGCACAGCTCCAACTCGACCAAATCGTCAAACTTGTCGCACGACCCGCCGGACCTGACGGCACACGAACAGGTTACTATATCCTTTTAGAGCAATCCCTAGAATCAAATTAAAAGCAATCCCTAGAGTCAAACACAAGCGTCGCAGCGTGCACAGCTCCAACTCGACCAAATCGTCAAACTTGTCGCACGACCCGCCGGACTTGACGGCACACGAACAGGTTACAATATTATCCTTTTTACACTCATTTACTATTTTTCGTTTTACAGAATCGAAGACAGGTTCGTTATGAACTGCTTTAAGAAATATGCAGCCTTAAAAAATTATTTCCTTCCTATAATTTGTATCGTTTTGTGACTCAATGTCAAACATTTCGCAAAAAACGACACTTTTTTATTTCCTGTGCCAACAGTAAGTCAATTTAAAAAATGTCACCTGGGCGGGACAAGACTTGAAGTTATGAGGACTTCGCCTTAAGATAAGACGTATTTTTTAAATTAATCTAATATATGGATTTTTCTCACAGGCTAGCCGAGCAAATTTGTCCCTGTCATTCGCACAGCAAGTGGCGCGCGTGGGAAGAGGACGGCGCGATAGAGAGCGAGACAGCGCTATACTAGAACATCAAGTTATGGAAAAGGCGGAAAAAGATTCCAAACTCAGGTCTGTGAAGATATTTATTTCATTTTATTTCGCTCCAGTCTTTTTTTTTAACTACACTTAATCTAGTTTATTTTAAATTGTGTTTGTGTCAAAACACTTGATCGATCAAACACATAATTTATTTTCAAAGATTTCTTTCTACCTATGCATTTACTTACTAAATTCAAATTATTTCACCCCAGGAGCTACGCAGCGAACGAACGAGACGCCGACTTGCGAGGCTACGCGCGTGAAAGAGACAGCAGACGTGAAGAGAGGCACGGGTACAGCGGGTGCGAGAGAGACAACATGAGTCCGTTGTATGCGTCGCCGCCGAGGAGCCCGCTCAGTGATATCTGTAGTCCGACCCAACCAAACGTCGCTTTCGGTAACTTATTTGTTCAATACAAACTTGCAGACGTATAACACAAACTTATAAATGTACATTTTACACACAAAGACCTTTAGACTTGTAGACCTACACCACTGAAAAACTTATACTTTAAACATAGATATACGCTTTAGACTCATTAACTCACACTTTAGAGTTTTAGACTCACAAACTTACTAAAGTGTAAGTAACAAGTAAGTTTGTAACTTACACTTTAGACTAATAGATTTACACTTAAGACTCACAAACATACACTTTAGACTCATGAACTACTTTAGACTCATAAACTTACATTTAAACAAACAAGCTTACACTTTTGACTAATAAATTTACACTTCAGACTCACAAATTTACAATATAAACTCAAAAACTTACACTATGAACTCACAAACTAACACTTTAAAACATGTACACATAAACGACTTACGAGGCTACGCGCGTGAAAGGGACAGCAGACGCGAAGAGAGGCACGGGTACAGCGGGTGCGAGAGAGACAACATGAGTCCGTTGTATGCGTCGCCGCCGAGGAGCCCGCTCAGTGATATCTGTAGTCCGACCCAACCAAACGTCGCTTTCGGTAACTTATTTTTGTTCACTTCAAACTTGATTTTAAGGTTCCGTGGTTATTTATTATTACTAAAACTGGTGCTCAAAATAACCCTACCGTGTGTAAAAAGCCGTTAAAATCACTTCAAACTTACAGTACAAAAAAACTGACAAACTTAGACCTTACACCACTGACAAACTTACACTTTAAACGTAAACATACGCTTTAGACTCATTAATTTACACTTTAGACTCACTAACTTACACTTTAGACTTGATAGCTTTAGACTCACAAATTCACACATTTGACTCATAAATTTACACTTTAGACAAACAAACTTACACTTTAGACTCATAAACTTACACATTAGACGTATATTTTTACACTTTAAACTAACTTACACTTTACACTTAAAAATTTACACGTAAGACTCACAAACTTACACTTTTGACTCACACATTTACACTTTTGACTTACAAATTTACACTTTTGACTCACAAATTTACACTTTAGACTCACAACCTTACACTTAAAAACATGTACACATAAACGATTTGCGAGGCTACGCGCGTGAAAGGGACAGCAGACGCGAAGAGAGGCACGGGTACAGCGGGTGCGAGAGAGACAACATGAGTCCGTTGTATGCGTCGCCGCCGAGGAGCCCGCTCAGTGATATCTGTAGTCCGACACAACCGAACGTCGCTTTCGGTAAGTATTTTGTTTACTTTAGACTTGCAGCACAACACAAATTTACACTGTAGACTCACATACTTACACTTTAGACTCATAAATTTACACTTTAGACTCATAAACTTACACATTAGACTAACATTTTTACACTTTAGACTAATTTACACTTTACACTTAAAAACTTACACTTTAGACTCATGAACTACTTTAGACAACTTACACTTAAACTTACAAACTTAAACTTTTGACTTACAAACTTACACTTTAGACTCACAAACTTACCTTTAGACTCACAAACTTACACTTTAGACTCATAAACTTACACTTTAGACCAACAAGCTTACACTTTAGACTCACAATTTACACTTTTGACTCACAAATTTACAATGTAGACTCAAAACCTTACACTTTAGACTTCGTAATTTACACATTTACTTGCACATTTACACTTTTGACACACAAAATTACACTTTAGACTCACAAAATTACACTTTAGTATGCAACCTTGCTTTAGACTCACAAACTTACACAAAAAACATGTACACATAAACGACTTACGAGGCTACGCGCGTGAAAGGGACAGCAGACGCGAAGAGAGGCACGGGTACAGCGGGTGCGAGAGAGACAACATGAGTCCGTTGTATGCGTCGCCGCCGAGGAGCCCGCTCAGTGATATCTGTAGTCCGACCCAACCAAACGTCGCTTTCGGTAACTTTTTTGTTCACTTCAAATTTGCAGTAAAACACAAATTGACAAACGTACATTTTACACACAACGTCTCGTATACCTACCTCACTGACAAACCTACACTTTAAACATAAACATACGCTTTAGACTAATTAACTTACATTTTAAACTCACTAACTTACTTATACTTGATAGCTTTAGAGTCTAAAGTTTAGACTCTCAAATTTACACTTTTGACTCACAAACTTACACATTAGACTCAGAAACTTACACTTTAAACATAAACATACGCTTTAGACTAATTAACTTACATTTTAAACTCACTAACTTACTTATACTTGATAGCTTTAGAGTCTAAAGTTTAGACTCTCAAATTTACACTTTAGACTCACAGACTTACAGTTTACACTCAGAAACTTACACTTTAAACATAAACATACGCTTTAGACTTACAAACTTACACTTTAAAACATGTACACATAAACGATTTGCGAGGCTACGCGCGTGAAAGGGACAGCAGACGCGAAGAGAGGCACGGGTACAGCGGGTGCGAGAGAGACAACATGAGTCCGTTGTATGCGTCGCCGCCGAGGAGCCCGCTCAGTGATATCTGTAGTCCGACCCAACCGAACGTCGCTTTCGGTAAGTTATTTATTTAATTCAAACTTGCAGTACAACACAAACTGATAAACATTCTAACACACAACGACTCGTAGACCTGCGACACTGATAAAATTACACTTTAGACTCACAAATCTACACTGTAGACTCAAAATTTACACTTTAGACTCATAAATTTACACTATAGACTCACAAACTTACACATTACACTTACATTTTTACACTTTAGACTAATTTACACTTTACACAAAATTACACTTTAGACTCACAAATCTACACTGTAGACTCAAAATTCACACATTAGACTCATAAATTTACAGTATAGACTCAAAAAATACACTTTAAACTCACAAAATTACACTTACGACTTACGAGGCTACGCGCGTGAAAGGGACAGCAGACGCGAAGAGAGGCACGGGTACAGCGGGTGCGAGAGAGACAACATGAGTCCGTTGTATGCGTCGCCGCCGAGGAGCCCGCTCAGTGATATCTGTAGTCCGACCCAACCAAACGTCGCTTTCGGTAACTATTTATGTTTACTTCAAACTTTTAGTACAATACAAAAGGTTTAGGTCCATCCTACTGCACTTTTTATATCATATCACTTCACTGCACTATTCTATTTTACTACTAGAAATAATACGACTTCTTGCACTGCTAGGAATGAACTCTGTACTTGAACTCTTTTCGAACTGACAAACATTAAATGATTTACGCGTTCTAAAATGACTCTAACGACATCTATCGTCGTCTACGTGTACACAAACTGACAAACGTACATTTTACACACAACGACTCGTAGACCTACACCACTGACAAACTTTTACACTTTAAACATGAGCATACTCATTACAATAAACAACAACAAAAGAAAATATTATAAGCTTTACATTCATTAACTTACACTTTAGACTCACAAACTTACACTTTTGACTCACTAACTTACACTTAAAAACATGTACACATAAACGATTTGCGAGGCTACGCGCGTGAAAGGGACAGCAGACGCGAAGAGAGGCACGGGTACAGCGGGTGCGAGAGAGACAACATGAGTCCGTTGTATGCGTCGCCGCCGAGGAGCCCGCTCAGTGATATCTGTAGTCCGACCCAACCAAACGTCGCTTTCGGTAACTATTTTGTTTACTTCAAACTTGCAGTACAACACAAATTTACACTGTAGACTCACAAACTTACGCTTTAGACTCACAAAATTACACTTTTGACTCATAAACTTACACTTTTGTCTCACAAACTTACACTTTAGACCTACAAACTTAAACTATATACCTTGCTTTAGACTCACAAATTACACTTTAGACTCACAAATTTACACTTACGCACAAATTTACACTTTACACGCACAAACTTACACTTTAGACTTCCAAATTTACACATTTACTCGCACATTTACACTGATGACTCACACATTTACACTTTTGTCTCACAACTTACACTTTAGTATGCAACCTTGCTTTAGACTCACAAACTTACACAAAAAACATGTATAAATAAACGACTAGCGAGGTTACGCGCGTGAAAGGGACAGCAGACGCGAAGAGAGGCACGGGTACAGCGGGTGCGAGAGAGACAACATGAGTCCGTTGTATGCGTCGCCGCCGAGGAGCCCGCTCAGTGATATCTGTAGTCCGACCCAACCGAACGTCGCTTTCGGTAACTTATTTTTGTTCACTTCAAACTTGAGTTTAAGGTTCCGTGGTTATTTATTATTACTAAAACTGGTGCTCAAAATAAACCTACCGTGTGTAAAAAGCCGTTAAAATCACTTCAAGCTTGCAGTACAAAAATACTGACAAACCTAGACCTACACCACTGACAAACTTACATTTCAAACATAAACATTCGCTTTAGACTCATTAACTTGCACTTTAGACTTACAAACTTTCATTTTACATATACAAACTTACACTTAGACTCACAAACTTTCACTTTACACTTTAGACTCACGAACTTAGACTTTAGACTCACAAGCTTACACAAAATTCACAAACTTACACTTTATACTGACAAACTTACACTTTTGACTCATAAACTTATACTTTACACTTCAGAAACTAACACTTTACACTCACAAATTTAACTTTATATTCACAAATTAACACTTAAGATACATTCTCATTAACTTATTTAGATTTTACTTTTATTAGTGTACTTTTTCTTTTGTGTGCAAATAAACTATCCTTATTTTGGCGTAGGTATTTCTCGTAACTGGTCACTAGCCCTGGGTTAATAACCATGTTCAAGTACTTTATTATACGTGTGAAGAGGTATATAGCATTGTAATATTTTATAATATTATATAGATACTTTTGTAATTGTTATGTAAACCTCAATAACCTGTGTTTAAATTAAGAACTAGATAATACCCATTGTAAATCCTTGTACTGTGCGTAGTCTGATTAAGAGCGAGGCCTCCCATCACAAGTGTCTCTCGACAACTTTCTGGGAAGCCACGTCAAAAAGTATGTATTGATTTACTTAATAAAAATCATATTTTTATTTTCCTTGTTCCAGGCTCGCAACCGCCCAGCTTAGTATCCATCCCTGTTGCAAACGCAAACGCCAACGCCGCGGGCAATGCGGACACGCACTTCCACAGAGACACACACATGCGCATCATACTGGGACGAGAGAAACCCAGCAGCGACAGGCATGACAGGTGAGGCCTAAAATAATGACAGGTGAGGCCTAAAATAATTGACATACACTTCCACAGAGACACACACATGCGGATCATACTGGGACGGGAGAAACCCAGCAGCGACAGGCATGACAGGTGAGGCCTAAAATAATGACAGGTGAGGCCTAAAATAATTGACATACACTTCCACAGAGACACACACATGCGGATCATACTGGGACGGGAGAAACCCAGCAGCGACAGGCATGACAGGTGAGGCCTAAAATAATGACAGGTGAGGCCTAAAATAATTGACACGCACTTCCACAGAGACACACACATGCGCATCATACTGGGACGGGAGAAACCCAGCAGCGACAGGCATGACAGGTGAGGCCTAAAATAATGACAGGTGAGGCCTAAAATAATTGACACGCACTTCCAGAGACACACACATGCGCATCATACTGGGACGGGAGAAACCCAGCAGCGACAGGCATGACAGGTGAGGCCTAAAATAATGACAGGTGAGGCCTAAAATAATTGACATACACTTCCACAGAGACACACACATGCGCATCATACTGGGACGGGAGAAACCCAGCAGCGACAGGCATGACAGGTGAGGCCTAAAATAATGACAGGTGAGGCCTAAAATAATTGACACGCACTTCCAGAGACACACACATGCGCATCATACTGGGACGGGAGAAACCCAGCAGCGACAGGCATGACAGGTGAGGCCTAAAATAATGACAGGTGAGGCCTAAAATAATTGACACGCACTTCCACAGAGACACACACATGCGCATCATACTGGGACGGGAGAAACCCAGCAGCGACAGGCATGACAGGTGAGGCCTAAAATAATGACAGGTGAGGCCTAAAATAATTGACACGCACTTCCACAGAGACACGCACATGCGGATCATACTGGGACGGGAGAAACCCAGCAGCGACAGGCATGACAGGTGAGGCCTAAAATAATGACAGGTGAGGCCTAAAATAATTGACATACACTTCCACAGAGACACGCACATGCGCATCATACTGGGACGGGAGAAACCCAGCAGCGACAGGCATGACAGGTGAGGCCTAAAATAATGACAGGTGAGGCCTAAAATAATGACAGGTGAGGCCTAAAATAATTGACATACACTTCCACAGAGACACACACATGCGCATCATACTGGGACGGGAGAAACCCAGCAGCGACAGGCATGACAGGTGAGGCCTAAAATAATGACAGGTGAGGCCTAAAATAATTGACACGCACTTCCACAGAGACACACACATGCGCATCATACTGGGACTTGAGAAACCCAGCAGCGACAGGCATGACAGGTGAGGCCTAAAATAATGAGAGGTGAGGTCTACAATACTTTTCACGCACTTCCACAGAGACACACACATGCGCATCATACTGGGACAGGAGAAACCCAGCAGCGACAGGCATGACAGGTGAGGCCTAAAATAATGACAGGTGAGGCCTAAAATAATGACAGGTGAGGCCTAAAATAATTGACATACACTTCCACAGAGACACACACATGCGCATCATACTGGGACGGAGAAACCCAGCAGCGACAGGCATGACAGGTGAGGCCTAAAATAATGACAGGTGAGGCCTAAAATAATTGACACGCACTTCCACAGAGACACACACATGCGCATCATACTGGGACAGGAGAAACCCAGCAGCGACAGGCATGACAGGTGAGGCCTAAAATAATGACAGGTGAGGCCTAAAATAATTGACATACACTTCCACAGAGACACACACATGCGCATCATACTGGGACGGAGAAACCCAGCAGCGACAGGCATGACAGGTGAGGCCTAAAATAATGACAGGTGAGGCCTAAAATAATTGACACGCACTTCCACAGAGACACGCACATGCGCATCATACTGGGACGGGAGAAACCCAGCAGCGACAGGCATGACAGGTGAGGCCTAAAATAATGACAGGTGAGGCCTAAAATAATTGACACGCACTTCCACAGAGACACACACATGCGCATCATACTGGGACGGGAGAAACCCAGCAGCGACAGGCATGACAGGTGAGGCCTAAAATAATGACAGGTGAGGCCTAAAATAATTGACACGCACTTCCACAGAGACACACACATGCGCATCATACTGGGACGGGAGAAACCCAGCAGCGACAGGCATGACAGGTGAGGCCTAAAATAATGACAGGTGAGGCCTAAAATAATGACAGGTGAGGCCTAAAATAATTGACACGCACTTCCACAGAGACACACACATGCGCATCATACTGGGACGGGAGAAACCCAGCAGCGACAGGCATGACAGGTGAGGCCTAAAATAATGACAGGTGAGGCCTAAAATAATGACAGGTGAGGCCTAAAATAATTGACATACACTTCCACAGAGACACACACATGCGCATCAAACTGGGACGGAGAAACCCAGCAGCGACAGGCATGACAGGTGAGGCCTAAAATAATGACAGGTGAGGCCTAAAATAATTGACACGCACTTCCACAGAGACACACACATGCGCATCATACTGGGACTGGAGAAACCCAGCAGCGACAGGCATGACAGGTGAGGCCTAAAATAATGACAGGTGAGGCCTAAAATAATTGACATACACTTCCACAGAGACACACACATGCGCATCATACTGGGACGGAGAAACCCAGCAGCGACAGGCATGACAGGTGAGGCCTAAAATAATGACAGGTGAGGCCTAAAATAATTGACACGCACTTCCACAGAGACACGCACATGCGCATCATACTGGGACAGGAGAAACCCAGCAGCGACAGGCATGACAGGTGAGGCCTAAAATAATGACAGGTGAGGCCTAAAATAATTGACACGCACTTCCACAGAGACACACACATGCGCATCATACTGGGACAGGAGAAACCCAGCAGCGACAGGCATGACAGGTGAGGCCTAAAATAATGACAGGTGAGGCCTAAAATAATTGACACGCACTTCCACAGAGACACACACATGCGCGTCATACTGGGACAGCAGAAACCCAGCAGCGACAGGCATGACAGGTGAGGCCTAAAATAATGACAGGTGAGGCCTAAAATAATGACAGGTGAGGCCTAAAATAATTGACACGCACTTCCACAGAGACACACACATGCGCATCATACTGGGACGGGAGAAACCCAGCAGCGACAGGCATGACAGGTGAGGCCTAAAATAATGACAGGTGAGGCCTAAAATAATTGACACGCACTTCCACAGAGACCCACACATGAGCATCATACTGGGACGGAGAAACCCAGCAGCGACAGGCATGACAGGTGAGGCCTAAAATAATGACAGGTGAGGCCTAAAATAATTGACACGCACTTCCACAGAGACACACACATGCGCATCATACTGGGACGGGAGAAACCCAGCAGCGACAGACATGACAGGTGAGGCCTAAAATAATGACAGGTGAGGCCTAAAATAATTGACACGCACTTCCACAGAGACACACACATGTGCATCATACTGGGACGGGAGAAACCCAGCAGCGACAGGCATGACAGGTGAGGCCTAAAATAATCCGCTACTCGACTGACAGGTCAAATGAGCTACTTTTTAAGACTACCGAAAACGATGTTATAGCCTAGCTTAGATAAATGATTGCCTCGCTGCGCTCGGTAGATTGAGTCGGCGTTCTTGTAAAATGAAGCAATCAATCAACCAAATCGGCTTAACTTCATACATCTGACAGTTACTTAACTATTTTAAAAATGCACCTAAAGCTGTCAAAATTCATAGTTTGAAGTACATATGGCAAATAAACGGATTATAACATTTTTGGCCTCATTTTTTGTGACGGTGCCTTTGGATAGTGCTCGGTCTACCGAGAGCAGCGAGACAATCATTTATCTAAGTAGCCTAGTGTCGATCCCTGTTGCAAACGCGAACGTTAACGCCGCGGGCAATGCGGACACGCACTTCCACAGAGACACACACATGCGCATCATACTGGGACGGGAGAAACCCAGCAGCGACAGGCATGACAGGTGAGGCCTAAAATATACTTATTGAAAAGAAAATTACACGTAATACACAAGTGAAAACAAAATTGAAATATTAAAAATACCCACGACAGTTTACTGCAGCGCCCCCTGGTGAGTTAGCTAAGAACAACCTCCAGTCTAATCTTCATCTATCACTGAAAACCGCATCAAAATCAGACTAGTGGTTTTTGAGATAATTGGCAGCATTGGTTTGCACAAACCAATGTTTACTGCAGCGCCCCCTGGCGAGTTTTTCGCGTAATACCTATCTAAGAACATGTACCACTGAAATACAAATCCATCACTGAAAACCGCATCAAAATCGGACTAGTGGTTTGGGAGATATTTGGTTACATAGGTTTCCACACACAAACACACATTCTCTCACCCCAAACGCATGTACTGTACCGTCTCCGTTCCGTCGTGGGTAAATAAAATATAGCCTAGTGTCGATCCCTGTTGCAAACGCGAACGCCAACGCCGCGGGCAATGCGGACACGCACTTCCACAGAGACACACACATGCGCATCATACTGGGACGGGAGAAACCCAGCAGCGACAGGCATGACAGGTGAGGCCTAAAATAGTTATCAAGAAGAATATGTAGGGTGAAATTTTGCTAGTGACCGATAGCAAAAACTTTAGCTATCCTAATTAGTTAGAACTGTCGGCAGGTATATATAAGCAAGCTATAGAGTGCGCCTAAATAGTTAGAACTATCGGCAGTAGTCTGGGCGCTACCTCTCTGTCTGAAGTAGCAAAACGCCAGGGACAATATACATTTGACGTCTGTATCTAGGAAGCAACTGTTTACGCTTTGACAGTACGCCGCGGGGCCTAATTCGCACTCTATAGCTTGCTTGTATATACTTTAAGAAATGCATAAGCCTAGTGTCGATCCCTGTTGCAAACGCCAACGCCAACGCCGCGGGCAATGCGGACACGCACTTCCACAGAGACACGCACATGCGCATCATACTGGGACGGGAGAAACCCAGCAGCGACAGACATGACAGGTGAGGCCTAAAATAATGACAGGTGAGGCCTAAAATAATTGACACGCACTTCCACAGAGACACACACATGCGCATCATACTGGGACGGGATACTGGGACAGGAGAAACCCAGCAGCGACAGACATGACAGGTGAGGCCTAAAATAATGACAGGTGAGGCCTAAAATAATTGACACGCACTTCCACAGAGACACACACATGCGCATCATACTGGGACGGGAGAAACCCAGCAGCGACAGACATGACAGGTGAGGCCTAAAATAATGACAGGTGAGGCCTAAAATAATTGACACGCACTTCCACAGAGACACACACATGCGCATCATACTGGGACGGGAGAAACCCAGCAGCGACAGGCATGACAGGTGAGGCCTAAAATAATGACAGGTGAGGCCTAAAATAATTGACACGCACTTCCACAGAGACACACACATGCGCATCATACTGGGACGGAGAAACCCAGCAGCGACAGACATGACAGGTGAGGCCTAAAATAATGACAGGTGAGGCCTAAAATAATTGACACGCACTTCCACAGAGACACACACATGCGCATCATACTGGGACGGGAGAAACCCAGCAGCGACAGGCATGACAGGTGAGGCCTAAAATAATGACAGGTGAGGCCTAAAATAATGACAGGTGAGGCCTAAAATAATGACAGGTGAGGCCTAAAATAATTGACACGCACTTCCACAGAGACACACACATGCGCATCATACTGGGACGGGAGAAACCCAGCAGCGACAGACATGACAGGTGAGGCCTAAAATAATGACAGGTGAGGCCTAAAATAATGACAGGTGAGGCCTAAAATAATTGACACGCACTTCCACAGAGACACACACATGCGCATCATACTGGGACAGGAGAAACCCAGCAGCGACAGGCATGACAGGTGAGGCCTAAAATAATGACAGGTGAGGCCTAAAATAATTGACACGCACTTCCACAGAGACACACACATGCGCATCATACTGGGACGGGAGAAACCCAGCAGCGACAGGCATGACAGGTGAGGCCTAAAATAATGACAGGTGAGGCCTAAAATAATTGACACGCACTTCCACAGAGACACACATGCGCATCATACTGGGACGGGAGAAACCCAGCAGCGACAGGCATGACAGGTGAGGCCTAAAATAATGACAGGTGAGGCCTAAAATAATTGACACGCACTTCCACAGAGACACACACATGCGCATCATACTGGGACAGGGAGAAACCCAGCAGCGACAGGCATGACAGGTGAGGCCTAAAATAATGACAGGTGAGGCCTAAAATAATTGACACGCACTTCCACAGAGACACACACATGCGGATCATACTGGGACGGAGAAACCCAGCAGCGACAGGCATGACAGGTGAGGCCTAAAATAATGACAGGTGAGGCCTAAAATAATTGACACGCACTTCCACAGAGACACACACATGCGCATCATACTGGGACGGGAGAAACCCAGCAGCGACAGGCATGACAGGTGAGGCCTAAAATAATGACAGGTGAGGCCTAAAATAATTGACACGCACTTCCACAGAGACACACACATGCGCATCATACTGGGACGGGAGAAACCCAGCAGCGACAGGCATGACAGGTGAGGCCTAAAATAATGACAGGTGAGGCCTAAAATAATTGACACGCACTTCCACAGAGACACACACATGCGGATCATACTGGGACGGGAGAAACCCAGCAGCGACAGGCATGACAGGTGAGGCCTAAAATAATGACAGGTGAGGCCTAAAATAATTGACACGCACTTCCACAGAGACACACACATGCGGATCATACTGGGACGGGAGAAACCCAGCAGCGACAGGCATGACAGGTGAGGCCTAAAATAATGACAGGTGAGGCCTAAAATAATTGACACGCACTTCCACAGAGACACACACATGCGCATCATACTGGGACTGGAGAAACCCAGCAGCGACAGGCATGACAGGTGAGGCCTAAAATAATGACAGGTGAGGCCTAAAATAATTGACACGCACTTCCACAGAGACACACATGCGCATCATACTGGGACGGGAGAAACCCAGCAGCGACAGGCATGACAGGTGAGGCCTAAAATAATGACAGGTGAGGCCTAAAATAATGACAGGTGAGGCCTAAAATAATTGACACGCACTTCCACAGAGACACACACATGCGCATCATACTGGGACGGGAGAAACCCAGCAGCGACAGGCATGACAGGTGAGGCCTAAAATAATGACAGGTGAGGCCTAAAATAATTGACACGCACTTCCACAGAGACACACACATGCGCATCATACTGGGACTGGAGAAACCCAGCAGCGACAGGCATGACAGGTGAGGCCTAAAATAATGACAGGTGAGGCCTAAAATAATTGACACGCACTTCCACAGAGACACACACATGCGCATCATACTGGGACAGGAGAAACCCAGCAGCGACAGGCATGACAGGTGAGGCCTAAAATAATGACAGGTGAGGCCTAAAATAATTGACACGCACTACCACAGAGACACACACTTGCGGTTCATACTGGGACTGGAGAAACCCAGCAGCGACAGGCATGACAGGTGAGGCCTAAAATAATGACAGGTGAGGCCTAAAATAATTGACACGCACTTCCACAGAGACACACACATGCGGATCATACTGGGACAGGAGAAACCCAGCAGCGACAGGCATGACAGGTGAGGCCTAAAATAATGACAGGTGAGGCCTAAAATAATTGACACGCACTTCCACAGAGACACACACATGCGGATCATACTGGGACGGGATAAACCCAGCAGCGACAGGCATGACAGGTGAGGCCTAAAATAATGACAGGTGAGGCCTAAAATAATGACAGGTGAGGCCTAAAATAATTGACACGCACTTCCACAGAGACACACATGCGCATCATACTGGGACAGGAGAAACCCAGCAGCGACAGGCATGACAGGTGAGGCCTAAAATAATGACAGGTGAGGCCTAAAATAATTGACACGCACTTCCACAGAGACACACACATGCGCATCATACTGGGACGGGAGAAACCCAGCAGCGACAGGCATGACAGGTGAGGCCTAAAATAATGACAGGTGAGGCCTAAAATAATTGACACGCACTTCCACAGAGACACACACATGCGCATCATACTGGGACGGGAGAAACCCAGCAGCGACAGGCATGACAGGTGAGGCCTAAAATAATGACAGGTGAGGCCTAAAATAATTGACACGCACTTCCACAGAGACACACACATGCGCATCATACTGGGACGGGAGAAACCCAGCAGCGACAGGCATGACAGGTGAGGCCTAAAATAATGACAGGTGAGGCCTAAAATAATGACAGGTGAGGCCTAAAATAATTGACACGCACTTCCACAGAGACACGCACATGCGCATCATACTGGGACGGGAGAAACCCAGCAGCGACAGGCATGACAGGTGAGGCCTAAAATAATGACAGGTGAGGCCTAAAATAATTGACACGCACTTCCACAGAGACACGACATGCGCATCATAATGCGACGAGAGAAACCCAGCAGCGACAGGCATGACAGGTGAGGCCTAAAATAATGACAGGTGAGGCCTAAAATAATGACAGGTGAGGCCTAAAATAATTGACACGCACTTCCACAGAGACACACACATGTGCATCATACTGGGACGGGAGAAACCCAGCAGCGACAGGCATGACAGGTGAGGCCTAAAATAATGACAGGTGAGGCCTAAAATAATTGACATACACTTCCACAGAGACACACACATGCGCATCATACTGGGACAGGAGAAACCCAGCAGCGACAGGCATGACAGGTGAGGCCTAAAATAATGACAGGTGAGGCCTAAAATAATTGACACGCACTTCCACAGAGACGCACATGCGCATCATACTGGGACGGGAGAAACCCAGCAGCGACAGGCATGACAGGTGAGGCCTAAAATAATGACAGGTGAGGCCTAAAATAATTGACACGCACTTCCACAGAGACACACACATGTGCATCATACTGGGACGGGAGAAACCCAGCAGCGACAGGCATGACAGGTGAGGCCTAAAATAATGACAGGTGAGGCCTAAAATAATTGACACGCACTTCCACAGAGACACGCACATGCGCATCATACTGGGACGGGAGAAACCCAGCAGCGACAGGCATGACAGGTGAGGCCTAAAATAATGACAGGTGAGGCCTAAAATAATTGACATACACTTCCACAGAGACACACACATGCGGATCATACTGGGACGGGAGAAACCCAGCAGCGACAGGCATGACAGGTGAGGCCTAAAATAATGACAGGTGAGGCCTAAAATAATTGACACGCACTTCCACAGAGACACACACATGCGCATCATACTGGGACGGGAGAAACCCAGCAGCGACAGGCATGACAGGTGAGGCCTAAAATAATGACAGGTGAGGCCTAAAATAATGACAGGTGAGGCCTAAAATAATTGACACGCACTTCCACAGAGACACGCACATGCGCATCATACTGGGACGGGAGAAACCCAGCAGCGACAGGCATGACAGGTGAGGCCTAAAATAATGACAGGTGAGGCCTAAAATAATTGACACACACTTCCACAGAGACACACAACTGCGCAGCAAACTTCGACGCGACACACCCAGCAGCGACAGGCATGACAGGTGAGGCCTAAAATAATGACAGGTGAGGCCTAAAATAATTGACACGCACTTCCACAGAGACACTCACATGCGCATCATACTGGGACAGGAGAAACCCAGCAGCGACAGGCATGACAGGTGAGGCCTAAAATAATGACAGGTGAGGCCTAAAATAATTGACACGCACTTCCACAGAGACACACACATGCGCATCATACTGGGACGGGAGAAACCCAGCAGCGACAGGCATGACAGGTGAGGCCTAAAATAATGACAGGTGAGGCCTAAAATAATTGACATACACTTCCACAGAGACACACACATGCGCATCATACTGGGACGGGAGAAACCCAGCAGCGACAGACATGACAGGTGAGGCCTAAAATAATGACAGGTGAGGCCTAAAATAATGACAGGTGAGGCCTAAAATAATTGACACGCACTTCCACAGAGACACACACATGCGCATCATACTGGGACGGGAGAAACCCAGCAGCGACAGGCATGACAGGTGAGGCCTAAAATAATGACAGGTGAGGCCTAAAATAATTGACACGCACTTCCACAGAGACACACACATGCGCATCATACTGGGACGGGAGAAACCCAGCAGCGACAGGCATGACAGGTGAGGCCTAAAATAATGACAGGTGAGGCCTAAAATAATTGACACGCACTTCCACAGAGACACACACATGCGCATCATACTGGGACGGAGAAACCCAGCAGCGACAGGCATGACAGGTGAGGCCTAAAATAATGACAGGTGAGGCCTAAAATAATTGACACGCACTTCCACAGAGACACACACATGCGCATCATACTGGGACGGGAGAAACCCAGCAGCGACAGGCATGACAGGTGAGGCCTAAAGTATAAAGATTGCGAAGAAATTCATCATTCATCATTGGCCTCATACGTCTGTGACAGACGATTTATTCAGTGTCTGAGGCAAGATTTCTCATGGCTGTACAAGTACAAGCCGATACGGGAGCGGCATGACTTTCCGCACGCTCTACAAATGAAGGTGGAATTAGAGACTGGCACAAGGAAGACACTGGAAGAAATTTTTAAGAAATTTGTAAAATAATGACAGGTGAGGTCTAAAGTAATTGATAGGTGAAGCCTAAAATAATTTGGTGGTTAGTAAAATTTGTCATTTGAAAATTTGTCAAATAAATAAATACACATATAAAGGAATATATACTTACGTGGTGTAAAACTTTACAGGCATGATCAGGCTATGAAATTGAACAAATTTTACTATGGAACTTATTTCGGGAACCGAAAAAGAAACTTATTCCTATAGAATGTGAGCCAGCTGATCGAGACTTTTGTATTGGAGGTCGAAAGTATTTTTTTTACCAACTTAGCTTCCATAGAAAAAGTTCTTCAGTTTTGTTGTGCCGTGATTTGTCTTTAGTTTTCGAGTGCCACTTATCTATTGCCATTTTAAATTCAGTGCAAATATTTTCAAGATGTGTCCTACTTGTAAAACGGCACAAATTTTCTGAGTAACAGTTTTAAAATACTCAAAATAAATTGCACCCGCATACAAAATAACATATTCAAAAAAATTCGCCAACACAGATAAAATATTTGCACTAAATTAAGTATATAAATTATTTTCAGAACAGTTTTAAATTATTCAAATATCTGTGCTTTCAATGTAAACATTGCTGATTTAAGAAGTCATGTAAATCCCAGATTTTGATGATTTAAAATTTTTCTAATTGGGCAAGAATATCTAAAATAAACCGGAATATATAACTGTAGCAACGTGGTATGGAGGTCTCGGTACAGTCGGCTAGTGGGCAGTATCGGCCGAGCGAGAGGCAAGATATTTAAGAAAACGTGAGTGAACGGGACGGCATGCTGTGCGGTGGCTGCGCTGCGGTATGGCTGGTTTTAGGCTCATTACAAACGGTGTTATATAGATCATTTCATCTCATGTTGCATTGCATGGTTTCAATTTCAATTGTAAATAGGGTTTCGGGGGCAGTATTTTTACTGATCTTATGAAAATTTTGTTTTTATAGTATTGGGAAATAGGAAAATATGGAACAATGTTGATATTTATACCTAGGGTAGGTAAAGGACATAAAGTTGGCTTCCTAGAAAATATAAATACACGGGTATCACAAAAAATGCGGAAAGTTCATTAACTTCATCTGAACCGCTTGAAGTAAAGTAGGAACCACCATGTGCGCGGATCGTCTGCGCTAGCAAAATGTGCATTTTTGTGTGAAAAATATGAATGAATATGGCAGTTTAACATTGCAAAAATACATAATTGCAATTCGTTGTATGATATGTATTACTTTAGAAATATGTTTTTATCTGCAGTATCGTGTTTTTGCGGGGTCCTTTTAATGTAATAAAAAGTTTACAAAACAATTATATTAAGATTTACAGTACCTAGGTATCTGTTTTAGGACTCATAATCATTCACTCTCATGTATTATTGCACCAATGTTTGCACTTTATGAATAAACCAAATACTAAATGACTAAACTTCTAACTGCTGCGAGCAGATACTAAAAATACTAAGTTTAATAATATGCACTTTGATGCACAAATATGAATATCGTTGACTAGAAAACTCTGTGCACTTACGACTAAGGCACAAGACGTGACGCGTGGGATGACATCTGTCAGACAAGTGATCGTTGGCCGTCATCGATGCGAAGCGCGTCTCATGTGTGTAGCTTTGTCTCTACTGTTTCATACATTTTATATGGCAACGGTTTCAAGCGTCGCGATGTCGCAGTCTCACGTCTCAGACGATCACATGTGTGACAGATGTCATTTTGATTCTCGCGTCGCGCGTCTCATCTGTGGAGCTTGCGCCTAATCTGGCAAAAGTTCATTAACACTTCACAAAAACTGACGCAAAACAGTTTTACCCTAATCTTCGATTATACTTATAGTCCGAGCGACGACTGGTCTCATCCATATCTCACAAAAGAATAGAATAATTTAGCTATGTACGGGTAGAGGAGCTCGAGTCTGCGGTCGTGGTCTGCTGCGGCGCAGCTTGGCACGTTTGGCGGAGTAGCTAAAAGTTTGCCCTCTGAAAAAAGTTAAAAATATCTCATCGAAGAATAGAATGAGACATGGCTGTAGCGATAGGAGCAGTTTAGTAAAGCTTATAAATCTTGGTCTGCCGGCTGCTATCTTGGCACGTTTGGCGGAGTAGCTAAAAATATGCCCTCTTAAAAAAGTAAAAAATATCTCATCGAAGAATAGAATGAAAATATATCGTACCGATAGCTTGCTTGAGTCTGCCTACATATATACTGGTCTGCCTGGCCACAGCCTGGCAGTTTTCCCGGTCCGACCACTTTTACTTTTTTTAGCAAAAATTTTATCTCTTCGAATAAAAGAATAAAAATATGTCGTACCGATAGCTTGCTTAAGTCTGCCTAGAAAAATACTGGTCTGCTTGACCACAGCCTGGCAGTTTTCCAGATACGACCACTTTTACTTTTTTTTTTGAGAAATTTTTATTTCTTCGAATAACAGAATGAAACTAAGTTGTAATAATAGTTTATTTAAAGCTGAACACATATCCCTTGGTCTGCCTGAGCTCAGTCCGGTAGTTTCTCCGATGCGATCACTTTTCACTCTCAGTAAATTTCAATTTTAAAGGACCCTGACTTTGTTTATTAGGGAGTGGGCCCCGTCAATAAAATGAAAATTAGTCGGTGTATAGAAGTGAGATTTACAGAGCTGTAATCTCTCAATGTCTAGATGTATGATGTATATATGTAGACAGACTCAAGCAAGCTATCGGTACGATATATTTTCATTCTATTCTTCGATGAGATATTTTTTACTTTTTTAAGAGGGCATACTTTTAGCTACTCCGCCAAACGTGCCAAGATAGCAGCCGGCAGACCAAGATTTATAAGCTTAACTAAACTGCTCCTATCGCTACAGCCATGTCTCATTCTATTCTTCGATGAGATATTTTTAACTTTTTTCAGAGGGCAAACTTTTAGCTACTCCGCCGAAGTACTCGAGCTCCTCTACCCGTACATAGCTAAATTATTCTATTCTTTTGTGAGATATGGATGAGACCAGTCGTCGCTCGGACTATTACTGTCATTTCTGAATTTCTTATTCTCTTATGGAAATGAAAGATGACAAAAATGAAATACGGAAAAGAGGTTTTCTAGTCATTGGTAAAGAGATAACCTGCACATTGTTAAACTAAATGTACTTATTTTATATGTTTTTTATATAAACTTCATGAACATTGTTCGTTTTGTTTTCAGTAAAAACAAGAGGAATGGCATCGTCACAAATCCCGCCATGCGACTCGTGAACAACGTTCGAAACGGACTCGGTAAGATTCTCAGCACTAGTTAGCTTATAATATAACTTTGTATTTTTTTATTTATCACTTGTTAATTTAATTTACCGCTTAGTTTTGGTTTAGTTTGTCACTCTATGTTGGTTTTTGATGCAATTTATCATTTTATTTTGGGTTATCGATAGATGGCGCTGAATGGCTAACCATTGGCCTTTTTTATGACGATCATTTAGTTCATGCATGACAATCGAATCAGTAAGTCAGTTTTACGAGCAAGGGAAGACGTTTTGGGAGTTATGAAATGCATAGAAAAAAACATAGGCCACACTATTATTAAAACGCTAGATTTGATATCGATTTTGCGAGCTTTTGCGGGTCTCTGTTACTAGTGCCATCTATCGATGATTTTACTAACTAATAGGTTTTAAGCTGTCAAAGAAAAGGCCTCATAACATGTATTGTATGTAAGTTCAATTTTCAATTACAACTTTTGATTCAGTTTGTATATCAGGTCTTCTAAAGGGTATAATATACTAGCTTTCCGCCCGCGGTTTCACTCGCGGTATTTATCTGTTTCGTCTAATAAAAAAGTTTTAAATACATTGCATTTAAAATCCACGGAGGTGAAGTTCGACTACTCGACAACAGATGGCGCCACTACTTGAGGGATTGAAAAAGTCCTTATATCTTTAAAAATACGCCCTTTAAGTTAAATCGGGATCTTTCTTGTTCGAGGGGAGAAAAAGGGCTATTGCACTATATAAGTCCCTTTATCGTACCGGGAATCCTTATAAAGTTTTATCGGCACGTACATTTTATCAACTTAGTTTTATTATATATAATGATTTCATATTTTGTTAACAGACAGCGCAGCAGCGAACATCCGGCGCACGGGCGTCGCACTCGCGGCCAGCGCGAGCTCTGCCAACCCCGTAGTGAAAACAAACGCGTTCCAGTGGAGAAAGGAGACCCCGTTATAATGCTTTTGGAAAACGCACACCACAGACGAGGATCAAAAGCTTCTAGATTGAGGTACACAACACAATTCACACCTATGTCCCGTTCGGGGTAGTCAGAGCCTCAACAGCATGCAACCAGGTTCATAAAAACAAAACAAAAAAGTTAGTGGCATTTCAACTCACGAGTTTCAGCGTACCGAAGCTGCAACCACTAAGATGAATAGTAATAACCACTAAGATAAATAATTCAAGAGTGGCAATCTACGAAAATGTCTGTACGTGACATCCTGATTTCTAATATTTCCATGTGAGATACATGGATATTTTAAATACGGTATAGGTATTGAAAGTAACTAACGGGCAATAGGTTCTACAATTCCTGTAACTTTGTACGTTAAACATAAGTGGGTGCCCCCATACATGTCACGTTATCGACACAGTTGGGTTTTTCATGGAATGCCCCAAAATTTATAGTTTAAATTATACGTTGTGGTAAATGGAAGCCGTTAATTTAAAGGACCGAGCCAGAACATACGATAACTCAGTTGTAAAAGCTTGGCACGGTGGTACGCTGAAAATCATAGGTTTGTATCACGCTCGTATGAAATTTTTCGCGTACGAAAATATAACTAATGCTATTAAAATAAGGTTGGTATTGGGTTGTTCCTCTTTCGAGTCTGAATAAAAGATTTAAAATAATACTTGTAGATTCATAAATTGGATAATACCTCAATGTGACTGCATAATAAAACATACACATTAACGAAATGATTAAAGTTTTAAAATGTTCAACCCTTTTCTTGTATGCTTAAAACACACTTGTTGTTAACAATATTCGAAAAAAGAAACAAATTATTTTATTTCCATCTAGTAATTATTTTAAAGTCCAGCAATATTTTATTGAACATATAAACTGTGTGTAAAGCAAATATTTAATCTCATTTTAAATACGTACATGGTTGTACCTAAACTTAGGTATGTAATTTAATAATTATATTCGATGTAACGAAAAATATAACTCCTAGAGGCCTAAGAAATAGGTATTATAAAAAATAGTAATATTTTGACGTGCAGTGATTTTCTTTGTATAGAATTAATGATATAAAAACTAAAAGTATGGACAATTAGGTAACACCAAAAATAACTAACGATGGTATTTTATTAATATTTCGAGATACAGGGTGAACCATAGAGTGACGTCTAAATACAAAATTTAATTTAAATTCTTTTTTTTCCGTGATAGTAACTAAAAATCATAAAGATTATGCTATAAAAACAACGGCTCGAACACTTCTACTGAAAAAGTGAGAAATGACAAAAACGAAAACTACAAAAAGCGTGACTTGATAGATGTATCTCAATATAAGGAATTTAAACTCTTTTGACGTCACTGTCTGGTCCATCATGTATTATAGTTAGTAGAAAAAAGTCCCTAGTAGCGTTTAAGATTATGTATTAAAATGTATACTAGTTTCGGTAGGATGTGTAATTTTTCTCTTCTGTCGTCATGTAGATCATCATTTTACATTCGTCAAAACACATTATTTATTTTCTGTTTAATATTCTAACATTGATTGTCTGAAAAATTATGAATGACAGGGTACTTACAAAGATAAAGATGTATGCTTTTAACTACTATTATTAATATACCGGGAGTAACGAAAAACTAATGAAACTGAAGAACTTTCCCCGTGGAACATATTTCGAAATAAGAAAAAAACTTCGGACCTCCCATACTATATCAATCTGCTAATAAATTTTTCAATCGAGGTCAATTTCTTTTTATATTGTGACACATGTTCCATGGGGAAAGTTGTTCAGTTTCATGACCTTGATCTCCTTTCGGTTTGTTAACCCTTTTTAATACTCTCGGTACAATCTATAGTATTTTTTATAAGTTGTTTTACGAGTGTACAGCTTTTGTATTTTTGTAGTTACTCAGTCAAGTACCCTAGTAGGGCGGGCACCAAAAGTCCCTAGATGCCTAATTAAACAAATACAGTATTAACTTAATCATTCTCTCAAATCTGCCTAGAAATGTAGCTAATAATACTGATCTCAAAATAAAAAATAACCCGACTAAATAAGTCAATCTTCTGCAGTTAATACTCTCTTCTTGTTGTCGGGTCAGAACAAAATCAAAGCGAAAGACACTGAAAATAACGCATTTAATAAAGTGTTCTTCTTATTATTAATTATGAATTCCTATATATATTTTTTATATAAACAAACAATAAAACAGTTTATTAAGGAATGTCATAAGTTATTATGACGTCTGAACTAAGGTTCATTCCCAAATCTTCATCAATCATTATTCGTTATAAATCAATTATATGCACAAAATACATCGAAATGGCTATGTTTTGCCAAAATCTTAATCAATTTAGCTTAGACGTGTAGTGTCATAAAATATAATTACAAAATGAAGTTAGAAATCTCAAAGTTATAGTAGTAGTATTTCGGAATTATAAAAAAATAAGCGTGAAAAGTATTAAAATTGAGGCGGATTAAAAATTAATATGAATTTCTCATCTAATCGAGGCTATAAATGAAAATTAAGCGATACGAGAAAAAAATGTGAAAGTAGTCTAAGAGTGACAAAATTGTAATCTAATTGGAAAGCATTTAAATTAGGTTATTTTCCTTAGCCCATCCTAACAAAGCCGATTTGATAGCTGTCAAAATAGAATACGTGAATAACTGTCATCAAAGGAAAAATCTTTGACAGTAGAGTTCATCGGGTTGTTCGTCGACTCGATATCTCACATCACACGACAACAAAAAAGTAAAAATTTTATTGTGGCGAATCTAACAGCATTCACATCGGGCGTTTTAAATTGGATCAACTTTGACAATGTGAATATTTAGGTATATTATGAAGTTATTATGTAATCGCGAATTCTTGCTATCTGCAGTCATTAGTTTAGTTTTGTAGAATTATTTCTGAAAAGAGTTTGTATTACCCGCCGGATTAAAATTATATGTTTTGCGGTGTGGGTAGAGCCTCAAATTTTTCTTTTATATTTTCGCTTAGATACCTTGGGGTTGTTCAGCTATATTCTGGTTCAATATTTAATAAACCTAATGCTTATGTCAAACAACTACAAATTCTTTTCAGAAACAAACCTATTATATTTTTAGTGAAAACTTAGCTTATTTTGTATGTTTAAACATAAACAGCAATATTAATTTATTTATATACCTTGTGTATTTTTTTTACGTGTGTGTTGGTTTGAACAATGTTGTGATTTAGTATTTATACATTGTTTTTTGAAAATCATACATTATTAATCATAATATGATTACCTATATCAACCAAATGTATGTACAACTTGCGCAAATAAAGAAAGTACACGAATTGGCAACATTTTTACTGACACCCTGTTCATATGTCATTTATTATGATAGTGCGGCAAACAACAACGTTGCCACTTCGGGATCCATTCTTTATGTGAGCAAGTTATAATTATTAGTGGTGTTTGTAGGTGCATTCATATTTTAAAAGCACAAGTGTTTTTTCGATAAGAACCAATCATTTTCCGAAAAATGTATCTACATAATTATTGCGTACTTGGGTATTATAAACCCAAAGATATTTATTGTATGTAAAAGAGTCTAGTCCGGCATTTTTTGTTTAAATTCCTAAAAATCAATAACTGTTGCTAGCTCCTAGTCTATGATCCAGATTTAGTTTTTTTGTTTAATCATAGAAAGAATAATTTGAGAATACAAGACAGTACATTAACTAACCTTTAATTAAATAGTACAATATAAAGCATTTCTGGAAACTATACAGAATGAAATTTTGCTACCAGCTAATACTAAAACAGATATAAAAAATGTTAACGAACTGAATAAGGCTACTGACATTATACTATACGACAGTGAACAGGTCATAACATTTTAATCTCTTTTCGTTGGCCTTAGGGCCTACCTCCACACATGATACGTACGTAAGTCATACGATGTGAGACGTGGGACATTGCGACCCTTGAAACCGTTTCCATATAAAATGTATGAAACAGAAAAGACGCCGTCTACATATGTGAAACGTTCTGATAGATATCATCTCATGGGTGAAGATAACGCCTTGCTTTAGTAAAATTTCGTTCAGTTGTTTCAATATAAATATGTATAACGTACTCTGGTTATTTTCTAGACGGTCGGCAACGTAGAGTAACAATTAAAAAACAGATTAAAGTTGTACTAATAACAATAAGTAAGTACGTAGAAGTAGGTGCAGTGCGATATAACAAAATGTTGTGAAGAAATATATTAAAAAATAAATATAATTTCTCTTACCTCTATTGTTTTATTTTGCAAGTAAATACTATTCAATAAAAATTGTTTTTTTTTCTAAACCACGAGTCACCGAGTCGTCATTTTACACCCGGCGAAAAAAAAATTGTGCAATTGTGCGACTTTTTACCCGACTGCCTCAGAAGGAGGGTTATGTTTTTCGAGAGTATGTATGTATGTAAGTATGTATGTATGTGGACAAGAAAATTCTTTTTCACGGGCTACAGCCCAAACGGATAGTTGGATTTCGACATATGAGGTGTCGTTAGATTCGTCTCAGCAGTGTGAGTGACACTGGCTATATGAAAAATTCATAAATTCAAGATGGCAGATATTATATCGGCAAAAACAACTTTGAAAAAACCGCAGTCGGGTTTTTGTTTTTTAATACATCTGCTTGTTGGCAGAGTTAATTATGTTTATCTTATTTTTTATGCAGGGTGTTTCCTATGTAGGTAGAGATTGGGGTGATTTATGAGAAAAAAGCATCCGAGTTATGTAAAAGTATCAAAAAATATTTATTTTGAAGTCGTTACACTTACAGTAAAAAATATTTCATTTGAATACAAAATATGTTACAAAATATTTACAAAGTTTTCTTATAAACTAAACATAAGGTATAAAATAAATCTACTTAGGTACATGAAACATATAATTTTATTCAATTGGTAAGAACCGGCACCATTATAATGTTATGAAGTTGTGACTTTTATTTTATCTTTGTAAGTTATATTCAATTCTCGTTATTTAATAAAAAATACGATTTTTCCCGTAAAGTCAATAATTAGAGACTATTTGATCTTTACCTATTGATAACTATGTATTGCACGTAACTTTAAGAGGCAAATATTGAGGGTTTTCACTTTGAAACTTATTTTGCAATATGTTGAGCAACATTGTTTCGCAACCATATCCATGGGTCTGGAATTGTTGCACAGCAAGGTCGCTATACATATAAACGTTGCGAAGTAAAAACGCGCTTCTAGTTTCGTCGATTGATTGTAAACCGAACCAAAATCTAAGGTAACATTTAAGTACAGATATTCTAAGGGCGTGTTCTACTCACAAAACTGAACAACTTTTAATAGAAACTTTTCTTCGAAATGTGAAAAAGAAATTTGTTTTTTTTCCATACTGACACACTTTTTCAACATTTTTGTATGGGAGATCCTATTTCTTTTTCATATTTCGAAGAAAAGTTTCTTATATAAGTTGTTCAGGTTTGTGATCCTATGTAACACAAACATGACAAGTTCGAAACCGGACCAATATTGCACCAGCATGACATCCAGACGGCCATTTTGTTAAGCGGCCATCTCGTGGACGGTCGCGGTGGTCTCGGAGCCCATTATGTAGGAGTAGAGGGAGGACAGCCACCCGCTCATCCAGTACAGCATCAGCGCCCAAAACAGACAGCGGACCACCAGGTCTACGAACCACATTCTGGAAAACGGAAACATATTATCAGATATTTTGAATGCTTTAGAAATAAATACCTACCAAATATAAAACAATAAAAAGTTCCAAACCTTTACTGGCTGACAGTGAAGGTAAGTTTTGGGATTTATTATTCCACTCACAGTGCTATATTACCTATTCTCTTGTATGGAAAATAAGAAAATTGAAAAATTTATCAGCGTACGACGGGACTCGAACCCGAGACCGTGGGGAACCTTCCCACTGCTCTGCTAACTGAGCTACGGGCGCCTGGCGGACCCTGATAATTTTTTCAACCTTTTGATGCTCGTCTCGAAGCGACGGTTTAAGCGACATTTAGTAGGTAGTTTTTACAATTAAATACTTTAGTTAGTCCATATTTTAGTTAAAAATTAAAAAATATTTGGCTTCCTACGGTATTCCTCTAGCGTTACAGTATTAGACATCAGATTTTTGAGTGCTTTGAAACCAAATGTAAAGAATAATCTAAATTAGGTTTTCATTGTAAAATTGAAAAACAAAACAATATTTTTAATTTAGTTATGTTTTATGGTTTTGTTGGGTGCCGTGTGGTGTGGGCTTAGAATAGCATCACTCCATATCTTTCCCGTGGGTGTCGTAAGAAGCGACTAATCGATATCATAGTTGATGTGTATCTAGACACACGGCAGTGTGTCCGCCAAGTTCGAGCAAAAAAAGCGACACACCGGCCGTGGGTTATATTACACGAACCATTTCGGGCCAAGTTCGACCCACCTATAACTCAAAATCTATTTTATCTACGCATATGAAATTTCTAGTATCTGTCGAGATCTACTTACTTATCTAAAATACAAAATTTCATTAATGTACCTATTGTAGGTCTTGAGATATTGATCGCTATTTTTACTATACACTCACTGACTGACTGACTCACTCACTCACTCACTCACTCACTCATCAAAAACCTAGACCACTTCCAATGGTCGTATTGACTTGAAATTTGGCATGGAGGTAGGTCTTTAGGTCAAGGTAAAGGAAAAAATCTAAAAATGGCCAAGTGTGAGTCGGTTTTAAAAATAATGAAGGTGTAAATTCATACCCCTAAGGAACTAAAACAAAAAAATTATCTATATCTTCCAATCGTCGTACCGACCTAAAATTCGTTACATTTAGTCAAAGTAAAGTATAAATGAGATATATATTTCCTTACCTAACTTAATCATAAGAAAAAAAGAAAATAAACCTTACAAAAATAAATGAAATCCCACCCAAAACATAAATGTGAAAGGCTGCCAAGTTCGATAATATTGGAATGCTTTGCCTATAAAAGAAGTGAGATCTAAATAAGTACCAAGTTCCATACACAGACCTCAGTTAAAAATAGTTACAGGAATGCACACTTGATTTTACGCAGTTTGGAAAGTAGATTCTTATTTACAAACTGCGAAAAATCAAGTGTGCATTCCTGTAACTATTTTTAACTGAGGTCTGTGTATGGAACTTGGTACTTATTTAGATCTCACTTCTTTTATAGGCAAAGCATTCCAATATTATCGAACTTGGCAGCCTTTCACATTTATGTTTTGGGTGGGATTACAATTTTAGGCGACAGGCTGACGACCTGTCTCTATGGTGATATACATGACTCTTCAAAACTTTTGTCGGACATGGTGTAATTGGCAGTTTTTTTACAGTCGTCTAAACTCTGCCTACCCCGCAAGGGAGACAGGCGTGCGTGATGTATGTACTTACACTTTCATATGTCTCCGTGCTGCCGGCAGGGTGTCGTCGTATTCCTTGAGGATGTAGATGCGAGCGGCTCTGATGCAGTCCTCGAAATACTTCGATATGTTCAGACCTGACAAACAGAGGAAAAAGCCATCAAGAGGATGAAAACTTCGTGAGGGTCGGCTAGTGGCCGGTAGATCAGTTGGTAGAGTACGGGGATAGTACCACACAAGGCCTCGGGTTCATGCCTTGGCCGACGCAAATATATTTTCAATTTCTTATCACATTCTATATCACATACTTATCGCAGATAAAAAATGGATCCAGAATTTGTTGTTTGCCTCTATCATAATGATAATAAAGGTAATATATGAGCAAGATGTCAACAATAATGTTGCCAATTTGGGATCCATTCTTTATCTGCGCAAGTCATACCATGGACCCGAGCACATCAAATGTTGATCATGTTGAACCAAAACAAAGGAATAACCGAGAAACAAAATTGAACACTACTGAACTAATTTTGATCTTGCCCTCATCTCCATTTATATTATTTATGATGTCGGCTTAGAATAGCATCACCCCAATTGTGCCGTGAAATTGTGTCGTAAAAAGCGACTAAGGGATAATTATCCAGGAAATGGGCAGCAGCGTTCCCTGTAAACGCAACACCTTGCACTGCGCTCGTTAATCACAAGTATAGCAATACCCTGCGATAGGGGGAGGCCCATGTCCAGCAGTGGACTGTTATGGCCGTTACAGTATACTAGTATGTAGGTACTCACCTCCTGCATCCACTTTGTAGTCCCTCTTCTCTTTGGCGTTGAGTCTCAGCCGCACGGTCTGCGCGATGTCGGACTTGAAGTCCCACTGGTTGTTTGTGTAGTACTCGAACACCTCGAAACCTTTGCTGATACGCTTCTGGACTCGCCACAGCCTGGAAAATCAAAAGTAAAGTGTGAAATAACAAGCATTAAAAATTAAAATCCCAACTGCGGTAATTTCAAGATATTTTTTCTTAGTGTTCATACCATACAGAGTGTTAGGAAAAGTAGTGCGTATTGCGTTCCTCCAAACCACGCGTTCTATAGAAGTAAGTAATTTAAGAATGTTCAAATATTTTATAAAAAATATTAAAAAGATAAAAATGGTGGTGGTTAATCCACCAGAAAAGCATTCCCAAGGAGGGTTGACGTCTGGTAGGCGGCCGGTCTTAAAATTGAGCCAAATCCTTTGCAACACGATTTATGTTCAACAGAACGTGTAGCGCCGACCACAAGTAATTGGGATAAGGGCAGGAAGATGATGATGATTAAAAAAAAAAAATTTGTAAGAAACACCATAACTGTTACTATAAGGTTTAATATAGATGAACCTTATTAATAAATAAATAAATGTTCAACCCCAGCGTGGCATATCGCGTCGTTTCAGTCACTTTCCGATGCGGTTCTTGCCAATGGGGCAAATTTTACTGTCGGTATTAATTGAATGTACCTACTGCGTGCTGTGTTGTAGAGTTAACAGTTTTTAATTTTCATTATTAATTATAGTTGCTTTTATTTAAAAAAGTTTGAACATGCTTAAAACATGCTTTATTATATCTATAGTCTCTGCCTACCCCTATGGGAAAGAGGCGTGATTATATGTATGTATGTAGAATGCTTAGTTTAAAGGAACGCACTGCTTTTCCTAACACCCTGTATAGCACTCTCTACTTACACTGGTTTGTACCCTAGGCAGTAGAGTAGTGTGTCGACGATGGCGGCTGGTATCCAGTGGAACAGCACCATGCATATGTTGTGTTGGAGACGGGAGTGCTTCATCGACCCTCCTGGGTACCTGACAAAGTAAAAATTAGCTTAGCGTCTCGCGAGAAAATTAAGTGCGTGATTCGGAAGCCACGTTTAACCAGCTGAACAAAAAGTCTTTCGATTTTCCGTTATTGCATAGGTATTTTGTTCTATTGCTCGTTATGACTTTTTTACACTTTCAGTAGGTTTTAGAATGATAATTGTAACTATTTTTCATCAGAACCACCAGTGTACGAGGATTTTAATATTATTACCAAAGTTTTGAGGGACTCTTTTTATTGTATAGGTACTATTTCGTACTAATAAGGTACTATTTTCAGTGTATGTGTCATTAAAATTAGAAGATATACATGTGTTATCCTGAAGTTCACGGTAGTTCGATTGATGAATGATTTAGATTTTATGGGTAAGATTTGAACTACAGTTTAAAAATATAAACTCATTTTGTTTTGACACATGAATTTTGATGAGCAAGTAGGCATCATACTGTCTCTTTTCCTAAGTATTCAATTACCTTCTGTTCCTACAGCTACAGGGTATCAACTTACCAGGCAACTCCGTTGAGAGGTACTTTCTTCATGATGATCTCTCTGCCAGCGTCAATCAGCTCAGACCACGTCACTTTGATCTCAGCCGACGAACAGAAGTTTATCACGTTTGATTTTGTGTCTCTGAAATTGAAAATATCATCATCATCTTCCTGCTCTCATCTCAAATCATTTGGGGTCGGTGCAATATGTTTTGTTAGAGCATAAAATCATGTAGCAAAATGATCTCGCAATGTTTTATTAGCGATCGCCTGCCTGTAACGTAAATTTTTGTCAGAAATGGGTGGATTCAGGTGGGTATACTGGGTCGTATCGTACAACCCTATAGGGTAGGAAGGTATTAACAAAGAATTTCGATGTATGAGTGGGCTGAACCACCTGATTGTCCGAAAAGCAAGATGGTTCCATGCTTCGGAGGGTACGTTAAGCCGCCGGTCCCAGTTGCTTTGTATGATCGATCACTTGACGGCGGTCGTTACACAACCATGTCAGAGGCCGGCTACTTGCAGTAGGCGGTAGTAAAACTCTGACACCAGGGTTCATCAGGTCGTTGGACGACCAGTGGCCTATGCAACGAAATTACAGGCTAAAATTCTACAGGTGAAATTCGATTTACATCTACGTAGTCGGTTAGCCATTATTATCCAAATATCAAACCGGGTACGCAATGTACCTTCATCGAATTTTGCGTGTAGAATTGTAGCCTGTAGTTTCGTAAAATCGGGCACTGGTGTCCCACTCGAAGAAGAAGAAGAAAAAGTAGGTCTTGGCTTACCCGCAGACGATGTAGTTCCACGCGGCGATCATGATCCCGCTTATGAACACGTCGACAGGCAGGTAGTCGGCGTAGCTGTTGCTCTTGCAGTACATGCTGCGGATCACGCCTTTGCCAGCACCTGCGGAGAAAATTGTCATCAACACTTAGAATAAAAAAGCGACAAAGTGCGATTCGGACTCGAGCACGAAAGTTGCCGTACTATTGTGTATAAAAACGGCATAAAATCAGGTTTGTTGTATGACAGCCACCCTTGATTTTTATTTTAGTCTAATGTTTAGAATTTCTTGTTATTCATAGCAATAGTAACACAATGTTTTGTGTACAATAGTAACAAAATGAACTGTCTAACTATTACCATTCATGAGATACATATTTCGAAACAAAATTACTATCGCACCCTAAAAAATTATCACACTAAACCATAGCCCTCATTAAAGCGGGTATTCAATGGGGACAAAATCCCCGCGATATTGAATCTGATACAATCTCGGAAAATGTTCCCGAAAAGTTACTAATGAAGACGCGCCCTCGTTGGGAACATCTATTTATGCAATGTTACGGGACTTTGTCCCCGAAATGTTCACAGTGTTTAGAGGCACCACGAACACAACACAATACTGTAGTTTGACCAACGTGGCCCATGTTTACCCTCTTGTATTGATACTTACCAATAAGAAGTCCAGTGGGTCCGTTGATATTGTCTGTCCATCCCGGTATTGGTTCTTGCCAAATCGGGATCACTGGAACAAAATTATTTCCCAAATTAATTTACTCAATCATCGGCGCTACGGTTCGCGTCGCTACTCCGTGCACCTCTTCGCAGGCAGGAGCTCCCTCCTCGCCACGCAGCTTCGGCATTGTTTGACGCAAGGCCAAGCATTATCACAATTATTAACACTACCATCTGTATTATTGCTACTCATGTTTTGCATTGCAAATACATAAATTATGATTAAATTATGAAACCCACCACAGCAGAAAAGAACTCACTAAAAATCGGAAGTAAAAGATCAAATATAAAAAATGAAATCTCACCAATAGAGGGTCTTAAAACGATAGCTGGGAAGCCTGTTTCCATGGCCTCCACGACCAGCCCCTCTCCTAATGCTTTCGTGAACGCGTACGAGTTGGGCAGCTTGCTCAACAACCTGCAACAAAAAACAAATGCTCAACAATCATGTGATACTATGCAGCTACGTCACCACGTTTTATCGAGGTCTAAGTAAGGGACAGCCGATGTGGCGCAGTGGTAGTGCGACTGCCTGCGACGCAGAAGGTTCCGGGATCGATTCTCCTTAAGTCTCTTCACAAAGTTGATATTTACCACTTTGTGAATTTGTTCCCAGTTTGGATTGTCCGAAAGCGAAGATGGTTCCGTGTTTCGAAGTTTGGTTGATGTCTATGATTTCTTAGACAGCAGTCGTTACCCAACCATGTCAGAGGCCTGCTACTTGTTGTAGGCGGTTGAAAAACTCTGACATCGGGGTACATCGGGTCGTTGCACGACTCAGTGTCCAACTCGAAAAGAAGCAGAGAAAGAGTAGGTATAACAGAAAACCTCTATCTATTGGTCATCAACTCATCAAAGAAAGCAATATCTGATTTAAATAGAGGTGTGATGTGTACCACAAATTCTTTGTCTGCCAAAACTTATTAATTTCATTTACTACCTTTCCGTTTTCATTAGCAATTTGAAAATGATACCTACACGCTTAATATCGTTGCCTACACGCTACGTTTGGCAAGTGGATTGGCAACTGTGTATCAAAATGAGAACCAAGAAGCCAAGACTTTTATTTTTTGACACAAGCAGGTATCATTTCTACTCGTGTGATGCTAAACTCACTTGGGGGTAATAGGGGGTGATGGGGGGGACCGTTTCTTCATCCATCCACTCCATAGCCTGTATGATGTGGTGTGGGTTGGCTGGTATTCGTCTAGTTGGCTTGGTAACTCACTTGGGGGTGATGGCGGCGACCGTCGCTTCATCCATCCATCATTCCATCGCCTGTATGATGTGGTGGGGGTTGGCTGGTATTCGTCTAGTTGGCTTGGTAACTTACTTGGGGGTGATGGCGGCGACCGTCGCTTCATCCATCCATCATTCCATCGCCTGTATGATGTGGTGGGGGTTGGCTGGTATTCGTCTAGTTGGCTTGGTAACTCACTTGGGGGTGATGGCGGCGACCGTCGCTTCATCCATCCATCATTCCATAGCCTGTATGATGTGGTGGGGGTTGGCTGGTATTCGTCTAGTTGGCTTGGAAACTCACTTGGGGGTGATGGCGGCGACCGTCTCTTCATCCATCCACTCCATAGCCTGTATGATGTGGTGGGGGTTGGCTGGTATTCGTCTAGTTGGCTTGGTAACTCACTTGGGGGTGATGGCAGCGACCGTTTCTTCATCCATCCACTCCATCGCCTGTATGATGTGGTGGGGGTTGGCTGGTGGGGGGTAAGGCTTCTCCTCCAAGAGTTTTTCGTGTAGGTGACAGTAGGAGGTAGATACGTGGATGAACAGCTGCAAGTAAAACACGTTTGTAATCGAAAATAAGAAATAGAAAAAAATTTCATGCATCGACCGGGAATCGAACACGGGCCGCAATTCCACTCATAATGAGGACTAACCAGTTAGTATAGTTGTAAATACTTTCTACAGATGTCGCTGGCTCGTCGCTTGGAGACGAGCACCAAGAGATAGAAAATTTGGCATTCATCAACCGGTGCATCGATAGCTTAGTGGCAGAGCGGTGGGGCGTTTACCCATGCGGCCCGCGTTCGAACCCCGGTCGATGCTTAAATTTTTTCTATTTCTAATTTAGCACTGTAAGTGCATTAAAATCCCAATAGACGTTTGTAATCCTTGTAAGGTAGACAGTAAAGTTGTCTCTCGGTGGACTACCGATACATCGCTTCTGAAGATTAAAATACTATCGGTAGTAACTTTTTTTTTTTATATATATGACGGCGCAGAATACTTTTGTTAATTTTTAATGTCCAAAATTAACGTAATCGAAAATAATCTGATTGTAATTTTAGTGTGCTTATAAATAGGCAGTTAATTTTATTAAAATAGCCTATCCTGTTTAAGTAGAAAGTCACTCAATTGATTGTGTAGTATTTCCGTGGTCGATTGTAGTTTTCTGTGAGAAAAGAGTGGGGCTCTGGTAGCCTCGAGTGGGGTTGTGGGCGGTGGCAACGCTGCGCTCGGGTAGTCTTGTGATGTGGTTGAGATGGTGCGGACCTATGGTCGGTCCTGTTCTATGTTTGAAGTTAGGCGCGTAGCGTTGTGCACTCGCTCACAAATCCGCTAACTCTTTTCTATTTCTTTGGAGTAAATTTATTTGGAAAGTGTAAAGAATAAATCGAAGAAGTGTATTTACGTGGTTTCTATTTGGATATGCATCTTCCTGTTACCCATGGAAGCAAATGTCGCAACGGATTGCTCGGCGCACCGACATCAGAAGTGGCGAACCAAAATTCAGGTCAGAAAAATCCAATTTTATTTTCTAATTATGTAAGGATTTCAATTCTTGTGAGATTGATGATGTAAATTGTTTTAATATACTGAGAGGGATTTAAAGTGTTAGATAACTACCAGTAACGTAGGATCTTTGTTAAAATGGGACACCATTCCTACCTAATTGTATTCAACCTTTATGTAATTTTGATAGGCAAAAGTCGATAAATAACGAGTTTTGATGTGTGTGTCCGCAACGTAACGTGAAATGAAGGCTGATAAACAAGCCGACAAGACAGTTTTCATGCCTAAATCAGAGACATTACGCAGAATATAGGCGGTTGTACCTCAGTTGACACGAATTTTTGGTCTAGTGTCCGTTGAGTCACGCGAAATATAGAAGGCAATAACTCAACAAATCCGGAGTTGTATCACAAATTAGAGAATTTTGAACGATACGGATAGCCCAGTTTAAAATTTCGCGATTGTCACCTTATTACATAGCAAAGGTTGCTAAAGGAGAATGACCATTTCTGGTCCGTGAAGTTGTCTCGCATCAGGGTGAAGGTTAAGGCAGTATGTAGTATCCGTAACTCTAATGTAGTATAGCTGCGGCTATTGTTGTACGGAGCGGGGGAACTAGCTTAGTTTTTGAGGGTCATTCTACCGTTAGATAGCTATTTTTACCAAGGATTTTACTGTGGTGCGAACTTTTTTTTTTTACATTGCTTAATTCGGTATAGTTTACAATAGGTAGAGAGTTTGAAGCGAAAAACTTGGACTGCAGATGGACTTCAGCACTTTTGTTTCTTTCGATGCCTAACTTTGATATTCAATGGCTTCGGAACTCCTGTCATAATTAAGTTGTTTTCAGTTACAAAATGTTGAGCAATAATTATACTTTAGAATTATTTAACTTTGGCTTTGATGCGGGGACTGCAGGCGGTGAGGCAGGCGAGGGACGGACGTCCATGCTAGAGTGGGCATAATCCTTTACGTGCGACGCGCGGTTTAGGTTCAGTTTAGTTTTATAAACTTAACTTATTCAAATATCAAAAGTGCACAAAAAAATAGGTAGTACACTGTCAATGTTGCATTATTCTGTCGTCAAAAGTAGCAAAATATGAAAACGTCGAAATAGGAAAGTGGCTGATACAGAGTAAATTTTAATGGAATGGCGTAATATGACGTGCTCGGCAACCTCACTCCTAGCAAATTTGAGTATCTCTGTTCTCTGGGGTTCCTGTAAACATGGGCGTGTACGAGTAAAGCGAGCAAACATCTCGCGTAGGGCTGAGCCATTTATAAAGGTGCCCGCGCATCGTCTCACTAATACTTATCTAATGTTTTCTATAAGCCTTACAACCGGCGTTTTACGGTCTGAAAATGTGTAGAATATTTTCTTTATCTCACTTTTCCATATACCGAGTATACCACCTACTTACTACGGCTTCCTTTTGATGAAAATCACCCTACACCACTGCTACCTACCCAGATACTAAGTATGAACTATAAAAATAGAGCCATGGGAACTGTGAAATGAAACGCACTATAATAGGTAGTGGTTTGAAGTTGTTGACATCTTTACGCTATGTCTACGCCACAAAATCCAAATGTTTCGCAAAGATAGGTAGACGGTTGATAAATTGATCTTGAGCAAGCTCGTCAAACGTTAGAACTTATCTCCGAAACTACTAATTTAAGTGTCTACGAGCTATGCAGATTCGTACGGTTTTTCTCGAGGTTTGAAAATAAACAAACACAAAAAGTGTCCTACACGAAAATAAACGAGTTTTGATCGATTTGACTTTAGTTATCCGCGAAATGTTGCAGTCTCGCAAATATTTCTGAACCCATGTCATCTTGATACTCTTAGCTATGTTCACGCGTTTTGGGATTTCCTTTTCACTCGATATTGTAGTATTTACTTACCTGCCTACTTTGGGTGCTTTAAAATTCGGCTTAATAAATAAGCAATATAAGTATAGAGAACATAATATCTACCTGTGTATTTATCATAAAACCATTTTGAGGTCACAAATAGTTAAATTTGCTCAATTGGCCCACAACAATAGACAAGTACAAAGAATTGCATTCACTACCAAAATATTTCAAAAATCAAGCGACAGTAAGAAAAGAAATGACGCGATTTTTTTTCATCATACAATCTGATACAATCTGAAAAATATGCCATTATACTTTCATGCGTGTCGTAATTATAGTAGTTAGTTTAGTATGGATAATTTTCTAAAACCTTTGTCTTTGTCTCATTTCGAGGTGACGAGGATCGGGATCCTTCAGCAGCAAAAGGATGCAGCCGTGTTAGAGAAGACAACCTGTTTCCGGTGCAGCGAACCGAGTACAGCATGGAGATGCCCCATAGTCAATCAATACAAGGAGAAGCGAGTCTGTTCCGTACAACCTTTGGCTGGAACATTTAATCATCCGGGTGAGCAGTTTCATGTTTATTTCGATTCTGACGGTGAATGCTCAGGATGGCCAGTGACGGCAATGAAAAAAATAATAAAAAAAGAGAAAACAGCCTTTGTGGCACTTAGGGAAAAGTCTGTGTGAGAAGTCTTTGTGACAAGCCTTTGTAGCCTTTTGTAATGTTAATTATAGTATTTTTATTTATTGTTACACTTTTTATAAATTTTTAAGCTTGTTAATTATTAATTAGCTTAGGTCTTTATTACTACAAATTTTGTATTCTTTGCAGTAAAATTTTTGTAATATTTTACTAAGTAGGTATCTCCTCAAAAAATGATTCGTACGCCTAAAAGGTAAACTGTAGCGATACTAACTAGTTTTTAAGATCTTTTTGTACAACCTACAGTTACGAATAAACTATTTGATTGATTTGATTGATTGATTGGCACTTAGGGAAAAGTCTGTGTGAGAAGTCTTTGTGACAAGCCTTTGTGGCACTTAGGGAAAAGTTTTTGTGACAAGTCTTTGTGACACTTAGGGAAAAGTCTTTGTGACAAGCCTTTGTGGCACTTAAGGAAAAGCCTTAGTGGCGCTTAGGTAATTTCCCTATGTGGCAAGAGGGTTAACCCTAAGTGACAAGTGGGTATGGTACATGTGACAAGTAAGTTTGTATAGTATGTGTGACAAGTATTTACAATTTTCAAACATGTGTATCCAGTATGTATGTACGTAACGCCTATGTGGCAAGAAAATGAAGCCTTTGCGGCAAGATTGTATGACTGATGTAGCAAAAAGTTAGGACGCCTCTGAGGCTGTCGAAAACTGGTTCATTCACCGATTTTTCTTATTTTCAGATGACAATGATGTGGAATTGTGGATTCACACGTACATGTGAAATGCAGGATGACCGTAGCGGCGCAGAACATCGTGTGACGACAATGATGAGGATTCACACGAGGACGTGTGAAGATGCAGGATGGCCGTGACGGCGCAGAATACTTTGTTAATTTTTAATGTCCAAAATTAACGTAATCGAAAATAATCTGATTGTAATTTTAGTGTGCTTATAAATAGGCAGTTAATTTTATTAAAATAGCCTATCCTGTTTAAGTAGAAAGTCACTCAATTGATTGTGTAGTATTTCCGTGGTCGATTGTAGTTTTCTGTGAGAAAAGAGTGGGGCTCTGGTAGCCTCGAGTGGGGTTGTGGGCGGTGGCAACGCTGCGCTCGGGTAGTCTTGTGATGTGGTTGAGATGGTGCGGACCTATGGTCGGTCCTGTTCTATGTTTGAAGTTAGGCGCGTAGCGTTGTGCACTCGCTCACAAATCCGCTAACTCTTTTCTATTTCTTTGGAGTAAATTTATTTGGAAAGTGTAAAGAATAAATCGAAGAAGTGTATTTACGTGGTTTCTATTTGGATATGCATCTTCCTGTTACCCATGGAAGCAAATGTCGCAACGGATTGCTCGGCGCACCGACATATATATAATGGGTAAGCATTTGTCCGCAATCTCACCTGATGTTAAGTGACGATGCAGACGATGATGGAACATGCTCGCCCAGATAATGCCTATTCACTCTCGCCTTGAAAAGGCCCAGGTTATAACGTTCCGGAAACAGATCCGCAGGCAGGGAGTTCCACTCCTTAGCAGTTCGCATTAAAAATGTAGAAGCGAAGCGCTTTGTGCGAATTTGCGGGATGTCTACGATATAAAGGTGGAATCGCAACCGGCGTCTCGTGCACCGGAGATGGAATGGTGACGGAGGTATCAGGTCATGGAGAGACTGACTGATTCAGGCCTATCTTACGACATTAGCTCAGCGCCATCTGTCGATGATTTTATTAAGTACCATTTTTTTATAGCTGTCATAAAAGGCCTAATACTATCGATAGTATCGATACTATCAAAAACATAACCCTCCTTCTGAGGCAGTCGGGTAATACGTAAAGCCCTCCCGCTCACTCATGAACAATCCAAAATATAAGTTTTAGATTTTCGTCAGACTATAACATTTTACAGCAATAATTGTTACTTTACTAGATTCAACAACATTAATTGATTCGTACAACAAAGTTTTTGTCCGGCTTGTCCGTATCAGTCACGAGAAAATCGAAACCTTAAAAACAGAATTGTTCATGATAATTGTGATACCACTGGTATTTTGTTAGGTAGTTTAGCGTAGCAAAGCTGCAAGTGTAGACAGGTTATCTATCAATCTCACGTACCTTCAACTTCTTGCATTCCTTGCCCAGCTCTACCATGAGCTTGGTGCCGCGGACGTTCAGCAATACCGCCTTCCTCAACTCTTCGTCGAATCTGATGAAAAATAACGAAAAGACCATAAATATTAAAAAACAAAACCAGATGGCGATAATTTCAAAGTTTTATTTTGCGATAAAAATCTGCCATCTTGAATTTATAAATTTTTGATATAGCCAGTGTCACTCGCGCTGCTGAGACGAATCTAACGACACCTCACATGTCAAGATCCGCTCAGCCGTTTGGGCTGTAGTCCGTGAAAACTAATTTATTGTCTACATACATACCCACCCACATACTTCTGTACATACATACTCTCGAATAACAGCCGTCCTTCTGAGGCAGTTTGGTAAAAAGAAGCATAATTACTAAAAATCGAAAACCCGACTGCGATAATTTCAAAGTAGAAGTTTTAATCGTTTCTAATCCGCCATTTTAAGGGGTTTATTACGGGTACGGGATGGGCAAGTGAAGGGCTCAGCAAGAATACAAGAAAGGTACGAAACGAGACTTCGCAGGGACGTAACGGGACAGGGCGGGGACGGAACGAGACAGGGCAAGGACATAACGGGACAGGGCGAGGACGGAACGGGACAGGGTGGGCTGTTACAAGACAGGGCGGGGATGGAACTGTACAGTGCGTGGCCGGAACGGGACAGAGCGGGGACGGAACGGGACAGGGCGGGATGGGACTGAACGAAAAGTCAATGCTCTCACTCACCTGATGGTAGCAGCAGCGTGTATGATGATGTCCACTGACTCGATTATAAGTTTCCTGTCTTCTTGACTGATGCCCAGGTCTGGTAAACTGCAATCTCCAGCTATGAGGGTCATCTTCTGCAGTAAAGGCTCCACGCCACCGCGCATCGTACGCACTTTCTCGAATAGCTGAAGGGGAAAAAGAAAAGATAAAATAAGATAACGGCTCATGATTTAAGGACCTTTGAAATTTGCCATGTCAATGGCCGGGACGGAAGATGAGTTGCTCGAAGGTCAATATGAAGCCCGTACTGTCAAATCCATATTTTAGCTTCGAAGAATCAAAGTTCTAGCTTCTATCATTGACGTTGTGGCTCATAGGGCCCTGAGTCTGCTACTTGGTCTGCTATTTTGAGCCATTGTAGGTACTTAATGCCAGCGACACTCAACTGTCATTTTACTGTTAACAGAATACCTACTTTAAAACTGTTAGCAGAATACGAATCTGCCACAACTATCTAACTGACTAGGTCATCATCATATCGTATAGCGTTTCTCTGCGCTGGATCCTATATCTTCATATTCAGGTTCTTCAGCCACTCTTCGGCCGCTGGGGTGAGGCGGTGCAGCTCGAACATGCCGCCAGCTAGGTGATGGAGTGGGCAATCGTTCACAATGTGGGCTAGGGTTTGGTCAGGCTCTCCGCACTCGCAGGACGGTGACTCCCTAAGTCCCCATTTGTGGAGATGGTGGTTGGATCGCCCGTGCCCGGTTCTAAACCTGTTTAGCTTCACCCTTAATGAACGCGCAGCATCAAATCCAGGGGGCTTTTTGTTTGGGTCAGTGATCAGATCCTTTTGAGGATGGTCAAAAAGCTCCCAGGATGACCGCCACGCCGTTTTAACATCATAATTGGTCTCCAGGCGTTTGTCTGTCCAAATTGGGTGTCGTGATGGTAAGCGGTGTGACGGTGTGTGGTCGAGAGTTGTTCTGATCGGCATACAGTCCCTCGAACATTTGCGCCACTCAGTAGCTGCTGCGTTGCATCTTCGCAGGTCCGGTGGTGGGATGTGCGCTAAGACTGGGAGCCATGGAAGGGGGGTAGATTTTATTAGTCCTGTTATAATCCGCATGGCCTCATGGAGTTTGGTGTCGACTTTATCTGTGTGCGCACTTCGGTACCATACGGGCGCACAGTACTCCGCGGTTGAGTAAACCAGAGCTAAAGCAGATGTCCGTAAGACTGACTAGGTACATGCCATCGACACACAACTGAAACGAATTTCATTTAACAGACTTCGGCCCCTGGTAGTGCGACTGCCTGCGACGTAAAGGGTGGGGCCGGGCAATCATAAATTGATATTAATAACATTGCGAATTTATTCCTACTCTGGCTAGCGCATTGCGGGCTAAACTACCTACTTAAATAAACTTGCTTCACTTAAGTTAACTACGCAGAACGGCAATTAAATGGTGTATTCTGTCTTACTACATTGAAACTGCTCTGTTAATTAAACGCTGCAATAAGCCCCCGATTGTTAAATTGCTTTTTTTAAAGGTAAGTCTAGATTTAAAATAAGTGAAACAGTTTGACTAAATGAATAAATTAAAACATGGATCACATTTAACGTCCACTGCTGCGATTTTTTATAATGCATAATAGAATAGAATAGAATAGAATAGAATAGAATAGAATAGAATAGAATAGAATAGAATAGAATAGAATAGAATAGAATAGAATAGAATAGAATAGAATAGAATAGAATAGAATAGAATAGAATAGAATAGAATAGAATAGAATAGAATAGAATAGAAAACGTTTAATAACGTATATGTATGACGAAAACGCAAAACCCTTGACCACTAAGCTCTGCCAACCCCGTAAGATACATGAAACCTATTTCGTGCATTAAACGCAAAGCCCTACTATATTAAGTTAGGGCGTACAGAAATGTCGATATGGTTAAGAAATTGACTCTCGGCTCTCGGAAAGGTTTCCGCACCGAAGATTGCACCACACAAGAGCGTCGATTCAGACGAACCCATTTCTTAAATGTTTTCTTGTCGTTTTCATAAATAATAAGATAGCAAGAGAAGAAATCTTGAATTTGAACAAGAAACAAATATTCGAAATTTTCAGTTAAAAAAGTCAATCCACACTTTAATTAACTGATGGCGGTCGTTACACAACCATGTCAGAGGCCTGCTACTTGCAGTAGGCGGTTGAAAAACTCTGACACCAGGGTTGAACGACTCGGTGTCCCACACGATGAGAGCGTAACCGAAAAGTAAAAGGAAAGTAAAGGTACGAATATTTACTACCTAACTTAAAACTAGCTAATCTCTGGATGCTGATGCTGAAATAAATACTTATTTGCCCCGGAAAGCTTTTGATTATCGTCAGCTCATCCTTAAGGTGGGTAAATCGCTAGTGATGTTGCCGTTCGATAGATCAAAGACAATAGATTCCAGAAAAATGCCGTACCAGATATATTAAAAACTTGTTAATCACATGGAGGTAAATACCTACGTATGTTAAAAACGTGTAAGTATGTATACAACCTCAACGTGAAAAAATTAATAAGTAACTAGAAAATAAATAAAAGAAAGTGACAAAATAACCTGAGATTTATGTAGCTGAGAAATGCGGCCGCGAGAATCGAGGCAATTGCCGTTAGTTGCATAACAACCGACGGTGCGGCCTTGGCCTTCTTTTGATGCGGTTGTGTGATTGTGATTCGTATGCACATTCATACAAAAATAACAACATCAATATCAGGCATCAGCTGATCGTTTAGTAAAAAGGTAGTAGGTAAATATATCGGTAATTTGAGACAGTACGCCGTAGTGTGCCGTGCGGTGTCGGCTCAATACAGCATCACCCAGTTTCTACCCGTAGATATCGGTAAAGGCGAGTAAGAGATCAATCCGGGAAACGTTCCCTGTAAATAGCTACAACACCTTACACTGCGCTCACAAATCCTCCTGTCGAGCGTGGTATGGTAAATATTCCTCAATATTTACCAGCCCTTGTCCAGCAGTGGACTGCTGTGGCTGTAGTAGTAGTGTGGAGCCATGTAGAGCGATTTTGAACATCGGAAGCGCATTGGAAGGCACGATTGGATGTAAGGTATGTAGGTAGGGTAGGTATAGTCATTCTGCCAGTTCAGTATACATACATAAATCAAGCCTTGCAGGATATGCAGAGGGTAAATGGCTGTAAAAACGACTATTTACACCACGTCTGACAAAAGTGTAAGAGTCATTTAGAATACCGTGTATCACCATAGCGCCAGGTTGTCAGCCTGTCGCCTAAAATTACAATACACATCAACTTTTAAATCCCTTAGTCGCTTCTTACGACACCCATGGAAAAAATATGGAGTGATACTATTCTAAGCCGGCACCACTCGGCAGTGTAAGCCGAGTTCTCTTTTCGTGTAAACCCAGCCTTGAAACGACCCGTGTGCGCACTGCCTACCCCGCAAGCGACAATGTGCAGTGTGTATGACACAGAATGCACGCGTCACGACCCGCCTGCATTATTTACTATGCGTATGCGCAACAAAACAAACATCATTGCAGGTCGGTAGGTCAGTGCACCGGGTGGCGCAAACAAGTACCTATTGTTCGAACAACGGCAACGGTGCGAAAATAAGGACTAAGTATATAGGGTGAAATTATACTAGTGACTAGGGTTTTCTACCCGGGTACCCGGGTCCGGGTATACCCGGGTATTTCAGACTTTTGGTACCCGGGTACAAACGACGTGCGTACCCGGGTACTCGGGAAAGAGATAGATAGACTGATATAATACAAACAAAAGAGTAAAAAGATTAAGGATTAAGTTATACTTTCAAAAATATTATTTCTTTTAACAAATTGACTTCATAACATGTCTAGTTTTCCATACAAATTGACTACCTATCTAATGTTCTATAGTATATTATTAACTAACTTACTAACTCCGCTGACTCAGCGACCCAAAGAGAATCTTGGCCTCCGAAACGAGCTTCCTCCACTGGTGTCCTGCGCGATTTCTATTTGTATTATTTTCTGTGAGTATTTTATAGGTTTTAACGAATTTCCTAAAACTTGCGCGTACGATTTCCAGTTTCTTTCACTTTTAGAAAGTTAGGCTAATTTTCCTGGAATTGTACAGGATAGATACTTTTTAACTCAGTGAAATATCTTACACCCACGTAAAAACTATTAGAAGCGAATGGAAACTAATTTAAGTATTTGTTGTTAGTATACCTGTTTTGTTTGTCTTATGTTACTAAAGTATTGTCACTCTCTGAACCTGAACGTTAGGTATCCGCCAAGTCGAGCGCGGAGCAAACACTGCCGTGCCGCATTTTCAGGCCCCTATTTGAGAACCTTTGGATAAGACCAGAACGCAGAAATTTTCGTCATCTAATAATAAAAAAATAGCATCAAGGAACCTTAGACTTGGCATGAATTTGTCTACATTTCATTACTTTTTAGAGATAAACAATCAGCTCAATCTAGACTTGGCTAGTATTTTACAGAATGTTTTTGGTGGGGTTATAATTAACTTTAATAAGAGTTAACTTTTAAATCTTTGTTTCTCAATTTCCAACCCGTTTTTACTTAAAAAGGTAATACCCGGGTACCCGGGTATACCCGGGTATTTAAAAAGATCGTACCCGATACCCGGGTATCAAAATTGGTCGGGTATTCGAAAACCCTACTAGTGACCAACAGCTACAATTTTTAGACCAGGAATGATCACCTGGTCTAAAAATTGTATTGCATTAAAAATAAAAATTAAAGCAATATAACATCCTCAATTTCAACAAAGAATTACAAACTACGATATTTGTTGCACAAAACAGTTTTTTTTTAAAGGTTTTTATACTGTGAGGTATATTTACAAATAAAAATCAGAGATGTGAAATATTTTTTACATTTCATACCGAATATAACGATTATTTGAATGAAATACACGCTAAGGAGACAAACTACAGCACTTTTGTTTCTTTCGAAACCCAACTTTAACATTCAATAACTCCATAACTCTGTCATAAACTCATAAATCATAATTAAATTGTGTTTACTAATAAAACGTTAAGGTGGTTCGTTACGTCATACAAACGAAAAACTGCACTTCAGTCGGGTTACACATGAGCTGTAGAGTTTCTTTTTAAAGAAACTTTATTCTGAATGATGAAGGCACACGTAAATTTGTCGCAAAACTACTTATAGTTAAAAGATAATCAGTATTTTCTGCACAATAAAATTAAACGTATTTATTGCAGCAGTAGCTCCATCTATTTTCGTAAAGTGGCGACTCGCTTTTTACGGGGAAATCTGATGATTTAAAAATTATTTTTAGTGTTTTGCGACAATCTTATATACCCACGGGACTCCCCATCAAGTTTTTTAAACCGACTCTTGTCTCCTTTACATACATAACTCCATTGAACTTTTGTATGGAAAACGGAACGCCTTAAGCAATAATTAAAGTCTATAATTAACTAGAGTCTATAATAATAATTAGAGTCTATAACTTTTTGATGCGAGACCTGCAAGTGGTAAGGCAAACTATAGACAAACATCCATACTCTTGTGGGGATGATCCTTTTAAAACGCTTCCCGTGTCAGGTAAGTATTCTAAGTTTTGTTTTCTTTTTGAAAAATTTCTTACACTAAAACATAATATAGTAAAAAAAAAAGAAATTTAATCTTCTTTAAAAAAAACATGTAATTTATGTTTTCGGAGCCAGGATTGGAACATACGACTTTCGCCATCTGTACTGGCGGAGCCTGTACCGGACTACCGCGGCTCAGTCCAGTACTTGATTGATAGATGCCATCTTACGTCTCACGTCTACTCTGTGGAGCTTGCGCGTAAAAAAAAATAAAAAAAAATACTTACGGCATCATGGAAAAGTTCCTCGATTCTCTGCCGTGGTGTTTTTCCCTTCTTTGTCCTCACGAGCAGGAGGATCTGCTGAATATCTGGACATTTCCTGAAAACAATAATAATTAAAATAATATTATTATTATAGTCAGTACGCAAACTTTGACGGGTCTTTAACTTTAAGACCAACATCGAATAACGTTAAAAAGAAACTTCTGTTCCTTGAATAGCGGGCACATATTCAAACTGGTGAACATCTTTTACTAAGAGACCATTTGCAAAGTCAGGAAAAAATAACTGGATCACTACTAGCAGACTGCCGGAAACACTTTGCTAGCGCGTTTGAGCTACAACGCGTTGGTGCCAATTTGTTTTCAGCGCCATCTTGCGGATATGTTGAGAACTTGTAGGACCCTACCTGAACAGCTTCTCAATGATGACTTTCTCCATGAAGCCAGTACCTCCGCTGACGAACACCGTCATCCCGGTGAAGGTGGAACTCATTGAGTGGAACTAGATTGATAAGGATTAATATAGCAGAATACGAAAGTACGTTGCTTGCGGGTTTCAGACACTTCGCGCTGGTGTCGTTTTGTTTTCAGCGCCATCTAGCGGCGGCTTACCTGAGCAGCTTCTCAATGAGGACTTTTCCCATAAAGCCGGTGCCTCCGGTGACGAAGACTGTCATTCCGGTGAAGGTGGCCGCGATACGGTCCGGCATCGCCTCCACCTCCTCCTCGGTGAAACCCTCGGACGCCATTGGTTACTGGAACAAAATAATGAGGTCACTTTAAACTCACTGGTCACGGCAAAATGTTAAAATATTTATTAGTACGGGTTTATTAAAGTGACTGAACCCAAGCTGAAGCAAATAAAAAAATAACACCTATGGTCATTTTAAAAGGGCAAATATTTTCATAATGAAATCTAGTACTTCTATCTAGATGCTTTTAGTCGTGAAACTGATTGTGAGCAACTTTTTGTCGAATAAAAAAACAAACACACATTATGAAACCTCGAGACCCTTCACCCACGGGAAAGAAATGTAATAATGATGCTATTTTAAGCCGCCATCACACGGCAACTTTTTTAGATAATTGTGTAATGTCATTATAACAATTTTGTATTTCTATCTACCTTAGTATCATAGATGTAAAAAGAGGAGTCGCAATAGCTGTTCAGAAGTTTTTATGGTAGGTATATTTGCCCACTGTGATGTCGGTTTAATTTTTGCTAAAACTGTTATGCAACCGCCGTTAGCTGTGAACTGTATCTATCGAGTACGAATTAAAACGAAACTAGTTTTTATGTTACGTTACAGGTTACAAAATTTTGCAAGAATGCGCTCTTGTGTCATTCATTAATAAGGTGCGCCTACGCCAGTTTTTTAAAGTCGGTTAAACGTGCTGCAAAGAGTTCGTTATACCGGATGTGGGAGACGGCGAAAATTTTGCAAACATTTTCTGTCAACCACTTTACCTAACTTAAAAGGAATGATAGCCGTAATTTATTGTAGCTACATTTTTCAAACAAAATAATGTTCTAAAATACGTAGGTAGCTATTTACTTATTTTACGTAACTTTTAACCGACTCTATAAAAGGAGGTTATCAATTTCGACCCGTATGACGATATGTACCTACTTACAACTCACAAGTAGGTACATCATTCAATTTAAAGTTACACAAGTTATTGAATTGCAAATTCACAAATGGTAAAATGTAAAAACGATGAGTACTTAGGTATTTATATATCTCTTGTGCAAGTATTATTTGCCCGTTCACGATAAAAAAAGTCGCATGTGTGAACGTGCGCTACTCAATGAACAATGTTTTATTTTTTGCCTCTTATGCAAGAAATATATGTCTGTCTAGACATTTTCTTTAGCAAAACATGCAATCGCAACCATTCAAAAAAAAACCGGTCAAGAGCGTGTCAGACACGCCCACAAATAGGGTTTCGTAGTCAACGTTTAAATATCAGGTTTTTCAGCAATACAAATTTAATTTTGTTGCTGGTTTGTTAGCAGCAGTATGATGACCAACCGCAAATAGAAAAACTCAATTTTTTCTAAAACCTTTAAGGGTACAATATCCGTTATAGTTTTCATTATAACTTCAGATTGTAAGCTATATTCCATATTTATTTCAAATTTTTAGCATTTATACTTTAGAAGTTACAGCTGGAACAAATTATGGGTCAAAAACGCCCCTTTTAAAAGCAAATATCTTGTGACAGAATCATTTTAGTGACTTTGTTTCAAAGAAACCTCACCTTAGTTTTAAAAGACCTATACAACGATACCCTACTCAATATTACAGAAGAAAAAAATTTTTTTTGCCCCCCTTTCACTTGTATGGGAGGGGGTCCAAAAAACATTTAAAATATTTTTTTTCTTAACATTTCTATATTTGGGTCAACACGATCTATCTTCTCACCAAATTTCATGTCGATAGCTCTAAAACTGACGAAGATATGAGGGCGCGGCATACAGACAGACAGACAGACAGACAGACAGACATGACGAAACTATAAGGGTTTCTAGTAGACTACGAAACCCTAAAAAACGAGATCCTTTGTAAAAAAAATTAGATAAGTACCTTACCTACTGATAACAAGAATGATCAATCATAAATTAAACGTGATTGACCGTACACCTTCCTATCCTAATCTAAACTATTTAGACCACTCAACAAGATCCAATTTCTGTCAAATTGGATCTGTTGTTGGTTGCGTGTCAAAAAGAAATTCGCATTCTGCTATGAATAAGTTTATGATCCCTGACCCTGACTGGGTAGGTTGAGATGCTACTGTTTGTACCACGTCAGAAAACCAGAAATAAGTACTAGGCTAAGACTAAAACTGGCAAGTTTAAGGTCAAAGGTCCTTGTCGGTGTATTTAAAGTAACTACAGTCTTTCCAAGCGTTATTACCACTTACTTCAGCGCCTTCTACATGTCCTGCCACTTTCCCATTAACCACAGAGGCAGATGTACAATACTAACCACTTTTCTATAAATTTATAAAAAAAAAAACACTTTCGGTGTGAGGTGCGAGATTAGACAGTTGTTAGACAGTGTTTTAAAATTAATATTGCATACGATTTGACGTTGTCAAGCGACTTAAACCTTAAACCATGTCTAACCATTTTGTAATTTTAACAATTTGTTTGTAAGTATAGTAATTTCAATTCAATGTTTTTTATACAGTTGAGACTGGCTTGTTGCCCAAACAACGAGCAAAGTAGTGAAATTCAATGGCGAAATATTGTTTAACCGATTTCGGCAAATTAACGTAAGTAAACGATTGTAGAGCATCGCTGTGTAACAACTACAGCACAGCCGTTCGAATAGGCCATATTTGACAGCTGTCAAAATCATGTTAATGCCCTGGCATAGGGTCTATTTTCCTTTCTAGACACTTATTTTAGTATGGAACTGATAGCTGTCAATTACGACCTATTCGAACGTCGTCAGATGCTTAGGTAGGTACTATCGTCAGCAAATCCACCTACCCATTTAAGGGTGAGAATCCACCAGAGCTGTGCGAGTAAAATGTGTCGTACGAGGATGTGTAGCTGTGCTGTGGAAATGTGTAGGGGTTTCCACCAGAGCTGTGCGAGTAAAATGTGTCGTACGAGGATGCGTAGCGGAGCTGTCAAAATGCGCATTAATGTGCGGAGCGAGAATGCGTTGCGAAGCTGTGAAATGTGTGAGCGGGGGGGAATGCGATGTAGTGGAAACCTCGCAACATATTCCTAGCAGCACATTTCTCGCAACACATTCCTCGCTACACATTCGTCGCTACACATTCTTCGCACACATTTCTCGCTTGTTTTGTATGTAGAATGGCCTTGCTTCTCTCAACCCTATTCCACCAGTCAGAGCTGAGCTAAGCGAGGCTAGGAAAATGAAGTGATTCTATTGGTGGATTTTTTCCTCGCACACCGCTTAGCTACCTCGCACAGCTCTGGTGGATTCTCACCCTCAGGGACCATCCAACATAAACTAACCTTATTTCGTCAGATGATTAGGTACTTACATACATTACATTTACTTAGGTAAGCAGGTACATACAAGGTATGTAACGCTTCGTCTAAAAAACCTAACACTACCATACATGTACATACGAGTCACATTGACTAACGTAAGGTGTGTCGTGACTTAGATTGCTCAACTTTCTTTCGTAAAAGGTAAGTTAAGTAAAACGTTATAAATCGATATTTAAAAACGCATATCTATTTTTGGAACACAATATCAATAAAAATATTTATAAGAATCTAACCATCTGCGGGTTGAATCGTAGTCTATTGAGGCGCCTGGGGCAGGCATATGCCCAGCAGTGGACATAATCAAGTGGTTATAGTTAAAATACACATATTAACAATAATAAGTTAAAATACACCTTTATTCTTAGATAAAAATAGTCTGTTAGCCATTGCTGGACACATCTGAATGAACGTCAACTTAGCCCAGCTTGACGGCAACTGGCTAACCTCGAGGGAATTGACTCCCGACCATCAATAGGTTTGATGTGATCCAATTGTAATGCTTATACAAGGACACACTGCGATGCCGGCTTGGAATAGCATCACTCCATTGCTCTCCAGCGGGTTTCGTTAGAGGCGACTAAAGCACTCGAATTTTACGCGCCAGGCTGACATGTTATCACAGCACAGTGATATGCCGTGTGGTAGCGGCAATAATACTGCCACCCGTAATACTCAGGGTGTTTCGTAAAAGGCGACATAGAGTTTCTGACCTCGGCTAGATACCGCATAGTGGTGGTGATACTATCTACAATAGCATTCCCAAGAGGGTTACGCCGACTCCAACTGATTTAGGAATAGGGCAGGCAGATGATGAGGTACATAATTTCCTGAACTCGAACCGCTAATAAAGTCGTATGCGCGCGGCATAAGAAAGTTCAAAGCCCAACTGTCCAACCCAGCGTGCGCTAGACTGTACAAAAATCATTTGTCACAGTAATTACGACTTCTTTTCAAAGCCGTCTACGCTCTGCCTGCCCAGCATAGTCTACAGGCGTGATGCGTACGTAATAGCCGATGGGCAACCGCGCGCGGTGTGGTGCAAACCCTACAAGGACATACCTATCAACTATATTACAACGAATGAAGAAATTACTGGGCCGACGACTAGTTGGTGAAATTAAGTGGCGGTTCTGGCGGCATTCCTAAGCTTGGTATACATACATAAGATACTGCAAAATTATTTAGATTTAATAAAACTGAAGTAACACGCAAAGATGAATTCGTTCGGTTCTTCCAATCTCTCTGTCTTCGTGTGGGACACCGAGTCGTTCAACGACCCGATGGTCCCTGGTGTCAGAGATTTTTACAACCGCCGGTACTTCCAATGAATGTAAAGTAATAGGTAAGATTGGTGGCCAAGTTAGTGGCCCAGATATACTTGCTTAATTCGCAGGCTAGGATAGAACCGCGGTAGCCCAGTTGGTAGTGGCGCCGACAGTACAGATGCCGAAGGTCGCTGGTACAAATCCTGCGTGCTGCGGTCCAAAAATTGTATAGGAAAGTGTTTTAAAATTTGGTATTCGAGGTTCGTTGCGATTTTGGCTAGTTATCCCGGAATAAGGAGCAGCTTAATTAATATGTTCACATTTCATAAACGGCAAAAATACTTCCTAAAAATAAGTGAACATAAAATTTTACGATTGTTTATGTATTCATATTCATAAAACTAAGTATACCTATACAGGGTGTTAGGGACGGTGTACCGAAAACTTTGCAGGCATGATCAGACCATCAAACTGAACAACTTTTACTATGGAGCCAATGGTGGGAAACGAAAAAAAATTTCCGACTTCCCATACAAAGTCAGTCAGCTGATCGTGAATTTTGTATGGGAGGTCGGAAAATTTTTTTCGTTTCCCACCATTGGCTCCATAGTAAAAGTTGTTCAGTTTCATGGTCTGAGCACGCCTGCAAAGTTTTCGTTACACCGTCCCTAACACCCCGTATACTAGACTAGGTTAAAGGTGACATAAAACTTGTTAACAAAAATACCTAACTGAAAGAACTACCAACATAAGTAGGTAGCATGCAACTAAACACCTCAAAAATATTGTATGTGTAAACAATTGTTAAAGAAGAGTTTAATATTCTTTGAACCTGCTAGAATAATAACAAGTTTGTCACACAAAAACAGATGGTTAAGGTTGAATAATTAATTCCAGTTTTTACCTAACATCACCGAAGCAAGATTTGTTAAGATACCGGTTCCGTGAAATAAAAAAAGGTACCGAAATTATTTACCATAAAGAAGACATCAACGCGTGTAAGTAGGTACCTAATTATCCATATAAACACCTGCTAGCCGAATTATCACTTTTCTATTTGCAAATAATTTTTGGTTGTTTGGTAGGTAGGTACGTTTACAGAGAACGCTGCTGCTCATTCCCTGGATGATTGCCTGTAAATGCAACATCTTGCACTGCGCTCCCAAAACCGCCTGCCAAGCGTGGTAAGGTGGGTATGGCAATACCCTCCGATAGGGGGAGGTCCATATACAGCAGTGGACTGTTGTGGCTATTATGGTTATGGTTCTTTGTCCTCAGGCAATCCTTTAGTCGTCAATTCGTCATGTCAAGATTATGGTGATAGTAATGGATCCTTGAGAAATCTACTTACACTTCAAACTACAAGCTTTTTATTACAAGTCTAAGCCCACCTTGTTAAACTTTTAATTTAAATATTATTATTTATTACACATTCACGAAAGTTTCAATCCAAAAACCAGTAAAAATTGGTCCCTTTAAATGAATAGGTGGATTTGCTGGCGATAGAATTACCTACACGACGGTGACTTTTGACCCTGAATAATTCGCCTTATAAAAGACTTCAACGCGCTTAAACTGCACAAATAAACAAAAATTCAATACTCACACGAAAAACACACAAATTACACAAACACGTTGTCTTAGTTTTAGAGTGTAGCCAGGACTGAGTGTCCAAGGACTTTGCGCGAGACGGTTTGACGCAACACGCCGCGCCGCGCTGCCAGTTGCGACAGCAGCGCAACAAACGTTGTGAGTAAACGAAAATTCGCGAAACACCTTTGATCTTGTTTCATTCTCTTGTGTAAACAAATTAAATTAAGTTTAAGTTACACCGTTGCCGTGTGGTGCCGGCTTAGAATAGCATCACCTCAATTATATCCATGAGTGTCGTAAAAACTAAGGGATACCCATCCAGGGAATGGGCAGCAGCGGTCCCTGTGAATGATACATTTTGCGTACGCTCGCCAATCCACATGTCAAGAATAGCAATACCTCCCGAAAGGAAGAGGGAGGCCCATGTCCAGCAGTGGACTGTTGTGGCCGTACTAATAGTATAACTACCTACGTAAAATCTTAATAAAGTAGTCGCTTGATCTCTCATGTAGATAATCTTTTTGGACATAAACTACTAACTACTACTACTACCTACAGCCACAACAGCCCACTGCTGGACATGGGCCTCCGCCTGATGAAGCGTATTTTCCATACTTACCATGATTGACAGGCGGATTGACGAGCGCAGTGCAAGGTGTTGTAGATATTCACATTCCCCATTCCCTGGTTATCTCTCTTATTTTCTAATCACGAGTACAAATGGGGTAATGCTATTTTAAGCCGGCACCACTCATAACGGAACATAAAACTACTTTTATTTTATTCTCACTAAAGTCACGCCTATATTGCGGAATAGGCAGGCAGGGCAGCAGAGGAAAAACCGGTTTCGCCATTTAGACTGGTATCTATTTTTGTAACATGTACCTATGTAAGGCATAACAATTTATGTAAAGAAGAGTCGTTTGTTATTATATAATTTACATTTTTTACTTTGGAATGTAGAGATTCAATATTAACGTAAAATAATAAGAGGGCCGAGCGCCGTACCTATGATTGTTTAATTTTACCTAATTATGGAGATTACATGTCAGATGCCCTGTGGTGCCGGCTTAGAATAGCATCACTCCCATAATATCTTTCCTGTGGGTGGGTGTCGTAAGAAACGACTGTCACTATATGGTGACACACAGTCTTCGGAAGACTCAAACTTTTGTCAGACGTGGTGTAAATGACCGTTTTTAATTTTAACAGATTTTTACGCTCTGCCTACCCCGCAAGGTATTTAGTAATGTACTGGATGAAACTAACCATGAATTGGGTTTGGTAGCGTGCAATTTGGAAAGGCCCGTATCCATCCAGCAGTGAACCACTATAGGCCGATCTGGATATAGGCTCCATAAACGGCAGCCCAAACTCTTACATACAACTTATCTCTATCTTCATCCACCTGTCAGCAAGCCGTCCCACACTGCACTTTCTGATGCGTGGTCGCCGGTCACTAACCTGATGATGATGATGCAAATAAAATAAACCAAGTACGAAGAGATTGTGTGTCAGTAGCTCAATCTGATAAATTGTATGTCAAGGTCGTGAAGTCAACGACATCTGTTGACGAGTAGCAGTACTAATCACACTTAAGTCTGCGAAATAATTTCACTTTGACGAATTTAGGCAGTTGTGTTAAAAAAAAATTTTGAAGAGTTTACCTTGGTCAACCTTGGTCATGTTAGATTGGCGATTTGGACCTCCCATATCTTTTTGTTTGCAAATGAGGGAAACACAAAAAAATCAAATTAATTGCTCTTTATTCGACAAGTCTTCAACATCTTACAAGCAGATGGTGGCTTGGAAGCAAGCGGGCGCGGCAGGCAGAGGCAAGGGCGCCGGAAGAGGGGCGGGCCAAGCCAGAGGCGCCGGAGCTGGAAGGACTAGAGGGGCCGGAGCAGGCGCAGGCCAGGCGATAGGGGCTGGGGCCGGAGCGGGCCAGGCGATCGGGGCGGCAGGCGCGCACGGCAGAGGCGCGGGCAGCGGCAAAGGCGCCGGCGCGGCGGCAGCGTTCAACAACGGCGCAGCTCCTAACAACGCAGACTCCAACACGGGCGGCAGCGCTCCGGCCAACAGACCCGGCAGTATCGCCCCGATGGTGCCAGTCAGGGAAGACGCCAGGGTCGGCGCGAGGGCGGTCAGAGCGGCACTGCACGGAGCGGCAGGAAGGGGCGCCGGTAGGACCAGAGGGGCGGGAGCGGGCGGGGCGGCAAGGTATTCATACACTGGGGCAGGGGGCGCGTAGTATACAGGAGCTGCGGGCGCTGGCAGGCCACACGTCCCGCATGAGTAGGCTTGCTGTAATAGAAGTACGCCCTGAATTTAGTGCTAGGTTTACACTTAGTTAAAATCTACGTGTTAAATCTATAAAAACAATTTCATTGATGCACTCCTAGTTAGTGTTATCGAATTCCAATAATACAAATTATTAGAATTTTTCTGGACAACGACTAGCAATGGGTGTGTGATTACTGATTATGATTTTAAATGTTTATTTTCTTAATTTTTTAATAAGTTAAGACGCTGAAGGTTCCGGGTTCGATTCTCATTGAGTCACTCCGAGTTGCTGCTTATTTATCACTTTGTGAATTTGTCCCCAGTCTGTTTAGGATATTACAGGCTGAACCACCTGATTGTCCGAAAAGAAAGATGGTTCCGTGCTACGAAAGGGACGTTAAGCTATCGGTTTCGGTTGCTGTTTATGATCACTTAGACGGCGGTCATTCATGTCAAAAGCCTGCTACGTGTAGTAGGCGGTTGTGAAACTCTGACACCAGGTTTAATCGGGTTGTTGGATGAGTCAGTGTCCTACTCGAAGAAGAAGAAGTTTTATTTACCTGAGCCAAAGCAAGGACAGCGAAAGCAATGAAGGAATTCATTGTGGAAGGTTGTCGGTTGACCGAGAAAGTGATGCATTCCAACTTGACCCCGCAGCATTTATTCTGTACTTTATCAAAAATGGCGCAACTTTCTCAATTATAACTGTCTCTATATTATTTAAAAACTATTAATAAATAGTGGATGTTAAATGCCGGAACCACCTGTTATACAGAAACAGTTTGATGACACGTATTTTACTTACGCAAGTAAAACGTTTATCGCTAATATTACAATATTGATTTCTACGTTATTTTGCCTTATTGACTTACTTACACACTGTCCTAATATTTGGTGAAATGGAGAAATATCACGCATTCATTGATAAGGGGGCTATTAAAAGCTAAAACTTTTTTATGGAAGGCATCAGTCAATCAAACTTATCCACAATGAAGTCCTTCTTTGCTTTGGTAGTCCTCGCTTTGGCTCAGGTGAATAAAATAAAAAACAAACTATAAAAATAAACAGTAATAAAATTGCGTCGAATTTCCACTCAGATATCATGCCTGGATAGCGCTACACGGTACCTACACCAGTGCCATTCCCAGTGTGTGCTCTTCTTGCCTGATCAGGTAAGCATTTCATTGTTTTACAACCAACATTTCTATTACAGCAAGCCTACGCATGCGGCTCGTGCGGCCTGCCGCCAGCACCGCCTGTGTACTACGCGCCCCCGGCCGCCCCGGTCTACGAATACCTCGCCGCCCCCGCACCAGTTTACGAATACTTCGCCGCCCCCGCTCCGGCGCCCGTGTACCTCCCCGCGCCCGCGCCGCTGCCGCTCCCTGCCGCCCCGTGCAGTGCCGCGTTGGCCGCCCTCGCGCCGACTCTGGCGTCTTCCCTGACCGGCACCATCGGCGCGCTGCTGCCCGGTCTGCTGGCTGGTACTTTACCGCCAGTGCTCGAGTCTGCTCTATTAGGAGCTGCGCCTCTGCTGAACGCTGCTGCTGCCCCCGCGCTGCCGTGCGCGCCGGCCGCCCCAATCGCGTGGCCTGCACCTCTCCCTGCCCCTCTAGCCTACCCCGCCCCCGCACCCCTGGCTTGGCCCGCCCCCCTGCCGGCGCCGCTACCCTGCGCCCCGGCCGCGCCTGCTTGCCTGCAAGCCACTATTTGCTTCTAAGTTTTTTAAAGAAGACTGACTTGTTAAATAAAGAACAAATTCGTAACATATTTACGCATTTTTATTTAAAGGTTTCCTTGTAAATTCTACTCAGGCGACCATATTGTACGATGGTATTATGATAGCAATTTCTACTAGGCAACCATTATCAAATTTCTACTATATTTGATAAAAAAATACAAGTTATTAACAATATTTCATAATATTTATTCCAATCTAAATACCAACTCTACACACTACTTACAGTATTTTGGCATTACTTTTTGTGAAAATTAAAAAACTCTCAAATTAAATTGATATTTTGTCTTTTGTAAATCTAACAATTTTGCCAGAATGTTTTAATGATAATGTCTTTTGAAATCATTATTTATGCTTCTCACCAAACATTTTTTAGAACCCACCACCATTTTCTTAACTTCATTTCAGACATATTTGAATAACATCATTTAGTATTCAATAACTACCCAACAGCTACGAAATCAACTTAAAAAGTAATTTTAAGGCACATTTGTATACTAAGCTTAATAACTAATTTGGCCAGATATATTGCACTAAAATCTAAGATTGCTTCATATTATCAGATTCATCAATCAAATTAAAACTAGATAATTTGAGCATAAACTGATATTCAATACATATACTAACTACTAAGCATGCCACGTCTTTAATACTGTAATCAAATTTTATGCAAACAAAACATAGAATTGATAAGTATTTCATACCAAAAACAAATTGGTTGCAAGGTCATTGAATCACTTTCAGATAATCTTAACATAAAGATTATAAGAAAATTGTAATATCATTCGACAGTTTCATAAAATAACATTGACAATGTTTTTTGCAAAACATTGCAAGTTCAACCATCCATACACATTCAAATTGGGAGATTCAATTCATAAAGTTATTTAGTATCACAAAATTTTCATTTCTTTTTATTCAGATTTGGGTTGTTGCGCAACTTAATGTACCACACGAAAAAGAAGAAGTTCAGATTCTAAATCGGGTTATTCGTTTTTTAAGACTAATAATTAGTCTTACGCTCTCAGATCGATATAAAATTGAATTGAGAAAGAGTTTATTGATTACTATATTACACATTGCATAAATTATTTCATGTTTAACCTAAATATTGTATTGCTATTTGACTAGTAAAGGAGTATGGTAGGTAATCTAGAACTAGAAGTAGACTAGTTTTCTCGGTGATGATGAAAATAAATAAGAATCAGATTGAAAACATATACTATTATCCATGTTTGTATCTGTCTGTGGACAGTAAAAGTCTTTACAAGCTTAGATTCGGGATTTCACATTCTGAGGCATAAGACTCCGCAATACACCCATATTGAATGTGTAAAAGATGTTAAAAACCATAAGGGTAACTCTAAGAGTTATTAACCAGGCGGCCAGCCCATTTGACGTCCTCCCATGACATGCAGATGCAGATGGTAGACCGATTGCGCTCCATCCCGACCATTGTTGACGATCAAACGCCACCCGCTGGGAGCCTTCTGTGTGCCCAGTGACTTGGCAACCAACATTAAATGTCCGAGTAGCTGGAAAAGTAAGAAAAAAGAACTATATACTGTACATCAATTTCATTAATACAAGTAATTTTTAAAGTAATATGTTTGGTTGAGTGTTTCAATTGCCCTTAACTAAATGCAATTGTCGTGAAGAGTCACGAATGCAGCTGGCGATGGTGAGTGATCACAATGTCTTTGCTTATCGATTCAATATCGATAAGGTTGATCGGATACTTTTTGTCTATGGCTAAAATATTTTTTATCTGTGGTTATTTGACAGATGGTAAAAAGAGAAAGTGTGGGTAGAGTGAAGATGGGGAAAAAACGTGTCGTCGATATTGGACACGAAGACTGTGATACTGTGAGTAAAAACAGCTGGGACTCTCTTGAAGGCCAAAGCCTCGAGGAGGCTGTTCCTGAAGTGCTGGTGATTGGATGCCACTTAGAGATGTCCTGAGAAACTATGTAAGTCCTTGTTATCATGTTGGTGTAGCATGGCTCATGAGAGGTGGCAAATTAACCAGTGAATTGATTTGTACTTTGGTTAGATCTGGCGTGAGATAGCATGGACATACCTGAAATCTCTCTGTAATTGTGTTTGATGCCCAATAGAACACGTTGTCGTGTTCTGTGTTGTTAAGGGGTGGCCACCCAACCTTGGGGAGGATGATAGTTTCCCTCCGGAGGAACTCTGTTCTTCCATAGCCGCCTGACAGTATTAGATAAGGCTTGACTACCTATGTGAAGGGGCGTTCACATAGGTATCAAGCAGACCTATGTAAAGCTGTCAGTGGAGGGCTTCCGGGCAAGAGAGATTTCTGGAGGCCTGGGTGAGTTTAAGGAGGTTGAGACTCATGGTGGCTTCGGCCACAATAACATACTCCATTTGGCGAGTATGTTATCGGACATTTCCATGGCTTGGAAATGGCACTTGCAAGGTGGCAAGTGTTAATCATTGTATGGGTTGCGCTCACGTCCAGCATAGCAGGTATGGGATGGACTTGGGTATTGTAATACTGAAGGACATCATTGCGTGCCAAGTGGGTACGACGCCTGTGCAGGGGGAACTTGACAGTTTGCTCTGTTTCACTGCGGTGATCCCCCATCGAACATTGAGATATTTATGTAAACTTGTAATGTATGTAAAGAGTACATATATGAAATTATGTACTATTGATGAATTGCTATTTCTCGTGAGCCAGGTTAAACCTGATATGATGATTGTTATAGTTCTCTAACGAGAGGAGATAAGGACAGCATACTTTATATGTTGTCCTTATCATATTTTATTTTGTGTTTTATGTCGTTACAACCGCGAAGCTATATAAATATAACCGAATGTCTATTTCGTGGCGACATAAATTGGTGGAGATGCTGGGATCTTAAAGATCCTTATATTTTATCGTTTGGGTGGTCTTTCATATGAATTTGATCCGTCCTTTTAGATGGATAGAGTGAACTTTGCGATATGATTTGTTTTAATGGAAGAATAGTTTGGATGCTTTGCACACTATGTCTTCATTTGTTTATATAGGAAATAGTTTGGATGCTTTGCACACTGCATATTGGTCTATCTTTACTGAAAACAGCAGTTTGGATGCTTGGCACACTATGTCTGAACTTGTTTCTATGGAAGACCATCATTATTATGGTGAATATCGGTTTGAAGTTAACTTGTACTCCGGTTGTTTTGCGTTATACACGGTATAATTTTTTATTTTTTATTGCGTTTATATTTTGTTTTTTTTTGCGGTTACACACTGCAGTTTTATTCAGACGGTTTTTGCGTAATATGTACGATTGTACATAGTTTATTTTCCGTTTACACCCTGCGGTTTTATTCAGACGGTTTTTGCGTAATATGTACGATTGTACATAGTTTATTCTCCGTTTACACCCTGCGGTTTTATTCAGACGGTTTGTGCGTAATATGTACGATTGTACATAATTTATTTTCCGTTTAACTATTAATTTTCGTATATATAATTTTATTCGTTCTTTCTTGCAAAAGGAGCTTTACAATAAGTTGCAAAAATTTGTTCTTCTATGGATATAAAAAAAAGGGAGCTGGCTGCGGAATCTAAGGCGAATAATATAATTTTGAAATGTTATTTTACTTTGTTATACTTTATAATAAAGATTTTTTGTGAAGGTTGTGTTTTATTTGTTCTTCGGTTCAAAATTAATTTTTATTGTAATTATTACGTGCCCTATGATGTATGGCTGTATATGGTTGGTAGTCAATGCCTTGTAAAAAAAAAAAAAAACTCTTTGCCTATGGAAGTAGAGATGTGGTAGTTCGCCACTATTTCGTATATTGTCGATTTTAGAAATCGATATCGAAGCCGATCGTTTTGATTAAAATAAAGTTTACGATCCCCGTGGATGGGGAAATAAGGGTAATATATTAAAGATCTAAAGTGTGAAATGCTATTTGTTAGAATTCGAAATAAGAAATTTAAATTGTAATTAAGATCTTGACTGGTATGTTTCGTAGTTACAGCTTGTTCGGATAATATTCGAAGTTTGTTTACGTTGAGGACATCTCTAACGCCATGTTTTTTCGTCGACAACAATCGGTCGGGTTTGTTTTGTTATTTCAAAGTTTGTTTCAAAGTGAATTAGTGAACTAAGTGGAAAATAAAGTTAATTAAAGTGCGTCACTGGAAAATATACATTATAAGGAACTAATATCTAAACGGATTAGACTATCATCAGGTAAGAAAGTCAATATCTTGAAAGATTCTGGATGAAGTTTAAATGAATTCCATTATGACGCCATTCCATGAAAACTTTGTTCTTATTCGCAAATTATGAGTTATTTAGTTGTAATCGTTATAGTTGGTTACAATTTTGGTTTATCATCTTTACAGTTTTTGCTTGGTGATTTGGACAGCGTCACTGTCATGTCACTGAAGGCAGTTTAGGGATGTGACATAATTTACTAACGAGTATGACTTCTGGTACTAGTACGATACTAGCTTAGTTGCTCAATACCAGCAATAAATAACAATGAACGTAAATATTTTTTAGCAGTAATGAATAAGAACAACAACTATACAACAACAAGTGTATATAAGGTCCTATTAAATTCACTGCAAATATTTTAAGCGCATGCGTAAATATGTATAAGAAAAACATCTTAGGCATTTAAAAAATATCTACACGCTAGATTTTTTTTTTAATTTTCAAACAAAGTTTTTAATTAATTATGTGAACATTCTTTGACTGACTCGACTGACGTTCCGCCACGTAGACAGGATTCACTTACACGGCACGCACACTAACAACCAACCAATCACAGCACCTTTTTTTGGCGCGTAATTTAAATTCATCGAAGTGTGTGTTTCTAGGACAAACAGGGTGCACTTTTTTCGTTTAGTTTTTTTTAGTTATATGCAATGTTCTCGAAAACTAGCGTGTAGATTTCTTTTTGTGAAAAAGTGAAAATTTGCCTAGTACATGCTTATATTTTATTCGATCTGCCCCTAACATATTTGCAGTGAATTTAATAGGACCTTATATAGGGTGAACTTTTGACCTAGTGACCGATAGTGGAAATGCAGGTCGGGCTTGTGAAAAAAAAACTACTTTTCCCAAGAAACATAGTCGAAATAAGAAAAGAAATTGAATCTCCCTTAGTTACTCAAATCAGCGGATCGGCAGTTTGCCTTTTTGCTAACAGCCACAAGTTCAATTTAACTCTATAATATAACAATACCTACCTCAAACACTAGATATTTATTTACACAGTACAATTTCGTTTATTTCGCTTTTGTTATTAGTATTTCATAATTTCCGTTCCTCATCATCGATATTTTGAGTGTTGATGCTTTCCTTATATTTTTATTCGAAATTCGTGTTGCGGTGTTAATCCAAATGCCGAGAGCGTCGGATACAAGGCGACAGGGTTAAGTACTTAATTAGTAATAGCAGTTTGAGTTTGCAACACTCACAAGTGAGGGCTGTCTTACTTTCTTTATTCAGCAAAGTAAAAATTTATATGCAACAAAATATTATCATCAAAACAAAAAGTCAACGAAAAGCCACTAAACCTAAAGACGCAGTTAAGCATCACCGAAAACCATTCTTCACTCTCAGGGGAGGTTCCACTCTGAAGACCGGTATACTAACAAGCATTGGCCACGAAGAATGTTGGGAAATTTTCTAGCTTATCTTCAAGTGTACAAAGATGACACTAGGCTAATTTGAAAAAATCTTCGCAAGGAAATGTATTATTTTATGTCTAGTTGAGTATCAATACTAGCAAAATTTCGTCAATCGAAAACAGTTAGACAGAAGAATTTCGCCTTCTAGAGTTATGAAAATTTAAATTGTGTAATAGGAAAATTATTAAGTTTCTAGAAGTCTTGAATGATATAAAAGCAGTATCAAGCTGAACTAGGCTGAAAAGTATTGCTTCCTAGTCACTGTTATTATAACAGTAACGTGCCTATTATTTAGGGCACATACCTACTAATAATGTCTGTGAGATGTAACATTGTCACAGCGAGCATATTTATTTATTAAGTTTACTGATTATTAGAACACAAAAATAAATGTGTCATATTTTAGGCAGAATTTATTATTCAATTTAGCTTAAAATTTGCTTAACAAGTGATATTTAAGTACCCGTTCACACATGCGACTTTTCTAGGCGACTTTTTCGTCTCACGACGTGTCAATGGGCTAGTATGAACGTGTGCACACGAAGCGACGCGTTTCTCGTGCGACTTTTTAGGTTAGGTGGTCATTTCAGAATGGTAGCTTTAAGTAATGGTGGTTTTAAGAAAAGATGGTTGCTGTATGGCAACATGCAGTAAAAGTTGAGGGTACTCATTTTCTAAGAATGTAAAAAAGCGCTGATGGCCATCGCCAAGTAATAACTTTCAAAAACAGCCAATATAAAATAGCGATTGTGGAGAATGTGTGGTTTGAAAGAATGAACTACGTTTCCTAACACCCTGTATTTGAATTTAGATTAAAATTACCTAAACAAGCGATATTCAATAGTGATTTAAACATTTTTGAATTTATCGACGATTATACAAGCGCCGTTTCAAAGTCACTTCAAACGGCTCTCCGTCAATCTCATGACATCTGTCCAAATCACCAAGCTACAATGAACACAGTATAGTTCGTAAACCTTGACGTTTCTTGCGTTCCGGCAAGGAAAAGACAACTGACTGTGGGGACTCACGTAGCGGGTGGTTGTCAAGCAGTTGGTAAGTAAAGTACCTAGATAATTATACTACATAATTTAAGTTACGGCTCGTGAAATCATAATATTGAAGCTGTTACTTTCTTCATGTTTACAGTTTGAAAACTTACCTAGATTAGAGTCACCCACATGTCATTCAAGTACTGAAGTCAGTACTGAGACTAAAATAAAAGTAGGGATACCTACTAGAGTTATTTTAATAAAAGAAAGATAACTTGTGTCAAGAGAAAACATGGGTGAAAATTGGCTGCAGGGAGTGAAGTGCGTCACCAGAAACTTTTAGGGACGGTGCAAGAAATTAAAAAGGTAGTAGATCCCGAAACAGGTGAAGACGTGAGAGTGGGTGCTGACTGGATAATTGGAATGAAAATTAAACTCAAATAGGATATATAAAAAGAAATACTTGAGTCGGAGGTGCAAAATTATCAAGGGTTGGCAACAGAGATTGACTCTGAGGCGAGTAATAAATTTATGAAAGATCAGTTAGAAGCTGAAGACACCCTCATAGAGTTACAGACACTCTATACTTTGAATATTGCTTCAGAACAAGAATAATCATGCAAGACTAATACAAAGTTACTAAAGATAATTTGGAGAAATCTCATGGGAATGTACAAAACTGGCCTGAATTCTGGGCAAGGTTCGAGAACTCCATACACAAACAGCCAGGATGGAAAGCTGACTACGGGATGGTGAGTAAACTGTGGTTTATCATTATAGTGGCAGTGGTTCGAGATAGCATATGATGATGCAGTATCCTGACAGGAGTCGGCGGTTGACCATGCAGTACTCCATCCATCAAGTATCAATTCAGGTACTGACGAGTATATGCCCACGATGCGCTGTTGGTTTTGTACCCTGACATTCCTGACGTGTAAGATTCACTGTCTAGTTATGTTTGGGTATTCATCATATACCCTCCCCTTCTGTATTCTATTTACGACATCAGAACCGGGATCCAGGACCATAAATTCCCATCAAGGACCATAACTTGGGATCGAGGACCAGTACTTGAGATGGAGTTGATTATTTAGAATTTTATTGCATTGTTTTGGTCGCTTGTTTCGTAACGTAAAGACAGGAATACGGTATTGTAATAGCGTGCCACTGTAGTGGTGGTGTTCCACTGTTTATGGTTGTTGATGGTATACTCGTGCTTGGTCATAGTTGTTTACGGTTATGTATGGTTATGTATATACACTATCCTGCCATTATTTAGACTAGTTTGAGAAGTATTCTTTTGGGATTTTGTATCACTGTTTATTTAGTAATGGTACTAGGAGTTTTCGTATGAGCTAATGCAGCAGTGCGAGCAAGATGGCAGACCAAGATCTTCAACTTGTGTTAAGGATGTCTTTCGTATCGTTGTCATAATGTACTACCATTATTTTGTCAGTTTTTGAGTAATTTTCTAACATAATAGCATACTATAATTGTTGTGGTAGTCCTACCAACCTATGATTTTGACGTCGTGATGGTGAACTTTTATTTAAACGATTGTGAGGAGTATTCTAGCTTGATAGCGTTTTATTATTTTGCCAAATATTACCTTTTCTTTCCTTTCCTTAGAATACTTTTGTTGTGTGTTCTAGTGTGACGATAGTGGACGATCATTTAGCTTACACACTTCGTTGTAACGCAAGCATAGTTCTTTGTTATTGAGTATAGTGTACAGTCATTTTGGACGGGTGGAACCGTTTAGACACACGAGTGATAGAGTGCTGTTTTGGTTTTGTGAAGTAGTTTTCCAATGCGATAGCGGACATTGTTGTGTGTTTTTCATCAGATTCAAGTTGAGTTAAAACCTAGTTAATTAGTTATGGTAAAGTTATTATTTTATTGTTACTTGAAACGCTGCAATGTAAATTTGAGTTGAGTCTCGGTGGCGGGAAGGCTGATAACTTATTTGAGATTATTCGGTGGGTAGGCCGAGTTGTGGTAGCTTTGATGAATAGCCAAATAAACGGATTGTGTTTGATTCTTTTGAGCTTGGTTGATAGCCAGCTCTGGTCTTCTGGTGGGTAGCCAAACTCTCGTTATGCTTGGTGTTCAACCGAATGTTACAGCAGTAAGAAGTACGTAGTTTGTTATCACAATATGGCGGTTATGTTACGTGGATCGTGATTGATGGAGCTCTCGATATCTCTGTTGTGACTGTGTTGCACCTGTACTTTGAACAGGTGCGTCATATCCAACACAGGTATGAAGTATGACTGGTCAGTGTGATTTTTGGTAGTGATACTAAACTGTTTAAGACTTGATTGTACGCGACGTGAAAATAGTGAAAGACCTTTGATTTGGGTATTCTTTTGTTCTTAAACTTCTTGATCTGAGTGGCTTATTGCTTGTGATTGATTTGAATTTCATTTTAATTATTGTTTTGAGTTTTGTCCGTTTGATCTGTACTGATTCGTTACGGGACTGACTTGGTTGGAATCACAGGGATGATTCTTCACAGAGTTGACTTAGTTGAATCACAGGGATGATTCGTGACAGAGATGACTTACTAACGAATGAAAATGGGAATTATAGAAATAGTAGATCCAGAATCATACACGGCAGATCAGAAGCAGCATCCGATACATTATCGATTTTGCCGCGTTTCATTTGGGGTAATATCGAGTCCTTTCCTAATAACCGCTACTGTTAGACATCATTTAGCAAGTCATAATGAACACTTATTGAAGAGAGAGGCGGATAGATGTTATGTAGACAAACTTGTAACGGAAGCGAAAACTGTTAACGAAGCTATTGATATTTATAAAAGAAAACGAGAAAGTTAAAGTACTGGGTCTTAATTGGAATCTCAGCGAGGATACTCTACAGCTCAGAGTACCAGAGTTAGGCAAAGAAGAGATTTCCAAGGTTCAAATTACCAAGAGAGACGTACTTAGGTCTATGGGTCGTATATATGACCCATGTGGGTTCGCTTCACCTATGATATTGTCCGCTAAATAATTCTTTCAACAAACATGTGTAGGGAAATTGAATTGGAATTCTGAACTCCCACAGGACATGGTACGTACATGGAAGGATGTAATAGAAGTCCTCCAATCAACGAAGTCAATTGAGGTTTTTAGATACATAGGTAAAGACTGGAATGAAGAATATTTGAATTGCATTGTTTTTCAGATTCTTCATTGAGTGCATATGCCTCTGTGGTTTACATTGTATCTAGAGGAGAAGGTAATGTAGTAACAGCATTCCTGATGTTTAAATCAAGAGTCATCCATGTGGAAGGTGAAAGTGATTTGAAGATACCGAGAGTTGAGTTATTGGGAATTCTCATAGGATACTCCCTATGATTACTCAAGTACGTTGCAGAAAATTTTGATCTACCAATTAGCAGAAAATACTGGGGGGAAGATAGTATGATTGTGCTTACATGGATGAAAAGTAATAAGCTGTTCCCACCGTTTGTCTCAAGAAGGATCAAAGAGATTAAAACTAGAACCGATGTAGATTTCAAATACGTTCCAACAGACAAAAACCCTGCGGACATTGCTAATCGGCCAGGTTCTAGTACACCTAAAGAACAATTGTGGTTCGAAGGTCTAGTTTTCTTGCAGGATACAGAAGAAACTTGGCCACAACAGCCAGTTTCTTTCCAACAAGTTCTTCTTTCGGCCGGGGAGGCTCTGAACCTAGTGGATGGTTCAGAGATGGCCATTAGAGGCTACGAAGAAGAAGTAGGTGAGATTATGACACAACAAAATGTAGAGGAGCAAGATTTGCAATTATTGGAGTTGAGAGATTTACAGCGACAACATTTTCCAGAGGAGTGCTCCGGGAAAGTGACAAGTCTAACAAGGAATTTAGGGCTGTACTTAGATGTAGACCATATTCTTAGATGTAAAGGGCGTATGGACAATACAGATTGGAGTTACGATAAGAAGAATCCAATATTGATTCCAAAAGATAGTGAATTTACTCGAAATCTTATTTTGAAGACTCACGAGTCGAATTTTCATGTAGTAGTTGCTCATACTTTTAGTTTGATTCGACAGAAATACTGGATTCCTCAAGGAAGAGCTGAAGTCCAAAAGATAATCAGAACATGTGCCAAATGTATTAAGCATGGAGGAGGGCCATACAAACTACCAAATACTCCATCGTTACCAGTTGAATACTCAGTACACCGTGTGCTTTCACGGGTATGGATTATTTTGGCCCGGCATTTGTCCAAACTTCGAAAGGAAAAGAAAAGAGATGGATAATTTCTCTTCTCTTTACCTGTCTAGCAGTAAAAGCAATTCACCTCGAAGTGGTGAATGACTTGTCAGCTGAACAATGCCTGTTGGGTTTAAGACGATTTGTTGCTATCAGAGGGAGGCCTAAATTAATTGTTTCATAATGCAACCCAAATCAAACTGACTAGTGAAATAATGTCAGATGCCTATTGTACGGAGAAAAGTATACGTTGGAAGTTTATTCCTCAGTTGGCTCCTTGGCATTGTGGGGTGTATGAGCGGTTAGTAGGATTAGTCAAGAGCTGTCTAAAAGGAATCCTGAAGAAACATTTACTAAACGATAGCTAGCTCATCACAATTGTGAAGAAAGTTGAAACTGTGGTAAATACGAGGCCATTAACTACAGTTGGTTCTGAGGTGGAACATGTTCTTCGTCCAGTTGACTTCCTGTCTTCTGGGAATTGTCAGAGCTAATTGAAGTTCAAGATAGACAATGTAGAGTTGCAAAGGTAAAAGTGGGTAATTCCGAATTTACCCGATCCATTGGGTATTTGTATCCACTTGAGGTTGAAGGTGACCGCTTAAATACTATGGGATCAGACGGTGGGTCTGGACTCTGGAGCGGTGGTTATACCGATGTTTGAAAATATACGTGTAGGTCTATCTGATGAACGTGATTGAAGATCTGCACGAAATTGACTTGCGTCAAGAAGACATATCAAATGACTAAACTCATCGTATAAATGAGTTGCTAGAAGGAGAACATGAACTTGTAGTTTCGCCACCAACGTGGGTGGTTATAGATAGTGTAGACTTGGGTGACTCTAATATGAGACAGTTGGACGTGTCTCAAGCCGAGCCTGATGAGAGAGTCAAGAGAAAAGAAGCCAGACGGGCACGAGAGAAGATCGCTGGGGAGAAGACCAGGCATCTTCTATGTGTCCTATAACACTCGTTGAGGCCGGGAGTGTCGTGAAGAGTCACGAATGCAGCTGGCGATGGTGAGTGATCACAATGTCTTTGCTTATCGATTCAATATCGATAAGGTTGATCGGATACTTTTTGTCTATGGCTAAAATATTTTTTATCTGTGGTTATTTGACAGATGGTAAAAAGAGAAAGTGTGGGTAGAGTGAAGATGGGGAAAAAACGTGTCGTCGATATTGGACACGAAGACTGTGATACTGTGAGTAAAAACAGCTGGGACTCTCTTGAAGGCCAAAGCCTCGAGGAGGCTGTTCCTGAAGTGCTGGTGATTGGATGCCACTTAGAGATGTCCTGAGAAACTATGTAAGTCCTTGTTATCATGTTGGTGTAGCATGGCTCATGAGAGGTGGCAAATTAACCAGTGAATTGATTTGTACTTTGGTTAGATCTGGCGTGAGATAGCATGGACATACCTGAAATCTCTCTGTAATTGTGTTTGATGCCCAATAGAACACGTTGTCGTGTTCTGTGTTGTTAAGGGGTGGCCACCCAACCTTGGGGAGGATGATAGTTTCCCTCCGGAGGAACTCTGTTCTTCCATAGCCGCCTGACAGTATTAGATAAGGCTTGACTACCTATGTGAAGGGGCGTTCACATAGGTATCAAGCAGACCTATGTAAAGCTGTCAGTGGAGGGCTTCCGGGCAAGAGAGATTTCTGGAGGCCTGGGTGAGTTTAAGGAGGTTGGAGACTCATGGTGGCTTGGCCACATAACATACTCCATTTGGCGAGTATGTTATCGGACATTTCCATGGCTTGGAAATGGCACTTGCAAGGTGGCAAGTGTTAATCATTGTATGGGTTGCGCTCACGTCCAGCATAGCAGGTATGGGATGGACTTGGGTATTGTAATACTGAAGGACATCATTGCGTGCCAAGTGGGTACGACGCCTGTGCAGGGGGAACTTGACAGTTTGCTCTGTTTCACTGCGGTGATCCCCCATCGAACATTGAGATATTTATGTAAACTTGTAATGTATGTAAAGAGTACATATATGAAATTATGTACTATTGATGAATTGCTATTTCTCGTGAGCCAGGTTAAACCTGATATGATGATTGTTATAGTTCTCTAACGAGAGGAGATAAGGACAGCATACTTTATATGTTGTCCTTATCATATTTTATTTTGTGTTTTATGTCGTTACAACCGCGAAGCTATATAAATATAACCGAATGTCTATTTCGTGGCGACAGCAATTGCACCTTTAGTAGGTAGGTATTTATCAAATCACTTAACATCCTCCTATTACACTATTAAAAGATAGTAGGTAAATGTTATCACTATCAGTGCTGTAGTTAATGACTAAATACATAGGCATTTGCACACACAAGATAACTGTGATAAGATAACATTGGCATTTATTTTTTAATTAGGGTAGAACAAACAGGAAAAAATCTTTAGACCTATATACCTGTAGAAATTTAATTGTTTATCTTATTTTTAGAGTGGGCTATTAAATCTATGAATGACCTGACTATAATGAGTTTTAAACCTAAGAACTTTTATATGTATTAGTGATGGTCAGCAGATTAGACTGTTTTGTTATTTTGTTTCAGACTTTTCTTTACAAATTGCCATAGTCTTTAAGATGGCACTCCAGAAAATCTATTACCAGCCTATACCACCATTCTATTCTGCTAACAGCCAAGGTTCAGGATAAACAACAGAAACTTTACTGTTTTGTATTGACTATCAAATATGATAAGACTTGGCTGATACCTACCTAAAATTCTTTGAAAGGTACCTACTTCAAGGTCTTACAAACAAACGGGTCCTGTTGAATAAATTATATTTTACAACAATAATTTTAGCGCCGGTACAACTCAATTTAGTAGGGTTATACTTACTGCCTTATCATCTATGGCAGAGTCTTGAAGTCTAGCGATTTTCTTTTTCGGTATCACCAGAAAATGGACAGGGGCTTGCGGGGCGACGTCGTTGAAAGCCAAGCACAGGTCATCTTCGTAAATTATATCTGCTTTTAGTTCTTTGGATATAATCTTGTCGAATATAGTAGGTCCCGGTTCGGCTACACTTGCGGCCTGAGCTTTACGAACCTCGTCGGAATATGGTCTTCTGACTGCAATGGCTGCCCCACGATTTATATCGTAAATATTAGTCGGGTAGGACTTCTTTAGTCTAAACTTTAGAGCCCTTTGAAGCACTTTATTAAACATTTTCAGTGTTTTTTAGATAAAACAGCGCATCTCCACAAAACTGCGTAACTTTTTGAAATTATGACATTGACATGTTCTTTTTTTCGTAGTATTTTCTTTGGAGAAAAGCCTTTTGATCCAATAAACCATTCATTCATTCACTCATTTGTAATAAGTTGTATCAATAGTACTTGCTACTCAGCAATAGATGTCGTTGACTTCTTGAGTGCTAAAAGCAAGGTAAAAGCAAAAAGCTGGTAAAAGTTAAAGCGTAATTTCCAAAGGTAATTTCAGAACATTTTCGATTGGCCAAGTTAAGATCAAGGCAATTCACAAAAATATCCAATTTTAGTAACCTATGAAATTGAACAACTTTCCCCATGGAACATGGGTCGAAATGTGGAAAAAAATTTGGACCTCCCATACAAAATTGCCGATCGGATAATTGATTTACTATGGGAGGTCCAATTTTTTTTTTTCATATTTTGACCCATGTTCCATGGGGAAAGTTGTTCAGTTTCATGAGAACCTTGACCTCCTTTCGGCTTGTTATACCCTTTCCGTTACTCCCGGTATATAGTGAGTCAAGAAGATAAGGATTACAACACAACACATGCCAGAACTCCTTTTTCCTACAAGAAAATGAATTGCATGCAGCGGGTAAAACCGCTTACCGGGTGGGCCTCTAGTAGAGTATATAAGGTGTAAAAAAATCAACTGCAAATATTTTAAGGGGTGAAACAGCCCGTGAAACTGAACAACTTTCTCCAAGGAACATAGGTCGAAATATGAAAAAAAATGGACCTGCCATACAAAATGTACCAGCCGGGCGAGTCAATTTTTATGGGCGGTCCAATTTTTTTTTTCATATTTCGACCTATGTTCCTTGGGGAAATTTGTTCAGTTTCATGGGCTGATTCACCCCTTAAAATATTTGCAGTTGATTTTTTTACATACTGTATACGAGGAGTAACAGAAAGTGAAGGTGCTCATGAGACTGAACAACTTTCCCAATGAAGCATGGGTCGAAATGTGAAAAATTTAGTACCCTTTTTGTTACTCCCGGTATATCCCGTTGCATCCCGTAATTATTTTCTGGTTCATAAATAAAATACCGAAATGTTGTACGAATTCTATTTTATTAATAATCCATTGAATGTCTTAACAAGTTCAAAACTAAAACTTAACAGAAAGTTTTAATACCTTATTAAAATTAATTGTCCTATGACATTCATAAAATTATGAAATACATACCTACGTACCAAAGTAAGTAACATCATAGTAATTCACTACAACATAAATTATGACATAAATATACACATCACGCCTTGCGGTGTAGGCAGAGCGTAACGCTGAAACGGCCTTTATCGCCACGTCTGACAAACATTTGAGGGTCATATCAGAATATGATTTATCATTATCACTATAGTATAGTGATCCAATTGTCAGCCTATTGCCTAAAATGTAGCACAACTATGTCATTTAATATGATGAGGCAAACAATGTTGCCAATTCGGATCCATTCCTTACCTGCGCAAGTTACAGCATACATCAATTAAATCATCGAATTCCTTAGTCTTTTACGACACCTGCGGGTATGAAATGGGGTGATGCTATTATTTGACGGCAAGAGCATCACACTGTATTCTAAACCGACGTCACACGATATCTTGAAAATGAATATTTACATAATTTCAACTATTTAACGTGCCTTTCGAAGCACGTAAAAAAACCCTACTTGTCTAATACCGGTACTTATGAATTATACTAAGACCGCTGAGAGAAAACCGATTTGACTGTTATTATTTGATTTTATTATTAATTTATTATGAGCAGATGTCAAATCGGTAAAGTCTCAGCGGCCCAACTATATAAACTGACTGCGATTTATTGCTAACCCTAAATCTTTAAATACAAAAGAGATAGAATATCTACAAATATCATTTGTACTTATTCATAAAATGATTTAAATTTCTAAAGTGTTAATGACAGTAGTTTTACATCCTTACAAGGCAAATGAAAGATGCAGATTTACAGCATTACCTAAGGAAGCGACATGATGACAGAATCGAAAATAATTTTCTTTTTACCATAACCATAACAGCCACAACAGTCCACGGCTGGACATGGGCCTCCCCCTAACGGGGGGTATTGCCGTACTTACCACGCTAGGCAGGCTGATTGCCGAGCGCAGTGCAAGATGTTGCATTTACTTGTTTATTGTTGAATGAATATCCCTTAGTCGCTTTTTACGACACCCACGGATAGAATTGGGGTGATGCTATTTTGAGCCGGAATCATTCATAATTTATTTTTACACTTTCTTCAAATTCCATTTCTTTTTGAAGAATGGATTAATAGGCGATGGCGTAGAGGGTTTTAGATTAGTTTTAGACGGAGTCTTTTTACTGTCGAAAGGGATGTTTGGACTTTGCCGTACACTTTTGTAGTAGTCTACGGTTTCTTGCATCGAGTTGTTTTTTAGTACAAACTTGACTTTTTTCGGAGTACTATGTACGGAGGAGTTTTCTCTAGGAGACAACTGTTTTTGGAAGTTTTTCACTTTTTTGCTGATGACCGTCGGGGAGCTTTTTTGTTTTTTCTCGACGCTTTTTGTCTCTGTAGCTTTCTGTTCAGATTTTTTATCAATTTTAGTTGGTTTGATTTTTTTCGGAGTATCTTTTATGACCGTGTCTGTAGATTTTAGTTTTGATTTTTGATTGTCAATGATTTTTGGTAAATTCTTTTTTTCTTTAGGTTTCTTTTGGTCATTTTGTTTTTCTAGTTTAGGTTTTTTGTTAGCGACGTCACTGTTTGTTTCCAATTTTCGTTTTTTCTGCTTCTTGTTGATGTTTTCTTTATCTGCTGAGTTTTGTTTCTGTTTTTTTGTTTTCTTCTTCTGTGGATTCGTTTCTTCGACTTGCCAATCGCCAGCCTGTAACAAGATAAAATTATTATAAATACATCTCTTTCACTTGTTATCTATTTTCCACATTTTTTTGTTTTTTTTTTAGATTTGGGGAGCTTACAGCTACTTTGACAATATAATTTTAAGTTTATAGGTAGGTATTTAAAAACCAATTACAAAACATTAGTAGGAGATTCTGGGAGATAAATGTATGGCGGCTTTTAAAGAAATTATATAACGCATTTTTTTGTGTTTAGATGCCTTTTAGAATTATGTTTAAATACGTAAAAAATATTCAACCGAAAATGTTCATCACAAAATGTGCAGTAAATATTTGGCGTCAGAAAATGTCATGTACGTGACAATCTATCTATCCTTGTCATACGAAGGTCAATTTCATATTTCTATCCTGCTCTAAGAGCATATTTTGATGAACATTTCCGGTTGAATATTTTTTGACGCCTATTACCTGCATCCATGGCCATCAAGTTTACAGAAGGTTCATTCGACCCTATTCAGTATTTTTGCGATTGTCACTGTTTAAATAGCAAGGGTTGCTACTGTCTAAAATCTCAAAGAATAAGAATATAAAAACAGATATATCTGATACAAAAACGTCATATGATTCTTAGAAGATTTTAAACAATAAAGAAATATGGTATTGGTGGCGTTCTTTGCTCCCCTGAGATTCCAGTTAAAGTCAGTAAGCGTTAAATCTTCGCTAGTATTGAGGGAGCCATCTGTATAGGCGCCCCGCGCGCGGTTTCCCTAATTTGTACCCATGGTATTGATGATAAAACTTACCGCGTTGTTGTTGGTGTGCACGAGTATAGCGGCCTCCTCCACGATGCTCTGTCCGGCGCGACTTTTAGCTAAAAGCCGTTTACGATGCTTCCGGCTAAGACCTGGAAAGATAATTTGTATTTAAAACTGGTGGTGCCAGCTTAGAATAGCATCACCCCATTTCTACCCGTGGGTGTTTTATAAGGCGACTATCAGAATGGGCGTTCTCTGCAACATTTTACGCTGAGTTAGCCAATTCGCCTAGCGTTGTAAGTATAATACCTCCCAATTGTGGGAGGGCATTTACTTGTGGACTGTTGTGGCCTGAGGCTGCAGTAAAAGTAGGGTTGGTCGGTCGGTATAGGCAGGTAAGTAAGTAGGTCAAATTATCAATCGTTTTTTTTTTACTTGGTCAACCATTTCAGATTGGTTGGAATTCTTTAATGCATAATTGGTGAGGTGCAACTTTGTTCAAGGGTGCAACCAATTATTTACTAAAGAATTATCTTCTCTCACCTCTCAGTGCCAGTTCATCAGACGTCGTCATCAGCTGTTTCTCCAGTGAAACTAGCGACTTGGCCACCTGCTCGGGCGGCGGCACTTGCGGACCGGAGTCCAGGTCCATCTCTTCTTAGAACAGCTTACCTCTCAGCGCGAGTTCATCAGACGTCGTCATCAGCTGTTTCTCCAGTGAAACTAGCGACTTGGCCACCTGCTCCGGCCGCGGTACTTGCGGACCGGAGTCCAGGTCCATCTATTCTTAGAACAGCTTACCTCTCAACGCGAGTTCGTCAGACGTCGTCATCAGCTGTTTCTCCAGTGAAACTAGCGACTTGGCCACCTCCTCCTGCGGCACTTGCGGACCGGAGTCCAGGTCCATCTCTCCTTAGAACACCTTACCTCTCAGCGCCAGTTCATCAGATGTTGTCATCAGCTGTTTCTCCAGTGAAACTAGCGACTTGGCCACTTGTTCCGGAGGCGGCACTTGCGGACCGGAGTCCAGGTCCATCTCTTCTTAGAACAGCTTACCTCTCAGCGCGAGTTCATCAGACGTCGTCATCAGCTGTTTCTCCAGTGAAACTAGCGACTTGGCCACTTGTTCCGGCGGCGGCACTTGCGGACCGGAGTCCAGCTCCATCTCTTCTTAGAACAGCTTACCTCTCAGCGCGAGTTCATCAGACGTCGTCATCAGCTGTTTCTCCAGTGAAACTAGCGACTTAGCCACCTGCTCCGTCGTCGGCACTTGCGGACCGGAGTCCAGGTCCATCTCTTCTTAGAACAGCTTACCTCTCAGTGCCAGTTCATCAGACGTTGTCATCAGCTGTTTCTCCAGTGAAACTAGCGACTTGGCCACTTGTTCCGGAGGTGGCACTTGCGGACCGGAGTCCAGGTCCATTTCTTCATAGAACAGCTTACCTCTCGGCGCGAGTTCATCAGACGTAGTCATCAGCTGTTTCTCCAGTGAAACTAGCGACTTGGCCACCTGCTCCGGCGGCGGCACTTGCGGACCGGAGTCCAGGTCCATCTCTTCTTAGAACTTCTACATTTCACGTCATACATTTGACGTCGGTAGGGACGCAACTGCTTACGTTTTGACAGTACGGCGCGGGCCAATGCGGGCACTTTATAGCTTGCTCATACATGAAGTAACAAAAAGTGTGTAAACAAGCCGAAAGGGGGTCAAGGTACTAATGAAACTGAACAACTTTTCCTAAAGAACATGGATCAATATAGAAAGAAATATTTGGTTCTCCTATATAAAATCGCCGATCAGTTGATTGATTTACTATGGGAGGTATTTTTTTTATATTTCGACCCATGTTCCATGGAGAAAGTTGTTCAGTTTCATGAGTACCTTGACCTCCTTTCGGCTTGTTATACCCTTTCCGTTACTCCCGGTATATACTTTAAGGTTGCACCTTACCTCTCAGCGCGAGTTCATCAGACGTCGTCATCAGCTGTTTCTCCAGTGAAACTAGCGACTTGGCCACCTGCTCCGGCGGCACTTGCGGACCGGAGTCCAGGTCCATCTCTTCTTAGAACAGCTTACCTCTCAGTGCCAGTTCATCAGACGTCGTCATCAGCTGTTTCTCCAGTGAAACTAGCGACTTGGCCACCTGCTCCGGCGGTGGTACTTGCGGACCGGAGTCCAGGTCCATCTCTTCTACTTCTACATTTGACGTCTGTATCTATGGCGCGACTGCTAAAGTTTTGACAGTACGGGGCGATAGGCGCACTCTATAGCTTGCTTATATATACTAGGTAGCACCTCACCTCTCAGTGCCAGTTCATCAGACGTCGTCATCAGCTGTTTCTCCAGTGAAACTAACGACTTGGCCACCTGCTCTTGCGGACCGGAGTCCAGGTCCATCTCTCCTTAGAACAGCTTACCTCTCAGCGCGAGTTCATCTGACGTCGTCATCAGCTGTTTCTCCAGTGAAACTAGCGACTTGGCCACTTGTTCCGGCGGCGGCACTTGCGGACCGGAGTCCAGGTCCATCTCTTCCTAGAACAGCTTACCTCTCAGCGCGAGTTCATCAGACGTCGTCATCAGCTGTTTCTCCAGTGAAACTAGCGACTTGGCCACCTGCTCCGGCGGCACTTGCGGACCGGAGTCCAGGTCCATCTCTTCAACGTCTACATTTAACGTCAAACATGCAACTGCTTACGCTTTGACAGTACGGCGCGGGCCGATACGGGCACTCTATAGCTTGCTTATATACTTATTTTACGAGGCAGTGCCTTTATTTTTATTTTTTATCCCGCCCGAGCCGCGTTTAGAATAGGAACACAAATTGTTATAAAAAAGAGAAAATTTTGCATTACTTTTCTCTTTTTTCAGATTGAATTAGAATGTAACTTTCTTAAAGAGAATCTTGAAAATTTTTACTAAGAAATAAATGTTATGAATTGAATTGAATTTCTTTTACATCTTATTTGTTTAGAACAGCTTACCTCTCAGCGCGAGTTCATCAGACGTCGTCATCAGCTGTTTCTCCAGTGAGACTAACGACTTGGCCACCTGCTCCGGCGGCACTTGCGGACCGGAGTCCAGCTCCATTTCTTCTTAGAACAGCTTACCTCTCAGTGCGAGTTCATCAGACGTCGTCATCAGCTGTTTCTCCAGTGAAACTAGCGACTTGGCCACCTGCTCCGGCGGCGGCACTTGCGGACCGGAGTCCAGCTCCATTTCTTCCACTTTAAGCGGATATTCGTTTTGGGCAAGTTGTTTGAATCTGGCGAAAAAAAAGAAATAAATATTGAACGAAGTTTTACTAGTGAGCGATAGCGAAAACTCAGAACCTGCTAGTGATAGGCTGGGTGCCTTGGAGGAAGCATAAAGAAGTGGTAACCTGCTTTATATCCCGAAAACGATACATTGTACAAAATGTTGTTGTACTAGACAATGATAATAAAATTCTCTACATATTTGGATAATTTAGTCTTGACAGTTTTTACTAATTTCCATTTTTTAAAGCTAGGAAATTCCAAAAGTAAGAAAAGGTAAGTAACATGTATAGCATTTTATAAGCTTTCATTGTCAAGTACCTACAACAACATTCCTTACAACGCATTGTTTTCATAATATAAGCAGATAACAAATTCTTTGTGCTTCCTCCAAGACGCCCAGTCTCGAAGGTGGGGTATTTTAGTATGTTGATCTCCCTAAGAGCTCAAACAAAGTTCCGTCGTAAAATTTGTGTTCCGGATTTTCCAGATAGAATCATTGATTTACCACAAATGAAAAAAAGAAATTGAAAAAATTGTCATGTGTTGACCGGGCCTCGAACCTGGGCCGCATGGGTCAACGCCCCACCGCTCTGCCACTGAGCTGCCTGCCAAATTTTTCAATCTATTGAAGCTTGTCTCCATGTGGCTCGGGTTCGTGCACCGGCCGATGCATTTGAATTTCTTATTTTCATTTATGAGAATAATATAGCACTAGGTTGGAATATCTTTAATTGAACAAAAACATAAACTTAAACAAAAAACAAACACAAAATTAAAAACTAATTACAATTAAAAATATCTTCCAGTGTTCCACATGAGGGCAACGTCCCCAGCAGACTAGCACTGAGTGCATTAAAATCCCAATAGATTCATTGACCAGTCTATAACCCTATTAAGTAGGTGTCCCATACTAAATCAAATCCATCTGTGTACCTGTTTATAGTGATAGTGAGTCTCTTATGCGCCTTCCCGGACGCTGTGGCCTTGAGTTTGGTGAGCATAGCTGCTATCTCCTCGCCGGGGACGGGTAGCGGGTTCAATTCCACGTTCACGTATTCAGTGTGGCAGTACCCCCAATTAGTGGACGCCCATGTCCAGCAGTGGACTGCTGTGGCTGTAGAAGTAGGGTACAGTCGGGGTCAAAAGAGCATACCTAGGACCGCCTCAAATGGTTCAAAATATCTCTGTTTGCGCCGTTTTCTATTTATTGATTCAAACTTCCCGCCTACACCGGTTATTGGTCATGTACCTTACTTTTTAAATTCATAATTATTATTTTTCGCGTATTATTCAGTTTGCCACTTCCTTTCCCTATCCCTTTCCTTTTCCCCCTCACTCACTGCAAGCACTGAAGAAAAAGAAAGGAAGATATCAAGCAAGTTGGCCACCATCAAGAGAAAACATGGACAATTTTTAAAACTTATGTTGGCAATGCTCGAAACAAACGCCGATTTTTTCTGTTTCGTTTTTGATCTCTCCGCGAGCTCGCATTTTTTCCTAATTTCGCTTATAAAAATATAAAAAAGGTAAAATAAAATCCATCCGCCGAGCGTAAAAATAAAAACATGTAATTGTGTCATAAAAGCTATTTAAAAACTTGGTGAAAATGTGAAGAAAAACTGTGTACCTACAAGGATTTCAGTGAAGGGTTTGGAGGATTACCAGAGTGAGTCCTTTTTATTTTGCTTTGCTTTCCCTTGTCCTAATTCCTTAGAGCAAGGCAAATTTCCTGTCCAACTTTTTTGGCAAACTGAATATCTTTCGCTTTCTACCGGTATACTTTTCGATTCTCTATTTTTATATATACAGTCCATTGCCGAATACACCATTTTTTGGTCCTTCGAGCCGGATTCTTAGAAATCCGAGCTATTTTGCCTATTTTTCGCTATATTTCTCTGTAAAACATGTCCAAAACCGCTGAAGAGGCGGCGAAATCCGCCGCTGCTCATGCAGACGCAGAAAAGATGGCGGCTGAAATTGATCGCAAATTATCATTTTATGAGATGCAATCTTCTGCATTTTTTGCCCGCATGCAAACTGTTTTTGATTCAATTCCCGCATCCTCAGCCGACCAAGTTACTATTGATAGTTTCCTCGCTATGTGCGTTACCATTGATTACTTACGCTCGGAATATATTTCATGCATCCAAAAGAAAAATGATCTCGAATCCCGTGTTAGACCCAACTATGTGTTCAATTTTCAGACAATATTCGCTTTTGATGACCTGTATAATAGGGTCAAATTTGAATGCAATCGCTTGCAATCCATAAAGCCACAAGAACAGGCTGAGTCAAAGCCAATTGTGAGCCCAGAGACTAGTCAGTCTTATGTCAATTTGCCTCGACTAGAGCTTGTCAGTTTTGACGGTGACATTCAAAAGTGGCCACTATTCTATGAATCTTTTCGATCTGTCATTCATGAAAACAAGCGCTTGACTAACACGGAAAAGATGCAATATTTGGTAGGAAAACTATCGGGTAACGCTCTGAACATGTGCAGAGGCATTATGCCTACTGGTGATAACTATTTAACGCTTTGGAATGCTCTGATAAACAAATATCAGGACACTCGCGCGCTCGCAACCGCATATATTGACCAGTTGCTTAAATTAAAAAAGGTCGTAAACGCCACGCCCGCTACCCTTGATGAGTTCGCAGATAAATATGCAACCACTATTGCCGCTTTAAAGCAACTCAAAATAAACGATTTGGAGGAGTTCATGTTTTTACACTTGGGTCTAAAATGTTTAGACACTGAGACCGCACGGGCATTTGAAATGTACAAAAGAGATGAGGATTTTCCCAACTCTGATGATTTGACGCAATTTATACGAGAACAATCTCGCATTTTAAGTCGCGCGAGTTTAGGTAATACTAGCCACTCCGCGCCACCCGCTCGCGCACCTCGTAATATACCTACTCAAGGTTCGCAATCGTTCGCTCGCCCCGCTTCTAACTCGCAACAACCAAAAGCCTTTAAAACGTTTTTGAGTGTTCAAAACGCTACTGATAATGACGCTAATAAGAATTTGTGCCCATATTGTCAAAGTTCCGCTCACAATCTTTACGCGTGTCCACTTTTTACGCCCCTGTCGCCTCGCGATAGGTACAATTATGTCAAAGAGAAGCACCTTTGCATTAATTGTATGTCCGCTTTGCATACCTCCCGCCAGTGTGGGAGCACACGCCGGTGTAGGTTCTGTGCGAATTTTCACCACAGCCTCCTGCATTTTAACGAAATGACGAACGCTAACGCGCCCGCTAATAATAATAACGCTACTGATGGCTCGGCAGCCTCTCGCGCCGCTGCCGCGAATGCTCGCGCAGCCGCAACCGCACCGCATGTTAATGATAACGCTAATCAACGCACTTCGCACGCCGCCGCTGCCGCGCCCGCTCGCACCACGCCCGCTCGCTCGTCTCCCAATGCTGGAGGAGGGAATTCGCATGGAGTTCCGATTCCTAAAGATAACCAAGTGTCGCTTTGTGTTACAAACAAACAGCTGGAAGTGTTTTCTTTATCTCGCACGGTTCTACTAGGTACGGCCGTATGCCAGGCTTTGGGACCTGACTCGCAGATTAGTATTCTAGTACGTATCGTAGTGGACTCCGCTTCCATGAGGAACATAATGACCGAAGAGTGCCGCTCGCGTTTGAATTTACCGTTTTACCCCTCGCACGGCGCAAAAGTTTCAGGATTAGGAGGTAACGAAACTGAAACCAAAGGAGTCACTTCGGTCATCTTAGTTTCGCGTTTTGATGAAAATGAACGCTATGATGTACACCCGTTTGTAGTTGACTGCATAACTGAGGAGTTGCCCTGTGCGCCTATAGACATTTCTGAGCTTTCATACCTACACGACCTGCCTCTCGCGGACGATTCTTATCACGCTCCTGGTTCGATTGACATGATAGTAGGTAGTGATTTCTTTGCACGCATCCTAAAGTCGCGAAAATTCAGTGGCAGTCGATCCGAGCCAGTAGGTATCGAAACTTCATTCGGTTACTTAGTTGTAGGTAACGCGCCGACTGCGACCGAGGTCATTGAACCCGAGGTCACTCGCTCATTTTGTGCACCTTTGAAAATTGCGTTTCGCGCTTTTTGAAGTCGAAGAAATTCCTTCAAAAACGTTTTACTGAACGCGGATGAACAACAATGCGAAGATATTTTCGAACAAACAACTACACGCGATTCTACGGGCCGCTATGCAGTCGCACTTCCTTCAAGAAAGATCCGACTTGCTTGGGAAAGTCCGAGCACATCGCGAAACGTAGGTACTCGTATTTAGAACGAAAACTACTCGCTAACCCCGCTTTGAAACTTGAATATGACAAAATATTGCGCGACTACCTAAACAAAATTATATTGCTAAGGTCGATGACCTCGACGCACTCGACACTTCGCAGTACCTAGTCGCTCATCACGCTGTTGTTCGCGGAGATAGACTGACGACTAAAGTTCGTCAAGTGCTAGATTTCAGTATGAAAACGGATTCGGGTGTGTCCCTTAATGATTTGTTATATACTGGTAAAAACCTACAGTCTGATTTATTTCGAATTATTTTGAACTTTCGCTTGTTTCCTGTCGCAATGAGCGCGGACATTAGACAAATGTACCTACAGATTATAGTACAGGAAGCCTTCCGCAGATACCAACGCTTTTTCTATAGATTTGATCCGAATGAACCGCTTCAAATTTACGAGTTTAATCGTGTTACTTTTGGTATGTCAAGCAGCCCGTTCCTCGCGATGCGCACGCTGCGTCAGCTGATAAACGACGAACGGCAGCGCTTCCCGCTCGCCGCTTCTGCGTTGGATAAAGATTCATTATATATGGACGATTTCGCTTACAGCTGTTTGACATACGAAGAGGCGCAGAACTTGTCCACCGAATTGATTCAACTGTTCGCCGCTGGTGGGTTCGAACTCGTAAAATTCGCTAGCAACTCACCTGAGTTCTTGAACGCGATTCCCGAAGAAAGCCGCGTTACTGAGTTGATTGATATTGGTTCTGACGCGAATCTGAAGATTCTCGGCTTACAGTGGTCACCCGCTACAGACCATTTTTTTTGCCGTGTCACGTGATGATCGTGATTGCACTAAACGCAACATTTTATCAACAGTCGCGCGCCTTTGGGATTTGATGGGATTTGTCGCACCCGTCACGTTACTGGCGAAACTTCTCATCAAATCACTTTGGGAATCCGACATTGGTTGGGATGATAAACCTCCTTCGCATATTATTGATTTATGGCGGCGGTTTGTGACTGAACTACCTTTGTTGGAGAAAATTAAAATCCCGCGTTTCGTAGGGTTTCAGCCACAATTCGTGCTATCAATATTAGCCTTTGGTGACGCTAGTGAAAGGGCGTTCGGAGGTGTTGTTTACCTGCACGTGTTCTGCCCTGATACCAATAAGACTATGGTAAGCCTTGTGTGCGCCAAATCAAAAGTGGCTCCCGCTAAGACCAAGGTTACGCTCGCTCGCTTGGAACTCTGCGCCGCACTTGTTGTGTCAAAATTAGTACACACTGTCAAAGACACGTATGCGTCTCGTTGTCAAATTCATAACATACTTGCCTTTTCTGACAGTACTATAACCTTGGCTTGGATTCACTCGTCACCCACACGATGGCAAACATACGTAGCGAACCGCGTCGCACAAATTCAAACGAATGTCAACCCGCGTAACTTCTATCATATTAAAGGTAGTGAGAACCCTGCCGATTGTTTGTCGCGCGGATTGACACCCGCTCAGCTAGTGGACCATCTGCTATGGTTCACTGGGCCTGCCTTCGTTCATACACCTATGAGCGAATGGCAGTTAGAAGATTTTAACCCGCAAATTGTTACTAACCCGCCCGAACAGAAGACTGTCAAAATATTGATGACTAAAGAAACCAGATCAGCTACGCCGCTCTTATACAAGCTAGCTCTTCGTGTTTCTTCTTGGAAAAGACTACTCCACATTGTTATTTACATATACAGATTTATTAAAAAGTTGCCAAGGAAGTTAGAACTTTCTCATCTTCGTACCGCAGAGTTCGCTGTCTTGCGCGCCGTGCAAGAAGTACATTTTTCCTCCGAATTGAAAGCCATACGTGATAATGGTAACCTACCACGTTCTTTCGCAAAACTTAACGTCTTTCTAGACGACAAAGATCATTTACTTCGTGTTGGAGGTCGGTTGGTACACTCAGAATTGGATTATGACAGTAAACATCCAATTTTGCTTCCATCGCATGACCATGTCGTTGATCTTATTATTGATTATGAACATAAGAAGAATCTGCATACTGGCTCAGGCCTATTGCTTTCAATCCTGCGACAAAAATACTGGATTTTCGGAGGTCGGAATGCAGTCAGAAAACGCGTAAATAACTGCAACTTGTGCTTTAAAACAAACCTTCTCCGCATTTCCTCTAATGGGAGATCTACCGCAGTTCAGGGTTTGTGAAGTGAATAAAGCTTTGTGGAAACTGGCTGCGACTACGCCGGCCCTATCAGAATAATTCCGTATCGTCGTCGCGGCGTGCGCAGTGTTAAAGCTACATATGTCTGTTTGTATGTTTGGTTACTCACGCCATTCATATTGAACTCTCATCTGATTTGTCCACACAATCGTTTCTAAACGCGCTTACACGTTTTTTTTCGCGTCGAGGCCCTGTTAGGTGTATGTACTCTGACTGTGGCACGAATTTCGTTGGTGCCAGATCGCATCTGAAATCTTTGTATGATCTGGTGCGCTCACCTGAATATAATTCGGAGTTTTCATCTGTATTACTTGAGAACCAAGTTGAGTGGAGAATGAATCCTCCTTCGGCTCCGCATCATGGTGGAATATGGGAGAGTAACGTCAAGTGCGTGAAAACCCATCTGAACAAGATAGTGGGAGATCAACTTCTTACTTATGAGGAGATGTTGACCGTACTCACTCAAATAGAGGCGTTGTTAAATTCTCGCCCTCTATCAGTGTTGAGTTCTGATTCGTCAGACCCTTTGCCATTAACGCCTTCTCATTTTTGACATTGACGCCTTTGAAATCGCTACCTCAGGTAGATGTATCCAACAATAAAACACCTCGTCAACGCTTTCAATTGATTGAGTCTCTCGTTCAATCTTTTTGGAAAAGGTGGCAAATAGAATATTTGAACACTTTACAGAGCAGACAAAAGTGGATTAAGAAGTCTGACTCCTTGAAAAAGGAACCGTTGTCCTTATCAAAACTGATAATGCTCCTCCACTTCATTGGCCTATTGGCATTATAGTGGATACATATCCTGGGGCAGATGGTGTAGTGAGGGTAGCGGACGTGAAAACTAAAACGGGTCTCTATCGACGCCCAGTTGTAAAGCTTTGCGCTCTACCCAATCAATAGTTTACTATAATGTTAGGCAACTAACTATTAAATGTTGCATTTTTTCGTTTTGTAAATACTTAAATAACTTAGAAATATGTTCTTTCTTTTTTTTTAATTGTCATAGCGCTTTTATTTAATTTTTTGATAATACTATGGTATTATCAAAGGCCGGGAGGATGTTTGCGCCGTTTTCTATTTATTGATTCAAACTTCCCGCCTACACCGGTTATTGGTCATGTACCTTACTTTTTAAATTCATAATTATTATTTTTCGCGTATTATTCAGTTTGCCACTTCCTTTCCTATCCCTTTCCTTTTCCCCCTCACTCACTGCAAGCACTGAAGAAAAAGAAAGGAAGATATCAAGCAAGTTGGCCACCATCAAGAGAAAACATGGACAATTTTTAAAACTTATGTTGGCAATGCTCGAAACAAACGCCGATTTTTTCTGTTTCGTTTTTGATCTCTCCGCGAGCTCGCATTTTTTCCTAATTTCGCTTATAAAAATATAAAAAAGGTAAAATAACATCCATCCGCGACGCGTAACTATAAAAACATGTAATTGTGTCATAAAAGCTATTTAAAAACTTGGTGAAAATGTGAAGAAAAACTGTGTACCTACAAGGATTTCAGTGAAGGGTTTGGAGGATTACCAGAGTGAGTCCTTTTTATTTTGCTTTGCTTTCCCTTGTCCTAATTCCTTAGAGCAAGGCAAATTTCCTGTCCAACTTTTTTGGCAAACTGAATATCTTTCGCTTTCTACCGGTATACTTTTCGATTCTCTATTTTTATATATACAGTCCATTGCCGAATACACCAATCTCTGAAACTACATAATTTTTGTAAATTATTTCTTTTGTTGTCTATGCAGCTAGTTAAACTCTATTCACAACCAAAAAAATAATTTACAAAAGTAATGTAGATTCAGAGATATTTTGAACCATTTCAGGCGCTCCTAGGTATGCTCTTTTGACCTCGACTGTACCTGTTCTTCTTCTCGAGTGGGACACGAAGTCGTCCAACGACCCGTTGAACCCTGGTGTCAGAGTTACAACCACCTACCGGTTAATAGTGATAGTGAGTCTCTTATGCGCCTTCCCGGACGCTGTGGCCTTGAGTTTGGTGAGCATGGCAGCTATCTCCTCGCTGGGGACGGATAGCGGGTTCAATTCCACGTTCACTTATTTAGTGTGGCAGTACCCCCAATTAGGGGAGGCCCATGTCCAGCAGTGGACTGCTGTGGCTGTAGAAGTAGGGTAGCAAAGTTTCATCATATGGTTACTGTAGAAGTAGTAGAGGTAGGGTAGTACTTCTTCTTTTCTTCGAGTGGGACACCAAGTCGTCCAACGACCCGATGAACCCTGGTGTCAGTGTTTTTCAACCTCCTACCTGTTAATAGTGATAGTGAGTCTCTTATGCGCCTTCCCGGACGCTGTGGCCTTCAGTTAGGTAAGTTTGGGGACGGGTAGCGGGTTCAATTCCACGTTCACATGTTCAGTGTGGCAGTAATTAGGGGAGGGCCCTTGTCCAGCAGTGGACTGTTGGGGCTGTAGAAATAGTTGAAGTAGGGTAGCAAAGCTACACCATATGGTTTGAATTCCTACTGTATTGTGGACTAACCAAAGTAGTTGTAAAAACTACTATAAGATGTCGCTTCGAGACGAGCATCAAGAGGTGAAAGATTCATCAGAGTCCGCCAGGCGCCCGTAGCTCAGTTGGCAGAGCGGTGGGACGGTACTCCACGGTCCCTGGCTCAAGTCCCGGCGTTCGTTAAGATTTTTTAAATTTTCTCATTTTCTATTTAGTAGGTTACCTGTTAATAGTGATAGTGAGTCTCTTATGCGCCTTCCCGGAGGCTGTGGCCTTGAGTTTGGTGAGCATTGCAGCTATCTCCTCCCCGGGGATGGGTAGCGGGTTCAATTCCACGTTCACGTGTTCAGCGTGGCAGTACCCCCAATTAGGGGGGCCCATGTCCAGCAGTGGACTGCTGTGGCTGTAGAAGTAGGTACCTGTTCTTCTTCTTCTTCGAGTGGGACACCAAGTCGTCCAACGACCCACCTACCTGTTAATAGTGATAGTGAGTCTCTTATGCGCCTTCCCGGACGCTGTGGCCTTGAGTTTGGTGAGCATGGCGGCTATCTCCTCGCCAGGGACGGGTAGCGGGTTCAATTCCACGTTCACACGACCGGCCCGGGGGTCTAGGGGCTTGTCACCGCTGGAAAAAAACAAAAATAAGACAAGTGAAGACAAGAAATAGAAAAAATGTCATGCATCGACCGGGGATCGTGCCATATCATTTTCACTTGTGAGAATAATATGTCACTGTGATTATATGATTATGATTAACCCTTAGTCGCTTTTTACGACACCCACGGGTAGAATAGAGGTGATGCTATTCTAAGGCGGCACCACACGCTGTTTTTATACAGAGTGAAGAAAATATCGCAAAAAATTTCATTAGATTATTAGAACATCACAGAATAAATTACAACAGTATAAAAAATAAATCATCACTTACTCATCATCTGAAAAGTCAGCATCACTCGTTTTTTCTTCTTCTTCATCATCATCATCATCATCATCATCATCTGATACTTCTTGTAGAGCGTCCGGTCCACCTTTAGGGCAGCCCATCTGAAAAGAACAAGTTGCATTTAGCTTGCTTAAGGCGAGTATTCATTGGAACATTACGGCGAGTATTCATTGGGACATTTCGGGAACAAAATCAAAAGTTCTCAATAAAGACGCATTTCTACAATGTTGCAAAGTTTCCAAAGAGTCAACAAGAGAGAGAAAAATTTAACCTCCCATTTAGTCCCATACTAAGTGACTAATTTTTTCAACACGTTTGTACGGAAGGTACTCTTTTTTTTCATATTACGAAGAAGAATGTATAATTTGTTCTGTTTTATGAGTAGAAAACGCCATGGGGGGATCAATACAACCCTTTCGTAAGAGAACACATAATATGTCCTCATCTTCTCTTCTCTTTTACATCGTTTTCTTGAATTCATTTTCTTACTTACTCTTGACATCTTGAGTTGGGGGGGTTAATTAAATGTAACCTTATACAGGGAGTAACAGAAAGGGTATAACAAGCCGAAAGGAGGTCAAGGTACTCATGAAACTGAACAACTTTCCCCATGGAACATGGGTCGAAATATGAAAATAAAATTTGGACCTCCCATACAAAATCGCCGATCAGCTAATTGATTTACTATGGGAGGTCCAATTTTTTTTCTTCATATTTCGACCCATGTTCCATGGGGAAAGTTGTTCAGTTTCATGAGTACCTTGACCTCCTTTCAGCTTGTACCCTTTTCTTTCATTTCATTTTTCTTTTATACCCTTTCTGTTACTCCCAGTATAAAAGCTTCACCTTCTCCCAAGCCTTCGCTTTGTCCCTATATTTGAGGCCGGCTTCGCTCTGCCGCAATAAAGCAGTCAACAACCGCCTACAGGCGGTGGCGACGGTCGCATTCTGGCCGGAGCACATGTATGTGCAGAATGGACGCAGTAGCTCTATACTAGTATTTTTTTTCCAAGATTTTTTAGATATTATTTATGGCATTCTTTATTGATACTAAACCGACACCTGAAACTGCGTCCATACGGACTATTGGTGCGAATCCGCGGGGCATCGGTCTCATGGGTGTCTTACGACAACTCGGTATGAGTTTCGTCCTCACTTCTCGTCTTTCGTTCTCTTTCACTAGTTTTACGTAAAAACTGAACTAAGCTAAACCCGACATCCTTTATTGATACTAAATTAACAGCCTGTGCCTGCAAGGCTTGGAAACAAAAATGAAGAAATGTAGCCTTAGTACTTAGTATATGAAAGCTTTACCTTCTCCCAAGCCCGGCTTCGCTCTGCCGCAGTAAAGCAGTCAACAACCGCCTACAAGCAGTGGCCACGGTATAAAGTTACAAACAAACACTAAGTATAGTTCTTGTATCTAGTAAAGGCGTGTTCTTGTACATTGTAAATGCCTGTTCCTGTATCTAGTAAAGGCGTGTTTTTGTATATTGTAAAGGCGTGTTTTTGTATATTGTAAAGGCGTGTTCTTGTGTATAGTATATAAAAGCTTTACCATCTCCCAAGCCTTCGCTTTGTCCCTATATTTCATCCCGGCTTCGCTCTGCCGCAATAACGCAGTCAACAACCGCCTACAAACGGTGGCGACGGTATAAAGTTACAAATAAACATTACATATACCAGGAGTAACAGAAAGGTTATAACAAGCCGAAAGGAGGTCAAGGTACTCATGAAACTGAACAACTTTCCCTATGGGACATGGGTCGAAATATGAAAAAGAAAATTGACCTCCTATAGTAAATCAATCAGCTGATCGGCAATTTTGTATGGGAGGTCCAAATTTTTTTTTCATAATTCGTCCCATGTTCCATAGGGAAAGTTGTTCAGTTTCATGAGTACCTTGACCTCCTTTCGGCTTGTTATACCCTTTCCGTTACTACCGGTATAAAAGCTTTACCTTCTCCCAAGCCTTCGCTTTGTCCCTATATTTCAGCCCAGCTTCGCTCTGCCGCAATAACGCAGTCAACAACCGCCTACAAGCGGTGGCCACGGTATACAGTTACAAACAAACACTAATTATAGTTCTTGTATCTTGTAAAGGCGTGTTCCTGTATCTAGTAAAGGCATGTTTTTGTATCTAGTAAAGGCGTGTTTTTGTATATTGTAAAGGCGTGTTTTTGTGTATGGTCAAGGCGTGTTGTATAATAAAGGCGTGTTCTTGTATATTTAGTATATAAAAAGCTTTACCTTCTCCCAAGCCTTCGCTTTGTCCCTATATTTCAGGCCGGCTTCGCTCTGTCGCAATAACGCAGTCAACAACCGCCTACAAGCGGTGGCCACGGTCGCATTCTGGCCGGAGCACATGTATGTGCAGAACGGACGCAGGAGTTCCACCAGGCTCGCCGGGGGTATATTTTTCTACGAGATTTTTTATTGATACTAAACCAACATTCTTTGTTGATACTAAATTAACACCCTGTATATTAACATAACACCCAGTATAAAGTTACAATAATCCTTTATTGATACTAAATTAACACCCGGTATATTAACACCCGGTATATTAACACCCTGAATAAAGTTACAATCATCCCTTATTGATACTAAATTAAAACCCTGTATATTAACATCCTGTATATTAATATCAACACTCTGTATATTAACATCCTGTATATTAATATCAACACTGTATATTAACATCCTGTATATTATTAATTACATTACCCTTATAAAGTTACAAAGTATAAACTTACCTTCTCCCAAGCCTTCGCTTTGTCCCTATATTTCAGGCCGGCTTCGCTCTGCCGCAATAACGCAGTCAACAACCGCCTACAGGCGGTGGCCACGGTCGCATTCTGGCCGGAACACATGTATGTGCAGAACGGACGCAGGAGTTCAACCAGGCTCGCTGGGGGTATTTCGCCTTCTGACACCTGACGTGAAAAAGAAATATTAGTTGTTGGATACGCAGGTTTATGTTTTTAATTAATCAAAATTGTTATAAATATAAATAATATATAAATATGTTAGATGTTTAAAACTGAAAGAAAATTATATAGGGTGAAATTTTACTAGTGACCGATAGCGAAAACACAAAACCGGCTAGTGATAAGGAACAACTTTCCCCAAAAAACATTGGTTGAAATACGAAAAAAAAATTTGGACCTCTCATAGTAACTGAAATCAGCTGATCGGCAAGTTTGTATGGGAGGACCAATTTTTTTTTTTCATATTTCGACCTATGTTTCTTGGGGAAAGTTGTTCCCTATCACCAGCCGGTTCTGAGTTTTCGCTATCGGTCACTAGTAAAATTTCACCCTATAGATTCTCGAAAGCGGGGAAAAGTTCTGCAAAGTGATACCTGAAAAAAATCTGTTTTGTTGTCACTACCGAAAAAAACGGCCGCCACTTACAGTTTGTTTCTTTAAAAGTGGGGCTTATACTACCGGCCCATTAGCGGTTTTTAAACGATGCAACTCATTTTTCCGCGGAAAAAAGACATTTTCACAGCATGTTTTATGCTTATGCATATAAACCTTCCTCTAAATCACAATATCTATAGGAATCGCATCAAAACCCGTTGCGTGGTTTAGGAGTTCGCAAGTTCTACGATAGACCGACAGAGAAACGCAAAAAGCGACTTAATTTTATACTATGTATAGTCAGAATTTTTGGTATGTAAGGCTGTTTGAACCAGTTAATTTTTTAAGGCTATTAATGATGACAATAAAATTATACAACATCAATATCCTACATCAATTACCTTAGCAATTTCTTCTAAATAACAGTCGATGACATGTAAAATCATGGATATGGAGTTCCGTGCGTACATAGGTGTCTTCAGTGATATCAGACCTGAAAATAAACAATGGATAGTTAAAACAGTATAATCTTCAAAATTAGACTTAGAAATTCACAATCCCAATTACCCCTTGTCTTAGGCGTAAGCTCCACATAGTAGACGTCAGACGTAAGATGGCATCTGTTAAATAAGTGATCGTCGGAGACATAAGTCCATATAAAATGTATGAAACAGAAGTGACAAAGCTACACACGTAAGACGCGCGTCGCATCGATAACGACTGACGACCGCTTGTCTGACAGATGTCATATTGCGCGTCGCATCGCACGTCTGTTATACGAAGTTTGCCCCATAGTGTTGTTGCCCAATGAACATGGCACACGGGAACTTTGTCCGACAACATTGTATAAATGCATCATCATTGGGAACATTTATTGGGGAACTTTTGTACCTATATGTCGCGGGCTTAGAGTATACATAAGCAAGCTATAGAGTGCGTCTAACGGTTTGCAGTAGTTCTAAAGGGTCTGCACAACCTCTCCATACATCAGTAGCAAAACTCCAGGTACAACACTATTAAACCATCACTATTGAACCATGTTCAATTCTTCATATTCTATGGAATAAGAAGTAATAGAGTATCTATGGAACAACTGCTTACGTTTTGACAGTATGGCGCAGGGCGATAAGTGCACTCTATAGCCTGCTTATACATACTCTAAGGCTAAGCTATATCCACAACTTACCGTCATTTTCACTGAGCATTTTGGCGTACATTTTACATGCCTTTTCACTCCACTCGCTTCTCGCGACGCATCGTAAGCTGCCACGCAAGTAGCGACGCACCAGCTGCAAAAGAAATATCATATTAGTTCTTACGCTGACCAAACTTGTACATTTTTACAACAATTGAAACTTTCGTAACAAGGAGATGTATTGAAAACAAAAATGCGACGGCAGTAATTTTAGTTGTATTTTGCGATACATATCCGACATCTTGAATTTACGAAATTTTGATATAGCTAGTGTCACTTGCGCTGCTGAGGCAAATCTAACAACACCTCACATGCCAAGGACTGCCCAGCCGTTTGGGCTGTAGTCTGTGAAAACGAATTTCTTGTGCACATAGATACATACTCTCGAAAAACATAACCAGATCCTAAGGCAGATGACATAACATCCCATCCTAACTAAGATGACCTGGAGGATCCCAACTTACCATCAAGCATTTATCCATGCGGTGCTGGTCGATACCGTACCACTCGGTGGCCATGGCCCGGAAGCCAACCTTCACCATGAGCAGGGCGTGCCGATACTGTTCCGGCGGAAACAAGTCCAGGATGCCAGCAATGTTGTCACAGAGCTCCTCCTGATTTGAACAGATATTTTTAGTTATCATCATCTTCCTGCCCTTACTATCCCAATTACTTGGGGTCGGCGCAACACGTTCTGTTTAACACAAAATCGTGTTGCAAAGGATTTGGCTTAATTTTACGACCGGCCGCCTACCAGACGTCAACCCTCCTTGGGAATGCTTTTGTGGTGGATTAACCGCCACCATAGGGTTGGCTCTGGCTGTTTGGGTCGGGTTTATCCCTCGGTCGCTTCTTACGACCCCCACGGGAAGAGAGGGGGTGTTGCTATTCTACTCTGCCGGCACCACACAGCAATAGATATTTTTAGTTATGTAGACTGGTAATAAGTTGTACAGGTGTTTTCTTTACTTATTTCATGACTCAGATCGAACCATAAGCAGGTGTTTTTTGGGAGTTTTCAGTTGAAAAGTGGCTATTCCAGTGATTAAGCTCCTAATTTTAGAAAACCCTTTTACATGACTGCCCAACCAAAAAAAGGAGTGTAATATTTTTACAGGATTGTTTTCATTTCAATATTGTCTGTTTGTTTTACTGCCAGTTGAGTAACATTGTATTTTTAGTTTGAGCTGATTTATCCTTTCAGGTTTGTATTTCAGGTTATAGGGATGGATAATTTATTGTGAATATTTTTATGTTATGAATGATCCATTATTATTAAACTTATACCCTAACCACAAAGATTTGCATTTCCTAAATATAACTTGACATGATACTTTAGCTTTGTTTTGACAAACCATCCCACAGGGTAATACCAAAGAAGATTGCCCATTTCTGGTCTAAGAAATTTTCTCGCCTCAAAACGAAAATTAAAGCAATATGTAATATCCCTCATTCTAATGAAGAATAGCTATGGCAGTTTTTGTACAAAACAGGGAAACTAACTTAACTGTTATAGGTCTTTTTACTGTTAGGTATTTTTCCCAAAGATTTTAATAAAATAAATAATAAATATCCCTGGACGAGACACACAGCGCCATCTAGCCCCAAACTAAGCAAAGCTTGTACTATGGGAACTAGACAACTGATATAATACTTATATACTTTTTTTTTGTAAATAAATACATATTATACATAGAAAACACCCAGACTTAACAGAAATATTTGAAAATTGACTTAACAAATATTTGTGTCCAGTGGTAATCGAACCCACGACCCTCGGCGTAGAAGGCAGGTGTACTATCCACTACGCCATCGGGACAGACAATGTGGTGTGAACCTATTATGCACTGTTTACTTCGGTATAGCTAAATATAACGATTTAAGAACGAAATACTCGATATACAGCCAAACTTCAGAACTTTTGCCTCTTCCGATACCCAACTTTAACATTCAATAACTTCAGAACTCCTATCATAATTAAATTATTTTCAGTTACAAAATGTTAAGCAATAATTAGACTTTATAATTATTTAACTTTGGCTTTGATGCAAGGCCTGCAAGTAGTGAGGCAAGCAATGGACGTACAGCCATGCTAGAGTGGGCATGAGTCTTTGTAAAGTTTATAGAGGGAGGTCAGAAAATATTATTTAATTATAGGCAAGCAGCCACTAGCTGATGTGCCTATTTCTTTCAAAATGCGATACTGGAGGGGCTGCCAACTTTATTAAGACACTTTCAAAAAATGTTGCGTCGACCCCAACTAACTGGGATAAGGGCAGGAAGATGATGATACTAACCTGTATGAGGGGCTTGTCGGACATCCACACCGCATAAAAAAGTCCCTTCCAAATACGCATGAAGTCATCTTCTTTGAACTCTGAAAAAATATGTTGTGATTTCTGATGGTTTAATTATTGGAATACAAGAAAAGTAAAATGAAGCTGTGTTGGCTCACTGAACACCAAGTAAGAGACCTAAACTATAAAAAAAGTATTTCTTCAAACTGTAGTGCAAAAGGCATCAACAACAACGATGGATTTTGAGGCGTGTTTTGGTTTTGAGGTTATGTTTCACGTGTGATTTTATACATATTTTTAGGACTCCGTAAGAGGAATACAACTTAATTAGCGTGTATTATTGTTGATTCCTTACCGTATCCCTTCTCAAAACAGTTCATAAGCCATTTCTTTAGTGTTTTTAGTGCACGATCCCGAGTTTTTTTCTCGTTCCCTGAAAGCAGTCTGGCGAATTTTATCTCATGCGCCACGATGTGGACCTGCTCTTTCTTGGGTTTCATCACAGTTTTTTTGGAAGCCTTTTGCTTTTTCAACTTGTTTTTCTGAGGAATCTTCATTTTCACTACGTTTCATGTGGTTTTTACATGAATTGCATGAAATAAAATTCCTGACAGCCAGTGTTGCCAGCGCCGTATGTTCAAAAGTTACTTACACTATTTGAAAAAGTTACGTTTTGAAGAAAAAAGTTACGCCACATTTTTTTTTTCATAAAAATATTTTTTTTGCGTGTTTAGTATAGTGTGTTTAGGTTTTTTTTCATTGTTGTTTAGGTGTTTTTTCGCGTGTTAAGTATTGATAGAATGGTATTCATTATTTTTTCCTTTGTTGTCTAGGTGAATCTTTCACTAACAGCCGATGTTTCAGCTCATGACACTAAGAACCGTAAATATAAAATTGAATGCAAGTTACTATCTTTATAGTATTTCAGTCTTACGAAGTTCCGTTTCACGAATTTTTCGTTTCACGAAATGTTACGTAAAAGTTACGCTCGTGGCTAGGTTACGCCAAGGTTACGCTTAAGGGTGAAAAGTTACGTAAAACGTAACAAAAGTTACGTTCTGGCAACGCTGCTGACAGCACAGAAACAGAATTTCTTCTATTATTATTTTTGTCAAGTTGTCAACTTGGGTGTCAAAGAAGAACACTATGCATCTCGGTCACTCTTAGCTGTAAAATATATTGCCGTCCTGCTCGTGCAAAATCGTGCAAAGTAAAGCTCACTATTCACGGTGTTATTTTGAGTGGAATTTCGTGCAAAAACATATAAGATCTGGCAACACTTACTGGCAATAAGACAAGTAACTAGAGCAGAAAATAAAAAATAAGTGACAGTTCGTTGACAGCCAACAGATGTTATGTTTTGTTTGGTCTGAATTTTCCGAGATTTTCACATTTTCTTCAGTTTTTCAGACAAATTGTGATCGGCATTTTATGGTGAAGAAGATTTCTCATTGGTACATATAGAGAAAGATAATATTTTAGTTGTGTTCAACAATGTTTTAGTGTAATTGTATTTTTAGTAAAATCAATATTTATACATCTTTATTTTACCTTTCATCATGTGTTTTACCTGTAGCATATAGCTTGTTTCATTTTTGCCGTGTTGTTTCGGTACCGTGCGACGGTACGCTACTAGCACTATACTATACTGAGTAGCATTTTTCTATTCTCAATAAATACCTATATTTGACCTCTGTACTATTTTAACCTTAAAATGTATTGTATTTTCAGTATGCCGGCAGTATGTCGATAGATTTTACGAATAACGGTAAGGACCATTAAAATGTACTGGCTTAGAATAGCATTGCCAAAATTTTACATGTGGGTGTCATGAAAAGCTTCTAAGGGATAATCTTCCAAGGAATGCATCCATCAAACTTGCACTGCGCTCGCCAGTCCGCCTGCCAAGCGTGAGCAAGAAGGAGGAGGCCCATGACTAGCAGTGAACCGTTGGGGCTACTAAGAAGGAAAAAATACAATTACAATTAGTTTCAGTGTAGTACTTAAGAGCATTCATGGCCATTCCACAAAAAATCATGAATAAATAAAACTTCATACGAAATAAAATGCTAGTCACACATACAACACTCTTGTAACTTTTTGCAGTAAGGCCTTTATTATTTATACAAAATACAACCTTATAAAAAATATTGCTAGAATAAATCTAAAACTGTTCCTTTATTTTAATTTCAGATACCTTCGAAAGTTTATTGGTAAGTATATTATGTATATAAACCACAGTCAAATAAGTAAGTCATTAATTAAGTATACAACATATTTAATGATATTTTGTAGCTTTAGAAGATGATGTTTGAAGATTTTTACCTTTAATTTAATGTTTCATGAATAAATACCTTCTTCAGCATACTAATGAGGAAAAAATATATTATAACCTGGTTCACAAAAGAAGGGGACCCGAAATGGCAACATTATTGTTGACATCTTGCTTAAATGTCATGTAATATGAAAGAGATGCAAACAATAATGGTACCATTCTTTTGTGAACCAAGTTATACACAAGAAGTACTGTATTATCTGTGGTATTGTTAAACTTTGGTATTTTGTACAACAATTTTAAATAACAAGCATACTAAAGAACCATTGCTGATAAAATTATCTTATCTTCTCATTACTACAAAGTATTTAGTCAAAAATACTCACTACATACAAATGAAGTAAAATGTAGGTATAATGAATACAGTAAGGCATTGTAAGATGATCAGTATGGTACCTAAAACTGTATATTGTATTAGCTGAAACTTTGCTCCTATTCATGTCATAGGATATTAAACTCAAAAATTCACCTCCCTGGTATATACTGGGTTATTTTTTAGTCAGTGCGCAAACTTTGCAGGGTGTTTCTACTCGTAATTATGATCAACTTTTACTATGGGACCACCTGCAAATTCGCAAAAAAATATTTGGATGTTCCATAGAACAATCATACCTACTCGGCAAAAATGTATGGAGCAACCAACATTTTTTTTTAGATTTCTCAGGTGGCCCCATAGTAAAAGTTGTTCAGAATCACGAGTAGAAATATCCTGCAAAGTTTGCGCACTGACTAAAAAATAACCCTGTATACCTAACTCTTCTTATCAGAGTCTACCGATAGTTTTGTAACTGTTTGTAGTAGTGTTCTGACTGTGTAACTTTAGTTTGCACATGTTCTCTTAGTAATACTTTTATTCAATATTATTTATTATATTACAGACGTCCAGTGGAGATATAACATCAACCACTGACTTTGTGATGCCTTCTGAAGATATCATGGCCGTGAAACGTCCCCATACTGTGGAGAAGAAATGTAAGTCCATTTTATGTGCTATGTGCATCACCACAAAAGTCACAGACCATGATCATATTGGCAAAGTCTATAAGTAAAATTTGTATTCCATGAATAAAACACACTGTTGATCCCCATTTAAGACATGCAACACTAGTTTGCTATACAGAGTATTCCATTTTAAGAGGTCCAAATAAAAAATATTCTATGCATAACTACTGAGTGTCTAATGCTTGAATAAAAAATAGGCAATTTGGTATTCCATACAAAATGCTTTAACATTCAGCTTAATTAGTATGCTAGGCGCAATTCTTTCCCTTCTAATCTATAAACTTTGTTTTGGTAGATTAGGATGACCTATCTAGACATTATTTTCTATGGACCACTTTTAACGGGACACCCTGTATGTCGATAGCTGGCCCCAGACCGCAGTAGGTAACAAGGTAGATCGATGGTACAATATTCCGCGTTCCCGAATTCAAGCCCGAAATGCACTAGCTATTTTTTAAGGTGAAACCGCATTACGACTTCTCTGCAACTGCACTGCAGCGGAGCTGCAGGGATCTCTTGCACGCCGCACCACTTGTTCACAGTTCTGCTGCAGTGCAGTCGTAATGCGGTTTCACCTTTTAAGCAACTTTTTCGCCACCGCCATTCAGACACACCACACCTCTATCTATGCGCTTAGTTATTCGTAAATAGTTGCGGATCTACTAATCAATCAGTGCTAGGGACTGACAGAAAAAGAAAACAGTTACGGAGATGGCAACCCACAATATTCCGATTGAAAATAAAACGCGAGGGTAGTTGAAAAATTTTGGGCCGTCAAAATCCGTTACGTTAACCAAAATTATTTACCAAATTCTAATTGTATCTTGATTTTAATTTAAGTGATATTTGTATTTATCTCAAAATTGAAAGTGAAATAATGAAAAGTAATCAATTAGCAACCGAAGAGAAAATAATCGAAGTGTCGTCGTCTTCAAATGATCAAGCTGTTCAGAAATTCGAAGGTGATTATTTTGCTATAGCTACTGTGCATTTTACAGAATACTTTTGGCCAGTTTAATTCAATATAGTCCAGAATAACCAGTCGAAACGTTGTTGAATTGGCTAGGCGGAACCCTAAGCCAGGGTTAATTCTTGGACATACTTTACCAATCTATCCCCCAGGTTTACAACCCTGCGATGGCAGATTTGACTTACCTCTTTTCCTGTCTTTGAAGGTGTTATTAAGGCACGTTAAGCCATTGACTATGACGATTACTTAGACGGCGCTCGATACACATCCATTTCAGAGACCTATTACTTGTATGTAGTAGGTGGTTGAAAAGCTCTGACACCAGAGTTCATCGGGTCTTTGGACGGCTCGGTGTCCTATACGAAGAGAAAGAGGTATAATCTTAATATTTTTTGTTCAGATGGAGAGCCGCCGGCTAAGAAGGCTGTTCCCGCACCGACCTCCATCAGGCTTGGGGTTGGATTCAACTGGAACCTACAAGTGAGTTATATTATAAGTGTTAACTACATATACCCGCACGCCAACCGGTTGCATAAACACGCTGCTACTTTGTTTTCCTGTGGTAAACAGCATCTCTACTCTACGTACTACTAGTTCCGTAAGCGGAAGGGGGAAAGCTGGAACGCCAGGTATGTAAAAGTCTTGTCTATATTTTCGCTCTGTCTTAAGGTAAAACCGCACTATAACTGCAGCGAAGCGACAAAAATTGCTTTAGCGATTCCAGAGACCATTTTTACTTCAATTTCGTTGCAGTTCCACAGCAGTGCAGTCATAGTGCGGTTTTCTAATGCTACTTTTCCCTCTGCATCTGCAAAAATCTTTTTTTCTAGGCTTTGGCCGCAGCAGCGGATGCGGTGCAATCCGGCAGCAAATCGCCAGTGTCAGCACTCAACGAGCTGGGTGTGCGAGTGCACTACACCGTATTACGACAGGGAGGACCCGCTCACTGCCCCAGCTTCACTGTTTCGGTCACGGTGAGTTCCTATTTAATCAGTTTATTTCAGAATCTATCTTACAGGTGGAACTGCAAGACCCTGGGTTTTGCGAGATTTGCATAGAAGTTGAAAAACGGTACGCTTATGACTCCTACTCCTAGTTCAAGCTTTTTTTGATTGCACAACCTTGTTGAACTTCCCAAAACACAGTTTTAAGTAGGCAGAATAAAATAAATTCGTGAACTCTACCTTCAAAAATAAAAAATTAAATCTGTGCTGCCAACTTCTATAAAATGTTAGGGATTGGTAGTTTTCGAAAGTAAACAGCAAACCGATTTAATCAGCAACATGCAATCGAAAATAGCGACTCGTATCGTAGTCGATCTCACCTTAAAAATGTTGAACTCTGCATTGCACATTTTCTATGATGCACACACAACGCACAACATAAGATTAATGGCCTCCGTATGCTGTATGCAGGACGTATGCGTAGGTACGTTTCATCACGTGCGTACCGGTTGTATACTTGTATGGGTTTGTATAAGAGGCGGCACACTGCCTGCGCGCGCGTATCGCGGTGTGTCGTGTACCGTCAGTTCCCATGCATTATTATACAACGTCATAGTTACGCGCGTGATGACGTGCACGTCACGCATACGGAGGCGGCGTGTTCTGCCCTTAAAAGGGCTAAGCTTCCACGAAGTACACAGGGTGTGCGTTTGTAGGGAGCAGTCAATTGATCTTGAAAATCGTGATATTTACGCGAATTTGAGTACTACGTCAAGTATTGGGGTTTTTAATGAGCACCAAATGGGACGTGAGTCAAATGAGGTAGACCTAACTAAAGTATTTCGATGCAGTGCTTGGTGGAGTACAGTAGTCACTGTCTGGCAAGTCACACCAGCAAAACCAAATTAACTTATTTCGTTTAATAAATATTTATCGCAGTTTCACATTTATTGCTTGATGTACGCAGTCTCAAATGAAATGCGAAATTTTCAATAAGCGTTGGTAACTTGGTACATTTTTTGCAATTAAGTTGGCAACATTTTTATGTCAACTTTTTCAAAATTATTTTTCGGTTTCGCGGTTTATTTTCTTGTTTTGTTTGTATTTTCAATCCAAAGTTACGCATTCTTAGTGCAATTTCAGTATTTAAGTGAAATTATCACTTGTGTTGACATGTTTTCTATTTGAATGGAGTATTTTTGGTAAAACAGTTTGCGCATGAAGTCGTTACACAGTTCTTACCAAAAACTTCCAACCTACCTATTCGTTTTCCAACAGTTTACTTTACTTCCAGTAGCTTTTCTTTGAGAAATCTGCACTACTTTGCCGTATTTCTGAATCTAATTAATGTCTTTGAAAGCTTTTAGGTGATAAAAGTCCTATAAACTGTGATCCTGTTACCTTTGATTGACTCCATGAAGAAGAAATATCTTAAAAACTTTACTCCAACCAGAACAAACTTTCAGTAGCTTTACTTCATTATTTTAACGTATTTATAAATCTGTTTAGTGTCTTTGAAAGCTTCAAAGTTAGTTCAAACATTTGAACTTGGCTGATATCAAAAAAGTACAGTAGTATGAGATAAAAACTTGTTAAAACTTTGTTGAATGTTGAGAAAGATTTTTGTCCATATGTAAGACAGACTTGTAGGTAACATACAGTCAAGTAATCTGTTCATTTACCATACATAAAATTACAGTTAGCTTTCAGCAGATTTTTATGTTATAGGTACCTAGTTTCACCTTAGTTTGATGTCACATAGATTGTAGATTACATCCATGCTAATCAATCATACTAAAAAACATTACCTAATCATTAAGGCACTTGATAGTCTCATTTTATATCAAATACAAAAACTGAGGCCATACTAAACAAGAAAATCAATTTAGATTGTTTTCATGTTAATCACAATTTTAAATTATCATTTTCTGATCATTAAGTCACTTGGTAGCCCCAATTCAAGATTATTAGGTTCCTAATGTCTACATAGCCACCAAAATGCCACTCTTCAAAACGTTATACACCCGGGCCCAAAATGAGCGAAAACCATTCCACAAGCTGTCCACACGGATGATCACCGATAAGGAGCTCCGTGAGAAGCACCCGATCATGTTGCTTAACGAACTTGGTACGGGGTTCTCGTTCGTTGACACATGCAAGATGGGGAAGGATCACAAACCTCTATTTGGGGTTATGGTTAAGGTGAGTTGTCATGGAACTGTAAGGCAGGTATTCATTTAACAACATTGTAACAGCATTGAAGCACAACATTGTATATTTGTATACATCACAGGGGCAATGTTTCTTAAATATGTGTTGCTACATCCATTCTATTTCAAATGTTGTAGATACAGTGTTTATAAACATGAAACTTGCTGGCAACAAACATGTAGTTGCCACAATACACATGGGTAGATGTTGATACACAATGTTGTAAAATATATAAGGGCCTTAAGCCACTTTGTAGCCTCATTTTAAGATCCGTGAGAAAGACATGTTGCTAAACAAACTCGGTACGGGGTTCTCGTTCGTTGACACATGCAAGATGGGGAAGGATCACAAACCTCTATTTGGGGTTATGGTTAAGGTGAGTTGTCATGGAACTGTAAGGCAGGTATTCATTTAACAACATTGTAACAGCATTGAAGCACAACATTGTATATTTGTATACATCACAGGGGCAATGTTTCTTAAATATGTGTTGCTACATCCATTCTATTTCAAATGTTGTAGATACAGTGTTTATAAACATGAAACTTGCTGGCAACAAACATGTAGTTGCCACAATACACATGGGTAGATGTTGATACACAATGTTGTAAAATATATAAGGGCCTTAAGCCACTTTGTAGCCTCATTTTAAGATCCGTGAGAAAGACATGTTGCTAAACAAACTCGGTACAGGGTTCTCGTTTGTTGACACATGCAAGATGGGGAAGGATCACAAACCTCTATTTGGGGTTATGGTTAAGGTGAGTTGGTATGGAACTTTAAGGCAGGTATTCATTAAGCAATGTTATCTAGCAGCATTAAGCCAGGTATTCATTGGGGACAAAATCCCTGATACTTTGTATCATAGGCAATGTTTATGGACAATGTCCCCAATGTGTACGCTTTTTTACGGGAACTTTGTTCGGGGACATTGTTCAAAACATATCCACATTGGGAACATTTGTTGGAAACTTTGTGTCATATACAAAGTTCTGGGATTTTGTCCCCAATGAATACCCGCCTTTAACACTTTGAGATTTTGTTGCCGCAGGAGAATATTCTTATACAAAACTATAGAACTGTGTCTATTACTGTGTCTAAACATCCATTCTAGTTCTAATCTTGCAAGTACAATGTTTATAAACATGGAAATCATTGCTGGCAACACAATGTGGATAAACAATGATGGTAAGTGACTATGCACCTTAAGGCACTTGGTAGCCCCATTTCAAGATCCGTGAGAAAAACCCAATCATGTTGCTCAACAAACTCGGAACGGGGTTCTCGTTCATTGACACATGCAAGATGGGGAAGGATCACAAACCGCTATTCGGTGTTATGGTTAAGGTGAGTTGGTATGGAACTTTAAGGCAGGCATTCATTTTGCAACATTGTCTAGCACAACATTGTCTAGCAGCATTGAAGCACAACATTGTATATTTGCATACATCACGGGGGCAATGTTTCTTAAATATGTGTTGAAACATCCATTCTATTTCAAATTTTGTAGATACAGTGTTTACAAACATGGAAACTTGCTGGCAACAAACATGTAGTTGCCATGATACACATGGGTAGGTAGTTGTTGGTTGCTAAATGAATAAGGGCCTTAAGCAACTTTGTAGCCTCATTTTAAGATCTGTGAGAAATACATGTTGCGAATCGAACTCGGTATGGGGTTCTCGTTCATTGACACATGCAAGATGGAAAAGGATCACAAACCACTGTTCGGGGTTATGGTTAAGGTGAGTTGATACTTTTGGAGAACTTGCAAAATTTTCCACTGCAGGCAGGTTTTGAACCTGCGACCTCTGTACTGCCGACGCCACTACCAACTGGGCTACCGCAGTTCAAAAGAAGAAGAAAATTGTATCCCTAACACGAGAAGTGTTTTAAAATTTGGTATTCAGTGAGTTGATATCTAACTAGATGGTTTGTATTCATTAAGCAACATTGTTTATCAAACACTGTCTACACTATTTCAAATGTTTTAGATACAAAGTTTATAAACATGGGTATCCACACTGGCAACACATGTGAATTCGCTGCGAGTGCTGCAATACTTATGGGTGTAGTGTAGTTGTTGATATACAATGTTGCTAAATGAAGCCCCTCATTGACCATGGTATAGCAAATGTACCAGTGATTTTGAACTGTACTACCTTCAACTTTAATTGCACAACCTGTACTCTAGCTGGTGTACGAGGGGTGCCACTTGGTAGTCCCTTTTTCAAAATACATGAGAAACACCGGATCATATTGCTCAACAAAGTCAGTATGGGGTTCTCATTTGTTATGGTTAAGGTGAGCTTATGGAATTTTTAGATACCTATATTCGACATTCTGCATTATGTCCTGTGTTTATTGTAGCAACAGTAAGTGAAACACTTAATTGCACATTCAAGACACAAACACATAACAAGAAAGATTAAACTACATATGTGCTAAGTTGACCTTCAGCAATCTCTACAGACAACCTTTGGGTGAAGAAGTTAGAGAAAAAGAGTGATGGAAATCTTAAACAGTATTTAGGAGATATGTGAATAAATGAAATATGTGTTTAGGCCTGTCTTTAGTACTAACACCAGCACACCAACATATTCATTTAAGAAACCAACTTATACTAGTTTTCCATATAAATAATAAGAAGATTCAGAAATAAAGAAAATTATGCAAAATTGGGAAGATCACAAGCATCTACTGTTTTGTGGTTAATCCTATTTCTACCCATGGGTGTTGTAAAAGGCGACTTAAGGAATGAATCCAGGTAATGGGCAGCAGCATTCCCTGATAATAATCTACAACACCTTGCACTGAGATCGCCAATCCGCCTGCCAAGTGAGGTGTGTATGGCATTACGCCTAATTAGGGGCAACCAAATGTCACAAAGTGACTGTCTACAATCAGCCATTTATTTGATTAGGACACATTATGTGGTCATCTAAGCATAGCCTAGAGAGGCAACTTATTTTGGGTAGAGTGGAGGGGAAGCGTGCCCAGGGCAGGGCGCGCTTCGAAGAATGCAGTGGGCGGTAGCATATATTGAGCAGTTCACAAAAGCTACAATCGCTCGGAATGGAGGAGGCTCTCATGTGGTTGCGATCCTCAGCATTGAGGGAACGAGGAAGAAGAAGAAGAAGATTTTAAGGTTCCGTGGTTATTATCACTAAAACTATAAGACATTATAACGGGTTTTAACTCACGGGTGTTTACCCGTGATCATGGCGATTGCAACATCGCCGAAATATTGGGTGCTCGATATATCCCTACCGTGAGCTAAAACCCGTTATAATGTCTTATAGTTTTAGTGAAGAAGAAGATGTCCATCAGTACGCCGTAATAGCACGGGCTAGCATCTAGTCAGTGAAAAATTATGGAGAATTGAACGTTCAACAAATTAATTTAAGCAATCTTTCTAGGTGGCAGATATGACGTTCGAAGGTTGGGGTCACAGCAAGCGCACGGCGCGCGCGTCCGCCGCCCGGGCTTGCTTAGCAGCGTTACTGGCGCGCGCGGGGCGAGTGCTGCCCTCTAGCGAGCAACAGGACTTCACCGCAGACCCCAGCCAAGACAAAGGTAACATATACATACATACAGACAAGACAAAGGTAACATATACATACATACAGACATGACGTTCGAAGGTTGGGGCTTGCTTGGCGGCGCTACTAGCGCGAGCTGGAAGAGTGCTGCCCTCTAGCGAGCAACAGGACTTCACCGCAGACCCCAGCCAAGACAAAGGTAACATATACATACATACAGCCAAGACAAAGGTAACATATACATACATACAGACAAGACAAAGGTAACATATACATACATACAGACATGACGTTCGAAGGTTGGGGCTTGCTTGGCAGCCCTACTGGCGCGCGCGGGGCGAGTGCTGCCCTCTAGCGAGCAACAGGACTTCACCGCAGACCCCAGCCAAGACAAAGGTAACATATACATACATACAGACATAACAAAGGTAACATATACATACATACAGACATGACGTTCGAAGGTTGGGGCTTGCTTGGCGGCCCTACTGGCGCGCGCTGGAAGAGTGCTGCCCTCTAGCGAGCAACAGGACTTCACCGCAGACCCCAGCCAAGACAAAGGTAACATATACATACATACAGACATGACAAAGGTAACATATACATACATACAGACAAGACAAAGGTAACATATACATACATACAGACATGACGTTCGAAGGTTGGGGCTTGCTTGGCGGCCCTACTGGCGCGCGCGGGGCGAGTGCTGCCCTCTAGCGAGCAACAGGACTTCACCGCAGACCCCAGCCAAGACAAAGGTAACATATACATACATACAGCCAAGACAAAGGTAACATATACATACATACAGACATGACAAAGGTAACATATACATACATACAGACATGACAAAGGTAACATATACATACATACAGCCAAGACAAAGGTAACATATACATACATACAGACATGACAAAGGTAACATATACATACATACAGACATGACAAAAGTAACATATACATACATACAGACATGATGAAGGTAACATATACATACATACAGACATGACAAAGGTAACATATACATACATACAGCCAAGACAAAGGTAACATATACATACATACAGACATGACAAAGGTAACATATACATACATACAGACATGACAAAGGTAACATATACATACATACAGACATGACAAAGGTAACATATACATACATACAGACATGACGAAGGTAACATATACATACATACATACAGACATGACAAAGGTAACATATACATACATACAGCCAAGACAAAGGTAACATATACATACATACAGACATGACAAAGGTAACATATACATACATACAGCCAAGACAAAGGTAACATATACATACATACAGCCAAGACAAAGGTAACATATACATACATACAGCCAAGACAAAGGTAACATATACATACATACAGACATGACGTTCGAAGGTTGGGGCTTGCTTGGCAGCGCTACTGGCGCGCGCGGGGCGGGTGCTGCCCTCTAGCGAGCAACAGGACTTCACCGCAGACCCCAGCCAAGACAAAGGTAACATATACATACATACAGACATGACGTTCGAAGGTTGGGGCTTGCTTGGCGGCGCTACTGGCGCGCGCGGGGCGGGTGCTGCCCTCTAGCGAGCAACAGGACTTCACCGCAGACCCCAGCCAAGACAAAGGTAAAAGTATCAAATATTTACAATCTTTAACTACCTTGGTTTTACATGCAAACAACATATCCTTTAGGTATATCAGAAGTTGCCTGGAAGAGATCCAAGAGAGAAGCCACACTAACACTAAGCGAAGTGAGCTAGACATTACGCGTTAAACAGGCATGCGAGGTGACACACCGTGCTGCACCATCAATGCATGTCTTGCGAGCTAGACAATCTCTACGACCCCCTTGAACACTTACCAAACTCTGACACAAACAGAAAATTTTAGTTTGACTATATTTATTGATATTGTTGCAGAGCCTGAAGTAAAGCCGCAAGAAACTAGCACAATTTCGCAGCCACCTCTGATGGAGAGTCCAGCAAATTCTTGTAAGTATTATTTTATTATTAGTGCCGTGTTATACCGACTTAGAATAGTATCACCTCATTTCCATTCCGTGTCGTAAGAGGCGTCTGAGACTCTCGAGGGATGTTCATACATATTACAGAATTAGACGACAGGTTGACATCCTGTCACTATGATGATACACAGTTTTCCGAATGACTCTCAAACTTTTGTCCGACGTGGTGTAAATGGCCGTTTTCTACAAATGTTTACGCTCTACTACCCCGCAAGGGACATTGGCGTGATTAATGTATGCTTACAATATACGTATTAAACAAAACAATACAGAAATTTAACACTAAAAGTAAGCAAAGGCATCCTTATCTTATCTATCATCATGTATCGGTGAAGTAATGGTGCCGTGTGGTGCCGCCTTATAGTAGCATCATCATAATTTTCCCCAAGGCACATAGGCCGAAACATGAAAAAAGTTTTGGTCGCCCATACAAAATGCACCAGCCGATCTAGTCAGTTTGTATGGGAGGTTTTTTTCACATTTTGACCTATGTTCCTTGGGGAAAGTCCAGTTTCATGGGCTGGTTTACCCCTTTATTTTTGCAGTGGATTTTTTTACACCTTATATTTTCGTCCGCAGCCACACCAACCTCCGAAGCGTCGGCCTCTTCGCCCTGGGCTACTTTATTCGGGGCGACCACCACGCCTCAAACACACAAGAGCCCCATCAACCTGTTATACGAGAACTACCCCGGACTCACGTTTACTTGCACCTTTGGGGACGGCACTGGCATCACGGATTCCAATACTCTAGGTAAGTGTTATTCAATCTTTTTGAATATTCGACCCCTTTCCAGGCAAAAATTAACTGGCGACGCCCTGTTGGGTCATCATCATAGTAAGACAAAATTAGTAATAGCATTTAATCGGTGGCGGATTCAGATAAATTTCAAACGTTGTGCGCATGGTCAGGATATTTATATATGTATGGTGAAATTTTACTAGTGACCGATAGCGAAAACTCAGAACCGGCTGTTGATAAAAAACAACTTTCCCCAAGGAACATAGGACGAAATACGAAAAAATAATTTTTAGTTCCCATAGTAATTCAAATCAGCTGATCGTCAACTTTGTATAGGAGGTCCAATTTTTTTTTCGTGTTTCGGTCTATGTTCCTTAGGGAAAGTTGTTCCTTATGACTAGCCAATTCTGAGTTTTCGATATCGGTCACTAGTAAAATTTCACGCGATATAAGTAGACTGAAATTTTCAGGTAAAAATAATAAGGCACAAATACCCGGGTTTATCGCCGCTAGTAGAACCGTTCTGTGGTATTGCGAGCGAAGCGAGCTCGACTTTTACGCTACAAACGAGCGTTGAAGCTTAAGGCGTTCCGCTTTCCATACAAAAGTTCAATGGAGTTATGTCTGTAAAGGAGACACAAGTCTGATTAAAAAACCTGACGGGGAGTCCCGTGGGTATATAACATTTTCGCAAAACACGAAAAAGAATTTTTAAACCATCAGATTTCCCCGTAAAAACCGAGTCGCCACTTTACGTAAATAGATGGAGCTACTGCTGCAATAAATACGTTTAATTTTATTGCGCAGAAAATACTTATTATCTTTAAACCATAAGTAGTTTTGCGACAATTTTACGTGCGCCTTCATCATTTCACATGAAGATTTTTCAAAAATTTGCTCTGCGACTCATGTATAACCCGACTGAAGTGCAGTTTTTCGTTTGTATGGCGTAACGATCCACCTTAAACACTGGCTGCTAGCAAAAACCAAACTGAAATATACATGAAGCGAGCTCGACTTTTTACGTAACAAACAAGCGAGGAGCCTCAACACTAGCCGTGAATGTAAAACAGGCAGAAAGGCGTAGGTACGTATCGCGAGCGAGGCGAGCCCGACTTCTCGCGCTACAAAAAGCAAAGAGCTTATACTACGCTGCATACTTCGTATAATGAATGACTGTCATAAGTTTTGAATGTTTCGGTAAATAAACAAGCACATTTTTTGTCACTAAAAATGTGTTTTATTAAAATGTAGGTGGCCTGTAGTTCTGCCTAGGGTTGCCATGTGTTAGGATAAAGCTGGACATACGTAGGATTTTGTATTTAGCTCCGGCCAATATAAGCGGTGTCCGGCCTGTTAGGATTTAGGAAGGATTTTTCAATTTCGAAATTCGCACGCGGATCGAGACCTAATCGCGCGCGGCGCGGCGTACGAACGAGTATTGGCGACCGGCGGCGGCTGGCCAGTTGATTTTGCCTTTGCTTTATTGAAATACAATTTAAAAATCCCGGTTTTTTTTAAATTCAGACCATAATTCATTCAACAGACAAATCTCTTCTTAGAGATAAGCTCGCCCTTGCTCACGCTGTCTACATTATGTTATTTCTTGTAATTTTATGCAATAAAGAATATATATATCAAAATTCTTTAAAAATGCAAGGTGTCCGGATTTTTTGCCCAAATGTTAGGACAAAAAAAAATTAAGTTTTACACTTTTTATAAAAAAGGCAAGGTGTCCGGATTTTTTACCCAAAATGACCCAAATATCAGGACAAACACGCAGGTCTGTCCGGATTTTGCGTATGAGGACCTGGCAACCCTAGTTCTGCCTTGACTATTTTGCCGGCGACCCTACTAGTAAGGCTCCAGGGGGGTCGCGTCCCACAGTTTGAAAAACACTGCTCTAGATAACACGATTTATACCGTAATACCATTTTATAGTACGGTCATTGGAATAAGCCATATTTGACAGCTGTGTAACACATACTAGAAAAAATGAAAAGAAATAGAAATAGACCTTATGTCTTGGCATTAACATGATTTTGACAGCTGTCAAATACAGCCTATTCCACAAATTACTTACACACACACACACACACACACACACACACACACACACACACACACACACGCACGCACGCACGCACGCACACACACACACACACACACACACACACACACACCCACACTTACAGAGAAAGACAGATACCTACTCACACCAACCTCCGAAGCGACAGCCTCTTCGTCCTGGGCGACGCTATTCGGGGCCACCGCCACTACTCAACTTGTTGAACACAAAATCGTGTTGCAAAGGATTTGGCTTAATTTTACGACCGGCCGCCTACCAGACGTCAACCCTCCTTGGGAATGCTTTTGAGGTGGATCAACCGCCACCATACGGTTGGCCCTGGCTGTTTGGGTCGGGTTTATCCCTCGGTCGCCTCTTACGACCCCCACGGGAAGAGAGGGGGTGGTGCTATTCTACTCTGCCGGCACCACACGGCTATTCACACATACTCGCATGTACATACGTAATATAATCTCTTTCTCTTTCAGCTGCCCCAGCTCAGCTGAGTCACAGCATGCGGTTCAAAGTCGTGTGCAACGTCAAGGACCAGAAGTTCGAAGGATATGGTGAGTGCTCTTGTTGTAAAGTTTATGCGCATTAGTTAGGGTTGGTGCGTTATAAACTTGGGAAAAGTTCATAGACCTCTTATACCTTATATTATAAGGTCCTATTAACCCTGGAAACCTACACTGATTTTGGCTCTCTGTTATCCCTACTTTTTCCTATATTTCCAAGCACCTCAAGCAAATTTCCACAAAGCGCGGCGGTCAGCGCAAGTCTAACCATTCAAACTCTAATCACTTGATACAAAATTATACTCGTGGTAAAAACAGTTCGTTTGAAACAAATTAAATTAGTGACCAAGAAAATGCTGTGGGTTGCCGAGCACTCCAGGTAGGGTTCCAGGGATAAATTCAGTGCAAATATTTTTTGGGTGTGTTCTACTCGTGAAACTGAACAATTCACCCCAAGCATCATAAAAGAAATATATAAAACTAACTTATAAAAAAATTGGACCTCCAATACACAATGTACCAGTCGACCAAGTCGATTTGTATGGGAGGTGAAATTTTGGTATTTTATAAACTCGCTGTTGCTTTAGTATTAAATTGACTTTAAGCATCTTTTTCCACCAGGTTCAAGCAAGAAACTAGCTAAACTGGCCTGCGCCAGATCTGCCTTAGCTGTCTTATCCGAAGGGGTAGTATCATCCACCCCCGCTGCCCAGGAGACACCGTTCCTGCCGCAGACACAGGCTGACCTGATTGGCAAGTGAGTGTGCAATACCTTGAGTATTCCAAATATGACACATAGCTCTAATTGACACATAAGTACTCTAATAGGTATGTCACAGGAATACTTCAAAATGGCACACAAATACTCCAAATTGACACATAAAATTGAATACTCTAAAATGGCACATCAATACTCCAAAATGACACAATACTCCAAAATGACACAAATACTATAAACTCAACATAAATTTTCCTAAATGACAAGCAAGAAACTAGCCAAACTGGCCTGCGCCAGATCTGCCTTAGCAGTCTTATCAGAAGGGGTAGTATCATCCACCCCCGCTGCACAGGAGACGCCCTTCCTGTCGCAGACACAGGCTGACCTCATCGGAAAGTAAGTGTACAATACCTTAAATACTCTTAATGACACATACGTACCTACTCCAAAATATAACATTAATATTTCAATAAATAAATAAATAATTCCAAGATGATATGTGAATAGCCTAAAATGACACATCAATACTACAAAATGACACATTAAAACTGAAAAATAACACATTGATACTCTAAAATGACACATTAATAGTCCAAAATGACACATACCCTCAAATGACATATAAATACTCCTAAAACACTAAATACTGCCGTGTGGTGCCGGCAGAGTAGAATAGCACCACCCCCTCTCTTCCCGTGGGGGTCGTAAGAGGCGACCGAGGGATAAACCCTACTCAAAAAGCCAGGGCCAACCTGATGGTGGCGGTTAATCCACCACAAAAGCATTCCTAAGGAGGGTTGACGTCTGGTAGGCGGCCGGTCGTAAAATTCAGCCAAATCCTTTTGCAACACGATTTTGTGACGTGTGTCAACGAAACGTGTTGCGCCGACCCCAAGTAATTGGGATAAGGGCAGGAAGATGATGATGACACACTAAATACTAAGAAATGACAAGCAAGAGACTAGCCTAGCCTGCGCCAGATCTGCCTTAGCTGTCTTATCAGAAGGGGTAGTGTCATCCACCCCCGCTACCCAGGAGACGCCATTCCTGCCGCAGACACAGGCTGACCTGATTGGCAAGTAAGTTGTATAGTACCATAGGTCTACAATCCCTTATATACTCCAATATGACACAAGTATTTCAAAGTGTCACATAAGTTCTCCAATATGACACATAAATACTTTAAAATGACACGTTACTACTCCAAAATGACACTATAATTATACTCCAAAACACACATAAAAATAATAAGAAATTACAAAGAAGAATCTAGCTAAATTAGTTTGTGCCAGATCTGCCTTAGCCGTCTTATCAGAAGGGGTAGTATCATCCACCCCCGCTGCCCAGGAGACGCCCTTCCTGCCGCAAACACAGGCTGATCTGATTGGAAAGTAAGTGAAAATGACAGTGAATACTCCAAAATGACACATGGGCTACAATATGTGACACGAATACGCCAAATTGCCACATACTCTCAGATGACACATAAATACTCCAAAATGTCACTATATTCTCTAAAAAAGCACATAAATACTAAGATACTGAGATATTACAATCAAGAATCTAGCTAAATTAGTTTGTGCCAGATCTGCCTTAGCTGTCTTATCAGAAGGAGTAGTATCATCCACCCCCGCTACCCAGGAGACGCCCTTCCTGCCGCAGACACAGGCTGATCTTATTGGAAAGTAAGTGTACAATACCTTAAATACTGTAATTGATAGATACCATAACCAGTGGCGTGCACAGGGTTTCATGTCTGGGTAGGCAGTAGATATGAACTGAGGCGGATCTTATACGCACCGCATCTTTTTCCACTGCACGTTTTACCGGATTCTTAAGAAACCATCCTATGCAAAAACTGGATTTCATTATGGCACATGTCATCACCGCATCAAATTGCAACTGAGACGAACAGCAAAATGTGCGGTGCGGTGCATTGCAACAAAATAAATAAACTATGCACACCAACAACTCCGTCAGCCGCATCTGTCGTAAAGTTGAATGAATAAAAGTCGTGTTACCTTTTCTGAGCGCTTTTTCCATCCAAATTGTACAATCTGCCTCTATCATCATCATTGCATCACACTTACATTAAAAATTAACAAAAGTTACAGAAACGGGTGTCTCAACTTTTGTAAACATAGTCATCACTACATCAGTTGTTTTCAGACAACTTGTTTTTAACAAATATCACACCGTTATTGTTAGTCAAGCACATTTAATAATACGTTATAAAATATCTATAATTGCTATCAGCATAAAACAACAACGAAAACAATATTATGTGAACAAACAATAATTTGCATTTTCTAACCTAAATCATAATAAAATACTTTCAATCCTGAATGTATCTCATTTCCTTAATAAATGTTTGAAACAAAGGTATCAACAAATCGGTCGGATTCTACGCCAAACCCCATGCACGTAGCGAGCGGTTGTCTATGGTCATTTTACTTTTTAATTGCGTTTAGATGCTTTGTTTTGCGTTTTGTTTAGCGTATGCAAATGGAATGTTGCCGAAAATGCTACAAATATATATATTCTGTCAGGGTGCCTTTTCACGCACACTACTTAACATTTTCAGCTTTGTGTGAGTGTAGAGCTCACACTTACAGTGTATTTACGCTAATTTCACACATTCATACTAGAGGTATCGGGCGAGTTCATGAGGCAGCGATCGAGTCCACTTATTTTGAATGACATATCGTACTTGAGAGATAAGCGGGGATTAGTAACGCGAAATAAAGGCGCAAAAGTAAGATGGCATTTATTGCGTTCCATTTTACGTTACATTATTGTTCTTAAATAAATTAAATTCTTATTAGCGGGTGAAAATGGCAGTTAGCGGGTGAAAACGGCAGTTAGCGGGTGAAAATGGCAGGGTAGGCAGTGCTTTTATGCCTTTATGGACTGCACGCCCCTGACCATAACCATAACAGCCACAACAGTCCATTGCTGGACATTGGCCTCCCCCTATCGGGGGGTATTGCCATACTCACCTGGCAGGCGGATTGGCGAGCGCAGTGCCAAGATGTTACATTTACAGGGAACGCTTCTGCCCATTCCCTTGATGAATATCCCTTAGTCGCTTTTTACGACACCCACGGGTAGAATTGGGGTCATGCTATTCTAAGCCGGCATCACACGGCAAATTTGATAGATAAGTACTCCAAAATGACACGTAAATACTCCGAAATTGCAAGCAGGAAACTAGCCTAGGTTAGATCTGCCTTAGCCGTCTTATCAGAAGGGGTAGTGTCATCCACCCCCGCTACACAGGAGACACCATTCCTGCCGCAGACACAAGCTGACCTGATTGGCAAGTGAGTGTACAGTACCTTAAATACTGTAACAAATACAAATACAAAATCATTTATTCAATGTTGGATACAAAAAATATCACTTATTGATAGTCATTACAAAATAATGATAAGTCATTGTAAAAAAAAAAAAAATTGAATGGCACAATTTTCTTTTTCTTATAACAATTTTGCGGTCCTAGTATAGACGCGGCTCGGGCGGGATAAAAAAATAAAAATAAAGGCACTGCCTCGGGGCTGGCCAGGCTAACCACACGGCATGTAAATAGAATTAAATTCAGATAACATAAAACAAAAAAGTTACATGCTTATAATTAGCCGGACCCCCTGGACAGGAAAACCCCCCAAAAACCTGCCCAGAAGTGCTCCTATTCTAAATTTACAATCGATTAGACCCTATGCTACCCTAGCTAAGTTTTAAAAATAAAAAACAGTAAAAAGCCAAAAACGGCTGAATCAATATAACTGACACATAAATATAACTGACACATAAATATTGCAAAAATACATGAATACCCAAAAATTACACAAACATTTAAAAATTACACATTCCACACAGTCTCTCCTTCGAGTGGGGACACCAAGTCGTCCAATGACACATTAATACTATAAAATGACACATTAATATTCCTAAATGACACGTTAATACTCTAAAATGATACCTTCATATTCAAAATTGACACATTCATATTCCAAAATGACACATACATTTTCAAAGATGACCCATAGTATTCCAAAATGGCCCATAAATACGACAAAATGACACGGTAGATACTCCGAAATTGCAAGCAAGAAACTAGCCTAGGCTAGATCTGCCTTAGCTGTCTTATCAGAAGGGGTAGTGTCATCCACCCCCGCTGCCCAGGAGACACCATTCCTGCCGCAGACACAGGCTGACCTGATTGGCAAGTGCGTAAATACTTCAAGAAGACCCATTTGCAGACATACCAACCCTTAAGGCCTAGACTAGACGAAGAACCTATTGACATCACAAAGTTCCAGGCACAAAATCCTAAAAGCCTCGCAACGACCCACAATAAACACTCAAAACCACAATAACACTAACTGTGATACTTACCACCCACAATATCCTCACAAAGATTCATAAAATAATACCGGCAACTTCACAAAAATCCGCGCACACGTACAACAAATCGCAAAATCCCATAAAGATACACAAAAACACAAATACATAAATACAAAAACCCGTAAAAATCTACAAATACACAAAAGAACCAATCTTGACAAATTCAATTAGATTTTGTGACTGTATTCATGGGAATGTGTCTCGATGGGAATGTATCCCGGTGGAACCGCACCATAGACGGGAGTTATAGAACCGATAACAAATTATCAATTTTTGTTTCAGACTAGTAAACGAGAAATTCCATGAGATAATAAAAGGCGACGTGGTGCACTCAAAGAGGAAAGTTCTGGCTGGAATCGTCATCACCATTAACAATAAGCCTGACGGAGCGAAGGTATGGTTTGATAATTGAAACAATAATAGCTTGCTTGGAAGAAATTTCTGGCCTAGCGATGAAGCATTTGTTTTGAATTTTGACTGGCTTTCTTATAATTTTCAATAGATGTGAGGTGCCTGTATTTTTGAACTTTTTCGCATACGAAAGTGTATAAGGAACGAGAAAGAAATTGCGAAACGAGTGGGCTTACCTCACAGTGTGTGCTACTTGAATTTATCACGCCCATATCTCTTATAAGGTAGGCATAGCGTAAATGGCTTTAAAAACGGCCATTTATACCACGTATAACAAAAGTTTGAGAGTCATTCAGAAGACTATGTATCGCCATAGTGAGAGGTTATCAGCATGTAGCCTAAAATTGCAATACACATTAACTCTCAAATACCTTAGTCGCTTCTTACGACACACATGGAAAAGATATGGGGTGGGTGATGCTATTCTAAGCCGGCACCATACGGCTACATATAAGGTCCCTTTAAGGTCCTCTTAAATACAGTGAAAAGATTTAGTTAGTCACCCTGTGTTCTACTCGTGAAACTGAACAACTTTTCTTAGTAACATTATTTCGAATAATAAAATATTTTGGGTTTTCCCATACAAAACTGTCCATAACATGTGTAAGTTTGTATGGGACGTCCAATTTTTTTTCACATTTCTACCTATGTTCCTTGGGGAAGTTTCACGAGTAGACCACATTCTGAAAATATTTGCATTGAATTTAATAGGACCTTATAATATTGAATGTATGAATGCCGTGTGGTGCCGGCAGAGCAGCCGTGTGGTGCCGGCAGAGTAGAATAGCACCACCCCCTCTCTTCCCGTGGGAGTCGTAAGAGGCGACCGAGAGATAAACCCGACCCAAACAGCCAAGGCCAACCGTATAGTAGCGGTTAATCCACCACAAAAGCATTCCCAAGGAGGGTTGACGTCTGGTAGGCGGCGGCCGGTTGTAAAATTAAGCCAAATCCTTTGCAACACGATTTTGTGTTCAACAAAACGTGTTGCGCCGACCCCAAGTAATTGGGATAAGGGCAGGAAGATGATGATATTATTGAATGTACATTTAAGATTGTTATTTGCAGGTGGTAGCAGTAACTACGGGAACCAAGTGCGTGTCGGGCGAGCACATGTCAGTTCGAGGCCGCGCCGTCAATGACTGTCATGCCGAGGTAAATATACAAATTATTATTTCTCAAACATGCTAGGAAATATTACAATTTCTTTCAAAAAAACAATCCAGAAAGTTTGACATTGTCTGTGATTTTGTAATTTCTGAACGATTTCTTTTTTACGCAACTGCAATGGTTTCCAATACAACTTTTTTGGCGCGATATCGAAATCGTTCAGAAATTACAAAATAAAAAAAGAACAGCCCCAAATCCACATTTTGACTTAGTAATCAGTAAAACAACTTTTTATATCAAATTACTATAAAATAAATTAAAATCTTTATTATTTCCTAGCATTTTTTTTTAAGAAAAGCACTATGTAAGCCTCGGGAAAAATGACTTTGCTAGACTCGTATAATTAAAGTCCTCGCCTGCGGCTCGGACTTCAAACTGTACTCGTCAATCAAAGTCTTATTTTCCGTCCTCGTCAACAACCTACTATTGTTATTATTTTGAGTTAGATATGTCCCACTGCAGGGCAAAGGCCTCCCTCTCCACATTTTCCTGTCCTGGGCCACTTCCATCCAGTTTTGGGCGTGGATATGTAACTCGTCTTTCCATATAAACAAAATGTAACAAAAAATGGTACTATGATGTTAAGACGCCCATTTTTTCGTATTTCTCTGGGAAAGTAGTTACATAGGCTGATTCACTCCTTGAAACATTTATGAATTATGACTTTATTTCTAATATTTTATTTGTTACTATTAAACCAGAGTCAACCTTTAAAATTGCCAGATTATTTTATGTTGACTTGCTTATGCTAAAATTAAAACAACTCTTTCAGGTAGCCGCCCGTCGCTGCTTGCAAAGACACCTTTACGCACAACTGCTAGAATATTCCAATTCCAGGGGTATGTCCCATTTCGATTCTAAAATTGGATGTATTCGATGGCGCCACTTTCGACTATGTGTCTTTTTCTGTTGGTCGAAAATACAGGGTGTTAGGGACGGTGAAACGAAAACTTTGCAGACGTGCTCAGACCCTGAAACTGAGCAACTTTTACTATGGAGCCAATGGTGGGAAACGAAAAAAAATCCAGTCTCCCATACAAAAGTCAGCTGATCGTGAATTTTGTATGGGAGGTCGAAAAATGTTTTTCGTTTCCCACCATTGCCTCCATAGTAAAAGTTGTTCAGTTTGATGGTCTGATCATCCCTCCAAAGTTTTCGGTACACCGTCCCCTAACACCCTGTATGTCAAACTCAAATTCTTATTTCACTGCGCCTGCTGCCATATGCAATAATAAGCACTGAGTTTTCCTTTCTATTTATCGCTCGGTATTAGTTGCACAAATTTATTAAAAGCAAATGGAAATTAATCAACTATGATAAGCAGTAATTAGGAATTGTTTTCTTGTATTCGAGGAAAAAAATTGAAAGTACTTGCTCATTTAAAAAAATGCATATTTTTCTAGATCCACGACAAACGATTCCGGAATCTGATTTGGAGCCGGTTCCTGGCGGTGGATATCAGATGAAACCGGATAGACAAGTAAGGAACTTCTAGAAATACGCATTACAGAGCTAGAATAAAAATATGAATATATAGTGCGCTTTTCTAAAAAAAAAACTGACATCTATACAACCAAAATGAATGGAAAAGTTGTTTATTTATTCGTAGTTTGCAGTTAGCCCATAGTAAAAACTCTTCATATTGATATTACCTCCTCAACCAGCTTCGTATCGAGCTTTCAAAAACCCTAAATTTTAATGTATGAAATATCTAGAAGCTATAAATAATAGAGACGTAAGTAGGTAGGACACACACTTAAAGGATGTTAAGACTAGACGCAATCATGCTGTGGAAATGAAATGAAGAATATTTCGTTCGTCTTTCGTTCTCTTTCACTAGTTCAGTGAAAAACTGAACTAAGCTACATAAAGTTTAGCGATTGCCCCGTTTGGGTAAAAGAAGTTTATGGTAAAGGACGAAACTCATACCGAGTTGTCGTAAGACACTTATGAGACCGATGCCTCACAGATTCGCACCAGTAGTCCGTATGGACGCACAGTTTCAAATCCCATTGTCGTAAGGTCACTTCCTTACCTGCAGAGATGAACCGAAATCGAAATGGTTGCCTACTTATTTTGCAAATATAATTAATTATCGTTCTCTTTCACTAGTTCGGCGTAAAACTGAACCAAGCTTTATACAAATATCTACTTATTTGCGTAAAAATCACAAAATACGGAAGTAAAAAATCTTCACTGCATAAATTATCACCAATTGATGCCCTTGCCGCCAAGGAGCGAGGCATTGACCCCTTATCTAACCATGTGTCAGTTACTATGTGTTATCTATCTAGACACACGGCAGTGTGTCCGCCAAGTTCGAGCAACCGACACACCGGCCGTGGGTTATATTACACGAACCATTTCGGGCCAAGTTCGACCCACCTATAACTCAAAATCTATTTTATCTACGCATATGAAATTTCTAGTATCTGTCGAGATCTACTTACTTATCTAAAATACAAAATTTCACGAATGTACCTATTGTAGGTCTTGAGATATTGACGTCAGAAAATCGCTATCTAGACACACGGCAGTGTGTCCGCCAAGTTCGAGCGACACACCGGCCGTGGGTTATATTACACGAACCATTTCGGGCCAAGTTCGACCCACCTATAACTCAAAATCTATTTTATCTACGCATATGAAATTTCTAGTATCTGTTGAGATCTACTTACTCATCTAAAATACAAAATTTCATTAATGTACCTATTGTAGGTCTTGAGATATTGACGTCAGAAAATCGCTATTTTTACTATACACTCACTGACTGACTGACTCACTCACTCATCAAAAACCTAGACCACTTCCAGTGGTCGTATTGACTTGAAATTTGGCATAGGGGTAGGTCTTTAGGTCAAGGTAAAGGAAAAATCTGAAAATGGCCAAGTGTGAGTCGGTTTTAAAAATAATGAAGGTGTAAATTCATACCCCTAAGGAACTAATACAAAAAAATTATCTATATCTTCCAATGGTCGTACCGACCTAAAATTGCAACCGACCGAAAACCTTACAAAAATAAATGAAATCCCACCCAAAACATAAATGTGAAAGGCTGCCAAGTTCGACAATATTGGAATGCTTCGCCTATAAAAGTGAGATCTAAATAAGTACCAAGTTCCATACACAGACCTCAGTTAAAATTAGTTACAGGAATGCACACTTGATTTTCCGCAGTTTGGAAAGTAGATTCTGAATAAATATCATATTAATACCTAAAATTCTAATACTTACAAAAACGCAAATCTGTTTTTCAGCAGTTTCCTTTCCTACTTTTTAATGATATAACTTGGCAAGTTTTAATAGAAAATTATATACTTGACTCATTGCGTTTTGTAGGTTTATAAATAACAAAGTGTGTGAAAACTTGCCAAGTTATATCATTAAAAGTAGGAAAGGAAACTGAAAAAACAGGTTTGCGTTTTTGTAAGTATTAGAATTTTAGGTATTAATATGATATTTATTCAGAATCTACTTTCCAAACTGCGGAAAATCAAGTGTGCATTCCTGTAACTAATTTTAACTGAGGTCTGTGTATGGAACTTGGTACTTATTTAGATCTCACTTCTTTTATAGGCGAAGCATTCCAATATTGTCGAACTTGGCAGCCTTTCACATTTATGTTTTGGGTGGGATTTTTACTATACACTCACTGACTGACTGACTGACTCACTCACTCATCAAAAACCAAGACCACTTCCAGTGGTCGTATTGACTTGAAATTTGGCATGGAGGTAGGTCTTTAGGTCAAGGTAAAGGAAAAAATCTGAAAATGGCCAAGTGTGAGTCAGTTTTAAAAATAATGAAGGTGTAAATTCATACCCCTAAGGAACTAAAACAAAAACTAACTAGCCGTGTGGTGCCGGCAGAGTAGAATAGCACCTGCCCCTCTCTTCCCGTGGGGGTCGTAAGAGGCGACCGAGGGATAAACCCGACCCAAACAGCCAGGGCCAACCGTATGGTGGCGGTTAATCCACCACAAAAGCATTCCCAAGGAGGGTTGACGTCCGGCGGGCGGCCGGTCGTAAAATTCATCCAAATCCTTTTGCAACACGATTTTGTGTTCAACGAAACGTGTTGCGCCGACCCCAAGTAATTGGGATAAGGGCAGGAAGATGATGAAGGAACTAAAACAAATTTATCTATATCTTCCAATGGTCGTACCGACCTAAAATTCGTTACGAAGGTTTGTATTTAGTCAAAGTAAAGTAAAAATCTGAAATCGGCCAAGTGTGAGTCACTTTCGAAAATAACGAATGTGTAACTTTGATCCACTATATGACTATAAGTATGTAGCGAAAATGATAAATAATAAGTAAGTACTTATTTAAGTAGGTACCTACATGTATACCCCCATATAGATAATTGATAAATGCGCCCGACACAAGACAAATCTCTGTGTTTGTATGTCGCGGGAATCAAACCCGCGACGACATACAATATTCAGCAAAGGACAGGCCCATGTAGCCCTGTCCCGAGTGAAAACTATTAATGGGTTACATCTTATAAACCTAGATCCTAGCCAAATTAAAGCTCAAGAAAGTTCTATTATAGAATATAACCGGCTACGTACATTATACCGCCCTGACTTGGCAAGCTTATCAATAAATAGAAAACATGTAAAAAAGATCCAAGATATTGAATAGGCAATGCGCTCTAGCGTGTCAGTCGTACAAGACAGCATACAAAATGACAAAACAAAAAAGGTTCCTTTGCCACGCAAACACAGAAAAATTTAATTTAAAAAAACTAGTCCATTTCTTTGTAAGAAGCATAGTCCATATAAAAAAATCTGAAAATTAGTATAAATGAGACATTTCCTTAACTAACTTAATCATAGGAAAAAAAGAAAATAAACCTTACAAAAATAAATGAAATCCCACCCAAAACATAAATGTGAAAGGCTGCCAAGTTCGATAATATTGGAATACTTCGCCTATAAAAGAAGTGAGATCTAAATAAGTACCAAGTTCCATACACAGACCTCAGTTAAGAATAGTTACAGGAATGCACACTTGATTTTCCGCAGTTTGGAAAGTAGACTCTGAATAAATATCATATTAAATACCTAAAATTCTAATACTTACAAAAACGCAAACCTGTTTTTTCAGCAGTTTTCTTATAATAATTTATATTTTTTTTTTTCTGTACACTTTAATGATATAACTTGGCAAGTTTTAATAGAAAATTATATACTTGACTCATTGCGTTTAGTAGGTTTATAACAAAGTGTGTGAAAACTTGCCAAGTTATATCATTAAAAAGTACAGAAAAAAATAAATAAAAAATGTTATAAGAAACTGCTGAAAAACAGGTTTGCGTTTTGTAAGTATTAGAATTTTAGGTATTTAATATGATATTTATTCAGAATCTACTTTCCAAACTGCGGAAAATCAAGTGTGCATTCCTGTAACTATTCTTAACTGAGGTCTGTGTATGGAACTTGGTACTTATTTAGATCTCACTTCTTTTATAGGCGAAGTATTCCAATATTATCGAACTTGGCAGCCTTTCACATTTATGTTTTGGGTGGGATATATATAACCATGAACTATACAGGGAGTAACAAAAAAGAGTATAACAAGCCGAAAGGAGATCAAGGCACTCACTAAATTAAACAACCATGGAACATGTAAAAATATGAAAAATTATTTGGATCACCCATACGAAATCGTCGATCAGCTGAATGATTTACTACGAGAGGGCAATAAATTTTTCATATTTCGACACATGCTGGAGAAAGTTGTTTAGTTTCATGAGTACTTTAATCTCCTTTCGGCTTGTTTTATCCTTTTTGTTACCTGTATACATGCTAAAAAATCAGAACTACATTGTTATTTGCTAATTTAGAATAGATCTTTGCATATTTGTGACGGCGGGGTATTGATGTTAAATTTACTATAGGTGCACCTGTACGTGAGCACGGCGCCGTGCGGGGACGGGCGCATCTTCAGCCCCCACGAGCAGCACGAGCCGGACAAGCATCCCAACAGGTAGGTACCCTACACATTTTATACAGGGTGCAAAAAAATAACTGCAAATCTTTTGAGGGGTGAACCAGCCCATGAAACTGAACAAGTTTCCCAAAGGAACGTAGGTCGAGAAATAAAAAAATAAATGATTCATACTGAGTGTGTTGGCCGGCCGAGTTATTTTTTTTTTTTAAATATCGAATTGTCGACCTATAAAGGAAAAGTTTTTCAGTTTCACGGTCTGTTTCACCCCCTAACATATTTGTAGTAAATTTTTGAACATACTGTCATTTTGTTCGTTAGCATACGGGATTATTTGTGACTAGCTGATTTAAAATTGACCTCAACCACTGTTCCCCGTTTTACCGTAGAATTAAGTCATTTACCGGCGATAAGAAAAAGCCTAAGATTTTCAGAAAAATTGAAAATTGCTAACGGTGAAAGAATTTGTGTAATCATATTGATAGGTTTGGAGATATAATATCCACGATTAAAGAAAGTATTTATAAATGGCGGCGGCTAATCTAGCATACCTCTTTGTTGTTTCAGATTGGCTCGCGGGCAACTCCGCACCAAAATAGAATCCGGCGAAGGCACCATCCCGGTGAAAAACTGCACCAACCTTATACAGACCTGGGACGGAGTCCTGCAGGTACTTATTGATCTAGTTATTGAATATACAGGGTGTAAGGGACAACTCCGCACCAAAATAGAGTCCGGTGAAGGCACCATCCCGGTGAAAAACTGCACCAACCTTATACAGACCTGGGACGGGTCCTGCAGGTACTTATTGATCTAGTTATTGAATATACAGGGTGTAAGGGACAACTCCGCACCAAAATAGAGTCCGGTGAAGGCACCATCCCGGTGAAAAACTGCACCAACCTTATACAGACCTGGGACGGGGTCCTGCAGGTACTTATTGATCTAGTTATTGAATATACAGGGTGTAAGGGACAACTCCGCACCAAAATAGAGTCCGGTGAAGGCACCATCCCGGTGAAAAACTGCACCAACCTTATACAGACCTGGGACGGAGTTCTGCAGGTAGCTATTGACCTAAAGTAAGGTCAATGAAACGAGATAAATAATGTAAACAATTTTAATAAGACTCGGTGATAGCTATTACGATCTGTCCTTATCTGTCATATGGTATTATGTTAGTTGTCTCTTTCTGGTTTGTTTACATTCTTTATCTTGTCTGTCTTTCTTTAGTTTTCTAAATATACGGGGTGTAAGGGACAACTCCGCACCAAATTAGAGTCCAATGAAGGCACCATCCCGGTGAAAAACTGCACCAACCTTATACAGACCTGGGACGGGGTTCTGCAGGTACTTATTGACCTAGTTATTGAATATACAGGGTGTAAGGGACAACTCCGCACCAAAATAGAGTCCGGGGAAGGCACCATCCCGGTGAAAAACTGCACCAACCTCATTCAGACCTGGGACGGAGTCCTGCAGGTACTTATTGATCTAGTTATTGGATATACAGGGTGTAAGGGACAACTCCGCACCAAAATAGAGTCCAATGAAGGCACCATCCCGGTGAAAAACTGCACCAACCTTATACAGACCTGGGACGGAGTTCTGCAGGTACTTATTGACCTAGTTATTGAATATACAGGGTGTAAGGGACAACTCCGCACCAAAATAGAGTCCAATGAAGGCACCATCCCGGTGAAAAACTGCACCAACCTTATACAGACCTGGGACGGAGTTCTGCAGGTAGCTATTGACTTAGTTATGGAATATACAGGGTGTAAGAGACAACTCCGCACCAAAATAGAGTCCAATGAAGGCACCATCCCGGTGAAAAACTGCACCAACCTTATACAGACCTGGGACGGAGTTCTGCAGGTAGCTATTGACTTAGTTATGGAATATACAGGGTGTAAGGGACAACTCCGCACCAAAATAGAGTCTAATGAAGGGACCATCCCGGTGAAAAACTGCACCAACCTCATTCAGACCTGGGACGGAGTCCTGCAGGTACTTATTGATCTAGTTATTGGATATACAGGGTGTAAGGGACAACTCCGCACCAAAATAGAGTCCGGGGAAGGCACCATCCCGGTGAAAAACTGCACCAACCTTATACAGACCTGGGACGGAGTTCTACAGGTACGTATTCGACTAATTTTCTGAATAGTACAATAATTTTGTAAAACTCAACCATGTGAAACCTCCAGTCCGATTGTTTTTCCCAGAACAGATCTTATGCACAGCCCAGAATTACTGTTGCCAAATTATCAATAGCAATTGACAACAGCTCAAATAGCAAACCTACTCATATTATTAGTTTGAATTAAACTTTAGGCTGCAAGAGAAGCCTCTGTTCCACATTTGTTAGCAAAATCGCTTCTATTTCCTTTTAATTATATAATTAAAAAATTGCTCATTCTAAAAGGACGTAAGTGCATGATGACGTCACAATACGACTATAAATATGGTATCACTAAATTCAGAGTAATATTAAAATTATAATGGCAATACTGGCGATCGAAAGATTGTCAACAACCGTCAATCGAATCTATGGTTACCAAACATTACAACAGGGTTGTCAACCAACCATACGAGACAAATACGAAAATGGACTACCATTCGAGGAGTCGTGCAATTTCGTCCGAGGTTTTAGAATTTCTCAATTTTGGATTCAGATGCTGATTGCGAACGAGTTTCTTGAAATAAAGTAAAATTTCATTTAATCGGACGGAAAGAAGACAATTAAGGAAGTACGAGCGTAAGTTGCGAACGAGCGTGGTCTGCGGGAAAACATCGAGAACCACTCATGGACAAGGCTCATGGAAAACGGTTGGCCACTTGTTACACCATGACGAATACATAACGAACATTGCTGAAGGAAAAAAGGAAGGATAAGACCAAGACAAACACATACATCTTTTACCTAAATTAAAGAAAAGGCTAAGAAAAAAGCTGTACCAAGAGGCTCTCTCTCTCTCTTCGTGTGGGACGCCGAGTCGTTCAACGACCAAGTGGCTTAAGAGGCTTAAGAGGTCAAACCCCTTGTAAGAATAAGGAGAGACTCAACTTAGTAAAAATTATAGACTGGAAACGCCACACTTATTTACTGTGAGAGGTGGGGCCCAGCCCACCATAACATAAAGGAATCTACGTCAATTTTGAACCGTCGTCGACAAGAGATAAATGTATGACGATGAACAAAAACGGCTACTGAAAAAAAATGTATGAGTTTCCAGTACTAAAAATTACTAGAAGAAAAATCTTGGTTGCCAACCCTGCATTACAATCATCTGCTAATCAGTTGCATTTGACTTTGATTTGACTATCATCATGATGACATCTTTGACTCTCAAAATGCGCTTTTTTTGTATATTTACATCCACAAACGGGAGTGTTTTTTTTTGCAGGATAATCATCGTACTGTGACGTCACAGGCACATTTTCAGATTTTCTTTATTATTTCCTAAATTATGCTATAGAAAAATTCGGAATATTTCTTACATTAATTTATGATCGAAATTCTGCAAAATGATCATGGAAAAAGTGGATGTTAACTAATTTGAGCTGTTGTCCGATAGTATCCATTTAAAACAATCAATAGTATCGATAATATCGATAGTTTTTCGATAGTGTATCGATACTACATGATTCATAGAAGAAAGTTTCCGAAGTGGCAACATTATTGTCGACATCCTGCTCAAATCTCATAAAGGACACATACAATAATGTTGCCATTTCGGGTCCCGTTCTTCTATGAACCAGGAAGTAGCATGAACAGTCGATAGACTATCAGACGTCCGCTATTGATCGGTTACTAAAGTAAGGCCAGACGAGATAAAAAGTGTAAACCAATCTGAAAGAGACAGCTGACATTATACCATATTACAGATAAGGACAGATTGTAATAACAGTCACCGAGTCATACAAAAGTTGTTTACATTAATTATCTCGTTTCGTTGGCCATACTTTAGCTACTGGTGTTAAATGATACGTGTTTTCCCTCAGGGCGAGCGTCTGCTGACGATGTCGTGTTCAGACAAGGTGGCGCGGTGGTGCGTAGTGGGACTCCAGGGCGCGTTACTGTCCAGATACATTCGCCCAGTGTACCTACACTCCCTGGTCTTAGGATCTTTACTGCACCCGCACCATATGTACAGGTAAGTGGTTCCCCTCAGGGCGAGCGGCTACTGACGATGTCGTGTTCAGACAAGGTGGCGCGGTGGTGCGTGGTGGGACTCCAGGGCGCATTACTGTCGAGATACATACGCCCAGTGTACCTACACTCCCTCGTCCTAGGATCACTACTGCACCCGCACCATATGTACAGGTAAGTGGTTCCCCTCAGGGCGAGCGTCTGCTGACGATGTCGTGTTCAGACAAGGTGGCGCGGTGGTGCGTGGTGGGATTACAAGGCGCGTTGCTGTCCAGATACATCCGCCCAGTGTACCTACACTCCCTCGTCCTAGGATCACTGCACCCGCACCATATGTACAGGTAGTGGTTCCTCAGGGCGAGCGTCTGCTGACGATGTCGTGTTCAGACAAGGTGGCGCGGTGGTGCGTGGTGGGATTACAAGGCGCGTTGCTGTCAGATACATCCGCCCAGTGTACCTACACTCCCTCGTCCTAGGATCACTGCACCCACCATATGTACAGGTAAGTTTTATTAAAAAACAATAGTAGTTTATGCAACTGTCTTATAGAAGGCTTTAGAACGCGAGTGTTTGTTTATCAGACGAAGCAGCCGAGTGTGATAAAACCATCGATACCAGCATTCTAAAGCCTAATTATATGCAGTTGCATACAATATTTTATCTACACTCTAAAAAAAAAAACTATACGAAATAATTCAAACCTTCACACTGCACCTATGGTGATTGCAAGCCTATCAACTGAACCACCTACTGAACGACTTTTATACCTAAGTTACTTTTCAACCAAATGTTATATTAAAACGGAGTCTCATAAAAACAAAGACAAGGTGGCGCGGTGGTGCGTGGTGGGTCTCAGGGGCGCTGCTGTCAGATACATACGACCGTGTACCTCACTCCTCGTCCTAGGATCACTACTGCACCGCATATGTACAGGTAAGTGGTTCCCCTCAGGGCGAGCGTCTGCTGACGATGTCGTGTTCAGACAAGGTGGCGCGGTGGTGCGTGGTGGATTACAAGGCGCGTTGCTGTCAGATACATCCGCCCAGTGTACCTACACTCCCTCGTCCTAGGATCACTACTGCACCGCACCATATGTACAGGTAAGTGGTTCCTCAGGGCGAGCGTCTGCTGACGATGTCGTGTTCAGACAAGGTGGCGCGGTGGTGCGTGGTGGGATTACAAGGCGCGTTGCTGTCCAGATACATCCGCCCAGTGTACCTCACTCCCTCGTCCTAGGATCACTCTGCACCCGCACCATATGTACAGGTAAGTGGTTCCCCTCAGGGCGAGCGTCTGCTGACGATGTCGTGTTCGACAAGGTGGCGCGGTGGTGCGTGGTGGGATTACAAGGCGCGTTGCTGTCCAGATACATCCGCCCAGTGTACCTACACTCCTCGTCCTAGGATCACTACTGCCCGCACCATATGTACAGGTAAGTTTTATTAAAAACAATAGTAGTTTATGCATCTGTCTTATAAAGGAAGGCTTTAGAACGAGTGTTTGTTTATCAGACGAGCAGCCAGTGTGATAAAACCATCGATACCAGCATTCTAAAGCCTAATTATATGCAGTTGCATACAATATTTTATCTACACTCTAAAAAAAAAAACTATACGAAATAATTCAAACCTTCACACTGCACCTATGGTGATTGCAAGCCTATCAACTGAACCACCTACTGAACGACTTTTATACCTAAGTTACTTTTCAACCAAATGTTATATTAAAACAGGTCTCATAAAAACAAAAGACAAGGTGGCGCGGTGGTGCGTGGTGGGTCTCAAGGGGGCGCTGCTGTCCAGATACATACGACCCGTGTACCTACACTCCCTCGTCCTAGGATCACTACTACACCCGCACCATATGTACAGGTAAGTGGTTCCCCTCAGGGTGAGCGTCTGCTGACGATGTCGTGTTCAGACAAGGTGGCGCGGTGGTGCGTGGTGGGATTACAAGGCGCGTTGCTGTCCAGATACATCCGCCCAGTGTACCTACACTCCCTCGTCCTAGGATCACTACTGCACCCGCACCATATGTACAGGTAAGTGGTTCCCCTCAGGGCGAGCGTCTGCTGACGATGTCGTGTTCAGACAAGGTGGCGCGGTGGTGCGTGGTGGGATTACAAGGCGCGTTGCTGTCCAGATACATCCGCCCAGTGTACCTACACTCCCTCGTCCTAGGATCACTACTGCACCCGCACCATATGTACAGGTAAGTTTTATTAAAAAAACAATAGTAGTTTATGCAACTGTCTTATAAAGGAAGGCTTTAGAACGCGAGTGTTTGTTTATCAGACGAGAAGCAGCCGAGTGTGATAAAACCATCGATACCAGCATTCTAAAGCCTAATTATATGCAGTTGCATACAATATTTTATCTACACTCTAAAAAAAAAAACTATACGAAATAATTCAAACCTTCACACTGCACCTATGGTGATTGCAAGCCTATCAACTGAACCACCTACTGAACGACTTTTATACCTAAGTTACTTTTCAACCAAATGTTATATTAAAACGGAGTCTCATAAAAAACAAAAGACAAGGTGGCGCGGTGGTGCGTGGTGGGTCTCCAGGGGGCGCTGCTGTCCAGATACATACGACCCGTGTACCTACACTCCCTCGTCCTAGGATCACTACTACACCCGCACCATATGTACAGGTAAGTGGTTCCCCTCAGGGTGAGCGTCTGCTGACGATGTCGTGTTCAGACAAGGTGGCGCGGTGGTGCGTGGTGGGATTACAAGGCGCGTTGCTGTCCAGATACATCCGCCCAGTGTACCTACACTCCCTCGTCCTAGGATCGTTACTGCACCCGCACCATATGTACAGGTAAGTTTATTAATAGTAATCTTATTTTTTTAATTTACACATGAGAAAAAATCAAATGATGTTTTCCCAGTTTGTGACTTTCTTCTTCTTCGCCAAAATCGACGGCAACTTTAAATTATTTTTGATCAATGTTTGGCGATTGGCGACAGATATTTCATTTGACTTTTGTCATTTTAAGATTTTGACTTTATGTGTTATTGCTCATTTTGTGACATTTCATGATTAGGACTTTTGATATTTTATGTTAAATATACATTTATTTATTATTATGTTATCTATATTATACAAGGTGTTCCTATGTAAATACATTAAATTGGAGACGTTGTGTAGGCCATCGTACCGAACAATTTTCATTATGGGGCCAAGTTATAAAAACCCCTCGTTTAGAAGTAATTAGCAACTTAAATTTGTTAAATTTAATTGAGTCCCACATTATGAAAGGAGCTTTATTTATTAGGTTATGTCATGTTGCCGACTTGGAAAAACTTATGAAATTACCGCCACAACTGTTGCCAAGGCAACGATTTTGGCGGTAATTTAGTTGCCAAGGCAACAATCGTGGCGTAGACTAAGGTCAAATGTCATGTTCGTCAAAAAGTGACACAACTGACATTACAGACTCTACTGGATTCTCTGATTGGCCCTTTGTCTTTGCGTCTCTATGGGTGCACTAAGTCAAAAGAAGTTTTTAGTTTGAGGCGATAATAAAATAAAGTTGACACCAAGAAAGAGATGTTTTATCTTAAGTTTTCGTTTAAATTTAAAACATAGACAACTATGTTCCAAACTTTTTCGAAGATTCAAATCCAACAAGTTAAAAATGCAAGGTTGCAATCTTGGATAAGGGTTAATACATAATGGTTGTAGTAAATGTAGGCATTTAGTTTGTATGAAAATTTCAACTTCTTAATTGTTAAGAATTCAAACTTGGTGCCATAATGGAAATTGTTCAGTACAATGGTCTACACAACGTCTCCAATTTAATGTATTTCCTTTGGAACACCTTGTATATAACACTATTGTAAAAATAAAAACAATAGTTACAAATTACTTTCAGTTTATTGCATTTAGATTTTATTACATAATTTGGAGTCACTATTATCCAGAATCTCTCGCATAAATACTGTTCTTTTTCAATAATATTAATTCTTATCAAACAAACTCAATTTTAAAATTAATTTACTCGATTTTTAATGACTTGAAACTATCCTTATAAAGAAAAAAAAGTTATTATAATAGTTAAATTACTAAGTATACTAAAATTTTCTTCTCACACACTTTTATCTTTCCGAATAAACAGTTTTTAAGCCTCTTGTATGTCACACTGCAGGGGAAAAAAAGGTATCGCCTATGTACAGACTTATCTGACATTGGAGACACTTACGTCTTAAATATCAATAATTTTGCTATCAAATCTTATTAAAATAAAAGGAAAGTAAAAGATAAGTCTTATAAGAATTCGCTAAGGTTGTATTAAGGTAACTAGTAAATATCTTATTCTAAAGAGACAAAAATGGCAATCTAGTTCTTATAGACAGATGAAGTTGCATTTTTACGATACGAAACACCTGGGGCCTTACCACAAAAAAGATAGACCAGCGTTCAACGCGTGTCTAGCGTTTTTTGAATGAAGTTTTATTTTAAACACGCGTTCGACTCGCCTGTAACATTTTTTTGTGGTAAGGCCCTTGGAACCTTACCACAAAAGTTAGACAAGCGTTGAACGTGTTTAAAATTAAACTTCATACAAAAAAGAAACGCAGTACGTCTAACTTTTTTGTAGTAGGGCTTGAAGTCCAAAATGATTTAAATAGTCTATATGTAATAGTAATAGGATGAAACAAACTCTGAAGGTTATATTGCTAAAAATAAGCTAAATTTATCCTAATTCCTAGAGTAAGGCGATTTATCATTTGTCATAAGGTAGAACGTTCCTCTTGCCCTGAAAGAGAAAAATAAACATAGTTAGCTGTGTCGACTATCTTTCTTAAAATGAAAGATAATTTAGATGCAGTATTTTCGATATTTATACGACGTGCGACGTGCTTTTTCGTGCCCTTCACATATAAAATTTTGTATTTTACATATTTATTGTAGAACATAACATACAAATTTACGTGGATATAATTTACAAAACCATCACCACCATTCAACGAAAAATACGTATTCTTATACAGATAGCCAACAATTGTTCTTATTTACAATTTACATTAATCTAGTGTGAATTTCATCATTGCAGTTTGTTTAAAAGGATGAGAAATAACTCCAAATTCGGCTCGTTTATATCGCTAAAAGCTGCCTTACCTTATTTCCCCGAACCAGTGATAGTCAACCTGTCTCCTTTAGGCGTCAAACCCAGCAGTTTCTTCATAAACGCAACAGCCTTGTTCTCATTTCCTAACTCCAAAGAGTACGTTACTGGTACAACCGGTGGTGGCGCTCCTATAAAGTTGTTCGATTCTTTCAACGCATGGTTTAGCTCGCCTTGGCTACTTTTCACCAAAGTATTGATCTCCCGCATGACGGAGTAAACAGGGATATTTCGACCTTGTTTGAAAATGAATTCTATCAGTTTGAGAAAGAAGTTTTGGTTCTGTTCTGCAGGTGATTTCTGGAATGGGTTTAGGAAGCGTTTTTGTCTTTTTACGACGTGGCTTTTTGGTTGAGAATATTTTAGCTGTGGTGTTGTTTCATCGATTTGGTCGTTTTCTAGTTCAGTATTTAGTTGTGTCTTCTGGGCTTGTTTTTCAAAAGTTTCTGATTCTTTATGTTGTGTTTCTTGATTGTATAGTTGTTCCTGACCGTCTCCTACCTTTCTTACATCTGTGTCATTGATAACGACTTTTTCGTCTAAGTTTTCTATCTCACTCACAACCCTTTTGATTATAGGTTTCATAGTACCTGCACTTTCGTCTTTGTTTATTGCGACGAAATAGGGAATAATTTTGTAGTATTTGTTGACGCTTTCCACCATCTCTTGATCTTCGATTTTAGCCATTTTTTGCTCATATTTTAGTTCTTTGTTCTTTACAATCTTTGTCTCAGATTGGTCTTTCTTTGTTTCTTGTGGTTGATTTTCGTTCAGAAATGAATGTATTTTTGTAAACAGTTTCTGCAAACTTTTCTCGAGTTTTTGTGTGGATTTGCTCTTGTATGGTGTTAGGTAGAATGTGTAAAAGCCAAGTGGTGTTGTGTTGTTCTCGCCTGTAAGTAATGTACACGATTGGTAATTTAAAGAAAATATTGGGCCTTACCCATAGACATAGAAACGATAGACGAACATAGTGTGCAAAAGAGAAGAAAATGATTTATGGAAACTCAGTAAGATAGAAAAGAATAGCGAACCTTATGTCACTGTAACCTGTTTTGTATGACAGATCGTCCTAATTCAACCCGCTGGTTTTTACTTGTACATTATTTTGGTTTTTTTTTTCAGAAATCCCGATTTATTTTTATAATTTGATTAGTGTGCAACAATACTTATGTATTCAGGATGCGATTTTGGTGCGAATCTTCACATTTACCCGGAAAACTGCACATTTCACAGGTAAATTCTCCGAAAGTCGTCACGGGGATTACACGTGAATTTTTTGTTTAAAAGTGCCTTTTGTTGTAAGTGAAATAATAAAATACGCAAATCCTTATATTTCCTTTCGTATTGTCGATATGTAAAAGTGTATTAATTAGTAATTTTCATAATATTTGGGGATAAAATAATTTCCCATTTAGGCCAGGGATTGACTCCAGTTTATCGACATAGTTATCGATAGTTACCTAGAGGTACCTTACATACTTTGAATGATATAACAACAAAAAATATGTAAATTTTAAAGATTCGAAATACTTATGAATCTTATTTTCAGGGTCGTATTAACGAGAGATTCGCATCATCGTACGTAGACCGTGACATAGTCCATCTACGTCTCAACATTAAAGGAAGAAGAAAGATGTGTTTGTGCAGTGTTCGTCTATCTTTTAGAATAAATATTTAAATTGAAAATAAAAAAACTGTAAGGAAGCAATTGAACAAATTAGTGCTGATTAAATGTCGGTGACCAAAGATTTCAAATAAAAAGTTTTCAAAAGTTGGATATTCTATTTTAATATTTATTTAATTTCAGGCCTATCTTCGCACATGAGACGTAAGACATTAGACATAACACGTGAGACGTGAGAGATCGCAACGCTCGAATCCGTTTCCATATAACATTATGAAACAGAAGAGACGCCGTCTACATATGTAAGACACGCATTGCATCGATGACCACCGGCAACCACTTGTCTGACATATGTCATTCTATTTCTCGTTTCGCACGTCTTATTTGTGAAGATAGCGCCTATTGACCAGGATTCTTACGAACTACCTTCTCAGATATTTCTTTAAAGAAACCTACGTAAGGAAATAAGCTGAGTGCAAAAAAGGAAACGTCCCGCCGCAGCAAAGAAACCATTATGTCGACATTTCAATGTAACAAATAAATAAAGTTGAAATCTTCATACAACTTTTTATTTGAAATTATCGATAACCCTCGAAATTGAATAATGTACATCACTAGCTGAGATAAACGCGCCAATACCAAAATTGGTCACGCGAGATCGAGCTGTCAGTTGGTCTATAAACGCTAGTTTATATATATATAAGTCTATGGGCCTTACCACAAAAAAGTTAGACCAGTGTCGAACGCGTGTTTAAAATAAAACTTCATACAAAAAAAAACGCTAGACACGCGTTCAACGCTGGTCTAACTTTTTTGTGGTAAGGCCCATTATGTTTGTATAATAGACTTGACATTATAAAAGTTTTATTTTAAAATTTAATGTTTTTTCAAGTTTGGTATTAGAAGTTAGTTTGTGTTAATGTTAATGTTTTAGTTAAGATAACATGTTAGTGGAACATTTACAACTGTTGAATTTTAACGAAAGTACCTACATTCACCTCTACTCTACCAAACTCTATACATATACTATACATACATCTATCACCATCGCTTAATAATTAATCATGTACAACAACGTACAACACGAAACCTTAAGAGCGCATTCAATTTTTTCTAGCAAATTGGCTTTATAAACATGTGAGTTTCTCGAAAACCGTTATGTAAAAATCATATGTTACTTGTACATTTAATCAAGCATATCTTCATCTGCAAAATGTACAATGTAAATATTAACATTTTAGTTTTAAACCTGTTACAAACAGCGATATCTAAAGCGACAAAACCAAAATTCAGGAAAAGACCTCAAATCAAGCGTGAGTTTTAGAGTTTTGGTTCACTATAAAAAAATATCAATTATACAAAAAAATAGAGTATATATTTGAGAAAAAAGTCTACAGTGAACATTTTACAATTTTATTCAGAAATATAGAATAATACCACGTTTTTATATACGATTTTTTGCAAAATAATGCGCCATTATAACGGCTTCTGTATGAAAAAATAACAGTAGTAAAGATTTAAAAAAAATATATGTTATTTAAGAAGATGTACTTAATCCAATTGCAGAAAAATATCACTGTAAAAAATATTCAAACATCCCCATGTTTTTCGCAAAATGACGCTCCGTGAGGTCTGGCAGGGAAAATTGTATGGGCTTCGTGAAAAACTCTATAGCGGCCTTAAGATGTACGTAAATATTACAGTACAAATTATGATTACATAATTATAGGATAAAATAAAATATACAAAATTGTGCTATTGTGCAACTCTGAAGGCGTAACTACAATGTAACATTCGACAATCAAGACTCGTTAAGTGTAGTGCATAAAATTATACATATTTAGCAATTTCAATACAGTGCATTTGCTAAAAATATGTGTCAGTGCAATACAAGTTATTTTGCATCACCAGAGCATAAAATAGTCGAAATCTTACGTCGGCGATGCGTGGAATCCTGTGGTCAATAAAATAAATATGCGTGGTCTGCGCATGCGAGCACCTGCCATGCGCGTAATGTTGATACGAGGCGCATGAAGACGCTCGGAACGCTTCTACTTTAGGCCTTTTTATATAATCCACCCAAACTTTTTTACGCAAATACTATACATAATCTAATATATCATATCTGGTGCTATACAGTGCATTTTCTATTTATGTCAGTGCACTTATCTTCTTAGGCCTTTTTATACAATCTACCCAGATTTTTTTAAGCCTATACTGTACATAAAATTTAATCTATCAGGTGCTGTGTATGTGCATATGCCAGTGCACTACCATTGCACGAAATAATCTTCCAAATCTTACGTCGGCAACGCGTGGAATCCCATATGCGTGGTCTGCGCATGCGAGCACCCGCCATGCGCGTAATGTTGCCACGACGCGCATGATGAAGCTCGGGACGCTTCTACTTTAGGTCTTTTTATACAATCCACCCAGACTTTTAATATACTGTACACATAATCTAATCTATCGGGTGCTATACAGTGCATTTTCTAAGAGTATATCCCAGTGCACATAATAATCATCCAAATCTTACGTCAATGTTGTAATGCTTCTACTTATCCTCTTAGGCGTTTTTTACAATCCACCCAAACTTTTTTAAGCATATTCTATACATAATCTAATATATCGCGTGCTATACAGTGCATTTTTAAGAGTATATGCCAGTGCACAAAATAACTTTAGTGCTTCTACTTTAGTCCTTTTTATACAATCCATCCAAACCTTTTTAAAACTATACTATACATACAATAATCTAATCTATCTAATCTTTCGGGAGGTATACAGTGCATTTTCTAAAAATACATGCCAGTGCGCAAAATAGTCTTCCAAATCTTACGTCGGCGACTCGTGGAATCCCATGTGCGTTGTCTGCGCATGCGAGCACCCGCCATGCGCGTAATATTGCCACGACGCGTATGAAGACGCTCGGAACGCTTCTACTCTAGGTCTTTTTATACAACCCACCCAGACTTTTTAAGCCTATATTATACATATAATCTAATCTATCGGGTGCTATACATTGCATTTTGTACTAGTGCACAAAATAACCACCAAAATCTTACGTCGGCGACGCGTGGAATCCCATATGCGTGGTCTGCGCGTGCGAGCACCCGCCATGCGCGTAATGTTGCCACGAGGCGCATGAAGTCGCTCGGAACGCTTCCGGGTGGAGAACTGATTCAGCGTAGAACATGTACGACCGCCAGTGGCTGCAGAACACTACGGGGGGAGTTAGTTGATTAGTTGGGGGGTTTGCTTATTGGGGTATTACGTAGTTGGGGGGTTAGATAGTTAAGGGCGCGTTCTGGCGCGGGTTTAGGTATTTTTGGCGCCAAGGCGGCTTGCCTCCGCTCTACGAGGGAGCTGTTTAGTTTTGAACTCCGGTGACCTTTGTCGGCGGGCGAGAATGCCACAGTATAAAATAATGCAGTAGGAAAATAAGGTTTATTTGTATTAGTTTTTCTTTAGAATATTGAAACAAATGTTTAGTAAGGTTAGGTAATTATTATATAAGTACTTATTAGCAGTCAAAATCCATTTTGACTCTGAAAATCAGTAAAGGTTGTTTTTAACAAATTAAAGCTAATCAAAACTCGTAAAATGGTCAATGTCCTGGAGCGTGATCGATGGTGCTTGCTTGTCGGTATTCTACAGGATACATTTCGGGAGTGTGCACAGTCTCTCCATGACCTGATACTTCCGTCACCATTCCATCTCCGGTGCAGAGACCGGTTGGGATTCACCCCATATATCGTAGACATCCCCTAAATTCGCACAAGCGGCCTTCTACATTTTTAATGCGAACTGCTAAGGGTGTAACTCCTGCCTGCGGATCCGGAACGTTATAACCTGGGCCTTTTCAAGGCGAGAGTGAATAGGCATTATCTGGGCGAGCATGTTCCATCATCGTCTGCATCATCACTTAACATCAGGTGAGATTGCGGACAAATGCTCAGGTACCTATTTTTTATTAAAAAATGGTGCTGGAAATGCGATGGATGGTGCTAAGGCGTGATACATGTTGCTGGGTGCGTTATGAATGGTGTTGGGAGCGTGATAGATGGTGCTAAGAGCGCGATGGATGGTGCTGGGACTGCTGGGAGCGTGTTGGATGGTTCATAGTTTCTTACCTAGTTATCTACACAATACAATTAATGAATGAAACTAATATGATTGAACGGATACCCTTTTAATTAAAATTCGTTAAAATTCAGATTTCTGGTGCTACATCCAGGCTCATTTTTATCCACTAACGTATTCATATTATTATGAATATGACACGAGATACATACGAGTCTTTGTTAGCAACAAATTTGAGGTCCTCACCGATTTTGAGGAGTGACGGAAGAGGCTTGATTGTGTACACAAGGAATATTTTGGGTCATTTCACATTCATCATACAACTGCAATCAACATAATGGAACAAATTGATAATCAATACCAGATTATTGCGGAAATGGAGCAGATATTTCGAAATTTGAGAATGATCCACCGGATAAGAAGACAGCTGCATATCTCAAACGTCGGATGGATACCGTAGACCAACTCTGGCAAGCATTTCAAGATAATCATAGCCTTAGCGCGTCTGAAAATAAAACTATGATTACTTTTCCTATGGTTAATATGATATAACTGCAGCGTTCTTTCAAAAAGCGCGTAAAGCGATACTAACACATCCAGTGCATCAAGAACAAAACCATTTCTAAAGCCATCAATCTTAGGCGTCGCTCGATTAATCACATTATAAATGTATCAGTCCCTTTTATCGAGATGAATTCACATCAGAGCAAAGTTCAGAAATACAAAAATCGGCAAACAAATCAAACAGATGAAATCAAACTCCACTTCCGAGACTTTAATTTAGCGACATACATCAATTCACTGCAATATACATTCTAATGATAGGATGCATGGTAGCGTCAATGTTTACGTGGTCCGGTGCGTGCGTCGTCGTCGTCTGAGGAAGCATCAACTTGCAGTCGAAAGTTGAAAACCTATCAACACCCATTAATGAGATCTAAACCGGCAATTCAACAAGAAGCGCGCACGACTCTGACGTTAGCGCAAGAAAACATGAATTGAACGCTCAACGCCACCCACGCTGCGATCAAACAAGACAAAGCAACGTCACCAATTATCAGAAGGCCGATAATTAATGTCGATGAATTTTAATAAATCTAGCATAAGAACATGACATGCATTTTTATAAGTTAAACTTAGTTTAAGCATAGGTTGCTTTTAATATCCAATTGCTATTCACCTCATCATCTCATCTCACCTCTTCCTCTCGCTTAGGGCATGTACGGCCTGTACACTGCACAACGGATTGTACTCTCAGCAGTTTACTCCACTATAGCGATTATTAGGTCATTACCCCCAGTCCGCGATCACCACTCATTCATAACGCGTGTACTCATCATTATAATTTCTTTATAGTTAATTAGCATCAATAAAATCATAAATTGGCTATCAGAGTTTAATTATATCAACAATATCAATATGCGAGTAAACCAACTGCAACAAGTGCCAGTTATCAATGAGCTGAAATAAATAAAAGAAAAATTTACTTTGTTGTTATAAATCAATATTGGTAATAATAAATTACTAATACTTACTGTGATATTAACGTCAAACATAATTCTACAATCATCCCAAAACTTTAACATTTCGGTAAAATAATCGTAATACATATCTACTGCTAACTATTACAAAAATATGGATGTACTGACTTTGTTAGACTGTGTCCTTGTCTTGTTATGCCACGGCATATTTTTAAATTAAGTTTAATATTCGAATAAGACAAATTTAGTTTTGAAACCCGTGGTAATACCTTTCATTTTCTACTGTGGCACTAGACTGATCGCCACTAAAAAATAGACCAATTTACGTCGCGCGTCAGGAAGATTTGGCACACATCCGTCGTCCGTAAGCGCCTCCGCATGACGAGGCTGCCAGCCGCCCGCTCGCGCTTTTTGCAGATATTTAGGCATCATAATTTACAATATAACCTACAACATTGATGCACCATTCCTGGATTAGCAATTTATCTAAAGATTGGTATAAAAATTAGGTTTATAAACTTAATATCTTAGGCATAATATTGAAAATAAATTTTGAACAGAGCCAACTTTGAATTTTTTTATCGAGCAAATTCATCAAATCGTGTAACTGAATGCCCCATTCCCTCTATTAAATCCTCAACTGCAACATATATTTTTTTTAGAATTCTACAACTTATATCTACTGAGTAATATTGTTTTGAAAAAGGGCATTTTTGACGAACGGCGGCCTTAAGGGGTTAGATAGTTCGGGGTTAGATAATTGGTGGGGTTAGTTGGAGGTGGCTACGTACTTGAGTGGGAGTAGATAGCTGGAATAGGGGCTAAGTAGTTGGGGCTATTAGTTGGGGGGGCTAGGTAGTTGGGTGGTTTGGTAGTTGAGGGGTTAGGTAGTTGTGGGGTTAGATAGTTGGAAAGGTCAAATAGTTGGAGGGGTCAAATAAGTTGGAAGGTCAGATAGTTGGAGGGGTTAGATACTTAATGGGGAGTAGTTATTTGGGGTGGGATCTAAGTAGTTGGGAGTTTTAGTTGGTGGGGTTAGATGGTAGGGGTGAGTGCATGCGAGCACCCGCCATGCGCGTAATGTTGCCACGACGCGCATGAAGACGCTCGGAACGCTTCCGGGTGGAGAACTGATTCAGCGTAGAACATGTACGACCGCCAGTGGCTGCAGAACACTAGGGGGGAGTTAGTTGATTAGTTGGGGGTCAGATGATTGGTGGGGGTAGTTGGAGGAGAGTAGATAGTAGGGGTGGAGGCTAAGTAATTGGGGTGGGGGCTAAGTAATTAGGGTGCGGGCTAAGTAATTGTGGTGGGGGCTAAGTAATTGGGGTGGGGGCTAAATAGTTGGGGTGGGGGCTAAGTAGTTGGGGTTGGGCTAAGTAGTTTGGGGCTTTTAGTTTCTTGGGTTAGGTACTAAGGGTGAGGGCATGCGAGCACCGGAACGCTTCCGGGTGGAGAACTGATTCAGCGTAGAACATGTACGACCGCCAGTGGCTGCAGAACACTACGAGAGGAGTTAGTTGATTAGTTGGGGGGTTAGATAGTTGAGGGGATAGGTAGTTCGGGGTTAGATAATTGGTGGGGTTAGTTGGAGGTGGCTACGTACTTGAGTGGGAGTAGATAGCTGGAATAGGGGCTATTAGTTGGGGGGCTAGGTAGTTGGGTGGTTTGGTAGTTGGGTGGTTTGGTAGTTGAGGGGTTAGGTAGTTGTGGGGTTAGATAGTTGGAAAGGTCAAATAGTTGGAGGGGTCAAATAAGTTGAAAGGTCAGATAGTTGGAGGGGTTAGATACTTGATGGGGAGTAGTTATTTGGGTTGGGATCTAAGTAGTTGGGAGTTTTAGTTGGTGGTGTAAGGTAGTAGGTGTGAGAGCATGCGAGCACCCGCCATGCGCGTAATGTTGCCAGGACGCGCATGATGATGCTCGGAACGCTTCCGGGTGGAGCACCGACTCCGCGTAGAACATGTACGACCGCCAGTGGCTGCAGAACACTAGGGGGGAGTTAGTTGATTAGCTGGGGGGTTTGCTTGTTCGGGTATTACGTAGTTGGGGGGTTAGATAGTTGGGGGTAAGATAGTTACGTGTGTTAGGTAGATGGGAGGGTACTTGCTTGTGTTAAGTAGTTAAGGGATTAGGTACTGAAGGGTCAGTTCATTAGGGAGTCAGTTAGTTACGGGGGTAAGCTAGATAGTTAGGGTGATTAGAAAGTGGGTGGGTTAGATGGTTAAATGGTGTTAGGTACTTGGACGACGACTTAGGTTTAGATAGTTGGAGGGGGGCTAAGTAGTTAAATGAATTATGTAGTTGAGGGTCAGTTATATGGATTAGATAGTTGCCCTGATTGTTTAGTTGGAGATTTAGGTACTTTGGGAAGGGTGGAAACGCAATAAGGTAGGTTAGGTTGTTAGCGTATCTTGTGGGACATACATTCGCCGCTCTGGGAAAATGGTGGGAGCGGGCTTATTTCGTAGGTGAGGGATGCAGTACTTTCAATATTAGAACAATGTCTTGATAGAAAATTGTAACTTAAAATTATATTTGTAATAATAAACTACACAATAAAACCCTGATGTAGATAGTGGTCCAAAGTCCAGACGTTTCTACTGTGAATATCACTAACTTAATGACAAGCTGCAACAAAAGTGTCAAAATGAGGTAGCATGCTTCCTATGATAGAAGCAATTTTTAGGCGTCCTTACTAATAACCTCTACACCTTTTACGTCATACACAGGGTGTCTAAGATAAAGCGGCTGATCTCTGATTTGAAGATCTCTACGATTTTCTCAGCAGTACCCGGGCACCCCATATACCTCAGAACCATCTGTGTGTGCTCTTTCACAACCTTTTCTTTTATTCGAGTGAACGTGAGTCTACCTCTACCCCTTTTCCCTTCACTTCAACCGTCTCTTCAATAATGTTTTTCGTGAACATCCCTTATCCTCCCAATATTGCTACACGACCTAACATGCCAAAAAATTCTTTTACCTATACTTCTAACAGTAGCAAAGTCAGGCAGAGAGGATTGTCTACGACATCCCGCCCGTCGCCATTCGTAACGACGTCCAAACGGGCCAAATATCGCACGTTGAGAGGAGCCTTAAGAAAAGAGGTTGATTTAAGAATATTCCATAACTGGCCCCAATACATTGTGCAATAGTGACATTTATAACAATCTTAAATAAGATGACTTGAAAACCTGCTGTGCCTGAATTTCAGACACATTGAACAATGTTTATAAGTCGAATTTTAGGAAAGACGAAATTAATCAATCGTTTAGTACTTTCTTACTATCTAAAGACCTGCTGTAAATACTATACGATATGAAAGGAAGGAAGAAGGGGAAGCCTTTGCCCAGCAGGGAAACAAATTTGGATTTTTGTAATTATAGAAACGTTTTCGATCCAGAATAGTTTAATCTTGGTTAAGTAGTTAAGGGTTAAGTAGTTCTCATAACAGAAATCCATAAAGAAAAGGGTATACTTACACTTGTTTAGCAGCATCTGTTTGGAGAACACCACTTCTAGTTCGCATCCTGGCTGCGGGCTGATCCCTCCGTTGGGGTAGAAGTCCGCGTGGCCAAGAGGGTGGTTGATTCCTGACATCATAAAACATCAATGAATGTTATCACTGGCAAGATACATGGCGGTGATCATCACACAACCCATCTTCTTTTATACGATCCTATACCCTTCCAACAAAATATCTTAAATGCGTGCGTGTATTGCGCAATGCGAGGACTCGTGCGAAGTTTCAATCACATCATTTGCACCGCTTGGTGTCAAGTAAACTTCGCACGCGGGCCGGTACGCGCGACGCAGCGCACGGCCAAAGTTAAAAGCAAAAAGTACTTCCCTGCACATGTCAATCACAAAAGAAGTTGTGCTACGGGACCATAGAGCGAAGAGTAGTTTGCCATAGCAATAGATCACCATAGTCACGAACCGCAGAACTAAGAAAGAGACTCACCAAAGATACCACCATCGGTATGAATAACGTCCACGAATTCAGCGTCAGATTTGTCCAGCCTCTGCTCCAGTGGTAGACCGTGGAATAGTGGGAGTGCGGGGTCCAAACCGGTTATTCTTGACACGCGTCCTGAAAAACAACGAAAGTTTATGATCACCGTCAGAGCTAGTAAAATACCTACTAATAGGATAGACGTCAAATACTCGTACGCGCTACCACTGCAGTATACATGTGGCCAAAACGCAAAATATTGTTTGGTTACGGGGCCAACCTCATTTGTGGTGGAATAACCCATCTGAAAGACCGTAGTACCAGCAGGTACAATCAGAGCACTGCTCCAAATAGCGTGATATATTCTGGAATTCCCAGTGTTTGGTCTCATTCCATTTTGGTTCTGACTAGAGTTAACAGAAAACCAAACCTGAACCTGACGTAAAGAAAATAAGTACCTGATTTCAATTGCGATCCGGCTACTCCCGCGGCTTGAGCCCCCAAACTGTGTCCCACGAAATGCGTTTTGCCTAGGTCCAGCCCTCTGAAACGAAAACATTCAATGTGAATATTTGGTTGGCTACGATAAAATGCTATGCTACTTCTTCTGTCGTAGAGGAAACGGCCTTAACATTTTGTAATTACATTTAATAGGCATCTGCCAGAACGTGGTGACTATGGAAAATAAATACCTTCCACTAGAATAGAAAGGCCCGTATCCTGTAGTAAAATGGGTAGTATTTAAACGCAAATCAAAAAATATCCTTTTTTCTATGCAATAAGATTCCAAACTCCCATCAAAATTACTGATTGCACAGCAAAATATTCAACTCAAAATATCACTAAACACACTACAATTTGCAGCGTACAGCGTTTTCCTAAAGCAAAGCTTTTCATCAATGCATAATAATCTTAATGCACGTTATACCTGTTAACTCTTTTTCTTTTAAATTTAGCTTCTATTTTTATATTATTTACAGCAATTTTTATTAGAGATGAACCATCATCGTTAATCATACACATCCGCGCCAGGTTCGGTTAGGCTATACCTAACGGACCTATAAACTTATGTTTACTTACGTATGTTTACTGGTTAATATGCGACTGGGATAGTTATTTTGCTATGAAATATGGAAATTTGCTGTGCAGTCAGTATTCATGCTATGTATGTAATTTTTGTACAAAAATAAATTTATCTGTATGCATTATGAGGAAAAAGTTATGTCATATTGATGTAAAATTTCGAATTGTCTGCAGTTTATGTTTTGTTAAACATTTAGTTTATTTGTAGTGAAGTAAGATATTTGATGTAAAAAAAAGTATAAATGATGAATATGTATTGATAGGCGATTATTTATTTGATATGCAATTTATAATATCCCTAGTAAAATTGATTTATGGATGGTAGGCTTGGGTCACATTTACAACCGCTAGACATTTTCAACGACCTATTGTGATTGTGGATACATGTTTCACATAATCGTGAAGTCGAAACTACAAAGTCGTCAAATGTTGCAGCAATACCGTGGTTGTTATATCTACCATTTTGATTATCGTGGGCCAATAGATGGCGCTGTTAGTTTCTGAAACGCGATATTACCTCGACACGAGGAAGTCGACGAATTTCGCAGCAATACTCTCGATTTACGTACCAAGTATTCTCGGCTGCTGTGAAGTACCAAGGACCGGCCTCCAGGCGACTCGCGTCCACGATTATTATGTTAGTTACTAACGAGGCCGATAGATGGCGCTGTTTGTTCCTAAAACGCGATATTACCTCGACACGAGGAAGTCGACGAACTTTGCAGCAATACTGCCGATGTACCAAGTATTCTCAGCTGCTGTGAAGTACCAAGGGCCGGCCTCCAGGCGACTAGCCTCCACCATGATAATATTCGTTACTAACGAACGAGGCCAATAGATGGCGCTGTTAGTTTCTAAAACGCGATATTACCTCGACACGAGGAAGTCGACGAATTTCGCAGCAATACTCTCGATATATTCTAAGGTCCACCATTATTATGTTAGTTACTAACGAGGCCAATAGATGGCGCTGTTAGTTTCTAAAACGCGATATTACCTCGACACGAGGAAGTCGACGAATTTCGCAGCAATACTTCCGATGTACCAAGTATTCTCAGCTGCTGTGAAGTACCAAGGACCGGCCTCCAGGCGACTCACGTCCACCATAATTATGTTGGTTACTAACGAGGCCAATAGATGGCGCTGTTAGTTTCTAAAACGCGGTATTACCTCGACACGAGGAAGTCGACGAATTTCGCAGCAATACTCCCGATGTACCAAGTATTCTCAGCTGCTGTGAAGTACCAAGGGCCGGCCTCCAGGCGACTCGCGTCCACCATTGTTATTATTATGTTGGTGTCGTCACACAGATGGCGGTGTTAGTTTCTAAAACGCGGCATTACCTCGACACGAGGAAGTCGACGAATTTCGCAGCAATACTGCCGATGTACCAAGTATTCTCAGCTGCTGTGAAGTACCAAGGACCGGCTTCCAGGCGACTCGCGTCTACCATTATTATGTTAGTTACTAACGAGGCCAATAGATGGCGTTGTTAGTTTCTAAAACGCGGTATTACCTCGACACGAGGAAATCGACGAATTTCGCAGCAATACTCCCGATGTACCAAGTATTCTCAGCTGCTGTGAAGTACCAAGGGCCGGCCTCCAGGCGACTCGCGTCCACCATGATTATGTTGGTGTCGCCTCTGAGGATGTAGGCTGTGGAAAAATATTAAATTATCAAGAATTTTTATTGCAGTCGCATAAACTCTTATTATTAATATTTTTATTTTTATATGCACCATAATAAAAGTTTTCAAAAAATGTATAATACCGACGTTACTATTGTCATAAGTGCAGATTGTCAAATGCCACAAAATATAAACATAAATAATAATATTTATTTATTCGACAACTTATGGTCCAATTTGTTTTTAGTACTACACGGCACATTTAATAACTATGATAGACAGACTAAACAACTTAAAATAAAAGAAAAAATAAGTACGAAGCATAAAAAAGAATCATAATAATAAAAAAGCATAATAATTAAGAAAGAACAGAGCAATATAAGTTAGGCGTGATTATGACCTTTCTCACCAAAATACCGAAGTCGCAGATTTTTAGAACTCGTCCTATTCGCAACTCGTCTCACCAACTTGGAACATAAAACGACAGATTTTGATAAAATTTGTAAAGAGTTGAACTGATTATAGGACTATAGGTTGTTTTATGTTCTAAGTTTGTGGGACGAGTTGCGAACGGGACGAGTTGCGAACAGGATGATTTTGCGAAAGGGACGAATTCCGAATGGGGCAAGTTTCTTACGTGGGACGAGTTTCGAATGGGACAACCTGCTAACGACCCACGTTTTGACAGTACGGTGCGGGCCGATACGCGGATACTATGGCTTGCTTATTATACAGGGTGTTGGGACGATGTAACGAAAACTTTGCAGGCGTGCTCAGACCATGAAACTAAACAACTTTTACTATGGAGCCAATGGTGGGAAAAGAAAAAAAAATTCCGACCTCCCCTATAAAGTCAGTCAGCTGATCGTGAATTTTGTATGGGAGGTCGGAAATTTTTTTCGTTTTCCACCATTGGCTCCATAGTAAAAGTTGTTCAGTTTGATGGTCTGATCATGCCTGCAAAGTTTTCGTTACACCGTCCTTAACACCCCATATAATCTAAGACTCACATTCTTTGATCCTGGCGGCGCTGCCGTCGTCCGTGGTCTCCATAAACGCGTGGAAGTATATCACAGTGGGCGCGTGGTAATCGATGTTTGAAGCGAACAGTTTTTCGTCATCGTCTATTATCAGCTCCTGGTAGACCGTCGGGTTGTGTCTGTCAAAAATATATAGGGTGAAATTTTACTATTGACCGATAGCAAAAACTCAGAACTGCGTGGTCCAACCAGAAACCTTTACAAGCACTCATTTACGACTCCATATGACTTGTGGCATTTCTGACACAGTGATGCCAGATTGGGAGAAATCCCCCCAAATGATATTGGGACCTTTCTGACCCACCTAGCGAACATTGATGAAACATACGTAAATTATTAGATTTATCTAGGTACTTCCTATATAAGTTGTTTGTTTTCTAAAATTCCATGGGAAAGTCTAAATAATTATATATTTTTCTATATTAAGATTTTCATGGTATACAATGCCACTTTCAATAAAATCCTCTTTGTACTATACTTTTTAAATAAAAATACAGCTATGACACTATAGCTCATGACCAACCGTCTTGAGCAAAAGGTAGAAGTGAATGGGCAGGAAATCGCATATGGCAATGAGTACATCTACTTGGGCCAAATTGTCTCTTTCCAGGAACGACAAGACAAAGAAGTCGAAAGACGGATCGAAAATGCCTGGAAGAGCTATTGGTCCATGAAAGAGCTTCTGAAGGGCAACCTTCCACTGACACTGAAGCGAAAACTCATGGACATTTGCATCCTCCCCATTCTTACCTACGGAGCTCAAACTTTGGTCTTTGACCGTCCAAAAGTCTAAACTCAAGGTCTGCCAACGCAATATGGAGCGCAGCATACTCTGAGTCAGGCTAATTGACCGAGTCAGAAATACAACGCTGAGGGCTCGAACGCAAATAATTGATGTAGGTCTGAAGTCAGCATACCTAAAATGGGATTGGGCTGGACACACCGATAGAATGCCAAACATTCTATGGGCAAATATTACTAGTACTTGGGTCCCTCCTAACGCGAAACGGGCTCGTGGTCGACCACGAAAACGATGGAAAGACGAGTTAGATGCCCACGCGAAAAACTAGATGGAGGTGGTTCAAGACAGGGAACAATGTTGGTTTCCCCCTGCGGTGTCGCCTTCGTCTTCGTAGAGGTGCTGTGCTCTTGTTCCGTACTTCACGGTGCAGTACGGGGCAATCGAGGCTGTTAGCCGGGTGCGATCCTCCACAGTTGGTACGTATGCGGCCGGTTTTTCTCGGGGTCTTCTGCAATTCCGGGCGGAATGTTTGCCGCCCCAGATCACGCATGGCAGCTTACGGTAACAGTGCCTATTGCTGTGCCGGAATAGCTAGCATCATCGATGGACTTGTGGAGTGCCCTGTTTTTCCACGCCATCCCTCGATCTTCACGCCGAGCATTCACATTAGCTCTGTGACGTTGTAGATGCCCGGGGTGAGGTTTGGCGTGCGGATAAGCTGGGTTAAGTAGATACACACTGGGCGTTCTCCGCGAGCCGGGCGCATGTAGTCCACCTCGTAGCCCAGGGTGGTCAGCTTCTTCTTGATTACCTCCGTGTCCGTGTCCGTGTCCGTGTCCATGTCGGGAGGCTTTTGATCGCGACCTTGGCTGGCCGCTCCTTCGGGGGTGCGTAGGCGGACCAGGACATTTCGGTACCGGAGCTCTCAAGCGCGATTAGGTAGCGCTTGTATACGCGGAATTCCTGTTCGCCTTGCGCCAGGAATCAGAACCCTGTGGGCCCATAGGGCCGCACGTTTGGCGCATGACAAAGCTCCTTTTTTACCCCGGCGAAGTGGTGGCTCCAGTTCGGGAGCAGGTCGACTCCTATAGGCGGCGGCTTCTTTATGCACCCAGTCATCTTCATGGATGTCTTGGGTGCAGGTGGCGGCGTCTTGATGGCGTCTTTCCTGGGCTTGCTGGGCGCAGGCTTCGGCGTCGTTAGCTTGGATGCATAGGATATTTGTGTTGTCGTCGCTGGGCTGTCTCCAGTACCCGAGCTGTTCAGCAGAGGCCTGGGCAGCGGCGGCGTGACCCTCATAGCCGGAACCGTGCGGGTCCTCGGCGGGGTCGGTGAGGTTGATCCATGTTGCGCGCTTCTCGGTACTCGGCGCGCTGCGCGGTTTGCGCTCCCACTTGTGCGGCTATAGCACTCTCCCTGAGAGCGTTTAGGCGCACTGTAGGGCGAGCAGGTCGAGGTGATTTTTGTCCCTAGGCTCACGCTGGGACAGCGGAGACGGCGAGGGAGAAGCAGGCAGCGGCGGTAATAGGCGCGCGGCGGCGAAGAGACCAGCGGGGGTCCATTGATCCCAGCGTGGATGGCGTCGAGGGATGGCACGAAGCCGCGAGTTAGTCCATAACGCGCTGCAAGGCGGCTTGCGGGTTCGTGCGGGTAAACATTCGCGACCCATTTGCGGGGCGCTGGTGGCCCTTGAAGGGCATTTTCGAAGCTGTTAGCGAGAAGGGGGCTAATCTGGAGTACAGTGTTAAGATATATATATTATTAAATATCTTAATATTCCCATCCCTCACAAAAATGCGCCTTTACCTGCTATAACTAGGCCTAGGCTTTAAAATGAGGCATAATTCATTAATGTTCGCAGTGGGTATTTTGTCCATACTAAAGGTCCCAATGTCATTTTGGGGGTTTTGAAAGCAGCGGGGAGAAAAATGGAGATAAAATATCTTTGGAGGGATTGTTGGGTAAAAAAAGATTGTTGGGGCTGGGGGATTTGGGATTTTTGACAACAGGATTTTACTCTCCATGACGTGATTTTAGCATCGATTTTCGTAATTTCGAGGCAATTTGAGAGGATATTGATTAGAATCATCATCCTTTTTGTGTCGATATATTCAATTAGATGATTTTTTATGCTTTTGGAGGGATTTTGCTTGAAACCCGATTTTTGGGGATTTTCGGGCCAGATTTGGGGAGAAAGGCTCACGATCATCTGGCAGTACTGTTCTGACATAAACCCTGATTCTTCTAATAATTGATTCTGCCGGTCAAAACGCTAAGCGTTTCTATTTACTTACTTGGTATACAACCGAAACTCTATGTCATTGTGGTCCCTCACGAACGGACATTTCGCCTTATTAACTGGTGCTATCTGCAGTAACGCTTCCTCGAATTGTACCCCAGGGGGTCCTGTGGAATAAAAACCATCAAGTAAAAAAATGAAAATGATCCGGAATATTATAACTTGAGCCTTTTCAGGGCAACATCGTCTGCCGCTTCACTGACCAACGGGTGAGATTGCCGACAAATGTTTAAATTTTACTTCTTAGTTTGACGCTCGGTTGTTTGACGTTTATTCAGTGCGTTTCATCTTATAGTTCCTATGGCGTCATGTTGGTAGCATTGGAAATTTGTATGTAATTTTTTGGCGCCGTATATTTTTACATGCAAATTTCCAATGCTACCAACATGACGGCATAGGAACTAAAAGATGAAACGCACTATAAATGGACAAGTTTCCCCAAGATATAAACGTCAAACTAAGAAATAAACGTCAGGAACTCTATTTTTGAATTATTGCTTTTCACTGTGCTTGTATGACACGTTCTTCTAAACTTTCCATTCCCACATACTTATACTTACCCTAATAAAGGACCCCGCACGATTTGTTCGACAAGGGCCGTCCGGTCAAATTGGCTGAAATTTTGGGGAAAGGTAGTACGTAATGCTCTAACCAAAATGTAAAAAAATCTGCGAGCGGAAATGACCAGTTTTTGAGATATAGCTATTTTAATGTTGAAGTCACTAAACATACTTTGATGTAAAAACGTTACTTATTAAGGCAAATGTCATGTTCTTACTTATTTTTTACGTTAGTCTGTATAAAACCAACCTTCGAGGTAATTATTTTGATTGGAAAAGTGTCTGTTTCGGGTATATTACACATAATATATCAGCAAAGCAAGCTAGATCGCCTAAACTATACGAGATACAGCAATGGCTCCAAAGCAAAAGTTGTTTAACATGATAGGCCGCTTCTGCTGGCACATGGACACCAGCAGTCTGGAGTAGACCACCAGGACCCCATCTAGACCATAAAATATACAGAAATGCCTCTATAGCAAAAGCTGTACAGCATGACGGACTGCTTCTGCTAACAGACTGACGTCGAGGTTCTGGAGTACCTGATTGAGACCACCAGGACCTCATCTTAATTATAAGAGATACGAAAATGCTTTCATTTCAAAGGTTATGTTAATACTTTGGCTAATTCAAGTGGGTGAATAAGGCATTCAAATCACTGCTGGCTCCTTATTCAACCATAAATCTAATTCTTTAGTTGGGCATTTCATGGAATGGAATGAACTGTAGAACGTTGTGTTCAACCACTTAGGTAACGAACGTTTAGTGGTGTGGTTGAATGGCGCTGCTTGATTAACATATTCATAACTAGAACTGTTACTTACTCGCTTTCCCGTATAGGATCATTGCACGTTCTACACCAGGATCTCTAGACTCTCGATATCAAAGTTCCAGCAAAAACGGCTTAACATATTGAACAACTTTTGCTATGAAAGCATTTCCGTATCTTTTATAGTTAAGATGAGATCCTGGTGGTCTACACAGGTACTCCAGAACCTCGACGTCAGTCTGTTAGCAGAAGCAGTCCGTCATGCTGTACAGCTTTGCTATAGAGGCATTTTTGTTTATTTTATGGTCTAGATAGGGTCCTGGTGGTCTACTCCAGACTCCTGGTGTCCATGTGCCAGCAGAAGCGGCCTATCATGCTAAACAACTTTTGCTTTAGAGCCATTGCTGTATCTCGTATGGTTTAGGCGATCTAGCTTGCTTTGCTGATATATTATGTGTAATACCCGAAACAGACACGTTTCCAATTGAAATAATTACCTCGAAGGTTGGTTTTATACAGATTAACGTAAAAAATAAGTAAGAACATGACATTTGCCTTAATAAGTAACGTTTTTACATCAAAGTATGTTTAGTGACTTCAACATTAAAATAGCTATATCTCAAAAACTGGTCATTTCCGCTCGCAGATTTTTTCACATTTTGGTTAGAGCATTACGTACTACCTTTTCCAAAAATTTCAGCCAATTTGACCAGCTGTCGAATCCCACCACATAGGTCAAGTTCAAGGAGACCTTGAAAAATCTAAATCTAATAATAGAAATTGAAGTATGTGTGGTGTAGCAAGGAGGGTGGTTCGCAGGTTGTCCGATTCTTCGTGTCATTCGCAAGTCGTCCCATTCGCAGCACAATGTATTTTTTTCATGTTTCGACGTATGTTCCTTGGGGAAAGTTTTTCTATATGATGGGCTCGTTCACGTTCTATGTTGTATGTAAATGAGACAACCTGTGAACGACCCGGTTAGACCAGTTGTTGCGGTCGTCCGTGCGCGGAATCGAACTACAACTTTTCAGAAGTTGAGCTCCTGGTACTTTTGTTGCAAACTGTCTTTAATAGTTTACAAACTCTGACTACAAAATTTATATTACTCGGTGTCGTGATACACTAAAAGTTAGATTGTACCTAACTTTACTAGATCGGAATTCAGGACATTTTCACCACACGTCGAAGTTCTTAATAATTTATTGCCACGAACCAAGTACATTTTCGTAATTCACAAACCGCTAGCCGATAGTAAATATTTCATACAAAATTGCGTTATATCATTTTCATTACAATACGTACTGCAAAATGCATACATACCTATAATTTATTTTGCGGTTCTTCTGCTTGGGCAATAGGAAAGTAACCGATGTACAGGGAGTAACAAAAAGGGTATAACAAGCCGAAAGGAGATCAAGGTACTCGTGAAACTAAACAACTAAATATGAAAAAAAATTGGACCTCCCATAAAAATTGCCAATCAGCTAATTGATGTACTAGTGGAGGTCTAAATTATTTTTCATATTTCGAACCATGTTCTACGGGGAAAGTTGTTCAGTTTCATTAGTACTTTGACCTCCTTTCGGCTTCTTATACCCTTTTTGTAACTCCCGGTATAACTAGCGCATATACCAAATTAGCAACATTATTGGTGATGGTGACATGACATCCTGCTCAAATGTCATATAAAAGGATAGAGAGACAAACAGTAATGTTGCCAATTCATTATTTGCCGATATGTTCTTTATTAGCGCCAGTTATAACATGTTTTATTTATTTACCGATTTAAAAAGAAATACTATTTGTTTGTTCCAAAAGGTATGTGTATATTTAACTTTCTCGGAAAACAATATTTGCAAGTGTTGTCTTCTGTTGTTCTTACATAGGTAGGTATCTTAAAATGACTAGACTGATCAAAAATTACTTTTGCCTACTGTCGAACTGAAGTGCGTATTGGAAGTGGTTTAACAAAAAGATCTGTCCGCTTTATTCCACATTTAACATGTTTTTTTTTCTAATTGAAGGCGCCACTAGCATGTCTTTATTTCCCTTTTTTATTATAGCAGTTAGCGGATGTTTTAATAGTTTTATCTCTATTATTATACCATTTTCTTGTGATTTATAGTATTAACTAACATAAAATAAGTAGTAAATGTCTAGTTTTCCTTACATAATATGACATAACTAGCTGTACGGTTGGTTACGTGGTAGCCTAACCGGAAAGTCCAGGAAAGTTGCTATGGGAAATGCATGACATAAATTCCAGTGGCAAACGTAGGTACACGTTATTTCGTCTTTAAGATAGTTATACTCCTGTTTTGAAACTTAAGACATCACATGTACGTACCGTAAAGCTTAATGTTTACCTGTTATCATATCAGTAAAATATACACACATCACGGCTATATTCCTTGCGGGGTAGGCAGAGCGTAAACGGCTGTAAAAAACGGCCATTTACACTCACGTCTGACTAAACGTTTGAGAGTCATTCTAATTCCTGTGTATCACCATAGTTACAGTTTGTCAGCCTGTCGCCTAAAATTGCAATACACATTAACTCTCAAATCCCTTAGTCGCTTCTTACGACACCCACGGGAAAGATATGGGGTGATGCCATTCTAACCCGGTTCTACACGGCAATCTAAGCCGGCACCACACGTCGTTTTTTATTACTTTTATTTACCCAGCTCAATCCAAAGTAACAATTACGTTTCAGCAATAAACTTATCGCGTAGAATATGTTTGCACGGTTGACAGGACAAGCATTCAGCGCAAAGAAATGTTGCGCTCATCATATCACGCCCTAATAGGTATTATACAGGGTGTTAATTTAAATGCGTGCCATAGCTTCAGGGTAGTTGCAGTATCGATAAAGGATGCCGTAAAAAATAATAAAAATATACCTAGAAAACATATTGTTTTTACTTAGCCGAAATTTTATTTAAATTAACACCCTTTATAGTGTGGTCTAGCTAGTGGTTTCAACGTTAGATTCTGATTCGGAAGTCCCAGGTTCAAATTCCATTTTTCTTTGTGCGACTGTTTTCATGTGTATGTTTGCACGGTTGGCAGGACAGGCATGAAGTTCAAAGAAATGTTGCGCTCATCACATCACGCCCTAATAGGTTTTATACAGGGTGTTAAATGCGTGCCATAGCTTTAGGGTAGGTTTAGTATCGATAAAGGATTCCGTAAAAAAATAATGAAAGAAATTCTAGATTAAAAATAATGGTTTTTCTTTTTTAATTCAATTTACACTATACCGTGAGTAACGGAAAGGGTATAACAAGCCGAAAGGAGGTCAAGGTACTCATGAAACTGAACAACTTTCCCCATGGAACATGGGTCGAAATATGAAAAAGAAAATTGGACCTCCCATAGTAAATCAATCAGCTGATCGGCGATTTTGTATGGGAGGTCCAAATTTTTTTTTCACATTTCGACCCATGTTCCATGGGGAAAGTTGTTCAGTTTCATGAGTACCTTGACCTCCTTTCGGCTTGTTATACCCTTTCCGTTACTCCTGGTATATTGTGTGGTCTAGTAGTTTCAACGTTAGATTTCGATTCAAAAGTCCCAGGTTCAAATTCCATTTCTCTTAGTGCGACTGTTTTTATGGGTATGCTTGCAAAGTTGATAGAACAGGCATGCAGTGTAAAGTTGCGCTCATCACATCACGCCCTAATAGGTTTTATACAGGGTGTTAAATTAAATGCGTGCCATAGCTTTAGGGTAGATTAAGTATCAATAAAGGATGCCGTAAATAATAATGAAAAAAATTAGAGACAAAAATAAATGGTTTTTACTTTTTTAATTCAATTTACACCATATATTGTGTGGTCTAGTAGTTTCAACGTTAGGTTCTGATTCGAAATTCCCAGAAAATTCAAAATTCTGATTCAAAATCCGTTCTTCTTTGTGCGACTGTTTTCATGGGTATGTTTGCGCGGTTGGCAGGACAGGCATGAAGTTCAAAGAAATGTTGCGCTCATCATATCACGCCCTAATAGGGTTTATACAGGGTGTTAATTTAAATGCATGCCATAGCTTCAGGGTATAAGATAAAGGATGCCGTAAATAATAATGAAAAAATGGTTTCATACTTTTTTAATTCAATTTACACCATTTATTGTGTGGTTTAGTAGTTTCAACGTTAGATTTCGATTCAAAAGTCCCAGGTTCAAATTCCATTCTTTGTGCAACTTTTTTCACGGGTATGTATGCATGCAAAGTTGATAGAAAAGGCATGCAGTGTAAAGAATTGTTGCGCTCATCACCTCACGTCCTAATAGGTTTTACATGTTCTGTGATTTAAACCACTATATAGGGTCTGAACGTTTGGCTGTTGATGCTGAAGTTCCAGATTTGATTTTTTACTTGGTACTCTCAAAATTTTGCAAGTGTGACTGTTTTTCTCTTTGAAGTTTTTGATTTCAATGTCTATTAATAATAATAATGTAAGTTGCTTGCGTAATCAATCAATCAGTGTTTTATTTTTATCATATTGTCTAGGACGAAGAATCCACGACAGACCCGATGAATCCTATAAGATTTTTCTAAGTATATGCTTTCTTAAAGTGCTCTCTGAAACACGGAACCATATTTATTCGGAAAATTAAGTGCTTCGGTCTGTAAAATTCTCACCAAAGAGACTCTGACCGCTTGACCAGAGGCAGAAGCAATTAAGTAGGTTTACTAATAAACATGTAAAATACTCGAGCAATAATTCCTTTGATGAGTTAATTCTGTGTGACAGTGGGGCCTACAAAGTTACTGAAGCGTGAGGGAACCAGTTCATTATTGCTAATGATTTTGTTTTGTGCAATAATTATAGACTCCTTTGTATGTGAAAGACTTGCATGGAGAATGAGGAAATAAAATATTCAGGCTGGGTTTGAAGTCGGAACCTTGGGTTACCGTTCTGTCGCTCCTCCAACCGAACTACCGGGGTCCTAGCCGTATCAGCCAAATTCGAAGTTGTAACTTGGGAAAATTAACCAGAGGAAGGTACATAGATACGCGCAAGTTCATTACCATCTTGAAGTATGCGCATCCTTATCGCACTTGCCAGTTTGCAAATTTCTCTTTTTTTTCTAATCCATTTCCATAACGATCGCTCTTATATTTGATCTTGTCAGCCGGTAGAAAAAAATACGTCGATTGATTGCTATGAGGCCAATCTTACATTTTTTCATTTTCTTTCATTTTCTTTTATTTTGAACACAAACAGTCATTTACATCTACATAATTGTATCTAATCTAAGCTTAGTTATATAAATACAGACCTTGAGTGCCAACAATATTAAGTAAAAGTCTGACACGGACACAATGAGCGCAAAGAGTAGGTGATGCTAGGTGTGTAGGTATGAATGTTGTTGCGCTCATTACGGTCTCGAAGCAAACTTTACAAGTAAAAGTTATACAAAAAGAACAGTATTCGTAAGAGATAGACATAGATTAAAATATAAGGTCGTGCTTAGCAAAGTAAAGATTACCAAGTGAAAAAATAATAATAATAATAGTAATGTAATGTGTTACATTAGTTTTTGTTGTAAGTGTTTTATGACGGAAGTTTTGAACTTTGAAATAGAAGTGGAAAATAAGTCAATATGTGATATATCATTGTTATAACTATTGAGACATCGACGGAAGTAGTTATTTGCTGTGTAGTTTGTTGTGAACATTGGTGGAGCAAATAATTGGTTGGTTCGACGAACGGTTTTACGAGGAACTTTAAATTTTATTTGTTGAAGTAAGTAAGAGGAATCGACTAAGTTATTGAGAAGCTTAAACATGAAGACATAGTCGAACTGTTGACGCCGAAGGTTAAGAGGTAACATGTTATTAAGTGCAACGGAATCCGTGTAACTGACATAAGTTTGACCTGTGCGGTAATGTAGGGCTTTAAGGAATCTCTTCTGTATATTTTCAAATCTATAGCTGTGTTTTGCATAGAATGGACTCCACACAATACACCCAAAATCTAAGAGAGACCGAACTAGGCTGTAATAAAGCAATTTATATGTGTGTGGTTTCTTGAATGGTTTACAAATCCTCAGAAGAAATCCTAGCTGCTTTGTTGCTTTTTGTAGAATATAATCATAATGATTAGTAAAACTTAACTTACTATCCAAAAAAATTCCAAGATCACGGATAACACTCACTCTGGAAATATCATGTGTTTCTAGACTGTAGTTATATGCGATGAAGTTTCTTTTCCGAGTGAATGTCATGACATGACATTTATCAATATTTAAAAACAATTGATTTTGTGAACAGTATTCCGAAAGCGCACATATATCTCTTTGGAGAGCCTGGCAATCTTCGATTGTGTGTATGGTTTTGTAGATTTTGGCATCGTCTGCATATAAAAGTATATTACAGTTCTTGATACAGGTGCTTATGTCATTTATATATATTGTAAACAAAAGGGGCCCCAGATGGGAACCTTGTGGGACCCCAGAGGGAACTTCTTGGAAGTCCGACATGTAACCTCTGACCGATACGGCTTGCAGTCGGTTACTGATGTAAGATTTAATCCAACGAAACAGGTCGCCATGAATTCCGGCCATCCATAGCTTATCTAAAAGAATATTATGGTTTATTTTGTCGAATGCTTTTGAAAAGTCGGAATACATGACGTCCACTTGACGTTTGTTATCCATGGCTCGCAACAAAAAGTCTGTAAATGTGACAAGGTTAGTTTCAACTGATCGACCTCGATAAAAACCATGTTGGTATGGAGAGATGTAGTTTCGCAACTTGAAACTTAACTGATTAGTAACAATTTTCTCCAGAATTTTACCAAATATGCTTAATTTTGAGATTGGCCTATACTGTGTTATGTCATTGAGTTTATTATTTTTTGGCACAGGCGTTACCATAGATTTTTTCCATAGCTCGGGAAACGTCCCATTGCTGATTGATAGGTGGTAAATATAAGTGATAGGTTCTCGTAGTTCCTGTGCACATTGGGATATAAGGAGGGGATGAATACCGTCATGCCCAGCGCCTTTTTTTACATTTACAGTTTTAAGTTCACGGTATACAATGCTTTGTGTGATGTTAATATCGCTGATATCGGCTGTATGGTTTACAGATTTTTGGGCTTCAAGAGTAGAATTAGGGGATAGCGCGTCTTTAATAAAAACTGAACAAAAATAAGAATTAAAAAGATTACAGATTTCGACACCATCGCTAGTGGTAATATCGTTATATTTTAAGGAACGTGGAATTTCAGAGCGGCCCAGCCTACATTTAGCATAGGTCCAAAAATATTTTGGATTACGCTTAATTTTGTCTTCAGTAATAGATATGTATGTATTGTAACACTGCTCTTCTAATTGTTTCCCTCTTTTTCGCAGTAAAGAAAAGGTATTATAATCAAGGGGGTTTTCATAGGTTTTCCACTTAGTATGATACTTCCGTTTTTCATTCAATAGTTTTATAAGTGGTCGGGTGACCCAGGGTTCGTAAAAATTATTGGAAGTAATACGTTTTTTAGGGATGTGTAAATTAATTAAATAGTTTAGAACAGAGTAGAAGTAACTGACTACCGATTCTAAATCTCCACGTTTTTGAAACTCTTCTAACCAATTTACGCTTGAAAGGCCTTCGCGTATCGCGTCATAGTCGGCTAAATGAAATAGGTATTTAAAAGTATTCTTGTTCGGCGCAAGCGGGGCGCAATAGTTTATAGGTAGGTATATATCGAGGGCAGGATGATGTTCATCTTCCTTAGTTAACGGCATGAGACAGTGTGACACTTCGCATTGCCTATTACAGAAAATTAAGTCTAAAAATCTGTTATTTTTGTTTGGTATGCGATTATACTGGTTTAATTCTGATATGTTCATGAAATCAGACAATAATATTGAGAGCTCATCTTCGTTGGTGAATAGGGACATATGCTCGTAGTTGATATCGTAATTCCAGCAAGCATGCGTTATATTAAAATCACCTAAAATTAGATAGGTATCACAGGGACGGGCCGTAACGATATCCTGTATTTTTTCAAATACAGATGCTAAGCGTGTTTTGTAATTTGGGCCATGGGGAATGTACGGGCAGATAATATGCAAAAATTCGTTATCAGTAATCCGATGGAATGCGGGGGGCGGCGGGGAGGCGGGGGGAGCGTGTCGATCACTCTGGACCCGAGCGCCCTGATTACGTGTAGGTATAGATACCCATAGGATATCATCAGACGGTGCAAGCGCACTGTATAATGCAGTTTTTCCGAGTTCCGGGCTCAGTTCACGTCGCACCGCCACCGCGACCCCTCCGCCCTTCGTTTTCCCGGTCAATAGTAGGTCGCGATCCTGCCGATAAACAATGTAATTATTATCAAAATATTCACCGGAATAAAAGTTAGATGTCAACCATGTCTCAGAGAGACATATAATATGATATGAGGACTGAACAGTGCTTCTCAAAAACTCAGTCGATTTAGTACGTAGACCTCTTACATTCTGATATGCAATTCTTAAGTTTAAGTTAGCCATTTGTGTTGTGATAAGAGGAAAGTGTTCGTGTAATGAAAGGTGTTAACCGTTCAAATAGTTGTTTATTTAGTGCTCCATAAAATGTGTTTGGTGTCCGATTTGTGTGTGTTTTGGAAACAAAGATATATCCATGGAAAATAGGGTGAGTGTTTACAAAGTTCAATACCTGTGTTAGTGTGCTGAGTGATAACATAGTTAAGATTACGATTAAAAAATAAATTCGTATAGCACATGTTACAAGTATTAGTCACTTTATCTTAGCTAGGTCGGCCTCGGTAGCAATGTGGATAATTTTGGAGGTGTCGTTTTTTCGGACGAATAGTTTACAATCCTTTGTCCACACGTAGGTATAGCCGTGTTCCTTACGTGCGTCGCGTACCTTCTTGTACAGTTTCTTGTTTTCTAGTGTCAGATGTTCGTTCACGGAGATAGGACAGGACGCTCCGTTAAGACCTAGGTCAACAGTCGTCAACCCTCGACGGCTCTTGCAGGCGGCCAGGAATTCATCTCTACGTTTCCGTTGTACAAAGCGTACGATAATGTTTGGGTGAGAAGCTGGCTGGTTGCTGTCTGGTACAGAGGGAAATTTACGCACGCGGTGGATAGTATCGATATCAGTCGAACTTATATTGAACCCAATTTTGATAGCTAGACTTTGGATTAACACGTTCAAGTTTTCGCCCTTTGAAAGTGGTACGTTGGTTATTTCCAAGTTATTAATACGGTCGCGTTGATCTTTTGATGCAAGTTTTTGGTTGATAAGTTGAATCTTTGCGTCCAAATCCAATACCTGCTTTTGTGTCTCAGCATGCTTTATTGACTCCTGGGTTAAATTAGAGATTTGTACGGAGTGACTATCGAGTTGCTTATTAATCTTGGTTATGCTGGAATCAAGACTCAGTTGCTTAGCATCGATATCTTTTATAGATTTTTTTAGAGCAGTACAGCTAGACTGGACTTCACGTAGTTCCTCCTTAATTTCAGTCTTGAACAGCTGATTTGATTCTTTTAAATCTTTGACCTCTTACTTACATTATTCTGTTCAATACACACATCACACCTGAATCCCTTGTGACGTAGGCAGAGCGTTAACGGCTGTAAACATACGGTCGTTATCGCCACGTTATCACAGTGACAGGTTGTCAGCCTATCACCTAAGATACATGTAAAGTTTATCAAACAGTGTCTTTGTACAAATTAGTCCCCAACTTCTTGTCGTGTGGCACCGAGTCTACTGAAGATTCGATGAATCCTGGTGTCAGTGTTGATAACGTTTAATTTATTAAACACATACGCCTGTATCTCTTGCGGGCTAGGCAGATCGTAAACAGCTATAAAAAATGGACATTTACACACCTGCCAAAAGATTGAGAGTCAATTAGAAGACTGTGTTTCACCAAAGTGACAGGTTGTCAGCCAGTCATTTAAATTTGCAATACACATCAATTCCAATTTAGAAAAAAAAACAAAGTAAATATAGGTACTTACGTATCATTGATAGAAAACAGGCCAAAGGTAACGCTGCTGCCTGCATTTTTGACCGGATTCACAATTTTATTTTCTATATAAATGTCCCAAAACACATTTAAATCTAGTCCTCTAATTTAATAATACATTACAGCTAATATCATAAACTATATTTTCGATTAATTCACTAATAAAAATAAAATCAAATAAGATTATACTTTTCACCATAAACTTTCTAAACAATTATTAACGTATGCGAATTTTGTCAGTCTTTTTTTGCTAAGCAGTTTTTTTTTTTACTCTGGCTATACATCCGTACACTGACTCGAGGCAACTGCAAGTATTTGCTTGAAGGAGCGTAAAATGCGGGCCGCACGCTTTCCGCAAAAACGGCTTTTCACTAAGCAGGGGTTACATGCCGCTGCTTTTGACACTTACAAAATAGCGGGGCAGCTGGAGACATACAAAAATTAAGTTTTCTAGTAAGTTTAATCTAGAATTTGCGGAATTACGGCTTTAATTGACTTATCAAAAAATATATATATTGCCCGCATTTCTAAATCTAGGTCAGGGATGGGGAAATGGCGGCCCGCGGGCCAAATCCGGCCCGCGGAGTGATTTCATCCGGCCCGCGGCCACTGACTGATTTCTATTAAGTTTGGCCCTCAAGTTTAAATAATCACGTAAAAATAAAATTGTTGCTACACAAATATCACAAAGAATCTATATTTTCAAAGCTACAAACAGTCGCCGAACTGACACGGACAAAATAAACTTTTCGTTTGCCAACTAAATAGCTTGGACAATCAATTCAACCAGCGATTTGAGGATTTCAAAAGATAGAAACTGATTGCGATTGTTCTCTTCCCCATTCGCATTAATTGCGAGGTGTAGCAACAGAATATCAGCTTAAAAATTATGAGCTTCAGTGTGATGACACGTTGAAACAAATGTAGGTACAAATTGAATTTTACAAGTCATTGTCAAAATGTAAGTTTCCTAATTTGAAAACATGCTCAGAAAATCATTTTTATATTTGGATCTTCAATATAACTGTGAGCAAGTGTTTTCCACAATGAAGCTGCGTAAGAACAAACTGATGAACAAATTGTTGATGAACACCTTGAGTGTATTTTAAAGTTACATCAAGTATTTTAAGCCTAATTGTGATGTGCTTGTAGACGAACAGTCAAAATTCATTTATCTCATCGACCAATCACATGAAAACAAACTAAATTTCTTGTACTTTTATAGTAATTAAAAAACTTATTTTGCCCGCTTACAAGTTGTGATTCTTTGATATGGCCCTTTCCAAAATGTATTTCCCCATCCCTGATCTAGGTCAATACGATCTATCTGCATACCAAATTTGATGTCGATTAAAGTTATGAGGGCGGGGCATACAGACAGACGGACTTTGCGAAATAATAAATTAGATTAAAATGGTTTCTGTCAGACTTTTCTTTACGTTAGTTTTCTCATGTTTGAAAGACCATTGGCGAGATTTATCACGACTTCGTGGTTGTGTTATCGATGCACCGGTAGATGATTGCAAATTTTTCAATCTCTTGATGCTCGTCTTCAAGCGACATCTGTAAAAAGTATTTACAGCTTTTCATTTATGAGAATAATATAGCACTGTGGGTGCATTGAAATACCGTAAAAATGTCGTCGTTGTCGCCGCGTTTGACAAACATTTTGCAGTTACAGAAATATCGTCAACTATAAGGCAGATTGATTATTTTTATAATGACGTGAAAAATTGTCAGCATGTAGGCGCACCTTTTCGTTAGATATTATCCTTTCATATCAGATATGAGCTTAGGCGGCAGTGGGGCGGCAGACCTCTTACTTTTTGCGTGATTCGGGTCGTATAACTTTATGATATTCATAAAACTACAAATTAATCACTTAGTTGTATGCTGTTAGAATTTTGTTTTCGGATTTTTGCTCAGAAGTATCTGTCCGTGCCCATTTCAGATTTAACCATACCATAACCATAACAGCCACAACAGTCCACTGCTGGACATGGGCCTCCCCCTATCGGGGAGTATTGCCATACTCACCACGCTTGGCAGGCGGATTGGCGAGCGCAGTGCCAAGATGTTACATTTACAGGAAACGCTGCTGCCCATTCCCTGGATGAATATCCCTTAGTCGCTTTTTATGACACCCACGGGTAGAATTGGGGTGATGCTATTCTAAGCCGGCATCACACGGCATATGTCAGATTTACTGATGGCAAATATCCCTTAGTCGCTTTTTATGACACCCACGGGTAGAATTGGGGTGATGCTATTCTAAGCCGGCATCACACGGCATATGTCAGATTTACTGATGGCAAATACATGAATTCCTGTAAAACGTTTTCAGTCGAGATGTTCAGAGCGTGCGTATTGCTTCTAAGATTCAATATAGGATGTAAAAACAATAGATTTTTCGCTAGTTGATTCTTTAATGTTGCTAGAGGTACTTTCGCTGTTACTTTTACTGTTGATTACAGTCATTAAACTTGAAAAGGAAATTATGAAACTCTAAAAATACTTGAGTAAGTACTAGAAACACCTTACTACCTCAGATTAAAAGCTTGTATAACCGGAAACAGAATATCTAATAGCACTCACTAGCCGGAAATGCCTAGTCAAATAGTACGTATTTTATAATTCAAATTAGCACTATAATTTACCGTACTTTTAATCTATATCTTTATGATTTTTAATAAGTAGTGTAAATAAAAGTAAAAAACGTAACATAAGAAGGTACGTTGTTCTTATCAAGAGATGAATTAGGCTAGGCCGTATGAAAAAACTTGATTTATTCTGTGGGACATAGGTTAAAAAATTTTGGAAAAACATTTAAAATTCTATTTTTTACCTAAAATGCATCAAAACAGTTATACTAATAGCCCGGTTTTTCTTTGCTCAAAAATAAAACTGAATTCCTAAGTAATATAATTCGTGGCACGGCGATTATCAAAACCTGTCGGCAAGGAAAGGGGACAGTGTCGTAAGTCTTGTACAGGTTTGCGAGTGGACTAGGAAAAACTACGCCTTTTCCACCTCGCCAGTTTACTGACCTGCTAAATTTACATCGAGTAAGGTCATTGGAAAAAGTAATAGGGAAGTAGTATGAAACCTCTCGGGACCTTTTCCAGCTGTACAGGTTTGCAAATGGACTAGGACAAACTATACCTTTTCACTTTGGCTAGTTTAAAAACCTGCTTAAGGTCATTAATTGAAAAGGGGAATAGTATGAAATGTCTGAGGACCTTTTCAAGCTGTTCAGGTTTGCGAATGAACTAGCTAAAACTACGCCTTTTTCAGTTAGTTTGCTGACTTGCTAAATTTACATCGAGTAAGGAAATCGGGAAAAAGTTTGAACTCTTTGTGTTAATAAACACGACGTGAGTCTTTGGTAAAATTTTGAGCGTAAGAGCACGTTTTCGTATGATAACTTCTAAAGTGTTTCGTCGTTGCCGCGAATCACTCATAAAGTTGTTGCGAAACAATGTCGCGATAAGATAAAATTTGAACACGTTTTTGTAAGAGACATCAGAGAAAGACGACTCTAAAAGTCTTAATGTCACAAAAATGCAAATATCTCGGTAACTTAATGCCTATTTGGACCCTTTACGCGCGGGAACCCACATAATATGCTGATAATCTATTTCTTATTCTGTTTCAGAGCGCTATGCGGCCGCATCGAAGCTTACATTTCAGCACTGCCGCCTCCATTCCGGCTACAGCGTCCCTTGTTAGCGCGCGCAGCTAGTACCGAAGCACGCACGCCTGCTCGAGCGCCATCTTTTAGTGTCTGCTGGTGTATTACCACTCCAGTAAGTGTGTATATACCTACTACATTTCTGCACTGCCGCCCCCATTCCGGCTACAGCGTCCCTTGTTAGCGCGCGCAGCTAGTACCGAAGCACGCACGCCTGCACGCGCGCCATCATTCAGTGTATGCTGGTGTATAACCACTCCTGTGAGTTTATAGTATTACTTCTTCTTCTTCGTGCTGGTACGCTTCATACTTCATTCGACTAGTATTTGGCCACTCTCACAGCATCGACATTGGCTTGCATTAGCGTGCAGATGGTTGGACATGCAGAGCATGATCTCCCACCCAGAGGTTTCATCCGAAAGCTCCCCTTTTTCCATGGAAAACAAATGAGGAGTATTTTCGTGGCTGGATGGATGTTGTAGCTTTTTCATAGCGACACAATTTTTGAAATCAGTAAAGTATGTTCGTTCATCAATTACATACAAAAATACACTTTTTTATCTGAAAGTCCTCTACTTCAGAGCTAAATTATTTTTTGTTTATTTACATCCGGTGTGAGTATATTTCAAGTTTAGAAGAAAAAATATTAAAGGGCGCCATACACTGCCTCCATATCATGCGCGTAACTATGACGTTGTAATGTATGAGATTGTATGATATGAGACACGGTACATTGCGGTACGTGCGTGATGAGATGACGTACAATCACATAGATTACAACCGGTACGCGTGTGATGACACGTACGCATACGTCCTGCTTGTGGAGGTGGTGTGCTTTGCCTTGAAAACGTGTCATAATCTAAGAATTGTGATTTCAGGTGGCCGAGGTGCTAAACGCGACGACTGGGAAACTGGAGAGCGGGCAACCCTCGCTGCTGTGCAAGCAGAGCATGTTCGCGCGCTGGCAATACTTGCTGTCTAAAATACCGGTACGTTTTTAGCATAAGAATTGTGGCGGGTGACAGGAAGATGTAGCTACTCGCCTGGCCGGGTGTTGTGGTCAGGGGCCGACTGGTCCACCTGGATGGATTTAGAAGTTGTATACCGGGAGTAACGGAAAGGGTATAACAAGCCGAAAGGAGGTCAAAGTACTCATGAAACTGAACAACTTTCCCCATGGAACATGGGTCGAAATATGAAAAAAATTTGGACCACCCATAGTAAACCAATTAGCTCATCGGCGATTTTGTATGGGAGGTCCAAAATTTTTTTTTCATATTTCGACCCATGTTTCATGGGGAAAGTTGTTCGGTTTATGAGTACCTTGACCTCCTTTCGGCTTGTTATTATACCCTTTATGTTACTCCCGGTATATGTGGTGCGCGGTACGATGCCACGTTTTATGCGCATAGTTCTGTCACGTAGCGCCATCTTGCAGAATATTGATAATATCTGTTGCGTCTTGCTGGCTTGTGAACAACTTCGAGTATGCTTCGAGTTGTAGCTGCCAGAGGTCGCCCGTCAGCTCAGTTGGCAGAGCGTATCCCACGGTCCCGGGTTCAAGTCCTGGCGGTGGCTAATGAATTTTTAAATTTATGAAGATAACTGGTGTGTTATTATTGTATCCTGTACCCCAAACCATAGGCCTATGTATTGATACTCTCTTCTACGATACTATGTATTGATACTCTCTTCTACGATGTCTCCAAAACTCATCATCATCTTCCTGCCCTTATCCTAATTACTTGGGGTCGGCGCAACACGTTTTGTTGAACACAAAATCGTGTTGCAAAAGGATTTAGCTGAATTTTACGACCGGCCGCCTACTCTTTGGGAACGCTTTTGTGGTGGATTAACCGCCACCATACGGTTGGCCCTGGCTGTTTGGGTCGGTTCTATCCCTCGGTCGCCTCTTACGACCACCACGGGAAGAGAGGGGGTGGTGCTATTCTACTCTGCCGGCACCACACGGCACGTGTCTCCAAAACTATAAAGCGTTATAAAAAAGCATGTGAAATACGTTTTTTCAGAAACAAGTATTTAATTTGTAATTTCAGGAGTTGCAGCAAGATCTGGAGCAGCCGCCGCTGCCCGCCAGCCTCGACAACCTGCTCTACAACGAGGCCAAGCAGCTCTGCCCCGCTTACCAGGTAACAATGACAAGTAATGGGATTGTTCAGGAGTTGCAGAGCTGGAGCAGCCGCCGCTGCCCGCCAGCCTCGACAACCTGCTCTACAACGAGGCCAAGCAGCTCTGCCCCGCTTACCAGGTAACAATGACAAGTAATGGATTGTTCAGGAGTTGCAGAGCTGGAGCAGCCGCCGCTGCCCGCCAGCCTCGACAACCTGCTCTACAACGAGGCCAAGCAGCTCTGCCCCGCTTACCAGGTAACAATGACAAGTAATGGGATTGTTCAGGAGTTGCAGCAGGATCTGGAGCAGCCGCCGCTGCCCGCCAGCCTCGACAACCTGCTCTACAACGAGGCCAAGCAGCTCTGCCCCGCTTACCAGGTAACAATGACAAGTAATGGGATTGTTCAGGAGTTGCAGCAGGATCTGGAGCAGCCGCCGCTGCCCGCCAGCCTCGACAACCTGCTCTACAACGAGGCCAAGCAGCTCTGCCCCGCTTACCAGGTAACAATGACAAGTAATGGGATTGTTCAGGAGTTGCAGCAGGATCTGGAGCAGCCGCCGCTGCCCGCCAGCCTCGACAACCTGCTCTACAACGAGGCCAAGCAGCTCTGCCCCGCTTACCAGGTAACAATGACAAGTAATGGGATTGTTCAGGAGTTGCAGAGCTGGAGCAGCCGCCGCTGCCCGCCAGCCTCGACAACCTGCTCTACAACGAGGCCAAGCAGCTCTGCCCCGCTTACCAGGTAACAATGACAAGTAATGGGATTGTTCAGGAGTTGCAGAGCTGGAGCAGCCGCCGCTGCCCGCCAGCCTCGACAACCTGCTCTACAACGAGGCCAAGCAGCTCTGCCCCGCTTACCAGGTAACAATGACAAGTAATGGGATTGTTCAGGAGTTGCAGAGCTGGAGCAGCCGCCGCTGCCCGCCAGCCTCGACAACCTGCTCTACAACGAGGCCAAGCAGCTCTGCCCCGCTTACCAGGTAACAATGACAAGTAATGGGATTGTTCAGGAGTTGCAGAGCTGGAGCAGCCGCCGCTGCCCGCCAGCCTCGACAACCTGCTCTACAACGAGGCCAAGCAGCTCTGCCCCGCTTACCAGGTAACAATGACAAGTAATGGGATTGTTCAGGAGTTGCAGAGCTGGAGCAGCCGCCGCTGCCCGCCAGCCTCGACAACCTGCTCTACAACGAGGCCAAGCAGCTCTGCCCCGCTTACCAGGTAACAATGACAAGTAATGGGATTGTTCAGGAGTTGCAGCAGGATCTGGAGCAGCCGCCGCTGCCCGCCAGCCTCGACAACCTGCTCTACAACGAGGCCAAGCAGCTCTGCCCCGCTTACCAGGTAACAATGACAAGTAATGGGATTGTTCAGGAGTTGCAGAGCTGGAGCAGCCGCCGCTGCCCGCCAGCCTCGACAACCTGCTCTACAACGAGGCCAAGCAGCTCTGCCCCGCTTACCAGGTAACAATGACAAGTAATGGGATTGTTCAGGAGTTGCAGCAGGATCTGGAGCAGCCGCCGCTGCCCGCCAGCCTCGACAACCTGCTCTACAACGAGGCCAAGCAGCTCTGCCCCGCTTACCAGGTAACAATGACAAGTAATGGGATTGTTCAGGAGTTGCAGAGCTGGAGCAGCCGCCGCTGCCCGCCAGCCTCGACAACCTGCTCTACAACGAGGCCAAGCAGCTCTGCCCCGCTTACCAGGTTAGCAAAAACATGTTTAGGGTGCTTTTTACACACGACGGAATGGAGACGGTATATGCGTTTGGGGTGAGAAAATGTCTGTTTGTGTGTTTGTGAAGACCTATGTTACCAAATATCTCCCAAAACCACTTTATTTTTTTAGTGCATGTTCTTGTGAACAATTTACCAGAGGGCGCTGCAGTAAACATTTGTTTGTGCAAACCGATGTTACCAATTATCTTGAAAACAACGGGTCTGATTTTGATGCGGTTTTCAGTGATTGATGAAGATTAAACTGAGGAATGTTCTTAGCTAGGTGTTACGCGAACAACTCACCAGTAGGCACTGCAGTGAACTATGGTGGGTTTTATCAAAATTTAAATTTGGTTTTCACTTGTTCAGTTTTCCACTTATTGATGATGATTCCTCATTTGATTAGGCGCGTCCACACTGAGCGAGGCTGCTTGGGTGCTCATTGCTTCGCGCGGCATACGCTGCTCGTGCGCAGGCGAGCCAAGTTCGGGCCCAATTTGGACGCCGAATAAATCAATAGACAAATTTCTGAGGCGTACATTTTGGCTCGGCCCGCGCGCGACGCTAGAGCACGAGCATGCGTTGCCTCGGGTGAGCCTCGTAATTTTTTGTTTGTTTGCCTCGCGAGGCAGTGTGCACGCGAGCAGCCTCGCTTGGTGCGGACACGCTTATTTGTTTACATTAATTATGATGTCGCTCCTCCTCAGGCCGCTAAGGACCGTCTGATCGAAGCGTTCGACAAGGCCAAGCTGGGTCGCTGGATCAAGAAGCCGATCGAACAGGACCAATTCGTGTGCGAAATCCTCAACGCCGACCCCGCAGCACTGTTCGCCTAGGCGGGCCAGCGCCGACCACACGCTGTGCGGGTGGGTCTCACTGTTGATGCATGTAGATCGGGAATGGGTGCAATAGTGGAAAATAAGGGGCGGAATGTAACAGGTATGAGGTTTGGTAATACTGGTAGTGATGAAGGTAGTATGATGGAAGTGTATGAACAGGTTTTCGGAAAGAGAGAGGACCTGGATGACAGCTTAAACGGAGACGATATAAAGAAGGTGAGAGACGACCTCGAAAGGAAAAATAAGGATAGACACAGAATGCAAGTTGTGAAAGATGATAAGATGGTCGATGATGAGAGTGAGACGGAATACGAGAATGATACGGACAATGAAGTTCAAAAGCCGGTCAGCTTGTTCACAAAGAGGAAACAACTCATAAAATTCGGCTCGAAACATTTAAGAAGTTACAGAGAAATGGTCAATGATACAACGGATTCTAGCCAAGAGACTTCACCGGTAAAACCAGAATTGAAATGCTCTGACAAACCTAAACAACAAATGAGCGCTATTCGCGATATACATCAACAAATACTCAAAGATAAACGTCGCGGTGTCGTGAAAACTGACAAAAGCATTCAGAATTTAGTAGACGATACGGTCAAAGTCGAAGAGAATGAGCTAGATAATGCCCTAAACGTCAGATTAGAAACACTACTCGAAATGAAACGCAAAGAACGATTGCATTCTCAAACCTCCGATTCAAATTATTCTAATACATCCGACCAACTCGATAAGTCTTTAAAAGAAAATAATTCTGATGTCGTTGAAGAAAGTCCGAACAAATTAAATTCGCGATTAAAAAAGCTGTTACAAAATAGAAAACTGGCTACGAATTTCGATGATGGTGTCGTGAAAAATATTCGTATTCGCGAACGCGAGATCACTTTTAAAGAGAAATCTCAACCGCCTGATTCCGAGACGTTTGCAGAAAGAACTTACGCTGTAACGCAAACCGAGGTGACGTACAATTACAAAAACGCTCCGACGAAAACCTTTGTTGACGATTTCGAAATGAAATGCTCGATTCGCGAATTCGAAAATGCTGTTTCGAAAGAAAACTTCGCACCGAAAAGTTCGATGTTGTCCAAAAAGCTGTCATTGTTCAAAAAGTCTTCTCTTGAGCTAGATAAAACTTAAAATTAATTTCTAGTTTTGCTGGTCAAAGCGTATTATTTTTTGTTTTCTTATTCAACTAGAATAGGTTCGCTTTTAAGAAGCAATAATGGGCAACGCACTACTAGCGCCATTTTTCATTACGAAAATGAAAATGTACTCTTATATTTAAATACAGTCTATATTAGCTAGAATTAGCAAAGAGGCCTTTGCTTCCGGGTGAGCTGTTTTGCAAGCCAAATATCGACTTTGTTTAAATTCTAATGTAGTTTATTTTGTATTTAAATGCCACTAGATTTGCGTGAGCCCTAGAAGGACGGTAGTGAGTATTTTTAAGTAGTATTATTCCTCTATAAGGCACCCATAGCCGAAATACCTGCATGGCATACTCGATCTCTGGCCACTTACAGCCCATTTTGACAACTGTGATTTTGTTATAGCATAACATACCATGATTTTGTTATAGCATAAGGTCCATTTCCTTTTCTTAAAATCTCATCTCATCATGGTTCGGGCATTTTAAACTCTAGTAAAAGTTCACTGACCTCTCATACAAACTGAGGCAAATAACGACGTGACTGGTCAGTTTGTATATGGGGTCAGTGAACTTTAGTCCGAGTTTAAAACGCACCAACCGTAGTATAAGGACTGATGTCAAAATGAGCTTAAAACTGGCCCGACTTTAGTATAGTATAGAGACCCTCTACAAACACATTTCAAGTGTCTGCACAATGTTACTGGTTGGCTGTGACCAACTTAGCGTTCAGTCTTATTTTATCTTAATATCTAGTTTATGAAGTAAGACAAATCTATATCTTAAAGAAAAAAATGATTTTGGTTCGATGTAGACCTGCTTACTTTGCTCGCTTGTTGTAAAACTATTGAAACTTTGGTTAGTACTAATTTAAAATATCCATAAAAATATGCTGTTTTTCGCTTGATCTCAAAACATTATTTCATTTAGTTGCAAAATGTCAAATTACATTATTTCAAGGTGAACGTTTCTCTTCTTGACAATTTGCAATTTTGACGTTTAGCAACTATGTGCAGGATATTTTATTTTATATAAGTTCTTGATCGAAATTTCAATCCTACCTTTGGTCTTCATCGACATTAATTTAGTTCGTTTGCTGTCATTGCCGTGACCAGCCTAACTGGGAGGTCAAGTTAAGCTGGTCGCAATACTTAAAATTTTGTGTGACAAGCATAACTTGACCTCGCAGTTAGGCTGGTCGCGGCACTATGATCACGAATGGACTATAGTTGCGAATATTTGTGTAAATTGTCTTACCTCATAAAAAGTTAGCTAGCATGTTCAAAACAATTACTTAGTTTAGATGATAATAATTATAATTTTTATGTTATTTCTGTGCTTTCTCATACTCAAAATCTGCTTGAAGGTGCTTATTCATTTGGAAATATCTGTTTTGCGACATTATTTCCCAACAACTTTATAATCTTAACATGTTCGCAATTGAATACGAGACCTAATAGTGCTCTCTCTTAAATTTTATAGACAGTATAGTCAGTAAGTTAAAACTACTATGAATTCTTTTTTAAATGCTATTATTTTCAGGGTATGTTTTCTTGCTCACAACGAACACGAATTAAAAAAATAAACAGAATAAATAAACTCTTATTTTATTATATTCTGAAGAAAAGTTTAATTAAATATCCAGAAAATATGGAATAACAAAAATCCGAAACATTTGCAAATTTCATGGTAAATATAAAAACTTAGTACTTTTAGTTTCCGCTATGGCTGAGGCATGCAATAAATATTCTTGATTTATTTAATTTCGTAATAGATAAAGAGCAGATTTTGAGAGCACCATACAGTATTTTAATCTTAATACATATCTTAATGTAACCAGTTATTCAAAATAATTATCTAAACTCATTACAATACATTGCATTACATATTAAAATATATAAACATAATCCTTAGCCAATTCTTAGCAATTTTTGTTCTGTCCCTTTCTTATAAAGGAAATAAAAAGTTATGTGATATCTGTAAGTCGACTTTAGCAATCTTATGAATACGGATGTCAGGGACAGCTCTCAAAATATTGATAGGGTCCATTTAGATCACGAAACTGAAAAACTTCCTATAAGAAAACATTACAGGAAACGCAAATTTCTTTTTGACTTATAATGATTGTGATTTTGTATGGGAGAGCAAAATTTTTATTAGTCTACTGTTTTTTTCTTATGAGAAGTTGGTCAGTTTCATGGTCCGAATGCACCTATCAGTATTCGGGTCGGGGAGCTGTCCCTTACACCCGGTATACTGTCTCTTTCATTCATTCCATAACATAAATAAACTGCGTAGTTACCAGAATTTGTTTAGGAATAACGTTTGCAAGAATTGAGGTCATTATTTTTAATTATTTCATTCTCTTTGTCGTGCTAAGAATATTTTTAAGTTTACTTTTAAAATGTTAAGTATCTTATGAGTCGCAGACTGTGCAAACCAAATAAAAGTTAGTCGTAATTCGAAATTGTTGTTTTATTACATTACATCAAATACATGTCACAGATTTTTGATGAAATCAGATTTTTGGTCGAAAACCGGCATATCACATAGTGCGTCATTTTGGCACGGCCACCATGGAATACCGTGGGTTTGATGGTGTGAAATAATTGTCTCTAATTGTCGCACAAGTAAAAAAAATTGTCTCCCCGCCGTTTAAAAGATATTCCATGTGATAGGTGTCCGTGCCAAGATGACGTTTCTACAGCTGGGCCACCATTAAAGCAGCCACTTGGCGAAGCAAATCTGATTATTCCAAAAATTTACCATTTAATTGTCTATTCTTCATACAAAATTTCATCAGTCTTCGAAGAGCCGTTTCAGAGATATATGATTGGTTTGTGGCCGTGCCAAGATGACGTTTCTACAACTGGGCAACCACCTAAATCGGCAAGTAGCGGAGACATGTCTATTACCAAAAATTTACCATTTAATTGACCATAACTGCCTGCCTAATCATTTTAATTGTCTCGTTATCGATAATGAGAAAATTCATTTTTCATTTTGTGGGTAGGGGAAACTGGGGTCACTTGACCCCAGTGGAAGACATGGTATTTTTAATTTCCAGAAATACTACCAAATCTATGTTTAGCTAGCAAAACTTTTTGTCTACAGTCGGATGTGTCAACTAGGTATTTCATGTTTCAAAGTGACAGGTCTTTATATAAATTCTATGGTAGCGCAGGATCAATTTGGCGAGTCTTTAGCTCAGATAGAGAATTGACAGCTTAATATATCTCTCAAATAAGCATAATAGATTAGTCAGAAAGTGATAGAGTTATTGTGGTTGTTTCACTGTGCCCCTTGTCCACTGTACCCCACCTTACCTTACCCAAATAAATTAATAACAGTTTTCTCGTTAATGAAGCCGGGACAATTAATATGATTAGGCAGGCAATAATGGCCAATTAAATGGTCAATTTTTGGTCATAGACATGTCCTCGCAACGTGACGATTTAGATGTGGCCGTGCCAAGATGACGTTTCTACAGCTGGGTCATCATCTAAATCATCACGTAGCGAAGTCATGTTTATACCAAAAATTGTCCATTTAATTGACCATAATTGCCTGCCCAATCATATTAATTGTCTCGGCTTCATTAACGAGAAAACTGTTATTAATTTATTTGGGTAAGTAAGTGGAACAAGGGGCACAGTGAAACAACCACAATAACTCTATCACTTTCTGACTAATCTATTATGCTTATTTGAGAGATATATTAAGCTGTCAATTCTTCATCTGAGCTAAATACTCGCCAAATTGATCCTGCGCCACCATAGAATTTATATAAAGTCACTTTGAAACATGAAATACCTAGTTGACACATCCGACTGTAGACAAAAAGTTTTACTAGCTAAACATAGATTTGGTAGTATTTCTGGAAATTAAAAATACCATGTCTTCCCACCTACCCACAAAATGAAAAAGAGTTTTCTCATTAACGATAACGAGACAATTAAAATGATTAGGCAGGCAGTTACGGTCAATTAAATGGTAAATTTTTGGTAATAGACATGTCTCCGCTACGTGCCGATTTAGGTGGTTGCCCAGCTGTAGAAACGTCATCTTGGCACGGCCACAAACCAATCATATACCTCTGAAACGGCTCTTCGAAGACTGATGAAATTTTGTAGGAAGAATAGACAATTTTTGGAATAATCAGATCTTCGCCAAGTGGCTGCTTTAATGGTGGCCCAGCTGTAGAAACGTCGTTTTGGCACGGACATCTATCACATGGAATATCTTTTAAACGGCGGGGAGACAATTTTTTTTACTCGTGCGACAATTAGAGGACAATTATTTCACACCATCAAACTCACGGTATTCCATGGTGGCCGTGCCAAAATGACGCACACACATACTATCAATATTATCCTATGGGCCTTACGAGGATAAATAAGGGCTATTCCGTAGCGTAGGGTGTTAAGGAGTGATTGGTGTATGTGTGAAAAAAAGTAAAACAAGTATGTTTTTTATAACTGTGTATATAATATGGATCACTATTATACTACTATCAATATTTACAACAATATCTTCTATTATATGTACAGGTGGTCTTTTCTTAAAACTATATAGTACTTGAAAGAGAATACGGGACTCCCTGTAATACTATTTAGAATGTTTCTATACAACTGCAATAAGAAGTTTATTATAATAATAAAATAGGATAAACAAAACTAGCATAGCATATACTCATCTAAAATAGCGCTGTCTCTTTAATTTTTAAGAAATTGAAAAAGGACAAGAGACTCACATATTTATTTTTAAATAAACTTCTTCGAATCCTGGTGTCAAAGGCAATTTCAGAATATTTTGTCGTAATTTTAGTTCTGTCCATTAGGCTGCGTATTGTAATAATAGGTAAAAACGAAAACTGTGTTAAATTTATACAGTGTGAGTCATGATAAAGTGTACATATCAAAATCAGGGAAACTGCATCCAAATTTATCGATGAAAAAAATATTAAAAAAAATAAAAAAAAATATTTGAATTTTTTATGATTTTTTTAAGATTTCGAATTGTACCTGTTGACCCCATTTAGGTAAATCGTCATAACTTTTAAACTAAGTGTGTTATCAGAGTGGAATAAATTTTGTGATGATTGCTAATAATAAGCCGTACTCATGAAGTAAAAATATCCCAGAGAAATAACGTTGTTAATTTATAATTAATAGAAACTTGAAGAAAATTTTGTTTTTTTGTCATTCATTTTACTATTATTTTACAATTTCTTAAAAAGTCACCCCGTAAACCCTACTTTTTTTTTATTTATGCTTATTCTACATGGCATTAGCTTTCTAAAATTAAAAATTGCACGTTTACAACTCAAATACAACAGTTTCTATGAGCCTTTATAAGTGTCCATGCGCCTGCGAGGTGTGTTGTTTTTTTACTTCACACCATTGTTTATCACAGGTAGAGACCTTTTTTTGTGAGTCATTGAAGAGGCACGCGGGCAAAAGTTCGAGTGGGGAGCTGGGTCCGTCGAAGGACAGTTAGAATGTTATGCTTTTATGCTTGTATCCAGCCAGTTAGTCGCTCCGAACTTTTCGCCGCCGCTACTTGTGTTTCTTACGTACCTATCACGCGCAAACTTTGTGGTCTCCATGCCGCGTATCAGTGATTTCCCTCCGGCACACATTGCCGATATGCATTATTATTATGGACTGCATCGAGGGAGTGCTAGAGGTGCTTGTGCAGCGTATCGAGCTACATTTCCAAATCGACGTCCCGTGCCATCACCCCGTATTTTCCAAGAAGTCCATAGAAGATTGGCTAACACCGGACTTGCTGTACCCCGGGATCGCCGCGAACAAGGTGTCATCATCGATGTGGCTATCGAAGAAGCCATTTTAGATGACTTGTTTCGGAACCCAAATATCAGTACAAGACGTTTGGGGTTGCGTCATGGCGTGCCCCAAAAATCGGTTTGGCGCATCTTGAAGAAGGCTGGGTTGCATCCATATCATTATCAAAGGGTGCAGCACCTACACGAAGATGTGGATTGGCGTGCCAGATGCGTCATGTCTACATGGATTTTAAGAAAAACCAGAGATAATCCAGAGTTCCCCAAATTGATTCTGTGGTCAGACGAAGCTCAGTTTACTAGAGACGGCATCGTTAACTGTAGAAATTTACACCAATGGTGCCCCAAGGTCAAAACCAAAATTGAAAGGGCGTCAACTTTTCAAGTGAAATTTTCTGTCAATGTGTGGGCCGCTATGATAGACGGCATTTTGATTGGTCCTATAATACTACAGGACTTTGACAGCCGAGAGGTTTCTCGAACTCTTGAAGAACTGCCGCTGCTGTTAGAGGAAGTGCCACTGTTAACTCGGCGGAGGATGTTTTTGCAAATGGACGGATGTCCCGCCCATTACGCGATGATCGTCCGAAATTTTCTAAATGAAAATTACCCACTTCGCTGGATCGGACGCCAAGGACCAGTTGGGTGGCCGGCGCGTTCGCCCGATCTTACACCGCTCGACTACTTTTTATGGGGGACAATGAAACAAAGAGTCTACAGCAGCCCCATTAATACGGATGCGGAACTGGAAGCAAGAATTCTGCGTGTTGCTGATGAGATCAGAAGTGATCCCGAAATGATTAGGAGGGCTACGCAGCAAATTTTACTTCGCGCTACAATGTGTCTGCAGCAACGAGGTAGCCATTTTGAAAATTTCATGCATTAGGTTAATGATAATTTTAATTTGATTTAAGAATAATAAATGATTATGCAGAAAAAATACTTATGTTTTAATCATTATCCAGTATTTAACTAAGTTAACTGTTTTTTTAAACGCTGATTTAAGAAGTTGTAGTTGAGTTATAAACATGATTTTTACTTTTAGCAAACATGCCATGTAGAATAAGTTTAAATGAAAAAAAGTAGGGTTTACGGGGTGACTTTTTAAGAAATTGTGAAATAATCGTAAAATTTATGACAAAAAAACAAGATTTTCTTCAAGTTTCTATTAATTATAAATTAACAACGTTATTTCTCTGGGATATTTTTACTTCATGAGTACTGCTTATTATTAGCAATCATCACAAAATTTATTCCACTCTGATAACACACTTAGTTTAAAAGTTATGAAGATTTATCTAAATGGGGTCAACAGGTACAATTCGAAATCTTAAAAAAATCATAAAAAATTCAAATATTTTTTTATATTTTTTTTTATATTTTTTTCATCGATAAATTTGGATGCAGTTTCCCTGATTTTGATATGTACACTTTATCATGACTCACACTGTATGTATATTGGGTGAAATTTTACTAGTGACCGATAGCGAAACTGCAGGACGGGCTTGTGATGAGGAACAACTTACCCCAAGGAACAAAGGTAAAAAAACCTATGTTCGTTGGGGTAAGTTGTTCCTTATCACCAGCTTATCCTGGATTTTCACTGTCGATTTAAGTAAAATTTCACCCTATATTTTACCAAGCAGTTTGAAATGACTTAGTAAAATATAATTTGTAAAAAATAAGATGAATATCACCATACAAGTTGTCCCTCTTCCCCTTTATTTATATTATACATTTTGTAATATGTATTTATATACCTAAATATTAGTGACAATCCACCTTAGCCGTCACAGCTGGTTGCCTGCTTAACTTGTCATAACCGGATGACTAAGACAGATGTTATCCTTAAACTCATAATGCTTGTTTCGCAAATTGTATCCTCATAGCAAATGTCTCTTACGCAGAATGTCTCTTTCGCATAATGTGATCGATCATATAGGACGATAGAACAATATCAATAACAAAAAGTGACAGTCCTTTCTTTAGTCAACATTGTAGTGTTGATCATCTGAGCGACAATGTCTATCAATCCTATATTATCGTCAAAAGGAGAGATTATACGTAAGGGACATTTTGCGAAATTGACATATTATGGAAAAGACATTTTGCGTTAAGTAGACATTTTGCGAACGTACATTATGCGTCCGAAGTATCTAGAGCTATATCAAGCGCGCAGTTTTCAGTAGGAAATTGAAAATGAACAACAGTATTTTGGTCGCTAGTAGAAACTGGTCATGTGTCTATGTTCTATCGCCAGCACATCAAGAGAGACCTAAGTATCATCATCATCATCAGCCCTCATCCACTCACTGCAGAGTAAAGGCCTCTTAAATGAAAATAAGAAATTGAAAGAATTACATGCATCGACCCACCGCTCATCGATAGTCAACGTCCCACCGCTCTGCCACTGAGCTATCGATGCACCGATCGATGCTTGCCATATTTCAACGTCGTCTCCAAGCGACGACTTTTTGTATTTTCAATAGAAAATGAGTTCAATAGTTAATGTTCTGGCGATAGTCTATCTTTATTGCGTTATGTCGAAATATAGTATTTTCATAAATACAATTTAAAGGGAGGTATCGAACAGCAAACTTTCATGAAAACGCTAAGTTCAACAGGTTTAACTGAACCACTTTCCCTAAAGAACAAGTCAAAATCAAAACATTGAAGTTAAAAAAATGACTCCCACTGAAAATTGCTCAGCCAGCTGATCTTGATGGTCCTTTTTAATATTTAGTTACTCGGGGAAAGTTGTTCAGTTTGACCTGCCGATGTTAATGTTTTCGGGAAAGTCTATCTTGAGTTCTAATTATTACGTTTACCTGTTTATAATAAAGCGCTATTATTTCAATAATTCATAATATTATAATTTTATTTTATTGCTTCGCATGCAACTCATCAACTATGAATTATAATTATTGACATTTTCTTTTCACACAAAACTTTTCTAATTTGAACATGAAAATTTGTTATACCTTTATACATTAATTAAATTTAACTTTTCCGTTCACTTTGCACTATTTTTAAGAATAAAATATTTTGATTTGTATATTATTGTTTTATTTTTACTTAACATCACCCTTCAAGTTATTCATTAATACTAAGTAATGCCAAAAGAGATTAACTTTTTAACAATGAAGTTATTATTATCCCCGCAATACACAATATTTTTAAACCTTTTTAAACAAAAAAGGATAAAGTTCTAAGTTTCATCCGTATACAAGGAGTAAAAAAAAATGCTACAAATCGTTTAAGCGGTCATCCAGTCTGTGAAACTGAACAATCTTCCCCAAAGAATATAGGTCGAAATATGAAAAAAAGGATGAACGTAGTTCAAACACTTATTTTTATATTTCGATCTGTCTTTGGGAAATTTGTTCAGTGTCGTGGACTGGTTCACCCCTTAAAATACAAGGTACCGAACAACCCACTTTGCCTACAACTCTAAGGACCAAAGTTCAAAGCCTAAAAAAATCTGCTGTCCGAGCAATTTCTATTCCCATAATTTGTTTAGGTTTTGAATTATGGTTCTTAGGGAAAGTTGTTCAGTTTGGCTTAAGAGTTTACGGGAAAGTGGGTCGCTGGGAACTACCCTGTATAAGCAGCAAATTCTTTAAGATTTTATATTGCGGTTATATACTATAATGGGCAGATTTTTCTGTATAATGTTTGTTTTGTATGTATTTCTTTATTTATTATTTGTACGAGAACATTACTTGGCATTAAAAAAGCTCTATTTAATTCTCCATACATACAACATACTACTATTTACATAAATAAATGCATTATTTTATCTTAAAACATAAGCTTTTGTCATTATTATTTTAATCATAATTATTATTATATTGTATAATACAATTCCTTGTTTTTTTCCTAATAATATGTTTATTTGTTTTTATAATTCTATACTATTATTGGCACTGCACAGGTGTTATACTTAAGCCATTTATGAAGTGCCGATTTGGCATGTATGACATGAATGTTACTGTCAAATCGGGGCTAGTAAACTGGCTCAAGTATAATATTTTTGTCTACATAGGTTTCTTGTTATATAATCTAAATGCATAACGGATTTATATACATAACAATGGAAATATTTCTATTTGGTACCGCAAATACACAAATGTTATTAAACATTTTGAAATTGTGAATACTTGAATCTTAATGGGGAATTTTAAAACATAAGATAAAGGATATTAAATACGATACTAGATCAATGATTGATTGCATATACATACTGTACATGTAAGTATACCTACATAGCTATGTACCTGAACAACTTTCCTCGCGGAACATCGGGTCAAGTCCCATACAACTATTTAGTAGGTTAACAATCGCGTCTGATATTTTGGATGATATATTTTATGCATGTGTATAATAAAGTTGTTCAGTTTCATCTTATAATGGTATGCCAAATAACAGTTGTGTGTGGCGGTAACACAAGAGAAAGCCAAAAGAATTTTGTATTGTCAACTGTCATTGAAAAACGTGATTTTTGTTTGTTCGTGCTAAATATATCGGGTGTAAGGGACGGCGTACAGAAAACTTTGGACGCATGATCAAACCATAAAACTTATTTTTATTTAGGTATTTTAGGAGTTTCTGTACAGTCTCTCACGCTAACTCATGAACAATTCTGTTTTTAAGGGTTCGATGGTGACTGATATGGACAACAAAAAACTATGTTGTACGCTTTAAAAGTTGCTGCATCTAGAAAAGTAACAATTATTCCTCTAAAAGGTTGCGGTCTGAAAAAAAATCTTCACTTTTGAATTGTTCATGAGTGAGCGGGAGAGACTGTACAGTGTCATTCAAATATTTAGATATCATTCAAAGAAAAGGAAAAAGAATCGGAGTTTGGCATTTATTATTTAAGGCAGATTATTTTTTCTCCAAATATAGCCTCCATAGAAAGAGCCGTTAAGTTTCATTGTCTAATGCCTGCAAAGCTGCATTCTTTTTTTCGGTACACCGTTCTTTACCCCGTATAAAAAGAACCTGTTACCTATAACTTTAGCAGCTAGGAGTCATTTTGACCCCAACCAACGCCCTTATTATCAAAGTACAGGCTATATAGGGTGTAATTTTATTAGTGGCGGATCCGTTAAGGGTGTGTTCTGTCAATGAAACTGAACAACTTTCCCCAAGGAACATAGGTCGAAATATGAAAAATAAAATTGGCCCGGCTGGCCAACACACTTAGGGGGACCAATATTTTTTTTTCGTATTTCGACCAATGTTCCTTGGGGAAAGTTGTTCAGTTTCATTGACAGAACACACCCTTAACGGATCCGCTACTAATTCAATTACACCCTATATATGTCTACAAGTAACATTTTCAGTACATTCTCTCACGCTAACTCATGAACAATGCCATTTTTAAGGCTTTGATTTTCTTGCGATTGATACCGACAAGCCGGACAAAAATATGTTGTACGATTAAATAAATGCTGTAAAATTTTACTGTCTGAAAGAAATCGTAACCTTACATTTTGGATTGTTCATGAGTGAGTGGGAGAGACTGTACATTGTGTAGCTCATTTAATTAATTCTGCCTGCAAACTTGTAGCCCGTAGTTTGAAAACATTGAGCGAAGTAACTTATGGCGTCAATGTCCTATAGAGTATCGCAGGTGTAGTATATCTCGAGCGTCTTCTCGTCGATCTGCGTGGTGCGTACCGTGCAGCGCGGCGCGGCGAGCGTCGGGGGGTCGTTGTGACCCGCCAGTAGCGGGGGGTCGCTGTGACCCGCCAGTAGCGGGGGGTCGTTGTGACCCCCCGCCGACCGACGCTAGGGGCGCGGGGCTAGAGCTGGCGGCGGTTTTGGCGGGAGGCGCGGCGCTGCCGTTGAGTTGCTGTGGAAGTAATTGTAAATTACGTTAAAAGTAATAAAATATCGGTAACCTGTCCGTCCTGTCCTGTTCCGTTGTCTTTGAAACGCCTTGCGTTTGTGTAGATACATATTTGAATTGTGTATGTATATGTTTGTCGTATGTATAATGTATTTATGTGTTTTTGCGTATGTTTATGTGCTTGTTGAGTGAGTTGCACATAGCATGCAGCGTGTATTTATTTGTCACTTTTATTTTTTGTTCTCTTGTGGCCTTATACAGGGTGTTAGGGACGGTGTAGCGAGAACTTTGCCGGCATGCTCAGACCATGAAACTAAACAACTTTTACTATGGAGCCAATGGTGGGAAACGAAAGAAATTTTCCGATCTCCCATACAAAGTCAGTCAGCTGATCGTGAATTTTGTATAGGAGGTCGGAATATTTTTTTCGTTTTCCACCATTGGCTCCATAGTAAAAGTTGTTCAGTTTGATGGTCTCTGCACGCCTGCAAAGTTTTCGTTACACCGTCCCTAACACCCCGTATCTCCGATTTACTTTACTTACTGCATGGTGTGATGCCGTCTCTGCAGTATAGTAGAGTGCGCCGGTCTCAGCAGCTCGGGCGCGGGCGCGGGCCGCGGGGGGAGGGGGGGCGGCGCCGCCAGGGGGGTGGGGCTGACCTGCCACGCGCTCACACTGGCATCGTTTTGTTGGGGTGATGCTGACGACGGCTGCAGATAGATGCAGTGATAACACACTTCTAAGTCAATATACAGTCGGGGTCAAAAGAGCATACCTAGGAGCGCCTCAAATGGTTCAAAATTTCTCCGTAATGTAGTTAACATTACTTTTGTAAATTATTTTTTTGGTTATCAATAGAGTTTAATTAGCTGCATAGACAACAAAAGAAATTATAAATTACAAAAGTAATGTAGTTTCAGAGATACTTTGAACAGGCGGTCCTCCTAGGTATGCTCTTTTGACTCCGACTGTACATTTTTTTATGTAGCCTGCCTCGTGTCCCACTGCTGGACCAAGGCCTCCCCTCTTTTACTGTACATTCTACATTAAAATTAATACATTAAGGAATAAATAATTATTTAAGAGAAAATTACAAAATTAGCAATTATCTCCAACAATTAAACGAATTAAACTTATGTGACTGCGATGCGTGCGATACGCGATCAATTTTGAAAAATGAGTTCTTGATCGACCAAATATAAAGAACTTAGTGACCGATGATATTTGATAATCGTTACGTCATACAAACGAAAATTTTAACTTCAACCGAGTTTAGCATGAGCTAAACAACAATTTTATCAAAAACTTTATGTGAAATGATGAAGGCACACGTAAATTTGCCGCCAAACTGCATATGGTAAAAAAATATTAAGTATTTTCTCCACGTGTTTATTGCAGCAGTAGCTCCATCTATGCTCATAAAGTGGCGAAAAGGTTTTTGCAGAGAAATCTGATGGTTAAAAAATTATTTGTTTTATTTTGCGGAAATACTATACAGTGTGTCCCGCGATAAAGTGCAACCCCGAAAAGGGGTGAAACTAGACCTAAAATTATCGATAAAAAAAATACTTAAAAAATGTAGAAAAAAATTAAAAACTGTTTTTATTTATTGCATGAAAAAGGGTCAGCTTTCATAAAGCTTGAGTTAGAATGTTCATTTTTTTATTTGAAAGCTAAAAGTGAAGAATAATAATATGTCATAAAATGCCTAAATTTTTACAAATTTAGTGAAATGGAAAAAAGCACTAAAAAGCAGCATTTTTTTCAAAATTAAGTTTAAGACATTGTAATTACAGCGAGCTATTTATCATGTCATTATTACTGACAAGTGTTAGGCTAAATAATTATTTTTATTTTAATGAAAAAGAGCCAGTAGTTTGAAGAAATTGACTTTTAGTACACAGTCCTAATAAATAAAAATCTTTAATCACCAATAAAAAATTAAATAATTTTTTCTAAATTTTTTAAGTATTTTTTTATCGTTAAATTTAGGTCTAGTTTCACCCCTTTTCGGGGTTGCACTTTATCGCGGGACACACTGTAGAAGCAGGGCTTCCCATCAAGTTTTTTAATCATATTTTTGTCTCAATTAAGGACGTAACTCCATATAACTTTAGTATGGAAAACGATCCACCAACACAAACAGTCAACTTAGTGTTTATAAATACAAAAATTCACGAATCTTACCATATGGTGTGGTGTGGTCGGTGCTATGGAGTCTTTCCGCCTCCGCGGGGGTAGCGGTGGCGGCGTGCCGGTTTTACTGCTTGCTGTAAGGGAATATTTGCCGTGGTATAATATCGTGTGGTGCCGGCTTAGAAAAGCATCACCCCATATCTTTCTCGTGGGTGTAGTAGCGACTAAGGGACTGAAGAGTTGACGTGTATTGCAATTTTAGGCCCTTTAGGTGCATAATGTCCATTTTGCAAAATGTCCAGTGGTGAAAAAATGTCCAGTTTGCATAATGACCAGTTCGCAATAAGTCCAATTTATATGAAATACTGGGTCACTGACCCATGTGTTTTGGGGAAAGTTGTTTGGTTTCATGGTCTGAACTCACCCCTAATTTCTCTAATTGTACTTTTACAAACTGGTTATTTTTCAAATTAGATCATCTTCAAACTGGACATTTTGCAACTGGACATTTTGCAAACTGGACATTTTACAAACTGGACATTTTACAAACTGGACGTTTTGCAAACTGGACATTATGCAAACTGGTAATTTTTTCACCACTGGACATTTTGCAAAATGGACATTCTGCACCTGAAGGTTTTAGGCAGACAGATACACAGCATGAGAGGAATGACTCTCAAACTTTTGTCAGAAGTGGTGGTGTAAATGGCAGTTTTTACACCGTTTATTCGTTCTATATGTAAAATGATTTTTATTTTTCAGTATCGAACACATATTAAAATTGAGACTTGCTCGAATCACATTGGTAACTAATGTGACATTTGGCGACTTTACCATTTCCTTATTTTGGCTTAATGCATATTTTACTATATTTATTTATTGTCTAAGACTAAAAGAATAAAAAATGGTGTACTACTCACGTGCCGGCGGGTGCGGGGTAAGTGGCGGGGCGGGGGGAGACGACGGGAAGTTGAATGCACTTGCCCTACACGGAAGAAAAATACTTATAAGGTTACATTTAATTAATACTGAACAACTTTTGTTTGAAACCTATCTTCGAAATACGAAAATAAAATTTGGATCTCCCATACTAAGTGACACACATTTTCAACATTTTTGTATGGGAGGTCCAATTTATTATTTTCATATTTCGAAGAAAAGTTTCTAACAAAAGTTGTTCAGTTTCGTGAGTAGACCACACCCTCAAGAGATTTGTACTTAATTAAATGTAACCCTATATACAATTTATATGACAACATTTCAAAGGCGCAAGCTCCAGAGAGTAGACGTGAGACGTAAAATACATTAGGGAAACGAACGGGGCGCCTTGTAAAACGTAAGATGACATCTGTCAAACAAGTGATCTTCGGAGACGTGAGACGTGCGACATCGCGGCACTTGAAACCGTTGTTTCTTGAAACAGAAGAAACAAAACTACACACGCGAGACGCGCGTCCTATCGATAACAGCTGACGATCGCTTGTCTCACGCATGTCATTTTGCGCGTTGCGTTCCACGTCTATTCTGTGGAGTTTGCCCCCAAAGGGAAAACCCATGTAATTTAACAATTTTGCTAAACGATCTTTTGAACAAACTGTATCCGAGGTAGATAATTTTTTAGAAATAGGAAAGAACAGAAGTATGAAAAAAACCATAATTCTTTGGAAAAATTTATTCAGTTGCATGGATGAAATATTTATTGTATTCCTATTTTATCTATTTAAATCATGACATTTTTAAATGATGTTTAATTTTATGATAAGTGACTACAGGCTACGGGGTTACTACAATTTCAGTTAAATTCATAATTAATTCGAAGAAATTTATTTAAAATGCAACCATACTACGACTATTAACAGTACGAAAATTGCACTGCACTCACCTATCCGCCGCTCGCAACGGGCTGGCGGGCGGCTGCGGTGCCGGCGAACGTTTAGGAGACATCGCCGGCACTACTGTAGCTCTGCAGAAAAACAAAAAAACATTATTTCCCTACCTTTTAGTATTTGGGGATGGCGTGACATGTAGATAATTTCAAGACCTGTGGCTTGTCGGACTACAACCTTCTCTGGAAAGCTATATAATGAGTAAAAAGGGTATATCAAGCCGAAAAGAGTAAAGGTACTCATGAAACTGAACAACTTTCCACAACATGGGTCGAAATATGTAAAAAATAGATCTTCAATAGTAAATCAATCAGCTAATCGGCGATTTTGTACAAGAGTTCAAATTTTTTTTTATCATTCCGCTCCTGTCCGGTTAAAGTTGTTCAGTTTCATGAGTACCTTGACCTCCCTTCGGTTTGTTATACCATTTTTGTTACTCCCAGTAGAAAACGCACAAATAGGTTTACCAAATTACGCATAGAAATTCAATTAAAATGCAAGCTACAAATCTCAGATTGCCTCCCTGCGCTCCGTAGATAGAGCACTACCAAAAAAACCGTCAAAAATATTGATCAGTTTATTTGCAATATGTACTTCAAACAATTAATTTTGACAGATCGAGGTGCATTTTTGAAATAATTGGGTAACTGTCAGTTGAAGAGGCATATGTTTCATTGCGGCATTTTACTAGTATGCTGACTCAATCTACCGAGCGCAGCGAGGCAATCATTTATCTAAGCTACAAATAATACCTTAAAAATCTTATTTTTTTTTATTACTGATACTTGAAAAAATATTTGATATACAGACACAACCACACAACTTTAATTATCACAATGTAATGAAACGAATAGTTAATTATGATTATGGTCAACCTTGTCATATTATATCATAGAGGTACCAACATAATAATAATTATCGCAGTCCTGTAATTAATAATCATCGCAGTTTGCGGGTTCTGTACAAAAAAGACCCAATCAAATCACTGACATAATTTTAAATCGTTTCAAAATCGCATTGAACGTAAATATTATTCGTATTTAGACGATCTTATTCAAAAACCTCCCTTGTAATTTCCCTTGAGTGTCTGTTATTGATTAAATTTTTCTACACAAACAATGGTAAAGTTATAATTTGACAAAATATCTGAATGACAAACACAAAATATCAAATACGCGGAATGTCACAAAAGTTTCGACAGATTTTATAGAAAATGAAGTTAGCGCGCACAAGTTTTATAAAGATAAGGTTTTTGACAAAGCACGGGACTCTATTGATGCAGACGATTGAAACATTATACCATGGATAGATAGCAGTATCACAAGAGTATACAATTTCTGGAATATACCAGTGCAACCAATGTTCCTGATAATGTATCTAATGAATTTGCGTATTATCTAATGCCAAAAGTTCTAACAGACATCAATATCAATAGAACAGACTAATTTGTGATGTTGAACGTTTATAAAAATAAATTAATAAATATTATACTATGAATCATTCTATGGTCGTTTATTTTACAAATTAGCATTTGAAGAAAGATACATACATAAATCATACATACATCACGCCTATAACCCTTGCGGGGTAGGCAAGTTAAAGAAACGACCATATTTTATTTGATTGTGGTTCTAGCACCCGTATTTTAACGGCAGTTACGACTTTACTTACCTGCTTCGCAAGGGATAAATGCGTGATATGCGTATGTATGCGTGTCAAAAGTCAAAACATTTATTTCTTAGTAGGAATTGACAAGATTCTCTTTAAGAAAGTCACATTCTAATTAAATCTTAAAAAACTAACAACACAAATTTTTATAAAAAAGAGAAAATTTAACATTACAAATTTTTAATTGTTGGCTGCCCCCAAAACCGGGAACAATGGAAGAAAGGGAGGGAGGCCTTTGCCTTGCAGTGGGACGACATGGGCTAATAATAATAATAATTTTTAATATAATTTTTCCTTTCTTCTCTAAACGCGGCTCGGGCGGGATAAAATAAATAAAAAAAGGCACTGCCTCGGGGCTGGCCAGGCTAACCACACAGCATGCAACTGTATGCCTCGATGAATGACAAGTATTTACATACCTAAAGATTTCAGGGTTTCTAGGGCTCGCGGGGGGCGGCGCAGCGGGCGGGGGCAGCGGCTCCGACAGCTCTGAACATAATGCTGCAACAAATAGAACAAAATTTGGTATGTACAGACGCTGATAGCAGTTACCTGACCCCCAACGATTTAAAACAAACATTCGAATATGGCCTTTATTTCTCAGTAGTTCAATTGGCAGTTAGATTCTGTTGATCCGTTCCGACACAGAAATGCTCAAGTCAGACTTGATGAAAAAGAAAAAAGCAATAGCTTGTTTTTTGATTTACGCTGAGATTTGAACTCGAGTCCTCAGGTGTCACGAGCGCTCAGCAGGCCGCTAGGCCAATTGACCTGACGTATGGGGTCGTGAATTTTTGCATAGCCTTCTTCCCCGACTTATTTTGCGTCTCAAGTAATGTTTCAATGATGTGGGTATATTCAGAGTTTTTGATGCGTTAAGACTACTTTAGCTATTAAACCAGACTGAATACCGTGCACTGTCCGGCATACATTGCTGGTTATCTTTACAATAAACTCACTCCGGACACAGATTAACGAATAGTTAAGATAACCAGCCAGCAATGTATGCAGGACCTATAGTGTAATAGTTACTTTTAAAAACGATAAACTAAAATGATCAGTCTACGTTTCGACAGTGACTACTTGAGCTGTATTTTTCATTTACTTACCTATTATTCAAATTCTAATTATTCTAACTGTTTATTGGTTTAACTTCTAAATCATGTCGCGTTTGACCGATTATCAAAAATATAAGATTATATTTTTGTATGAAGATAATACTCCCATCAAAAGATTGCTCGTGAGCTCAATATAGCGGTAAGTAGTTTCTAATTATGAAAACCGTTATTTATCATTCATTATCATATTCTTTGTTTGCTATTGTGATCTACCTTATGCGTTTATTTAAAAATGGGAAAGTTTATAAGTAAGGTGATAGATTACATTATTTATGTGTCCATCCTTTTTTACAGAGAAATACCGTAAAGCTTTGGATACGCCGTTACGGTGAAACAGGAGTGTGCAGCGAAACCGTACTGGTCCAAAACCCATAATGTTTACTGATCAATCGGAGCGGCATCGGGCTATTGTTGCACAGCATCAGGAGCACCCATTTGCAACTACACGATCCACTGCAGTAAGCCATGGAGTTTCTGTGCAAACAGTTAGACATCATTTGCATGCCGCTGGATTTAAAACATATAAACCAGCCCGGAAGATTAAGTTATCACCTGCACACCGCCAAGCAAGGGTTAGATTTGCACAAATGTATCAGAATTTTGATTGGATTAATAACGTCGTGATTTTCACAGACGAGAAGGTATTTAAATCAGACAAAGACGGAAAACAAATCTTATGGCGAAAGAAAGGTCAACGATATGAAGAATCTTGCATGTTACCTTGTAGAACGAGCAGGAGAATTTCTTTAGGCTATTGGGGCTGGATGTCGTCCATGGGACCTGGTGAGCTGATAGAGGTGGGTGCTCACTTTAATAGCCGTGAATATATAGAAATACTCAGGGATGTTATGTTGCCATCAGTGCGTATCGCCTACCCAACTCAAGAAATTTATTTTGTCCAAGATAATTGCTCTATACATCGTGCACACATTGTTCGTCAATGGTTAGAGGAGCAGGAAGGCATTCATGTAATAGATTGGCCATCCAAAAGTCCCGATCTCAACCCCATAGAAAATTTATGGGGTCTGATGACCTATATTGGGACCCTACTGAAGTAAGAAATAAAGAAAATTTGGCTGCAGTCGTAACATCGACCTGGGATTTCATGAGAGGACGTGATCACTGCTGGAACATGGTGAATGGTATGCCTGGTCGTCTGGAGCAAATCGTCGATAAAGCAGGTGGATCATTACGATATTAACCCCCACCCTGGTGCCGTTTGATTTAACAAAGTGGTTTATATTTCTTTTTACCGAATTTCCCCCCCAAGCCTCTATGTTTTTTGATTGTTTGATGTAAATACCTACTCACAAAATCTATTAAACTTGTTTAACATAAGTAATGTTAGCTAGCAGTGATGTTATTGTTACGTTATGTTATGACATATGACATGTTAATTCACTGCAGTCTGCATAATATTATTAGATGTAAACAAGGTTTTAATGAGGTAGATTCATTTTATCAAGAATCGTTAGAAAAGGTCAACTATTTATAACGCAACCATAAAATAACGTTAATCATATTATTTCTATTAGGCATATGAAGTAAGTAGGTATTTACCTTTTTAACTATACGTATCTGTTTATTTTGGTAATAAACTGTTTTTTACAAGATCTTTTGATTGTTTTGCTTATTTTATTGCCCCAAAGAATGTGCGGTAAAGGAATGGCTATGGCAAAGTAAGGCACTTCTGTCCCTCAGTAGGTAATAAAAGATGTCAAAAATCTATGATGAAATGTATAGTTCACTTTTTTCCCACGCCTATTCTTTAACCGCACAGACTTATCTTATCATATCACCTTAATCATGTCACCAACATCCCACAAACACTTATTATAATAAAAAACAAAAAACTAGAATTAAGCAATCGTGGTGAGTATCGAACCATGGTGTCAGTTCACTATTATCCTCTCCGCAAGTAGTCCACCACTCTGACCACTACACCACATTAACATGCTCAAAACTTGTGAAATTAAGGGATACTTTATAGACTTACCATTTGTAAACAAGTATGCTAGGTTAATATCACCCGTATATTCACAACATAAGATGTATTATCCGTCCATGCTATAAGCAAGCATTACCACGCATTACTCATGGTTCAGTGGCGCCCTCTTCTGTTTATTTCTTAATTCAAACCACTCTTATACCCGCAATTCATTATATTCTTTGTTACAATAGCAGTAAGAACGAAATTACCTACGAACCTACCAATTTTGTAAGGGGGGTCAGATAACTCATATAGCCGTCTGTACAAGCTAGCAAAAAGAATCTCAACTAGTACAAGGTAAAATAAACGCGCGCATAAATTAGGGCCGAAAAATGCTATTACTTATCAAAAAGAAGAGTGTCAAGACAGGAACATTGAATGAATTCTTTCTGTAGTGTCTGTGTTTTGTCTCTCGAGACTTGTATGAATGGCAAATATTTTATCTATTTTTTGTTCCCTTCTCTGAATTTGCGTCAATGCAATAACTTTTCTTAATTTTATGACAATACATGCAAAACTAACCAAGATATTGAAAAGGGACATACGCACAGATAGACAAAGTTGATGACATATTTAATAATGACGAAATATCATACGGGTTTGTAGTAGACTACGTAATCCTAAAAACGACATACCATTGCTGCTTATTGACGGTTGATCCCTCCTGGGTAATACAGGCGGTGGTTCCGTATCGTTGCATACGACGCTATTTCTTGGAAGTAAAGGTGGGACTCGCTCCTAAAAAAAACAATATCATTTTGATTTTTATATAGTAGCTTCACTATTTTTCAAAGGCAAAAGAAAGAAACTTCTTGATTTTTTTAAAGAAGCATCACTTTAAGGTGGTTCGTTACGTCATACAAACGAAAAACTGCACTTCAGTCGGGTTACACATGAGCTGTAGAGTTTCTTTTTAAAGAAACTTTATTCTGAATGATGAAGGCACACGTAAATTTGTCGCAAAACTACTTATAGTTAAAAGATAATCAGTATTTTCTGCACAATAAAATTAAACGTATTTATTGCAGCAGTAGCTCCATCTATTTTCGTAAAGTGGCGACTCGCTTTTTACGGGGAAATCTGATAATTTAAAAATTCTTTTTAGTGTTTTGCGACAATCTTATATACCCACGGGGCTCCCCATCAAGTTTTTTAAACCGACTCTTGTCTCCTTTACATACATAACTCCATTGAATTTTTGTATGGAAAACGGAACGCCTTAAAGGCAACGGGGAGGAAAACTGAAAGCTTATTGCAGATGGCAGCAAGCGTGACTGTGCCAAAACACACCAATAAGAATTAAACGAACTTTCATCAACACATTTTCGACCAATCGCAGAAAAAAAAGGCACAGTCGATAATGCCGCCATTAGTGTCCCAGTTTGTGTCATAAAAAGCGTATTAGACACTAACTCCACATACTTACTCTCTCTCGTGATACATGAGACGTGCGACATCGCGACGCTTGAAACCGTTTCCATATAAAATGTATGAAACCGAAGATCCTGACGATCACTTGTCTGACAGATGTCATCTTACGTCTCACATCCCACGTCTACTCTTAGGAGCTTCCTCCTAACTATGATATAAATTAATCCAAGGAATGGGCAGCAGCGTCCCCCATGAATGCAACATTTTTCACTGCGTATGCCATTCAGCCTACCAAGCGTGGTGAGTATCTCCCAATAGAGAGATGCCCATGTACAACGCTGGATGTTAAAAGTTAAAAGGTAAATACCTGTTCCTGTTTCTTGGTTAAATGGTCTATACTTCTTGTCGAGTAGAACAGTTCAGCGTCCACGATGGCCCCTCGAGGAGATAACGCTTTCCGTTCGCCCTGAGGTAATGTCCTGCAACAAAACAAGATGAAGTGAACACCAAACGTTAAAGCACTCAATTATTATTTTTTCAAAGCTTGCAAATTTTTCCAGGCAAGTTTTACTGCCAAAGGTGAAATAAGAAAAAGTCACATACAAGGAAAAGAATGTATGCGACATAAATAAAAAGCTAAGCTCTCAGTCTAAAAAGGTAATTAGTTAACCCATAAGCTAACTAATTAATCCATAAAAATGAACAAATTTCTCCAAGGAATATAGTTAGAAATACGAAAAAGAGAAAGTACTTCCTATTAAAAGTTTTAGCCGCCAGCTAGTTAGTACAAAAATAAAAATGGTCCGATATTTCGTCAAACCTTCGGGCCATGTTCAAGCAATTTTATTTTAAAAGATAATCATACCTATCATGTCTTGGTGAATGTCTATCCCTTGGCGAAGCTGGCTCTTCTTTCGATCCCCTGCAACAAACAAATCAATAAAATTTACCGTAGTAAAACCAAGTCAAACTACAAACACACCTCCAGACTTTCCTTCATACTACTAGATAAAATATTTCAGTGTCTCTTCTTTATTTCTGCGGAGGGCACGTTAAGGCTCCTACAGCCCCCTCCTTTACCGGAAGGTTCGAAATTCAAATTATATTCGGAAGTCGTGTATTCTGTGTCCGAGCTGGCCAATGAGTAACTTTACAGAAGTGGCAGTCACCATTCCAAACAATCTTAGATAATGTAGGTACGTACTATCAGCAGCACATCAAACTATTTGCGGGTTATTCTTAGTAGGTTATTGTATAAAAACATTGTATGTTGAATGGTGATCCAAACAATATTCATAATAATTATTATTAATAATGCCAATATCTAGTGTTTGATTAAGACACTAGTATTCGAAATTACTATCTTGTGGAAAAAAATCTACAAAATAGTAAATATTTAATATTCATTGTTTAATAATGACGTCCTTACATTGAACTGTCTGTTTGCTTGATATTTTTACACGTTCATTAAACGAAAAGAATAAATTCTTCCAAAAATAAAAATCAATATCAGGAAATGACTTTTATAAATTGTGATCATACGAAACTCTTAAAAGAAAATGTTTTCCAAAAGTGTAAGTGGCCAGTATCATTTTACGCACTTCGCGCGAACTTTGACATAAATATTTTTTTTATTGATGGATGCCTATGGTCAATCAGGTTATATGAATAAGAAGACACTCTTGCCAGTGTTCAGTTATTTAAAACTTACGAGTATTAATTTTTGCCATCTTTGGTTAGGTTAGGACATACATACAAATCCATGGCATTTGAATGGCTTGCTTTTTTGTCGAAGGTTTTTAATCCACTTCTATTTGGATAATCCTGTGATTTTTGATCTTGAAATAAGTATCTTTATAAAAGGATTTCATTGCTCTATACCATTTATGGTATATTTCGGTATTATAACCTGATTCATAGAAAGGGACCGAAATGGGAACATTATTGTTTGCGTCTTTTTCATCGTCATTTGCGACTTTTGAGCAAGATCTCAACAATAATGTTGCCATTTCGGGTCACCCTCTTCTATGAATCAGGTTATACCAAGGATTCAGGGTTACCATAACGTCATCAAATACTTAATAAATTCATCGTACGTAACCCTATTCGACCTTCCAAAAATTATCAGTAACCCCGCGTTTAAACTAAGGAGACTTTGGCCGGCGACTTATTTGTAGTCCCTTTCACACACGTGCAAAAGAACAAGAAATACGTGTGTCGCGCGACAAAAAAGTCGCATGTGTGATCGCGGTCTAAATTCAAGTTTAAACATGATTGACATTCCATTGGTGGCACTACAAGGCCATTACAATCAATATTTTAAGGGGTGAACCAGTCCATGAAACTGAACAACATATGTCTAAATATAAAAAATGGGCTTCCCATACAGACTAAATCGCTCGGCTGGCTGGTGCATTTGTATGGGAGGTCAAAAATGTATTTTCATTTTTCGACATTATGTTCCTTGGGGAAAGTTGTTCAGTTTCATGAGCTGGTCCGCCTCTTAAAATTTAAAAGTAAAGATTTTTTTACTGTTTATAGTTTTTAAGTATGACTACTTGGTTTTGAATTTTGCGAATGAATCAAAGTAGTATTGACATTGGCATAATTGTCATATCGCGCAAAATGTCATTATTATAATAAAAATAAGTTGAAAAATTATTTACGACAAAACTCTCGCTATTGTAGATTTGTGTGGCCTAAATGTGGTACAAATGGGTACAAATGAACAGTTTGGTGTGTCTGCCTTATATTGCGTTTATCTATGACCAATTCCACGTCAGTTTTGACTGCAGGGGAAACACATCAAAACAAATACCTTTTATCAACCTATGATTCCTTGGAATGAATCCGGAAACAGTAAGTTTATCGCAAGATTACTTGATAATGGTGTAGTTTTATCAAAAAGTTGCACCTGTGATGCGTTCAAAATTGAATAGTGAATAATAATCATATCGCTCATCTAGTACTACAAAGACGTAACTGTCGAAAAATGCAAAAATGAGTTAATGATGCCAAATTGTTCTAAAATGGTCAATACATATGGTGCTACAAAGACGTTTTTATTGTTCAACAAATGGCCGAAAGATAGCGACAATGTCTTTGTTGCATTGGTCCGAAATTGGACCTTCCCAGAGTGCTACGACGTCATATTTTTCATTTGTGTTGGGCGCCACGTAATGATCTGTCATTTCAGAGTGCTACACCGTCGTAAATGTATTTTTCTGTCTTAGTAGCACCAATTATGACAAAAAATTTGAGTGCTACATTGCCGCAAATGTATTTCTTGTCTTTGTATCACCAAAACTATATATAATTTTTGGGCAACCATGCCATATTTGTATTTTGTGTCGGCGTTAACCTAATATAGCTCTTTATTTTTTATGAACTAATGACGCAAAAGTATTAACTGTCATTGTGGCACAGCAACTTAGTGACTTAACTGTACTTTGTGGCAAAATTGCACTGAACAATTCATAAATCGTGAAAGCCTTTGAGGCCGGCCCTGATGGGCTTAGAACTACGTGCCGACTGCAGTCATGTCCAGGTGCCCAGGCGGATCCTCACACGGCCATGTCAACCAGGCGGATGATAACCCATAAGGAGAAACCCGGCTAGTACCCGTCAGCCAGCGGCGGCTCGTCGTTGACTGCCTCAGCCTCCTCTTGAGACTATCTCGAAACAGCAGTCAAGCTGGTGCGGAAACCGAGCATCGCTGAGGAGTTGTCCATGATCCTGACAGCTCAACGAGAAGTTCTGCACTATAACTGTAGGCCACGTCAGGTTTTCTGAGCAGCACCACTTTGAGTAACCTCATCTGGGTCTAAGGACCTCCAGTTCGCCTCTGGCAGTAATTATCTCCTCAAAGTAGATATCACAACGATGGAATGGAACTCGTCGACGCTGGAAGCTGTGTTCACCCCCATGCGGTGAGAGACTTCATTGAAGGTCCTGATTGCCTATTTCAGGACTTTTATTTCCTCTTCTGACTTGAGGCCGAGATTTTTCCAAGTTAGTCTCTTTCTGCGGTGCCAAGTCCATCCTCTTCAGCTCGCCGGAGAGCAAGGGAGATCAAGGCAGTGGCAGGTGTAGTACAATCGCGAATATAGTGAGATGATCATTGCTGTGATATCCGAAAAATATGTAATAGAGCACGGAGAGACTTTTTCTAGATAACAGCTAGCAGCTAGCATGTCCTGGAGCTTAATCCACGTAAAATAGCACGATTACTTAATAAAGGCGGCTGGTACACGTCCAGCACTGGACTGCAAAAGGTTTTTTAATGTATCAACCGTCACGAGAAGCCTGGGTTGCGGACGACGAGTACACAAGAGCACTGGACCGCAAAAAAGTGGTGGGAGGGTACTCTCAAGTGTACTTGGGTAGTTCCAGGTACCAACCTAGTTAATTCAGTATTCCGAAAACTGCATCAAAACGAATAGGCGAGAAACAGCCCATACGGTTGTACTATTAAACAGGGGCGCAGGTGTGCAGTCAAGCTCACGTCGGGTCAGACATTATCGTCTTCAGATCGTTTCTATGCCACACACACGACTTACAATAACAGTTCAAGTGTCTAACCGGTCTTGACTTGGCTGTACACTGCCACAAATAAAGAATCTAATACATATTTTGTGACACAACTTACAAAATGAGTAATTTTCAGTGCAACAAAGACATAACTGCATGTGTCAAAAAACTTAAAGTGGATTTTTTGACACTCAAACTTGACATGTTTAAATAATTTTGTTACTTTACTGTACCCTTATAGTTAAACATCCAAAATATCGCAGTTGCAGTTGTAAACTATATAAAATGAAGTTTTAAGACAAAAAAGAAGCGTAAAAAAATCTTTAAAACGCTCTCCTGTAAAATTTGCGAAATGTAAGTTACGTCTTTGTAGTTCTAGATGAGCGATATAAAGTTTAATACATTTCAATAATGATTGACGTTAAATATTTGTACAATATGATAGCATGGTCATGATAGCAGTGAAAAATAGAGGTAACTTCATATTTTTATTTCTTAGTATTTTGGGATAAACTTAGATTTTTGGGTTTCTGCAATCGTTTCCCCATATCTTGTAGAATAAAATTCATTTTTTTTCTGATAATGACGTGTTCTAGATTATGTAATATATTGAAAAAGCGTAGCTCGTTTTCACCGCACTTCATGGCTGTTGGCCCCTTAAGCCGTCGGTCCCGGTTACTGCCTATGATTACTTACACTACCTGCTACTTGCAGTAGGCGGTTGTAAAACTCTGACACCATGGTTCATCGGATCGTTGGATGACTGGTGTCCCACACAGAAAGAGAGAGACTGACTTCGCGGTGCGACGCATGCTCGCGAGGTGCCTTGCCATATTTGGACGCAGCTTTAGAAAGAAAAAGAATACAATTACGTACTTTGCAGTCAGAGTAGCTGTGGATTTGCTCTTGTCAAACAGAGCTAGTCCTTTGTCGAACAAACTAAGCTGGCTGAAGGTGTTGCTGCTGCAGCGTTCTAGCCGCGGGCTTATTAGCGAGCCTCGGTCTTCTGATTTTGAACCTGAAAGAAATTGCATTATTAATAACAACTAGCTGCCCGTCAGCGGTTTCAGCCTGCAACCTATTATTCCGCGGGAAGAAAGCATTACTCGCCAAGAGATGTCGCTGTTAGTTTTCGGCGAAAACATTTAAAACGCGAATCGGCTCAATCAAGTCATGACACCTTTGCAAAAATATTGGAATATTGGTGATCCCGTAGGAATAAGACATTTTCCCGTGGTAATAAGTAGCCTATGTGTTATTCTAGATACTCTTCTATAGGGTGAAATTTTACTAGTGACCGATAGCGAAAACTCAGAACCGGCTAGTGATAAGGAACAAATTTCCCCAAGGAACATAGGTCGAAATACGAAAAAAAATTTTGAACCTCCCATAGTAACTGAAATCAGCTGATCGGCAAGTTTGTATGGGAGGTCCAAAAAATTTTTTCGTTTTTCAACCTATGTTCCTTGGGGAAAGTTGTTCCTTATCACCAGCCGGTTCTGAGTTTTTGCTATCGGTCACTAGTAAAATTTCACCCGATATATTTGTGCAAAATTTCATGTCAATCTAATCAGCCGTTTTAGCGTGATGTCGTAACAAACACACACACAAACATCCGCCTTTATAAAATTAGTAGGACAGTTGTTGGTATATTTTTCTGAAATCCATAACATACAAAACGACAGGAAATGAAAGAAACTATCAATACACACACAGAGTAAAATGAATTCGCGTTTTGTGTTTCTCTGTCTGTCTTTCTGTAGTGGAATTCGCTAACTCCTTCCTAAACCACGCAACGAATTTTTGATTAGGTTTTTTGTAATAGATAAGGTGATTCAAGAGGAACGTTTATATGTATTTGTATAATCATACCGGGAAAATGCCCTTTTCCCGCGAGAAAATGAGTTGCAGCGGGCGAAACCGCTAACGGGTCGCTACTTGCAAATAAAACGATTACTGTCCAATAACTCGGGTGTCCCACAATAAAAGCAAAGAAAATATCCCAACGAGCAAAAAGTGGTTTTGTAAGAATCCTTAATAATGTAATGACAGCGTTTTACCTTACAATAAAACGCTTATTAAATAACTTACCATATTCAAACCTAAATATATTATGAGATGGCAACCCCGTTTTTCCCCCGCTGGTCGTTTCGTCGTATCCTATCTCTTTCTAACATGCTCCGTCTCGTTCTTCCACCTCCTCTCAGGCGTGCACTCAGAGGTCCAGAGTGCTACTAGAATCATTGTGTCTCATAATATATGCTATGCCACAAGGTATAACATACCATAGGTATGTTATGACTTTGTTCACCAGGCAGTATTGAAAACTTTAGGTTTGAATATGGTAAGTTATTTAATAAGCGTTTTATTGTAAGGTAAAACGCTGTCATTAAACAACTGTACCGATATTCAAACCTAAATATATTATGAGATATGTTTGTTATCGCCTGGTGGAAGAACGCCAATGTGATTGTTCATACTACTTCATGTACCTACTTTTTAAAAGTTAGGTCAACTTGTGTTATGTTAACATAAGTTAGGTTTACTTATGTTAGGTTAAACAAAAATTAACCTGAATTAGTATGAACTGGATAAGTAGGTAGGAAGTTAAGGATAAACAAACTGAAAGTGAATTTATGTATGTCTTGTGTGTGTAACATGTGTAAATCACTAGTAGGTACACCTACTTATCACCAGAATCCAATATAACCTACATCCTTGAATTTTATTTACCCAACATGTCTGGAATAGGTAGGTTATATTGAATACTTATGTAAAATGATATAATTAAATGTGTGTTAGGTATACAGAATAAAGACATGAACGAAAACAAAACTTCTTGTTATAAATTTATTATTCCAATCATAAATTATTATTACTGATTTACATATCACTACAACGAAATAGATATGTCAAAATTAAATATCAGCTGTCTTACATAGGTAACAAGGCTGACTATAAATCTATGGTAGAGAAATCAATTTATATACAGTGCATATAATTAAGTAGGCTTAATTTACTGCCTGAAACAGACGAGTCACTGTATAAGTGGAAGCATTACTTGGCATAATGGTACGTCTGTAAAATCTCGCAAACGTGTTAGGGGATCTCCAATTGCCCCTGCTGAGGATGTCGTCCAAGGGGCTCGGAATCTATAGAGTAAGGTTAGATCATGAACCCTGCGACCCGAGCACAATAAGAGGATGCAAGCTGTCCTACAGGAACACTCATATAGGTTAAATTGAGGTGAAAAATTGTTTGTTAGCCAGGTGGACAATTGGTCGATGTCCCAGATGGGGCTTTGTATCTTTGGAGTTTGATTTGCAATCGCTTTCAAAATACGAGTGACCAAGGGATGAGAACTTAGGTTAGTGGCCTTATTCGGATCACATAGAGTAGCTACTACAGATCTATGCAGTAAAACAGTACGGTAAGACAATTTGTGAATAAGATGAAGGTCAGATAAGAATCTAGCAAGGTCCGATCCAGATGGGAGTTCTGACTAACCTGATTTACTATTGACCAATTGCACCAGCGACGCCAGGCTGCATCGTAGGATTTTTTAGTGGACAATCTCCAGCTAGATTGTAGTAGATGAAGTTGTTCAGGCGTCCAATTGCTTAATTTTGTCTCCCAGCCCCACATTTCCATATTTCTAGATGCAGGTCTTGAACTTTCGCTGGGGGGAGATTCGTTCTGGTGTTGATCAGAACTTTGGGCAGGTTGTGAATTGTAAAGGGGCGGCTATTGCACGACTCTTCAAGTCCGGGCAGAAAGCTTTCTCCCAACGAGGGGCTACGATTAGGAAGATTCCTTTTGCATTGTTCATGTGAGCCAGAACTTTCGGCATTAGGTATGGTGGAGGAAAGATCCACGCTAGTTCGAATTCCCACTGGCGAGAGAATGCATCCACGAACATAGCGTTCCTGTCCTTTATATCCAGCGTCACGTATTGGGGCACGACGTGAGCTTGTTTGGACGCAAAAAGGTCTATTTCGGGTTGTCCCCATTTGTCGAAAACTTTTTGGGTCAAAATGGGGAGAAGATGCCACTCCGGATGGCCATATCCCCGTGATAAGTGGTCCGCCTCCGTGTTGTACCTGCCTGGCAGGTGATATAGGCTGAGCCGTATATTGTACATCTGGAGTGTGCGAAAACTTGATACGTGAGCTTCATCAGAGCCTCGGATCGGGTTCCTCCCTGGTTTTGAGGTAAGCCAGAACAGTTTTGTTGTCCGACTGTACAGACACTGTTGAATCTACCAGAGCATGACCGCGATCTTTTAGGACGTGCAGAATCACGAGCATCTCCTTTTGGTTCGAATGTAACCTGGTTTCGTGCTGATTCCACAATCCGCTTAGCTTTAGGTTGTCTAGTTGAGCTCCCCAACCTGTCCCCGAAGCGTCCGTCGACAGGTAATGGCTCGGGTTCGGAATGTGCACGGAGAGCAACTCCGGTGGAAGTTCAGCCACCAATGTAGATCCATCAGAGTTTCTACAGGAATGGATGGATTTTTGGGAGGTTCTGTCAACAATTGGTTGCAAAACCGTAGTAGCCTTCGATAATTCAACCGTCCGTAAGGGACCACCAGGCTCAAAGTTCAGCAGGCCTAGAAGACTCTGCAGTTCTCTCAAAGTTGTCTGCCTGCACGACAGGGCTTGGGTAACTTTCTGTTTGATACCAACTAACTTTTGCTCTGGTAGGTATTTCAAATTTGTAAAGGGTCCCAAATGATTCCCAGAAATTGAATGTGTGTTTGTGGAGAAAGCACGCATTTTTGTAATTTATTTGCCATCCCAGACTCTCCAACAGGCTCGTTACAAACGAGATTTGTTTTTGAGTATTTCCCGGTTTTGGTGAGCGAGGAGGAAGTCGTCCAGATATACCAGAATACGTACTCCACGTTCCTGATAATTTGAGCTACCCAGTTTGTTAGGCTCGCGAACATTTTGGGCGCGGTTGCTAGGCCAAATGGCAGGCATGTCATTTCAGGAGTTCGCCTTCGAATACAAGGCGTAGAAACCTTCGATGGGAAGGGGCAACCGGCAGATGGAAATATGCATTCGATAGATCGATTTTCGCCATCCAGTCCCTCGGCTGTAGGAACGTGGGAACTTTTTGCTGATTGACCAGTTTGAATTTGCTTACTTGAACGTATTTGTTCAACCTCTGTAGGTTGAACACTGGCCGAAATGAGCCGTCGTCCTTCGCCCTGAGGAAAAGTGACGATATGAAACTTGGGGAGGGCTGCGCGCTCTCGAGAACTTGCATCTTTTTTAAAGTTCGTATTTGCAATGACTTTTCCAGGGAATAGGGCACTACAATGTGCCGGTTGTAAAACGGTACGATTAGAGGCGGTTTGGACTTGAAGGGTATGCGGTACCCTTGTTTGATGGTTTTTAAAATGGTTGGAGGAGCTTTCAGAGCTTCCCACGTAGCATGAAAAGCCTGTAGGCGACCGCCTCGAAATTCCGAGTCAGAATTTCCTTTTTGGCTTGCCTCTGCGGGAGGTAGCTGACTTTGTCTTATCGTCACTCGATTTGGGAGCTCCGGAACGAAAGGGTTGGCCCTGCGCGGGCGCCCTGATAAATCCGGGCGTAAAGTTTGGATTGTAAATAGGCATTGCAGCTCCTTGCGCAGGAGAGTAAACGAGGGGTTGGAATGCTACGCCATGCGCTGGCGCCATCATGCGGGTACTGTTAGACCATGCATACGACAAACCCTCTCTTTGTGAGGGTGTTTTAGAACCTTTGGGTGTACTGTATCTGCCTTGAGACAGAGGCTTACTATTCTGTGCCTTGAGAGGCCAAAAGATTTTGCTCATACCCCTTGTTTTCTACTGTTTCAGAAAAAGTTTTAGGTGTGAATAAATATTCACAATTTGGCGGTATTCTTCGGAAAGTGGCTTTCACAAATTTATCTTTCACGGATCGTAAAATTGCATCACGACGCTGTTCAATTAAGTCTGCTCTATGGCCGCAAGCCATTTGTAAAAGGTCATTTGAAATTTTTTGAAATTCATCGGAAAATATTTCTCTGATCTTATTTTCAATACTCGACAAGTCTACGATCTCCGAGGATCTGAACCAGGACATGAGGCTTTGAAATCCGACTTCAACTGCCTCCTGTTGTCTCATTAAACCTTGAGTTATTGCAGCGAAACCTTTCTCAGTTATAGCCAGATGATTAAATTTGTCATATGGTTTGATTTCGTCATTACACTCTAAACTTGTAAAGCCGGGGGTTGAGCAAAATCTTTTTTGTGCTTCAGAATAACGCACCTCGGACCAGTCCGTGGATTCAAAGTGCTGAATATTTTTCAGTTTTTCTAAACGAGTTTCATCCGATTTTGCAATCGAGGGTTCTTTGAGGGTAGTTTGTAAATTTAAAGAAAAATTTTCATGCGATTGGGGGGGTTGTTGTCCAGACTCCCCGTCAAATAAATCACCACTAGCATTTAATGAAATTACGTCATCATCGTTACGGGCAAAAACATTGATGCTGCGAGCATCAAAATTACCCTGATTTTGCTGAATCGCGGGGCCATTATGCGACCAATTGACACTTTGTAAAAAGTTTTGGATTGAACTGACCTGTTGCGCCAAGTTATTTAGCAACTGGGTATCCTGGCAGGTTCTCTTAGATGTCTCCATGGACTCAGGCGGAGCCTTGCGTTTGCGCGCCATTGCCGCCGGTCCGTCTGCCGCGCGCGCAAATTGCGCGGCCACGTGCTGACCAGCTGCGCCCACTTCCGCCTCGTTTTCCGAGTATGCAGGTGACGCGACATTTTCATCCATATTTATCTGGAAAATACACTTTTTAGCAAGGATTTTAAAAATTACATTAAAATAAAAACGATCGATAAAATCGATAGAAAACTTTGTCGTTTTTCGACGCTGACGGTAGCTAAACTGAAATAAAAACTTACATTCAGTACAGCGGTGCTGAAATGTGTAAGATTTATTAAGGATAAAATATATTTAAATTATTTAAAATAAATTTGAAACTTACCAGCAGCAGTTTAGCTAATACGACCAGTCGCGGCGAAAAACAGAACACCAATGATTCTAGTAGCACTCTGGACCTCTGAGTGCACGCCTGAGAGGAGGGGTGGAAGAACGAGACGGAGCATGTTAGAAAGAGATAGGGATACGACGAAACGACCAGCGGGGGAAAAACGGGGTTGCCATCTCATAATATATTTAGGTTTGAATATCGGTACAGTTGTTTAATGACCGATATAAATATTTGAAAAATTTGTTACCTCTATGGTCGTCGTGATGTATCGGTAGAGAAGCGACGGATTGTCCGTCCCAATTACTGTTCGTCGGGGACAGTTGTGACACGCCTGCAAATAAAAAAAACGTTATCATACAAGTTTATCATATTTTTGTACACCAATACCAACTAGCATCCTTAGGCTAAAGAGAAAAAAGGAAGTTATTGAAATCTTTAAAACCTTTTTAGCTTTGAAAATGTTTTTCCGTACCCACTAACTTTATTAACCCCGTGTGAACCAGTTAATTGTTTTGTTTTTTCATAGAAGATTTTGAACTTTGAGGGTGGTAAGGGTTAAAATCACTGGTACATACGCAGTACCACTAATCGATAAGCTACTCCACTAGCTTGTTTTAGCTAGCTATTACTAGTTAGGAAACTTCTAACACGACGTAAAATAAGTAAACATCAACTTACTAAGCGTATCATCATTATTGTGCTGATGCGAAGTCGGTTGCTGATTATGTTCGGCTTGTTGCGTTCTTCTCGAAACTTTCACGGGTTTTAGAGAAAGTTCAGGGTATTTCCGGGGCTGAAATGAAACAAAATATCATTAGTATTTACTTAAGGTTAGACCACTATGAATCATCATTATTATAGTTCGACAACTTCGTGCGCGACCCTCCTGCGGGGTACAGACGTTGGGGGGGCGAGGAAGCACGTCATTTTAATATGACGTGCGGCGCGGATGCACGCGTCTCCCTTCCCCGCTACACCTCCCGCTACCCGCTGACATCTCCCTCCCCAACGTCTGTCACCCCTAGAGAGGGTCGCGCACGAACCTGTCGGACTATAAATCATCATCGGCCTCATACGTCTGTGACAGACGATTTATTCAGTGTCTGAGGCAAGATTTTTCATGGCTGTATAAGCCGATACGGGAGCGGCATGACTTTCCGCACGCTCTACAAATGAAGGTGGAATTAGAGACTGGCACATGCATGTTTAGATGTCGTTTTTGCCTTTTGTTTGCGAGACCAGCGAACCAGGCATCATCGTGAGCTTTACGCCCATCAAACACACGCTTTCTCCATACATCCCTATTCTCAGCAAGCTTCTCCCAGCTTTGATGGTCGATTCAAACGCAGCCATGTCCCGTTTGTCGCAATCTTTATTAAATAGGCGCGTCCACACTGAGCGAGGCTGCTCGGGTGCTCAATGCCTCGCGTGGCATACGCTCGGGCTCACCCAAGATCATGCTCGGGCGAGCGCGCGCAGGCCGAGCCAAAATCAACGCCGCTCAGGCGGTTGCCTCGCGCATAGACTACGCTCTTAGCGTGTTGGTATTTTTTTTTTCGTTTTCGTACAGGCGAAGGTCTTTAGACTGTACTGCCGGGGAACCACAATGCACGACATACTCAATGCACAGCAGGTTAATGCACGGCAGCGTATTGTACAGCAGATCATTGTACGACATGATGGATGGATGGTCTTGAAATACGGGCCCGGACCGATAATGTACAGGGGTGGAAATGGAATCAAAACAAATGACGTCACAGCGGATGTAGTGATGTGACAGTGTTGAATTATTCGGATATGACATGCAAGGCAACCCACGGAGGGCACGGGGGCACAAGGGGTTTGGGGCGCAGCCCTCGCAGTAAAACCACAGTTAACGCAAATCCGACACAGTAGGTTAGGTTAGGTTAGAACAGTGACCCCCTGGAGCGAACGAAGTGAGCGACCTAGCTTACTAAAGAATATATAAGGTCCTATTAAATTCACTGCAAATATTTTAGGGACAGATCAAATAAAATATAAGCATGTATTAGGCAAATTTTTAAAGAAATCTACACGCTAGTTTTCGAGAAAATTGCAATTAACTAAAAAAACACAAAACGTAAAAAGTGCACATCGATGAATTTAAATTACGCGTCAAAAAAAAGGTGCTGTGATTGGTTGGTTGTCAGTGTGCGTGCCGTGTAAGTGAATCCTGTCTACGTGGCGTAACGTCAGTCGGGTCAGTCAAAGGATGTTCACATAATTAATTAAAAAGTTTGTTTGAAAATGAAAAAGAAAATCTAGCGTGTAGATATTTTTTAAAATGCCTTAGATGTTTTTCTTATACATATTTACGCATGCCTTTAAAATATTTGCAGTGAATTTAATAGGACCTTATATTTAATATAAAAACAATATCGATTAAGTTAGAAATGCATATAATATTATCGATCTAGTCACATCACTATTCTACCACAACACGTGATGTCTCCAACTGTCACCGGGACCGGTGACAAAGAATACAACTCTTCGCACTTCACTCTTTATTAACTAGCATATGAAACCCTAAAAATGTTATGATACAGGTTAGCACGATATTAAATGGGTAAGTAATGGTGGGTGGGTAATTTGATATATATAGATTGGGAATAACGCCTTACCTTCCGGGTTTCAATTATTAACTTATTCAATCCTTTATAACGTATAAGTTATAATCCCTAACTAGGTGATGTAAAACGGTAATATTAGACACTTCTTTGATATGCACTGTAGGATATGAATATGAATATTTATTATCCTCCTAAGGATATTTTATTTTCTGATATGAATTGTACAAATATTAACAAATCTGGACCTCTCTGTCCAGCACCATAAAATAGAATGCGTCAAAAAAGCCAAGAACGGTGACGTTTGGGTGCCGTGTTCCAAATTTAAGTTATAAAATGATTCGAAAAAGGGAGATGTGAGGGTGGCTTAGGGAGGATGTCCATGCAGAGTTTGCACTCTGCTACACAACCATCATGTCGTGCAATCCACTCCCGTGCACTTTCGGTACGGGGTGATGGATGGCGACATTGTTTTGATTCCATCCACCATGTCGTGCTTCATCACGTCGTACATTACTCTGACGGCCAGTATTATGCTGTACAATACAATGTCGTACAGTGTAGGGACTTGTCGTGCGAAACAATGTCGGGCAATGTCGTCCATAGACAACAAAAGAGGAATCTACCATCTTGTTTTGACTGTCAACTAAAATAGCTTGTTTGAGTGCTCGGCTGCCTCGGTGCTCGTTAGTTTATCTAAGCGTTCAAATGGGCCGAACTTGGCTCGCCTGTTTGCTCGCCTGCTACCCGAGCGTATGCCGCGCGAGGCATTGAGCACCCGAGCAGCCTCGCTCAGTGTGGACGCGCCTAATACCATCCCAAATATTCAATGGCTTCTGAAACCTTTTGGAAGCAAATAGGTTATTTCAGACTATCAATAAATTTTTCAAGCAATACTTACAAACTTAGGCATCTGCTTGACGGGCGGCCTGGGTTCGATCTCCAAGCTCTTGCTGTACAGATAGTTGGTGATCTCATTGTCGTCCATGCCGGGGAACGGGTCCAGGGAATCCAGGAATGCCTGTGGGATATCAAGAGTTAAACACTTCGTCGAATAATTTATTAAATGTGTGTTAGGATAAATATCCTATCTAAGTCCCTATCCAAGTTTCAGTGATCATATGTATGTGCAAGGAAGTGTATTAATTCATGTGCAGGGGTGTGTAAAGTAAGTGTGGACCTTAGAGTATATATAAGCAAGCTATAGAGTGCGCATTAGGCCCCGCGGCGTACTGTCAAAGAAAGAGTAAGCAGTTGCTCCCTAGATACAGACGACGTCAAATGTATGAGAAGTTATAGATTGAAAATAAGAAATAGATAAAATGACATGCATCGACCGGGGATCGAACCCGGGCCGCATGGGTAAACGCCCCACCGCTCTGCCACTGAGCTATCGATGCACGGCCGATGAACGCCAAATTATCTATCTCTTGATGCTCGTCTCCAAGCGACGATCGATCGATCGATCGATAGCTCAGTGGCAGAGCGGTGGGGCGTTTACCCATGCGGCCCGGGTTCGATCCCCGGTCGATGCATGTCATTTTATCTATTTCTTATTTTCACTTGTGAGAATAATATAGCACTGTGAGTGCATTACAATCCCAATAGAAGTTATACGAGGTTCAGTATAGTGCGTTTCATCTTTAAGTTCCTATGCCGTCATGTTGGTAGCATTGGAAATTTGTATGTAATTTTCTGGCGCCGTATATTTTTACATACAAATTTCCAATGCTACCAACATGACGGCATAGGAACTAAAAGATGAAACGCACTATATTGCTGTCACTGGCATTTAACTACTGACAGACAGAGAGGTGGCGCCCAGACTACTGCCGTCAGTTCTAACTTTTTAGGCGCACTCTATAGCTTGCATTATACTCTAAATTGTGGACACAGAGAGAATACTTACTCTAGTTTTAGGCTCAACCGTAAGGCAGTACGGCTGATTTTGATACTGTTGAATCTCTCCAGTTATTTCCGCTACTTTTCTTCGTTTTGAGAAGTTTATTAGCTCCGAATTGGGTAGGTAGTCTGAAAAAAGATAAACATATTGGTTAGTTGATTTGTTTGCTCCATGGTTTATTGTTTTGGATTATAATTTTACTCAGCTTTTGCCACAAATTAATTATTGACTCGTAGTTAATAGTTTTTATAATATTTCACTTGATTGCACATGTAGAGTGCTAAATAATTCTAGACCGAAAAGCCTTCAACATTCTTGGCTCGAGTGACCAGAGCCCGGCTACGTCGGCATATAGTGGGTGCGGCAATCTTGGCTCGAGTGACCAGAGGCCGGCTACGTCGGCATACAGTGGGTGCAACATTCTTGGCTCGAGTGACCACAGGCCGGCTACGTCGGCATACAGTGGGTGCAACATTCTTGGCTCGAGTGACCACAGGCCGGCTACGTCGGCATACAGTGGGTGCAACATTCTTGGCTCGAGTGACCACAGGCCGGCTACGTCGGCATACAGTGGGTGCAACATTCTTGGCTCGAGTGACCACAGGCCGGCTACGTCGGCATACAGTGGGTGCAACATTCTTGGCTCGAGTGACCACAGGCCGGCTACGTCGGCATACAGTGGGTGCAACATTCTTGGCTCGAGTGACCACAGGCCGGCTACGTCGGCATACAGTGGGTGCAACATTCTTGGCTCGAGTGACCACAGGCCGGCTACGTCGGCATACAGTGGGTGCAGCAATCTTGGTGCAAGTGACCAAAAGTCGGCTACACCGGCATATAGTGGGTGCAGCAATCTTGGTGGGAGTGACCTAAGGCTGGCTACGCCGGCATATAGTGGCTGCAGCAATCTTGGTGCGAGTGACCAGAGGATGGCTACGTCGGCATACAGTGGGTGCAACATTCTTGGCTCGAGTGACCACAGGCCGGCTACGTCGGCATACAGTGGGTGCAGCATTCTTGGCTCGAGTGACCACAGGCCGGCTACGTCGGCATACAGTGGGTGCAACATTCTTGGCTCGAGTGACCACAGGCCGGCTACGTCGGCATACAGTGGGTGCAACATTCTTGGCTCGAGTGACCACAGGCCGGCTACGTCGGCATACAGTGGGTGCAACATTCTTGGCTCGAGTGACCACAGGCCGGCTACGTCGGCATACAGTGGGTGCAGCAATCTTGGTGCGAGTGACCACAGGCCGGCTACGTCGGCATATAGTGGGTGCAGCAATCTTGGCGCTAGTGACCACAGGCCGGCTACGTCGGCATATAGTGGGTGCAGCAATCTTGGCGCTAGTGACCATAAGCGACCTCTATCGAGCGTGAGTTAGTTGATAGCTTAGAGTATATATAAGCAAGCTATAGAGCGCGCATTAGGCCCCGCGGCGTACTGTCAAAGCGTAAGCAGTTGCAGACGTCAAATGTATGAGAAGTTCAGACGTTCAGTAGTGCTGTCACTGTCGTTTTGCTACTGACAGACAGGGACGTGGCGCCCAGACTACTGACGTCAATTCTAACTTTTTAGGCGCACTCTATAGCTTGCTTAATATACCGGGAGTAACGGAAAGGGTATAATAAGCCGAAAGGAGGTCAAGGTACTCATGAAACTGAACAACTTTCCCCATGGAACATGGGTCGAAACATGAAAAAAAAATTTGAGCCTCCCTTAGTAAATCAATCAGCTGATCGGCAATTTTGTATGGGAGGTCCAAATTTTTTTTCGTATTTGGACCCATGTTCCATGGGGAAAGTTGTTCAGTTTCATGAATACTTTGACCTCCTTTCGGCTTGTTATACCCTTTCCGTTACTCCCTGTATACATACCTAGGTTGCCTTCCTCTATGTGCAGTATGTTGGTGAGGTATATGCCGAAGAAAGGCACGCACGGCGGGTTGATCGATCTCAACCGACTGCAGTACACTTTGAAATGGTCCGAGTTCAGCGCTCGGAATTCTTCTAATAGTTTTACTAGTCGCGGGTTGACCATCTGTGGATGAAGAAAAAATATGATAAAACATTTATTCGTCACTTATGATTACGGCCTTTATAGGCACGATTTCACACTTGATGAAGGTAGTAATAGTTCTTCTTCTTCGTGTCGGTGGCAAGCTCAACGGCTTAAATTTTATTCGACTGGTCAGTATTTCGCCACCCTCACAGCATCGACAGTGGCTTGCATTAGCTGCTCCTGTGTGCAGGTGGTTGGAAACATAGTCTAATAAAACATGGTCTTACATTCCCAGAGAAATATAACTTTTGAAGCACTCGCGATTGTTTTCACACATTTTAAGTATTAAACGGGGTCTATCGCGATAGACCTGGTTCAATACTTAAAATTCCCAGAGAAACACAAGACTACGTCACTAGTATTGCCACTTCATTTCAATAAAATACGTTACCCACAAGCATGATGACGTAGACTTGTGTTGGTCACGTGGTTCACGAGTCTCGGAACGGAATACCAGGCGGAGTATCTTATTATACCATGGTTGGAAATGCAGAGCACGATATAAGATGGTCCGTGGTTTGTGGGTCAACCCCGCATTTACACCGAAGATCGGAATCCTGCGTGGACCGTAGTAAATCCTGGTATTATACTAACCTGGAAGGTGGTTTTTAGCCTGTGCACTGCGGCGGACCCGCACGCCGCTACTACAGCCAACACGCCGTTGAAATTGTTCAGGTCTCGTAACGCGGCCGCTAGCTCTAGAAACCTGTTGTGAAATACATAATACAGTATAACTCGATTTTTATAACTGTGCGTTTGGAGCTGTCAAACTTTGTATGGGTTTTGACAGTTCAAGTGTCAAATCGTACAGAAAGTTTGACAGCTCCAAACGCACAGTTATAAAAATCGAGTTATATGCATTAGTTTTACATAATTTTCAGAGTATGTCTTCCTATACAGGGTGTTAATTAAAATGCGTGCCATAGCTTCAGGGCAGTATCGATAAAGGATGCCGTAAAAAATATTGAAAAAAATTCCAGTCACAAATATATTTTTTTTACTTGGCTGACATTTGATTCAAATGCCTATATCTCAGCCGAAATTCGTTCAATCTCAAAGTTGTTTAGACGAAAGTACTTGTATGGGCACTCTTTAAACAAAAACAGTGTCAAAACTAGATTTTTAAAAAAAGATTTGACTAAATCGCAATAAAAAAAAACCTGGATTTTTTTTTAATAGGTAAGTTTTACGGCATCCTTAATCGATAATTAACCTACCCTGAAGCTATGCTGCCGTATTACGCTTAACATGTCTTAATCGTTTTTTCGGTGTCTACTTTATAAGGGGAGTTTGAATAAAAAAATATCTTGTATGAAATTTTTTACAACAAAATCAGAGTTACACAAATTTGGCAAGACATAACTTTGCCGGTTACTGTTACGCGTTGCGCGTGTAACTCACTTACACGATTTAACTACAGTAAATGCTACTGGGCGCGGCGCTTCGCGAAATAAACGTTGAACATAACCTATCTCGCGGAAAGCATGTAACTCGGAGATACACGGCCTCGCGTAACACGATTTGTATGAGATTTTCACTGCTCCAAATTTCAAATGGCTGCAATCTGCATCAAATATTATGAAAAAATATTTGTATGTTCTTCAAACTAATGACAATAATACAAGATTTGTTAAAAAATTATATGATTTTAATGTGCGCATAGCATTTAGAAAGGAAAAAACCGATTTTAGAATTCAAATGCGTTTTTCTCAAGTCGAGCAGTTTTAAGATACACGAGTTCCGCGTCACACGGCAGTATGGCACGCATTTAAATTAACACCCTGTATATTGACTGATGAATAAAAAATTAGGGTATTATAAACAGATATTCGGAGGGTGATAAGTATTACAACTGTTACTTCCCGTAGTAGTACGGCTCCTTAGCTGGAAGAATGGTCCCATCTGGCAGAAATCATAAAACTTGGCATGTGTGTAGCTTACATGTGTAAGCTTCAGGAAAAGAAGGGAAGCAAGTTGGACCCCCCCTGCTTCCCCCCTTTACCCCCCCTTTTATATCCCAAATTTCAGTTATCTTTATTTTTCTCGGAAACGATTAAAGATAGGAGAAATTTGTCAAGGTAAGAAATATTCCTTATAAAATTGTCTACAAAATTGTTTTTGGGTCGATGTTGATAGGACTTATACTTTTCGAGTTATGCTTCTGGGAGACCCATCATTTTTTTGAAGGTGAGCTCTGAATTAGCCATAACTACCATGTGATAAAATATTCTTTCAAACTTGGTATTGGCTTTTGTTAGTTAGGTAGTCTACAAAGAAAACCCGCAGAGACAACACTTCAATCACGCCTGTGGGGTGGGGAGGCAAAGTTTATTTTCCGAGCTGAACTTGAGGACTTCTGACTCCTTAAGTAAATGTGACACGAGAAATTGAGTATCATTTTCGAATATATCAAAGACGGAGTATTCATTTCTGGAACGCTCTTTGGTACATTTCATACAAAAATATAAAAATATTAAGTGAAATAAGAAAAAAAATATGTTTCGTTCTCATTCAAACGCTGTTTTCTTCATGACCTTGAGACATATTTACTAGATAATAACACATACTCAAAGACATACTCACCCGAATTATAAAGCCATATTTTATTTTCGAAAATATTGGAAAATACCTAGCCTACAGAAGCCTAAATATTTTTACAAAGTTATGTTTGTAGCTGGAAAAATTTCAAGTTCATAGATTTTGTATGCAAAAATAAACACCAACTGCAAACGTATATTTCTCAATTGTCGCTAAACCATTCCAGATAGAGAAATGCCCTCATAGGAAATGTTGTTTATACTGAAGAGTTGTTTATGCTGATATATAGACATTGAAGATCTGGAGTACTTGATGTGGAACATCAACAGCCCAGCTAAACTATTCGAGATACTGTAATGTCTTCTTATACATCAAGTACTCCAGATCCTCAATTTCTTTATTCCAACAAAAACTACTCTTCAGTATAAACAACATTCCCTATGAGGGCATTTCTCTATCTGGAATGGTTTAGCGACATTTGAGAAATATAAGTTTGCGGTTGGTAATCTTATTTTTGCATACAAAATCTATGAACTTGAAATTTTTCCAGCTACAAACATAACTTTGTAAAAATATTTAGGCTTCCGTAGGCTAGGTATTTTCTAATATTTTCGGAAATATGGTTTTATAATAATGGTGAGTATGTGTTATTAATTATTATCTAATAAATATGTCTCAAGTTTCAGAAGAAAACAGAGTTTGAATGAGAAAGAAACATTTTTTTTTCAAATTCACTTAATATATTTATATTTTTGTATGAAATGTACCAAAAAGCGTTCCAGAAATGAATACTCCCGTCTTTGATATATTTGAAAATGATACTCAATTTCTCGTGTCACATTTACTTAAGGAGTCAGAAGTCCTCAAGTTCAGCTCGGAAAAAATAAACTTTGCCTCCCTTCCCCCACCCCCACAGGCGTGATTGAAGTGTTGTCTCTGCGGATTTCCTTTGAAGACTACCTAACTAACAACAGCCAATAGCAAGTTTGAAAAAATATTCTGTCACATGGTAGTTATGGCTAATTCAGAGCTGGAAGTCACCTTAAAAAAAATTATGGGTTTCCCAGAAGCATAACTCGAAAAGTATAAGTCCTATCAACATGTACCCAAGAACAATTATGTAAACAATTTTATAAGGAATATTTCTTAGCTTGACAAATTTCTCCTATCTTTAATCGTTTCCGAGAAAAATAAAGATAACTGAAATTTGGGACATAAAAGGGGGGGTAAAGGGGGGAAGCAGGGGTCCAACTTGCTTCCCTTCTTTTCCTGAAGCTTACACATGTAAGCTACACACATGCCAAGTTTCATGATTTCTGCCAGATGGGACCATACATCCATACAAACTGCCAATTAAGAACTCGGACTATAGTAACCATTTGACTTATTAGAAGGGGTTTCTTGCTTTTTAGAAGTGTTCAAGCAACTTACCGGCACACGACCGCTACTCGCTCTTCAAGGTTTTCACTTTCAACTATCCACCGCTCCATCCATCGAGTAAACTGAAAACAAATACCTAATTAGTACATATTTCTACTTTACTTTAAAAAAAATCATTCAAGCACAGATCTGATATCTGTGCTTGAATGAATATTTTTATGTAAGGGACAGTGTGCTTAAAATGTTGTAGGTTTTTAATTGTAATGTTCAGGCCATGAAACTGAACAAATTTCCACTGAAAACAATGTTCATAAACGACAAATTTCCGACTTCCCATATAAAAACAGTCAGATCGCAATTTTTGTCTAGAAGGTCGAATACATCCTAGACGCATAATATACGGTAAGTAAAATGTCGCTTTCGCACAATGCTACTGCTTGCTCGCACAATGCTTACTTACATTAGTTGTATGTTTGATGATTTTCAATAAATTGGGACTACTCCGTTCTTTGTCTTTTTTCGTCCACACCGCGCCTACTAATTCTGACGGCCGCACCTGTTGACAAAAGAAAAAAATCATTTTTAGGGTTTCGTAGTCTACTAGAAACCCTTATAGTTTCGTCATGTCTGTCTGTCTGTCTGTCTGTATGCCGCGCCCTCATATCTTCGTCAGTTTTAGAGCTATCGACATGAAATTTGGTGAGAAGATAGATCGTGTTGACCCAAATATAGAAATGTTAAGAAAAAAATATTTTAAATGTTTTTTGGACCCCCTCCCATACAAGTGAAAGGGGGGCAAAAATTTTTTTTTCTTCTGTAATAATAAGTAGGGTATCGTTGAATAGGTCTTTTAAAACTAAGGTGAGGTTTCTTTGAAACAAAGTCACTAAAATGTTTCTCTCACGAGATATTTGCTTTTAAAAAGGGCGTTTTTGACCCATAATTTGTTCCAGCTGTAACTTCTAAAGTATAAACGCTAAAAATTTGAAATAAATATGGAATATAGCTTACAATCTGAAGTTACAATGAAAATTATAACGGATATTGTACCCTTAAAGGTTTCAGAAAAAATTGAGTTTTTCTATTTGCGTTTGGTCATCATACTGCTGTTAACAAACCAGCAACAAAATTAAGTTTGTAATGCTGTAAAACCTGATATTTAAACGATGACTACGAAACCCTATTTGTGGGCGTGTCTGACACGCTCTTGGCCGGTTTTTTTTAATAGGCATGATATGCCCTTTATTAGGCATACTAGGCATTTTATGGATAGCCAAGTTGGTAGATGTGCTGATGCCGAAAGTCGCAGCCTGCATGCGGTGGATATTTTACACTTCTTCATTATCGAGTCAAAGATGATGAAGTCCTATAAGACCTTGGACCAATGCTTGGCCACGGCGATGGCTGTTGGGTACATAAGTCACACTGGGACTTATGTATTGGGGTTTTTAACTTAGTGTCATTTAGGTTACTGTATTTTTGTCAGGCCTACTGGGTTTTAGTCACTGGGATATTTAGACTTACTTATCAGGGTTAGTGAGTGGGATTTTAGAGGCCTTATAGGGGTTTAGTGACTACGGGTTTTTGAGACTTACTTACAAAGTTACGTGACTTTTTACTCACCAATCTATACAGCTGAAATTCTAGCAATGTTTCTCCGGATCCGCCACATGTATTATGGTCTTTACAGCCCTAAGATTATTAAGGTCACACTGGGACTTATGTATTGGGGTTTTGGAAGCCTAAACGTCATCTAGGTTACTGTAGCTTTGTCAGGCCTACTAGGGTTTAGTCACTGGGATATTTAGAGACTTACTTATTACTTCTATCAGAGTTATTGAGTGAGGTTTTCCATCTCTGCCAAATTTTCTATCTCTTGATGCTCGTCTCCAAGCGACGATCCAGAAATAGAAAATTTGGCATTCATCAACCGGTGCATCGATAGCTCAGTGGCAGAGCGGTGAAGCGTTTACTCATGCGGCCCGGGTTCGATTCCCGGTCGATGTATGGCATTTTTTTCTATTTCTTATTTTCACTTGTGAAAGTTACGTGACGTTTTACTCACCAATCTATACAGCTGGAATTCTAACAATGTCAGTTGTCTAGCCAACTCCAATGGATGTAGCGCTAGCGGATTCCAGCCATGTTTTTCCGGATGCGTCACATATCAACATAGCGGGCGGAGAGCGATTGATAATGTAGCATTTAAAGTAAGATAGTGCCAAATATATCACTTTAATATCCTTTAAATACGGGGTGTTAGGGACGGTGTAACGAAAACTTTGCAGGCGTGCTCAGACCATTAAACTAAACAACTTTTACTATGGAGCCAATGGTGGGAAACGAAAAAAAAATTCCGACCTCCCATACAAAGTCAGTCAGCTGATCGTGAATTTTGTATGGGAGTTTGGATTTTTTTTTTCATATCCCACCATTATATTCACTTTAGTAACTTTTGATTTTGGAGCTACACATTTTGGACTTTTCGAAGCCTAACAGGGTTAGTGAATAGGGTTTTAGGGGCCTTATAGGGCTTTTCAGACTTACTGACTTATTAAAGCTTTGCGATGTTTTTCTTACCAATCTATACAGCTGGAATTCTAGCAAGGTCAGTTGTCTAGCCAACTCCAACGGATGTAGCGCTAGCGGATACCAGCCATGTTTCTCCGGATCCGCCACATGTACATCCCTTTAGATCCCTTTTGTCTTTACATCCCTTAGATTATTAAGGTCACACTGGGACTTATGTATTGGGGTTTTGGAAGCCTAAACGTCATCTAGGTTACTGTAGCTTTGTCAGGCCTACTAGGGTTTAGTCACTGGGATATTTAGAGACTTACTTATTACTTCTATCAGAGTTATTGAGTGAGGTTTTCCATCTCTGCCAAATTTTCTATCTCTTGATGCTCGTCTCCAAGCGACGATCCAGAAATAGAAAATTTGGCATTCATCAACCGGTGCATCGATAGCTCAGTGGCAGAGCGGTGAAGCGTTTACTCATGCGGCCCGGGTTCGATTCCCGGTCGATGTATGGCATTTTTTTCTATTTCTTATTTTCACTTGTGAAAGTTACGTGACGTTTTACTCACCAATCTATACAGCTGGAATTCTAACAATGTCAGTTGTCTAGCCAACTCCAATGGATGTAGCGCTAGCGGATTCCAGCCATGTTTTTCGGATGCGTCACATATCAACATAGCGGGCGGAGCGATTGATAATGTAGCATTTAAAGTAAGATAGTGCCAAATATATCACTTTAATATCCTTTAAATACGGGGTGTTAGGGACGGTGTAACGAAAACTTTGCAGGCGTGCTCAGACCATTAAACTAAACAACTTTTACTATGGAGCCAATGGTGGGAAACGAAAAAAAAATTCCGACCTCCCATACAAAGTCAGTCAGCTGATCGTGAATTTTGTATGGGAGTTTGGATTTTTTTTTTCATATCCCACCATTACCCCATAGTAAAATGTGTTCAGTTTGATGGTCTGAGCACGCCTGCAAAGTTTTCGTTACACCGTCCCTAACACCCTGTATATCACTTTAGTAACTTTTGATTTTGGAGCTACACATTTTGGACTTTTCGAAGCCTAACAGGGTTAGTGAATAGGGTTTTAGGGGCCTTATAGGGCTTTTCAGACTTACTGACTTATTAAAGCTTTGCGATGTTTTTCTTACCAATCTATACAGCTGGAATTCTAGCAAGGTCAGTTGTCTAGCCAACTCCAACGGATGTAGCGCTAGCGGATACCAGCCATGTTTCTCCGGATCCGCCACATGTACATCCCTTTAGATCCCTTTTGTCTTTACATCCCTTAGATTATTAAGGTCACACTGGGACTTATGTATTGGGGTTTTGGAAGCCTAAATGTCATCTAGGTTACTGTAGCTTTGTCGGGCCTACTAGGGTTTAGTCACTGGGATATTTAGAGACTTACTTATTACTTCTATCAGAGTTATTGAGTGAGGTTCAAGAGGTCTTGTAGTTTTTTGACTGCAGGTTTTCGAGACTTACTTACAAAGTTACGTGACGTTTTACTCACCAATCTATACAGCTGGAATTCTAACAATGTCAGTTGTCTAGCCAACTCCAGCGGATGTAGGGTCACATATCAACATAGCGGGCGGAGAGCGATTGATAATGTAGCATTTAAAGATAGTGCCAAATATATCACGGTCTTTAATATCCTAGTAACTTTTGATTTTGGAGCCACACATTTTGGACTTTTCGAAGCCTAACAGGGTTAGTGAATAGGGTTTTAGAGGCCTTATAGGGATTTTCAGACTTACTGACATATTAAAGCTTTGCGATGGTTTTCTTACCAATCTATACAGCTGGAATTCTAGCAATGTCAGTTGTCTAGCCAACTCTGTTTCTCCGGATCCGCCACATGTATTATGGGCTTTAATTCCTTTGATTATTAAGGTCACACTGGGTATTAGGATTTTGGGGGCCTAACGTCATCTAGGTTATTGTAGTTTTGTCAGGCCTATTGGGTTTTATTCACTGGGATATTTAGAGACTTACTTATTACTACTATGTGGGGTTTTGGAGACTACTTATCAGGGTTAGTAAGTGGGGTTTTAGAAGCCTTATAGGGTTTCTGTGACTGCGGGTTTTTGAGTTATGTGATGTTTTACTCACCAATCTATACAGCTGGAATTCTAACAATGTTAGTTGTCTTGCTAGTTCCAACGGATGTAGGGCTAGCGGATGCCAACCATGTTTTTCTGGATCCGCCACATGCCTCAGTACTGCGGGCGGGGAGCGGTTGAATATGTGGAATAAGGATGTCGCCGATTCCGGTTCGTTGGCTTTTTCACTCTGTGGGTGGAAGAGATTTGAAATTAGAAGAAAATAAGGGTAGGTAATTGTCATTGTAATTTATTTATTAGACTTCTTTTTATGGGTAAGTACCGGGGTACAACGGGAAGCATTTGTGTTGACTTTAGTAAAATCAGTGGGAGCATACGAGCAATCAAGTCAATATTGAATTTAATCTTCTTTATTTCTCTGGTAGCATACGAAAAAGCTATGATTTAAAAGCTCCCTTTAAACTCTATATATTTTATTAGATTAGAATCGATTCGTAGACTCTAAACACTTTTCTACAAAGCACAGAACTCAGTTTTTCTGTACAGTTTTCAATTCAACACACATCTTTGCGTCCACATCCTCATAGGTTTTTCATGAAAGAAAAAGATATTTTAACGAGTACATAATAACGTGCCCTCCGAAGCACGGAACCTACCTTTCTCTGCAATGTTTTCAGCACACTCTGCACCCATTTCCTCATAGGTTTTCCGTCGACGGACTCCAAGAAATTCCTTAGTTTCTCGAGCAAAGTCGGGTCGCGCTCGAAATCGTAGAAATGTTGGTCCACCCAATGGCGTAGCACGTTTATTACTCTGTGGAAATTAAAAAATAAAAATAAGCATTCATTAGAAACCTCCTGTCCTGCAATAGTGAAATAATCTAAGGGCGTGTTTTATATTAACTTTTATTTTTATATGATATTGTAGGACCCATGTGTGCGCATTTAAAAAATCGCTTTGGGTAAAACTGTATGAACTGTACACCAACCATATTGCGAATCGTACACTATTGTCTAAAAGGATAATATTTGATTTTTGAAAACAACATATTCTTGAAACATACCTGAATTTGACAGGTTGTAGGAACTCTTTCCGATACCGCTTCCAGTCTTCTCTCGCTGTGTTTTTGCTAAGTTTGTCAGCGTCGCTGCTGCCCACCACTTCTATACTTTCCTCTGTCAAAGCAAACATAATAAGTTAGCGCGGCTGTTTTTATTTTATTCTTTTTTTGAAAACTTGTCGATATAAAAATTTTCAATATCTATAAAGTATTTTACAAAAAATACAGAACGGATTAACTAGGCTACGTTTTAAAGAGTACGTACCATAGGTTGTTAGATTGACATACTGTATTGTATATGAATATGAAGGCATGCAGTCGAAGGAAAAATAACACACAAAAGCGCGCAAGAATAACACAGATAGCGTTGGTAAGGAAAGAATATGTCAAGGTTAGGAATTGGATAGCTGATAGCAGTGAAAGAAGACAATTTAATACGGGAAAATATACAATAATAAGGCCTTATTCAAACCAAACGCGGTATCCTGACTGGTAAAAATTGGTACGCGATTGAGTACCGCATAACCATGGACCAGTAGAATACCGCAGTAGTTTGAATAAGTTTTTAAAAAATAGGCAAGTAAATGTTTGCCAGAATTAGATAGATATAGGATAAGACCAAAATAAACATCACACATAATTCAAAACTAGAGCTTTTTTACTACTTAAGTTTTTATTTCATCAACATCGGCCTAATATTTTCAGAGATAGCTTTCTAAAAGCAACTAAAGTAAGGCCAACCAGACGAGATACAGAATGTAAACAAACCAGAAAGAGACAACTGACATTACATCATATGTCAGATAAGGACAGATCGTTATAGCTGTCACCGAGTCTTATTAAAATTGTTTACATTATTTATCTCGTTTCGTTGGCCTTACTTTACGCTTTTTCAAACTTTCTTCACCGACGATAGTATGAGTCGTGCCTCATGACGTCAAAAAAAATATGATAAATAGAACTTCACCATACAAGGTTCCGGAATGGTGACACGATCGCCGGTACGAAAATTTTGATAAAGCGATAGTTGCTTTTACAACGCTTTATCTCTTGAGAATACCGGACCTATTTTGATGAAATAAAAACTTAAGTATCCCGAAATCACTGTAGATCAGCTTGTGATATGTAAAAGTGCTAAATTTTGACCCAGGCGCATGCCGATGCCTAATTGAGGGCATTATTTTACCTATTCCAACCGCCAGCTGCGACGAATTTGGACTAAAGTCCTTTTTCGTCTTTATCCTCGTGACTGCATGCGCAAAGCAGAGTGCGTTGTGTTAGACATAAATTAATACGATGGGAAATGATATGCCGACAATGAACAGTGTTAAGCAAATACCGCTGTGTGGTGCCGGCCTATGGCGTGTGTCCTGCGCATGATATTTCCAAACAAAGGGAAAAATGAAAATAAGAAATATAAAAAATTTCATGGATCGAACCCGGGCCGCATGGGATAACGCTCCATGGCTCTGCCACAGAGCTACGGGCCGATGCATGACATTTTCCTATTTCTTATTTTCATTTATGAGAATAATATGGCACTGTGAGTGCATTAAAACACAATAAAAGGCAAAATACCGAGCCGCAATGTATAGGGTTACATTTAATTAAGTACAAATCTCTTGAGGGTGTGATCTACTCACAAAACTGAACAACTTTTGTTTGAAACTTTTCTTCGAAATATGAATAAAAATTTTGGACCTCCTATACAAAAATGCTGAAAAAGTGTGTCACTTAGTATGGAAGAACCAAACTTTTTTTTCATATTTCGAAGAAAAGTTTCAAACAAAAGTTGTTCAGTTTTGTGAGTAGATTACATCCTCAAAAGATTTGTACTTAATTAAATGTAACATATCGGTATTGGCTACGCCGCTCTATGTAACGCTACAATGTGTATCGACGATCTTTTGTTTTGTATTTTATTTAGAAAAGACACAAGTGCAGGAGTTACGTTTTGAGAATAAAATCAACCCTTTTCTTCCCGTAGACGTTGTAAGTACATACAGAGCGACTAAATAATTCATTAACATGCGATTTTTCGTCGCGCGATAGTTTGAATCTTCATTCTAATCTCTTCAGATAGAGAGGTGTCCGACTGTCGCCAGGCCAAAGAACAATATAGCGCGCGACAAAAAAGTCGCATCTGTGCCAAAGACAACAGCGTTCCCTGTAAGTCCAACTCCAACACACTTGTATGAGAGGCCGCTCACTGCCTGCCGTATGCGTAGCGCAGTGTGCGGTGTCTCATGCAATCCGATACGATACAACGTCATCTCTACGCGCGTGATGTCGTGCACGTCACACGTACGAGCCCGGTGTGTGGCAATCTTAAATAAATAAACAACGCCAATCCATCTGCCAAGCGTAGTGAGTATGATGCCAAATATTGTGTGAGATGTTGTTGCTATATTGATGACGATGATGATGGATGATGAGATAATTATGGCTGTTACTGTTTCTCCCTTATAGTATACATAAACACATAAGGTAGGTAGGCTTTACTCAAGATACAAAACCTTTGTAAAATTGAACAAAATAACTTTCAAATCATTTCTGGATGTTGTAGATCAAACATTATTTTATCAGTTTCTTGAGCTAAGTATCTTTCCTTGTATTTTCCCTTGAACCTCACATCGAATACATACAACCTTGCGAGAGACATTGAAAAAGCATGTGTTACATGTTTGAGGACATTTCATTAATATAAAATAAACTAAAGTAAACTTTGAACCCGGAACCTTCTGCGTGGCAGGCAGTCGTACTAACCACTGCGCCATAGCGCCGACGGCATAACCAGGAGTTCGGAGGTATCCATTAATTATAATACACTGACCTGGTTGCGGAGTAGTATACACCTCCTGCGGCTCGGGCACTTGGAACCTCTCGATCAGCAGATCCAGTAGTGTGTGCGGCGCGCAGAACGATCGGTACGTGGTTATAAACGTGCGCACCAGGTTCAGATCCGCGTACACGTGGTAGGTGAGACGCTCGACGAGTTTCAGTAGTGTTGCGCCCTGGAAAGAAATGTTTCAATTAACCTTTTGTCAGCCGGAGCCAGGATCCGATTTTGGGCATGGACTGTCTAAGCCAGGATCCGTGCCACTTCGATCTTGATTACTATTTATTGAAATTTGAACTGTTTCACTATAGAAATAAGGTCTAAATTTGTTTTATTTGAAGACCTAATGAATGAATGAACCATAAACAACACTCACTCACCCAATGACTCTTCAGACATTCATTCAGACACTCATTTCAAATCTGACCTGCTTGAAGTTGAATCTTAGTTGCATTTTCGAAAACAGTTTTAGATATGAATTATACTAAACACACCATATATTTCTTATTGAGAGGTTGTCTAGTTATTCTTGTGTGAAGGAAAATAAAAGAAACTACAAATAAAGTCATAATTATGTTATAAAAACCAACAAATATTACAGTGGGTGCAAAATGAAGTCAATGTTTGTGTTCAACTGCTGATAAAAAATATACAAATGTTTTTCCTTTGGAATATAATAGAAATTTGTTTATTAGTTATCAGACAGTGTAATAAAATTGTTACTTTAGTGAAAATGAAACAAAAACCCATAATTTTCATTAATATTCGAAATCAAGTCGCTCGCGCGCTCTTGACGTCTTTTCTCTCGGCACCGAAGGAAGCAATCTGGGAAACGCTGCGGCTGACAAAAGGTTAATAAATCATTTCCAAATTTTAAAACACTCCTCGTGTTAGATATACAATTTTCGAAAAACCTGCAAAATTTTCCACCGCAGGCAGGATTTGAACCTGCGACCATCGGCATCTGTACTGCCGACGCCACTACCAACTGGGCTACCGGGCTTGTAATCGAGCCTGCGAATTAAGCAAGTATATCTTGTCCACTAACGCGTGGTGGGCTCCATCTACCGGGATAGTTTTTGCAACTAATGCCCAGCGACTAATTCATACTTTGCAGATTGTAGTCAAAGCGGTGAAAGCCCGCGATAAATTGAATACCGAATTTTAAAACACTTCTCACATGAAAAATTTGGCAGGCCAATAGCTCAGTGGCAGAGCGGTGAGGCGTTGACCCATGCAGCCCGAGAGAGGGGTTCGAGCCCCGGTCGATGCATTGTAATTTTTTCAATATCTTCTTTTCATGAAAATAAGAAACATAAGAAACCATTTCTTAGAGTAAAAATTGTACATTACCTTAATATTAGGCGCAGCAGTAGTGTTAGCACCTCTCTCTTCTAGTATGATATTCTCTGGCGTGTCGGGGATGGCGAAGCGGTACAATTCCACCGGTGGCAGTCGTAACGGATGTTTCTTCTCAAGGTCTAGTAGAATACTGTGGACAATCAAAAGTATGTCAATACTGAGAAATTGAAATAGTGGCTTATGACATACCCTGGCGGAGGCCCACCTACGTCCAACAGTGGACTATAACTTGTTATTCAGAAAAACAAACATGTTGGAAACTTGAAAAAGGTTGTCAGTTAGTAAGGGAGGTCCATTTTTAGGGTTTCGTAGTCTACTAGAAACCCTTATCATTTCGTCAAGTCTGTCTGTCTGTATGCCGCGCCTTCATAACTTCGTCTGTTTTAAAGCTATCGACATCAAATTTGGTGTGAAAATAGATTGTTGTCGTTTTGACCCAAATTTAGAAATGTTGAGAAACAAATATTTTAATTGTTTTTTGAACCAAGAGCGTGTCAGACACGCTCACAAATAGGGTTTCGTAGTCAACATTTAAATATCAGGTCTTTCAGCGTTACAAAGTTAACTTTGTTGCTGGTTTGTTTGCAGCTGTATGGATACTAACCGCAAATTGAATAATTTTAATATTTCCTTAATCTTAAGTAGTACAGTATTCGTTATAGTTTTCATGGTAACTTCATATAAAGAACTATATTCCTTAATTTTTTTAAATTTTTAGCATGCCATACTTTAGAAGTTACAGCTGGAACAAATTATGGCTCAAAAACGCCCCTTTTAAAAGCAAATATCTCGAAACAGAAACATTTGAGAGACTTTGTTGCAAAGAAACCCCCCTTAGTTTTAAAAGTCCTATTCAACGATACCCTACTCAATATTACAGGAGTTTTTTTTTTGCCCCCCTTTCACATGTATGGGAAGGACAGACAGACAGACTTGACGAAACTATAAGGGTTTCTAGTAGACTACGAAACCCTAAAAATGAAGGCACTGCCTCGGGGCTGGCCACAAAGCATGCAACTTTATTCCAAAACATACCTGTCTAAATAAGGTAGAAAAGTAATATAGTAAGTACTAACTGGTCCATAAAAGAAAGGGACTCGAAGTGGCAACATTATTGTTGACATCCTGCTCAAATGTCATGTAGAGGCAAACAATAATGTTGCCATTTCGGGCCCCCTTGTTTTGTGAACCAGGTAGTATACCGCCGTATGTTCAAAAGTTACTTACACTCTCTGCAAAAGTTACGTTTTGAAGAAAAAAGTTACGCCACATTTTTTTTCATTAAGAATATTTGTTTTCGCGTGTTAAGTATAGATACAATGGTTTTTATTTTAATTTTCATTTGTTTAGGTGTTGTGTAGGTGTAATGTACTAGAACGAATAGCCACATTCTATTAGTGACTTGCTCTTTTCTCTGTAGACCGAATGGTTACCGCAGAGAGAGATGGTGTGATTATTAGGAGGCATTTTATTTTGTTCGTTCAAGTTTACCAACATGACGGTCGAAACGAAACAAAAGTTGCGTTTGTTCCGTTTTACAATTTATTTCGTTTCATTTACGGAAAATATTTATTTCATGAAATGTTACGTAAAAGTTACGCCAAGGTTACGCTTAAGGGTGAAAAGTTACGTAAAACGTAACAAAAGTTACGTTCTGGCAACGCTTCTTTCTTTTCGTGTGGGACACCGAGGTCCGTATTCTTATACGTGACTCAAGCACTGGTCTAGTCTTAAAAATAGTTTTAAGTTGAGAATTGATTCTAGAACGTCACATAGAACGAGATTCAATTATCAAAACTCTCCAGAGTAATGTCTTATTCCAGGACGATTTTTAAGTAACAATTTACAAGTTACACAGCCATGTTGGAGGCTTACTACCAACGCAGAATATAAATAGTAGGTAAAAAGGTACTAGCCTAGGCTTAGCCTAGTAGGCTACCAGTAGTAGGGGTCTTTCAGCTTGTCCGAATAGAAATATGGTTCTATGCTTTGGAAGGCACGTCAAGCCGTCGGTGTCGTTATACAACCTGACATTGAGGCCTGTTAGGTTATTATTGTGGGCAGTTGAATAACTCTGACACCAGGTTCAAAGAGTCGTTTGAAAAATCGGTGTCCAAGGCAACAAGCGTTTTACCTACTTGTTAGGGGCTGATAGGTACCTTTTATCTATACTATTATTATATTGTGTTCTGATACCTCACAGATTGTGTGAAAATAAAGCAAAGTAAACAAAAGATAATATTTCACATTAAAAATATGTATTCATTCATGCATTGTTTTAGAAAGATAACATTTATAGACCACATTACAAAATAAATTACAACTTTAATATATTTATTACATATATTTAGGAAAATCATGTAAGGAAGACAATAAACATAATACATGCACAATTCATCACAAAGATGGACAATAGGTCCAATTGATTCCAAATCGAGTCCAAAATCAACTAATAGTAGTGGATCTTTTTCTTCAGAGGCAGGTAGTGATGTTATTCCTGTATGATTTTCTGTAACAAAGACAAATAATTCATTAATTTGTTTTATTTATTCAATTGTGCCGTTAAAATACTGAAAATACTCAGAATGTACTTAGTAAGTACGACAGAACAAGCTGATGTATTGAAACACAAAATATCCGACTGCGGCAATTTTAAAGTAGTATTTTGCTGAAAAAATCTGCCATCTTGAATCTATATTTTTTTTTAATATAGTCAGTGTCACTCGCGCTGCTGAGACGAATCTAACGACACCTCATATGTTAAAATCCAACTATCCCTTTGGGCTGTAGCCCATGAAAAAGAATTTTCTTGTCCACATACATACATACTTACATACATACATACTCTCGAAAAACATAACCCTCCTTCTGAGGCAGTCGGGTAATGACCGCAGTCGGGTTTTTGTTTTTTAATAGGTAAGTACATCAGCTTGCTCTTCTCTTTGGATCAGCGGTAATGAATGATCCCATACTGATATATACCATATTGATATAAACCATAATGATAACAGTTTGATCCTAGAGGGTGGCAATGACAATTGACTTTTATTTGGCCTTATACAGGTCCTCTTTTGTACTATTTAAAATACTATAATATTGAGTATATTAGTTTCTTTGTTTGTATAAGATGTGATCAATTATATTTTATTTACTTACTCATAAAATTGGAGTTGAATGCATCTGATATTTCTATCACGAGCAGGTGCATTTTCTTCCATATCTGTACCAATATCATCATTTGGACCTCCATGAACTGTGGGCATTCTAGAATGCCTTCCTTCGGTATCATGAATAATTTTCAAGTTCTCCAGAGGCAGCAAAACATATCTCCTGTAGCCTGTGAAATACATAATATCCATGAATATTTTATAGAGATTACTAATATTTGAATATTTGAAAACAGGAAATAGAGAGTGTTTACATGTATATTTTTGGTCGGTTTTCATTTCTTTTGCTCAGTTTGCAATAAAATAACTATACATATCATTGTATGCACATGCATGCATAATTCATCACTTGTAAAATCATTTTCTAGATACATACACGCCTATATCCCTTGCAGGGTAGGCAGAGTGTAAACAGCTGTAAAATGGCTATTTGCACCACATCAGACAAAAATTTGAGATGTTCAGGAGACTGTGTATCAGGGTCAGAGTATACTTTTCGGGCAGTAACCGGGAGTTGGAGTATAGCCTTCGGGGCCCTATGAAACGTCAAGAAAAAAATTTGGAAAAAACATTTTTTGAACCGAGTTTGGACTTAGAAAAATTTTGACCAAAAATTTTTTGAATTTCGTGTTTTTCTTTTTGTCGTGTAGAGGGCCTAAAACAAACACTTTTTGTCCTAAGCGATTTTGGGCTAGGACCTACCTAGGCCGAGATATAGGCCCTCAAAGTTCTAGATCCATCGAATTTTTAAGTGTTTTGTACTGAAAGTTAGGGACTTAGAAAAATTTCGACGAAAAATTTTTTCCAATATTGTGTTTTTTCATTTTAATCGTGTAGAGGGCCTGAAACAAACACTTTTTGTCCTAAGCTATTTTGGGCTTGGACCTATCTAGGCGAGATACAGGCCCTCAATGTTCTAGATCCGTCGAAATTTTTCTAAGTGTTTTCCCTTACATTGTACTGAGAGTAAGGACTTTGAAAAATTTTGAAGAAAATATTATTTTCATTTTATCGAGTAGAGGGTTCTTCGGGTCGTAAGGGTTCATCGGGTTGCAACTTTGACAGTGGCTTTGACAGTGACTTTGACAATGAATTTGACAGTGACTTTGACAGTGGCTATGACAGTGACTTTGACAGTGAATTTCACAGGGATTTTGACAGTGACTTTGACAGTGACTTTGATAGTGTCTTTGACAGTGACTTTGACAGTTACTTTGACGGTGACTTCACTGTCAAAGTCACTATCAAAGCCACTGTCAAAGTCACTATCAAAATCCTGTGAAATTCACTGTCAAAGCCACTGTCAAAGTTGCAACCCGATGAACCCTTACGACCCGATGAACCCTACGATTCGATGAACCCTCAACACGATAAAAATGAAAATAATATTTTCTTCAAAATTTTGCAAGTCCTTACCCTCAGTACAAATGTGAAAACACTTAGAAATTCGACGGATCTGCATTGAGGCCTGTATCTCGGAGATAGGTCCAAGCCCAAAATAGCTTTAAAAAAGTGTTTGTTTTAGGCCCTCTACGATAAAAATGGAAAAACACGTTATAGTAAAAAATATCGTCGAAATTTTTTAAGTCCCTAACTTTCAGTACAACTAAAAATTTCAATGGATCTAGAACTTTGAGGGCCTATATCTCGGCCTAGGTAGACCTTTTAGGACAAAAAGTGTTTGTCTACGATAAAAAAGAAAAAAACACGAAATTCGAAAAAAAAAATTGTTCAAAATTTTTCCAAGTCCCTGACTTTCAGTACAAAACACTTAGAAAAATTTCGATGGATCTAGAACTTTGAGGGCCTATATCTCGGCCTAGATAGGTCCTAGCCCAAAATTGCTTAGGACAAAAAGTGTTTGTTTTAGGCCCGTCTACACGATAAAAAAGAAAAAAACACGAAATGCGAAAAAAACATTTTGGTCAAAATTTTTCTAAGTCTTTTTCCCATACCGCCCCGAAGGGTATACTCATCCAACATTTTAAAATAATTGTAAAGTTATTTACTTACCAAGGTAATCACAGTCTAATGCCCCGGTATTTCTACCAGGAGAGCTGGCGCTGTCTCTGCATCATCGGGGTTAATGTCTGCATCCGGACATGGGCCTCCGCTACCCGTTGCTAACCTATACTGGCAACTTTCGCTCCAGCACTGCTTTTTCAAGTTCTCAGTAGCATTGTGGGTATTTTTATTCTCTAAAATATTTTTGTGTCCCTTGAGATTGTGTAAGACCAGGTGTTTTTCCTGAAAGGACACAAAAAATTACTAACAAGAAGGGTTGGAATGAACTTAGGGGGCTACCAAAATGTTTCTAGGTACTAAAGTGAACCACAATGTTGCGACAATGCTGTAATTGAGAATGTAGTGTCACAAATGTGATACATAACATGAGATAAGTGAAACCCATGGTAAAATCTTGTGAAGGACCTATGCACCACTGGTAATACCATGGTAAAACCATTGCGAGACTGACTTCAGAAAACCAAGAGAAAACGAATGTGAATCCATGAAGTACATACCTGTGTAGTAAAATTCTTTTTCATACACCATACCCACTTAAAGTTTTCATTCTTTATCACGATAATTGCGAATTCTAACTAAAAATCTAACAAATACGGTTCGCGGTATTTATTTTCTACTTTTGACAGTACGGAGCACAGAAAAACGTTCCGGTTCACATAAAATTAGTGTAAAAGTGGAACTGAAAAACAATTTAAGTCGTAAATGACTGCGTAAAACGGAATATTTTGTCAATCAAGCCAAAAATGGCAATGAAAACAAACTTATTGCACAGATTATAAAAATAAATCAGTAATATGGCGGCAAAATTTGAACTTGAGATTATATTCAGCAGAGTGGTTCTTATATTGCGTTCTGGAATAAGAGGACTGCTTAAGTAATGAAAAGGATGAAAAAATAGATTCACGTGAACTGCACTCTAACGTGATCTGAGTCACGTATAAGAATACGGACCCGAGTCTGGCAACGCTGACCGTCACAGACACGTACATACCTGTCCAAACTCCTATCCAACATGGGTTTCGTGTTCAGCATAACCAAGTCCGCCATCCAGTGACGTTTGTCGGCGACTGACGCACACGCTAACACCACGGCACCACCCACTCGCGGCCATAATTCCACTGCGTTGCGGCATTCTGAAAAAAGTGAAAAAGAAATTGAAATTTTGAATAAAAAAACACGACACGTTTACTGCAGCGCCCCCTTGGTAACATCGCGTAACAACTATCTAAGAACGTTCCCTAGCTAAATCTTCATCAATCACTGAAAACCGCATCAAAATCAGACCAGTTGTTTTCGAGATAATTGGTAACAATGGTCTGCAGCGCCCTGTGGTAAGTTGTTCACGTCACGTAATACCTATCTAAGAACATGCGCAAAAAATAATATAAATCCGTCCGTGAGGTTTGAAAACCTCATCAAATTCGGACCAGTGGTTTGGGAGATATTTGGTAACATAGGTTTGCACACACACACACATTCTTTCATCCCAAACGTATATACCGTTTCCGTTCCGTAACACGCACTTTATCAGATTTTTTTACAGCCGATGTGGCGCAGTGGTTAGTATGACCACTAAAAAAGTTGATATTTATCACTTTGTAAATTTGTTCCCAGTCTGGTTAGGACATTACAGGCTGAACTACCTTTGACCTAAAAGCAAGATGGTTGCGTGCTTCGGATGGGCACGTTAAGCCGTCGGTCCCGGTCGCTGTCTATGATCATTTAGAGGGCGGTCGTTACACAACCATGTCAGAGGCTTGCTACTTGTAGCAGGCGATTGAAAAACTCTGACACCAGGGTTCATCCGGTCGTTGGGCGACTTGATGATTCGAAGAAGAAGAATAAATAATTACCTTCATTGTCAGCCCTATCGACGAGGTCCAGTTTCCTGATGTGCAACCTCTCCTTCAGTTTGAGCTGTTGCGCGCCGCCCGCACTTGATAAGGTACTAGTATTCACCGCCACCTATAACAACATACATTATACATTAGAATGGGTGCACTTCTGGGAAGGTTTTTGGGGGGTTTTCTTGTCCAGCTAACTATACACATGTAACACATCTTTAAAAATATTGACAGAATGTAATTCCATTTACTTGTTATTCATTGAGGCATAAAGTTACGTGCTGTGTGGTTATCCTGGCCAGCCCCGAGGCAGTACCTTTATTTTTATTTTTTTATACCGCCCGAGCCGCGTTTAGAGTAGGAACACAAATTGTTATAAAAAAGAGATAATTTTGCAATACAAATTTTCTCTTTTTAAGATTGAATTAGATTGTGACTTTTTTAAAGAGAATCTTGTAAATTCCTACTAAGAAATAAATGATTGACTTGACTTTGACCATTAAATTATTTCAGATTCGTGGTAAACATACATCGTTAATACTTCAAATAGTTACATGTCAAAGTAACATCGATAATAAAACTCTTAGATAAATTAATTTCATTCACAAGATTATATGGGGTGTTTTACTAGTGACCGATAGCGAAAACTCAGAACCGGCTGATGATAAGGAACAATTTTTTTAAAGAAACATAGGCCGAAAGGAAAGAGAAGAGGGAGGCCTTTGCCCAACAGTGGGACGATACGGGATAATTAAGATAAGATAAGATAAGGCCGAAATATGTAAAAAAAAATACCTTCCATAGTAATTCTAATCAGCTGATCGACAATTTTCTATTGGGAGGCCCAAATTTTTTTTTCTTCCTTCGCCCTTTTTGCTCGGGAAAGTTGTTCCTTATCACCAGTTGGTTCTGTGTTTTCGCTACCGGTCACTAGTAAAATTTCACCCTATTCATTTATTTTTGGTAATCTTGCAAAAATTTCCGCCGCAGGCAAAATTTCAACCTACGACCTTTGGATTATGTATTTCCGACGCCACTACTACCAACTTGGCTACGACGGTTCCATCCTAGCTTGCGAACGAAGCAAGTATATCTTGGCCACTAACGCGTAGCAGGGCTTCATTTACCGGAATAGTTTTGCAACTAATTCCCAGCGACTAATTCAGTCTTTCCAAAGTGTTTAAAAGTGTTTTAAAATTTAGTATTCAGCTTTTGTTAAGCCGGGGAGGCAAAAAAATATTGAGGAGAAGAGAAAGAGAATTAAAGAGAAAAAGAAGATCTTACCAAACTAGTAACCGGTTTGCACAGAAGCAGTAGTCCGTCGAAAAGATAAGCTCGCCTCTCCGCTATCCGCTTACCGGGACCGATTTTTGACAATGTGTCCTCTGCAAGTAAAAGAAAACCTTGTATTAATGCTGGTTTAGAATAGCATCACCCCATTTATGCCGGTAGATATCCATTTTGAAGTCAGTAGCACAAATTAGGAAACGGCACATGGGGCGCCTATACAGAGGGCCCACTCAGTTTTTGCGACGATTTTGACGCTTACTGACTTTAAATGTAAATAACCGCAATCTCAGGGGAAGTCAAGGTAACTAACTAAGAAGGTGGTTGACACGACCGTCATATTTCTTGGATTTAAAATTGTCTCAGAATCATATTGTGTTCTATAACATAATTTTGCTGTTTCGATATTTTTATAGTTAGAGATTTTTGACAGTAGTAACCCTGGCTATGTAGCTAACTATACACACATGTAACACCTTATTTTAAAAGATTGATAGAATGTATTCCCATTTACTTGTCATTCATTAAGGCATAAGGATAGGTACATACATGCTATGTGGTTAGCCTGGCCAGCCCCGAGGCAGTGCCTTTATTTTTATTTTTTTATCCCGCCCGAGCCACGTTTAGAGTAGGAACACAAATTGATATAAAAAGAGAAAATTTTACACTACAAATTTTCTCTTTTTTTAAGTTTGAATTAGAATGTGACTTTCTTAAAGAGAATCTTGTAATTCCTACTGAGAAATAAATACATTGAATTTTTTTTGAAGTGACTGATCAAGTGCCACTCGCGAAAATCCGAAACCTTCTGTATCGGTAGGTTTGTATAATGTGAATTGATTTGCAATCCACCGATAGATGTCGCTATAGTCCGGCAAGTTCGTGCGCGACCTTCCCTAGGGGTGACAGACGTTGGGGGGAGAGATGTCAGCGGGTAGCGGGAGGTGTAGCGGGGAAGGGAGACGCGCGCATCCGCGCCGCACGTCATACTAAAATGACGTGCTTCCTCGCCCCCCGACCGTCTGTACCCCTAGGGAAGGTCGCGCACGAACTTGCCGGACTATAGTTGTATTTTAAAACCCGCTAACGGAGTGTTTTCGATTTTGTATATCATCGCTCTGATTGACATTTACAGATTGTACTCTCTGTAACCTATTGTCTGACAGCTACAAGTAATTTTTGGATGGCGCTTTCGAATTATTCGAACTCGAAATATGTTGTCGAATTCGATTAGAAAGCGACGTAAGAGCATTTGAAGAATCACACTATAAATGGCGGCATTTTCTTCCGGTAGTGGCAGCAAAACAGATTTTTTCGGGTATCATGTTGTACACAGAACTTGGTCCCGCTTACGAGAATCAATTGAATACCAAATTTTTAAAACACTTCTCGTGTTAGGTAAACAATTTTTGGAAAACTTCCAAAATTTTCACCGCAGGCAGGATTTGAACCTGCGACCTTCGGCATCAGTACTGCCGACGCCCTAACCAACTGGGCTACCGCGGTTCTAATCGAGCCCGCGAAATTAAGGAAGTATATCTTGTCCACTATCGCGTGGATGGGCTCCATCTACCGAGATAGTTTTCCAACTAATTCCCAGCGACTAATTCATTCTTTACAGATTGAATGTAGTCAAAGCGATGAAAACCCGCGATAAATTGAATACCAAATTTTAAAACACTTCTCGTGTTAGGTAAACAATTTTTGGAAAACTTCCAAAATTTTCACCGCAGGCAGGATTTGAACATGCGACCTTCGGCATCAGTACTGCCGACGCCCTAACCAACTGGGCTACCGCGGTTCTAATCGAGCCCGCGAAATTAAGGAAGTATATCTTGTCCACTATCGCGTGGATGGGCTCCACGCAAAACAGTTTTCTTCATTAAAACACATATACACTGCGTTTCCAACAAAAACACGCCAATCACATTAAACTGATTATTTTTGCTTGCGTTTCATTCATTTTGAAGTCGGTAGCACAAATTAGGGAAACGGAGCGCGGGGCGCCTATATGTACAGATAGCTCACTCAGTTTGAGCGACGATTTTGACGCTTACTGACTTTAACTGGAAATAATCGATCTCAGGGGAAGTCATGGTAACTAAGAAGGTTAACTGACACGAACTCCATATTTCTTGGCTTTAAAATTGGCTCAGATTCATATTACGTTCTATAACATATTTTGCTGTTTTGATATTTTTATACCTTGAGATTTTTGACAGTAGCAACCCTGGCTATGTAGCGAGTGCACTGAAAATCCGGAATAGGGCCCAGTGAACCTTTTGTATCGGTAGGTTTGTATAATGTGAATTGATTCGCAATCCACCGATAGATGTCGCTAGTTGTATTTTAAAACCCGCTAACGGAGTGTTTTCGATTTTGTATATCATCGCTCTTTGACATTTACAGATTGTCTGACAGCTGACTACTAATGTAGAGTTCGGAATTATCAAATATTTTTTGGATGGCGCTTTCGAATTAGTCGAACTCGAATTATGTTGTCGAATTCGATTAGAAAGCGACGTAACGTAATATGATCAGGGTTCGTTCTTCTCGTGAAAGTGAACAACTTTCCTTAGTAACACTTGCGAAATATGAAAAAAATATTTAGTCTTCCCATACAAACTGACACATGTTAGTAGTATCGATACTATCGAGGTGCGATAGTATCGACACTATTGCATCTAATAGTATCGATAGTATTGCACCTTATCGATAGTATTGCTTCATTTTGAACTATCGATAGTTCGGCAACACTAGCGCGCGGGGCGCCCTTTACAGATAGCTCACTCAGTACTAGCGACGATTTTGGCGCTTACTGACTTTGACTGGAATCTCAAGGTAACCAAGAAGATGATTGCAACGAACAAAATATTTCTTAGATTAAAATTGTCTCGGAAACATATGACGTTCTTGTATCTTTTTGCTGTTTTTATATTCCTACACTTTGAGATCTTAGACAGTAGCAACCCTGGCTAAAAACAAGTGACAATAGCGAAAATCCGAAATAGGGTCGAGTGAACCTTTTGTATGCTCCCTATTTTGTGCTTTAGCAGCCCATTAGCGGTATCACCCGCTTCTTTCATTTTCGTGTGGGACACCGAGTCGTTCAACGACCCGATGAACCCTAGTGTCAGAGTTTTTCAACCGCCTACTGCAAGTAGCAGGCCTCTGACATGGTTGTGTAACGACCGCCATCATAGACAGCAACCGGGACCGACGGCTTAACGTGCCCATCCGAAGCAAGGAACCATCTTACTTGCGGACAATCAGGTGGTTCAGCCTGCAATGTCCTAACCAGACTGGGAACAAATTCACAAAGTGATAAATATCAACTTTGTCAGTGACCCCACCGGGAATTGAACCCGGAACCTTTGCGTGGCAGGCAGGCATACTGACCACTGCGCCACATCGGCTGTCACCCGCTGTAACTCATTTTCTTGCGGGAAAAAGTCATTTTTCCGGCATGTGTTACAGGGTTATATTTTAGTCAGTGCGCAAACTTTGCAGTGTGTTTCTTTCTACTCGTGATTATGATAATTTTTTACTATGGGACTACTTGCGAATTCGCAAAATAAATTTGAATGTTCCATAGAAAAATTCATACCTACTCGGCAAAAGTGTATGGAACACACCAAATATTTTTTTATCTTTCTCAGGTGGCCCCATAGTAAAAGTTGTTCAGAACTAACCTCTGATAAACTCGTTGCAGCACTGCCCGATGTCGCGTCGATCCCAGTTGTCAACTATTTTTGACAGTTCGTTGCACTTCTCTATCGCCAGTTGCCGTCTCGCCCTAGTCGCCATTCTTAGTGTTGCGTCCCTGGAATATTCAATAGAAAATATTACACATATATCACGTCTTTATCCCTTGCGGGGTAAACAGAACGTTGAAGACCGTAAAAATGCGGCAAATTTTTAAAGGCCGTTTATTAACAGGAAATTAGTAAGAAATTTGGAACAATTGAATAAATACAAAATAAAGAGTAAATAATAAAGTGGTACCGATTTCCATGTGAAGAAACGTTATTACCACTTAGTTTAGCGCTCTCTGCATGGCACTTGAGTATGCATAGAAAAGGAGATTGCCCATTTCTGGTCTAAGAAATTGTCTCGCCTCAAAACGAAAATTAAAGCAATATGTAATATCCCTCATTCTAATGAAGAATAGCTACGGCAATTGTTGTACAAAACAGGGAAACTAACTTAACTGTTAAAGGTCTTACTACCGTTAGGTATTTTTCCCAAAGATTTAACTGTGGTGTGGACCTTTTTTGCACTGTTTACTTCGATACAGCTAACGATAACGATTTAAGAACGAAATACTCGATATACAGCCAAACTTCAGAATTTTTGTCTCTTTCGATACCCAACTTTAACATTCAATAACTTCAGAACTCCTATCATAATTAAATTATTTTCAGTTACAAAATGTTAAGCAATAATTAGACTTTATAATTATTTAACTTTGGCTCTGATGCAAAGCCTGTAAGTAGTGAGGCAAGCAATGGACGAACATCAATACTAGAGTGGGCATGATTCTTTCCCATTATCTCCAATACGAATATCTGTCTGCCACTGCGGTTAAAAATGAAGCATGAAATCATACAGTATATTTTTTCTTCTTCCTGCCAATATCCCAAATCAGTTGGGGTCGGCGCCATTTATGTTTCGTTAGAAAGCAAAATCATGTAGCAAAAGGATTTGCCTATGTTTTATTCGCCGCCGCCTGGCTGGCGCCAGTTTCATGAAATATGTTGTTGTAGGTATTATTACCGCCACCCTGCGGTTGACCGTAGTCGACAGATATTCAGCAGAGGTCAAAATCTCTACGTCGCCCTTTACGAAACATCCTACCTGAGCTGACTAGGGGTGACAATATCGTGTTTTTGTGTATGATACATCATAAATAAATTAAGTTTCTAATGACTATTGTTTTGATTAATCGAATGGTTAATGTTATTTAAAAGATATAGTTACGGTAAAATAAAAGCAAAAATCTTACATTTTAGGTCCATTTCCCAATGCTGTCATGAGTAATTTCTTTATAGGATGTAGATTGCATTCCACCTGAAACAAAAAATAAACTGGGTGTTAGAAAAAATGCATGACTTGTAATAATGCCATTTTGAGCCTAAGAAACTGAGCAAGACCCTTTCTAAGTATTTTTGAATTTCGCAATGTATATGAAAGAGGTAAGGATAAGTTTGAATGAGAGAGGAATTAGTGAAAGAAGAAATAGTGTATATGGAGGAGGAATTAGTGTGAATGAAGAAATGAGGGAGGAATGAGTGAGTGAAGGAGGACTGAATGTGAATGAGTGAGGAATGGGCGTAGACTTCTATGGAATTAATGTGAATGAGGGAAAAATGTGGTACTCACCTGTTTGAAGCACTCCCGGTCGTCATGATTTGTAGATACTTGTAATAACGCCAGCACGTACGAATGGTACAAAAAGACGTGTGCTAGAGACGCTAGTAGTAACCGCTGTACTTGAGAAATGGGGGATATTGAGGAGGAAATAATCTGTGAGTGGGGGAAGAATGAGTGTGAATGAGGGAGGCGTGAGTATGAATGGGGGATGAATGAGTGGGAATGGAGGAGGAATGAGTGTGAATGAGGGAGGCGTGATAGGGATGGAGAAATGGTAGATATCATAGTTATTTACTACTCTATTATAATAAACCTACAACAAAATAAACGTACCTGTTTGAAGCACTCCCGGTCATCATGATTTGTAGATACTTGTAATTACGCCAACACGTACGAATGGTACAAAAACACGTGTGCTAAAGGCGCCAGTAGTAACCGCGGTAGATAGTACTTGAGAAATGGGGAATATTGAGAGAAATTAGTGAATGAAGGAGGAATGCGTGAATAGGGAAGGAATGAGTAATAATGAAGGATGAACGGGTGTTAATGAAGGAGGAACCAGTGTGAATGAAGGAGGAACGAGTGTGATTGAAGGAGGAACGAGTGTGCATGAAGGAGGAAATAGTGTATTTGAAGGAGGAATGACTGTATGACAAAGAGGAAAATATTTAAGAGTATAAACGTACCTGTTTGAAGCACTCCCGGTCATCATGATTCGTTGATACTTGTAATAACGCCAACACGTACGAATGGTACAAAAAGACGTGTGCTAAAGGCGCCAGTAGTAGCCGCGGTAGATAGTACTTGACGGCTAGGCGGAAACCGTGGCCGGCGGTTTCTAAACGTTCACCCAACTGGAATAAACATAACAAATATGGCATAAATAACTATATAACTGGAATAAATATAATAAATATGGTTTTACTTTTCAATTGCTTGGTGAGGTGGACTGTTGTGGCTATAGTAGTAGTAGTAGTAGGGAGGTATAAGCTGGTTCACAAAAGAAGGGGACCTGAATTGGCAACATTATTGTTGACATCTTGCTCAAATGTCATGTAATATGAAAAAGACGCAAACAATAATGTTGCCATTTCGGTCCCCTTCTTTTGATAACCGGGTAATAACAAGCAGATGTATTAAAAAAGAAAAGCCCGACTGCGGTCATTTCAAAGTTGTATTTTGTGAATAAATTTCGCCATCTTGATTTATTGATAGTTTAATAAAGCCAGTGTTCTAATCTCAAGATCCGCCCAGCCGTTTGGGCTGTAGCCCGGTAGTCCGTGTAAAATAATTTCTAGGCCACATACATACATACTCTCGAAATATATAACCATACTTCTGAAGCAGTCGGGTAAAATAGAGGTAAACATCATTTACAAATTCTCTACCTGTGGATCGTCAACTATCCGCTGCAATTCTTCTCTCGACTCCTTTTTGGTGACTATATGCGCGTATCGGACGTACGCCCGAAATTCCTCAACTTCTGCCAACTCTGAAATATAACGAAAACGAATATAAAATACATATCAATACATAGTATAAAATGAAGGCGCTTGTTGCGTTTTTCTGTCTGCGTTTTGTAACAGATAGATTGATTCAAGAGGAAGCCTTATTTGTATAACACATGCCGGGAAAATTATTTTTATCCCGCGGGAAAATGAGTTGCATCGGGTGAAACCACTAAAGGGCCGCTAGTAATTATAAGACACCTCAAGATGGAAATCGTCAAAGGTATAAAGACCACGTAAGTTTTTCTGCGTGAAAAATGGGAAAAGCGAAAAATCTCAATAAAATTCTCTGGATGAAAAATTATTTTTATCCCGCGGGAAAATGAGTTGCATCGGGTGAAACCACTAAAGGGCCGCTAGTAATTATAAGACACCTCAAGATGGAAATCGTCAAAGGTATAAAGACTACGTAAGTTTTTCTGCGTGAAAAATGGGAAAAGAGTGGGAAAAGCGAAAAATCTCAATAAAATACTCTGGATGAAAAATTATTTTTATCCCGCGGGAAAATGAGTTGCATCGGGTGAAACCACTAAAGGGCCGCTAGTAATTATAAGACACCTCAAGATGGAAATCGTCAAAGGTATAAAGACCACGTAAATTTTTCTGCGTGAAAAATGGGAAAAGCGAAAAATCTCAATAAAATTCTCTGGATGAAAAATTATTTTTATCCCGCGGGAAAATGAGTTGCATCGGGTGAAACCACTAAAGGGCCGCTAGTAATTATAAGACACCTCAAGATGGAAATCGTCAAAGGTATAAAGACTACGTAAGTTTTTCTGCGTGAAAAATGGGAAAAGAGTGGGAAAAGCGAAAAATCTCAATAAAATACTCTGGATGAAAAATTATTTTTATCCCGCGGGAAAATGAGTTGCATCGGGTGAAACCACTAAAGGGCCGCTAGTAATTATAAGACACCTCAAGATGGAAATCGTCAAAGGTATAAAGACCACGTAAATTTTTCTGCGTGAAAAATGGGAAAAGAGTGGGAAAAGCGAAAAATATCAATAAAATACTCTGGATGAAAAATTATTTTTATCCCGCGGGAAAATGAGTTGCATCGGGTGAAACCACTAAAGGGCCGCTAGTAATTATAAGACACCTCAAGATGGAAATCGTCAAAGGTATAAAGACCACGTAAATTTTTCTGCGTGAAAAATGGGAAAAGAGTGGGAAAAGCGAAAAATCTCAATAAAATTCTCTGGATGAAAAATTATTTTTATCCCGCGGGAAAATGAGTTGCATCGGGTGAAACCACTAAAGGGCCGCTAGTAATTATAAGACACCTCAAGATGGAAATCGTCAAAGGTATAAAGACCACGTAAATTTTTCTGCGTGAAAATGGGAAAAGAGTGGGAAAAGCGAAAAATCTCAATAAAATTCTCTGGATGAAAAATTATTTTTATCCCGCGGGAAAATGAGTTGCATCGGGTGAAACCACTAAAGGGCCGCTAGTAATTATAAGAAACCTCAAGATGGAAATCGTCAAAGGTATAGAGACCCCTTAAATTTTTATGCGTGAAAAATGGGAAAAGAGTGAGAAAAGCGAAATACTCAATAACATTCTCTGGATGAAATACATCTAGAGAATTAATGGGCAACAGCATTCCTTTAATGTAAGGAAGAGGGGAATAAACGACGTTCTTTGTGTCATAAACATAAATGAAAATAAGAAATTGAAGCAATAGCTTCATCATATGGTTTGAATTCCAACTGTAATGTTGACTATCCAGTTGTAAATACTTTCTACAGATGTCGCTAGATCGTCGCTTGGAGACGAGCATCAAAAGATTGAAATTTGGCAAGCATCGATCAGTGCATCGAAAACTCAGTGGCGAGCGGTTGGGCTTTGACTCATGCGGCCAGCGATCGACCCCGGTCAATGGAAGAAATTTTTTTCATTCTTAAAAATAATAAATAATAAAAATCCCATTGGGTTCCGTGTGTCCTTCTGAGGGCCGCCGCACACAGACTGCCGTTTTTCCGCGCGGCGTCGTGCGACTTTAACAGAGAAATCGGCAAATGAACCTTACGGAACAGAAGTAAGGGCGACAATGGCTGGTGCGGCGGTCCTGATTCGGCATGAGCGTACCCTCAAAGCAGGCGCCGATGCTGGGCGTAGACTCAGGCGTGTCTTCTGCCCAACAGAGTCACAGTTAGCTCGTAAATGTCCACTATGTTGACGAATGTCAAACATGTGCAGTGTATTGGTAATCTGCTAGTGATACGGTCAGGGTATTGATAGCAGCATTATCGGAACCCAGAGCATTGTTGCGTTCCCTGATCCGTGGGAATTAACAGTAGCATTCCTTGATTCATGGAGCTTACCAACATAGTTCCCTGATTGCAGGAAACAGACAGTAACGTTCCTTGATATTAGGGCATTGACAGTAGCGTTCCTTGGTCACTTGCTATTGACAGTACCGTTCCCTTGATACTAGTAATTGGCAACAGCGTGTTCGATTCCAGGGAGACGGCAGCAGCGTTCCTTGATCCCTAGTAAGTGCCAGTAGCATTCCCTATACACCAACGTACCCTCAAAGCAGGCGCCGATGCTGGGCGTAGACTCAGGCGTGTCTTCTGCAGCTTCACACGCATCTTCAAGGTTGCCCAGCAGAGTCACAGTCAGCTCGTAAATGTCCACTATGTTGACGAGTGTCACACCTTTGCAATGTATTGGTCATCCATCAGCTAGTGGTATGGACTGACCATATGAACATATGGCCTGAATAGATAGCAGCGTTCCCTAATCGCAAGTAATTGACAGCTGCGTTCCCTGGGTCAATGTAATTTACCGTTGCATTCCTTGCTCCAAGGAAATAACCAAGCATATCGCAGGGAATAAATAGTAAATTTCCACGAGGGAATGGCCTATAGCGTTCCCTGGTCACATGCAATCGGCAGTAGCGTTCCCTGGTCACATAAAACTGACAGTACCGTTTCTTTGGTCCGAAGATTTGGCAGCAGCGTTCCTTGATACCTAATGAGTGACAGTAGCGTTCCCTATAAACGTACCCTCAAAGCAGGCGCCGATGCTAGGCGTAGACTCAGGCGTATCTTCTGCAGCTTCACACGCATCTTCAAGGTTGCCCAGCAGAGTCACAGTTAGCTCGTAAATGTCCACTATGTTGCCGAATATGAGTGTGATCGCCTGCAATGGGAAACGACATTTTTATTACATACCTATTGCATAATGTAATCAAAATTATTTATATGCGAAGTGAGCGCGTTGCTTCACATTAAAATATCTACACAATACGTACTGCTAGCGAAGCGAGCGCGTTGCTTCACATTAAAATATCTACACAATACGTACTGCTAGCGAAGCGAGCGCGTTGCTTCACATTAAAATATCTACACAATACGTACTGCTAGCGAAGCGAGCGCGTTGCTTCACATTAAAATATCTACACAATACGTACTGCTAGCGAAGCGAGCGCGTTGCTTCACATTAAAATATCTACACAATACGTACTGCTAGCGAAGCGAGCGCGTTGCTTCACATTAAAATATCCACACAATACGTATTGCGAGCGAAGCGAGCTCTTTGTATCAAGTTAAAACAACTACAAAATACACCAACTAGTCATTAAAACAAGAACGGAATTCGCACTTTGAGCGAAGCGAGCTCAGCATTTTACGGCATAACAGTAGGGGGCGACGTATTTATAAGCACCGTTTAAAAAAAGCCATAGGTTGAAATAATGCACTTACTCTGCTGTTAGCCTCCAAAATCTTATCCATCTCATCTTTGAAGACGCGTATGATCAGGTTGAGTTCTCTGAGGAACTGCTTCTCGTCCGTCATCAGCTCTTTCACCAGGTCGTTGTAGGTCAGCTCTGTGCCGGGCCGTTTGTCGTTCTTGCGCCCTGGCGGAGAAAATAATTGATTAGTGTTGTTATAAGATAGTGGACTATCGATAGTTCACGCTATCGGTGGACTATCGATAATATCGATTGTTCAAAATGTTGCTGTTAATTTTCTCGCGGGAAAAAGACATTAGGTGCGTCCACACTGCGCGAGGCAAATGCTCGTGAGGCATACGCTCGTGAGGCTCGCGAGCCAATTCGGCCCAATTTGGACGCGTACGTTTGAGTTGCCTGCGCGCGCTCGCCCGAGCATGACCTTGGGTGAGCCCGAGCGTATGTCTCGGCAGTTGCCTCGCGCAGTGTGGACGCGCCTATTTTCTTGCGGGAAAAAGGTATTTTTCCGGCATGTTTTATACACTTACCTTCCTTTTAAATTACACTATCTATTACAAAAAACCGCATAAAACTCGTGGTTTATGACACACAGACAGACAAACACAAAAAGCGACTTCATTTTATACTATGTATATTTTGTATATTGCCGTTGCCGTGTGATGTCGGCTTAGAATAACATCAACCTAATTCTACACGTGGATGTCGTAAAAAGCGACTAGCGAGCTATCCTTACCATGCACTGCGCTCGCCAACCCGCCTGCAAAGCGTGCTGAGTATTGCCAACCCTCCGAAAAGGGGAGGCCCATTTCCAGCAATGGACTATTGTGGCTATAAAAATATTGTTATTTACCTGTTACAGTTTTATCTCCAGCTGACGCCGCGGTAGACTCAACCAGTAGCTCAGAATCTTGATAGAACATGTCCATAAGCACCTGCGAACAATATACGAATATTTAATAAATCAGACTCGTATTCCTTGCTAGAAATACATATGCTTGCTCCAAAAAATTAGGGGTCCTATATTGGACGCCTCACACGGGAAGAGTTATAGGGTTAAATTTAATTATGACTTGTCGAACTTGAATATGTTATTGGGTCATTAGATTTAACTACATAGGTCATTCGTAGACTCAATAACCCACTAGACAACACATACCTTATCTGCACACATGGCTGTTTTGATATCCCGACTTGTATACTGTGTTCATTGTAGCTTGGTGATTTGGACAGGTGTCATGAGACTGACGGAGAGCCGTTTGCAGTGACTTTGAAACGGCGCTTGTATAATCGTCGATAAATTCAAATGTTTAAATCACTATTGAATATCACTTGTTTAGGTAATTTTAATCTAAATTCAAATACAGGGTGTTAGGAAACGTAGTTCGTTCCTTCAAACCACACATTCTTCACAAACGCTATTTTTTATTGGCTTTTTTTTAAAGTTACTACTTGGCGATGGATATCAGCGCTTTTTTACATTCTTATTTCTTATAGGTATGTACTTGCCATGTAAAAGAAAATGCTGCATGTTGCCATACACCTACCATCTTTTCTTAAAGCCACCATTTTGAAGGAAATGGCCACCTGACCTAAAAAGCCGCACGAGAAACGCGTCGCTTCGTGTGCACACGTTAATACGGCATTGACACGTCGTGAGACAAAAAAGTCGCCGAGAATAAGTCGCATGTGTGAACGGGCACTTAAATATCACTTGTCAAGCTAATTTTAAGCTAAATTGAATAATAAATTCTGCCTAAAATATGACGCATTTATTTTTGTGTTCTAATAATCAGTAAACTTATTAAATAAATATGCTCGCTGTGACAAAGTTACATCTCACCTCATCTCACAGACATTATTAGTAGATCTGTGCCCTAAATAATAGGCATGTTACTGATAAATAACAGTGACTAAGAAGCAATACTTTTCAGCCTAGTTAAGCTTGATAAAGCTTTTATATCGAATACCAAAGGTGATATTAAAGAGGTTTATCGATTTCGTCTGATATAAAAAATATATCATTTTAAAGCTTAGGTAAAATGTTACTAAAGCATATATTTAATTTTATTTAAAAGACCTCAATTTTTTTTTATTTAATAAAAACAAATTGTCATAATTAAAATGAAATAAAATGAAACGAACATGCATTTTTGTTGCATTGCCATCGAAATCATATGGAACCTTCTTAGATGACGGCATAGTATCTATAAAACCTTCATGAATTATGGCAGAAGTATCACTGTTAAAAAGTAAACTGTCATTCATATCTGTCATTAAACCAAAACAAACACAAACATTGTATTTCATTCTTTATAAACAGGTATATTTTAATGCCCTAGAACATTTTACACTTATCTATGCATCGAATTTTATTTAATACCTAAATTGTATTCAAATAGGACTTCATTCGCACATTTTGTATACTGGATTGTACTGATTTAGAGGCAAAAACACATGAAATCATGTTATTTGATAAAAAGCCCGATAAAGCACTAAAAACCCACTGATGTAATTATTATTGACGATCCCCTGGTCTGCAGGTAACGGTAAAATATGTAATAAACAATAAAAATCACACAAAATAAGTAAAATAATTATCAAAACTCAAAGTAAACAAATCAAAGTAAACCTGTATAACACTCACTTCAGTCGAAATTCTCCGCCCGCGTTTCATACATTTTCCGGATGTCTCTTTTTAAAACACTTCTCGTGTTAGGTAAACAATTTTTGAAAAACTTCCAAAAGGATTTGAACCTGCGACCTTCGGCATCAGTACTGCCGACGCCCTAACCAACTGGGCTACAGCGGTTCTAATCGAGCCCGCAAAATTAAGGAAGTATATCTTGTCCACTATCGCGTGGATGGGTCAAAATATGAAAAAAAATTGAACCTCCCATAGTAAATCAATCAGCTGATTGGCGATTTTGTATGGGAGGCCCAATTTTTTTTTCATATTTCGACCCATGTTTCATGGGGAAAGTTGTTCAGTTTCATGAGTACACTGACCTCCTTTCGGCTTGTTATACCATTTCCGTTACTCCCTGTATACACTTGTTGTTGTATAGTTGTTGTTCTTATTCATTAATGCTCAAAAGTACTTAAGTTCATAGTATTTATTACTGGTATTGAGTAGCTAAGCTAGTATCGTACTAGTACCAGATCTCATACTCGTTGGTAAATTATGTCACATCCCTAAACTGCCTTCAGTGACATGACAGTGACGCTGTCCAAATCACCAAGCAAAAACGTACATACTATAACAGTATAATATCTGGACTTCTGTGATATATTATTTTGACTGTCCCGATGGCGTAGTGGATAGTACCCCTGCCTTCTACGCCAAGGGTCGTAGGTTCGATTCCCACCAGGCACAAATATTTGTAAAGTCAATTTTCAAATATTTGTGTTTAGTCTGGGTGTTTTCTATGTATAATATGTATTTATTTACAAAAAAAAAGTATATAAGTATTATATCAGTTGTCTAGTTCCCATAGTACAAGCTTTGCTTAGTTTGGGGCTAGATGGCGTTGTGTGTCTCGTCCAGAGAGATATTTATTTAATATATTCTTGACAAAATTCCTAGCCAATATGAGAATGAACCTGGGTCGTATATAGACTCAATAGCCCACTATCTCGCGGACACATACCTTATCTGCACACATGGCTGTTTTGATATCCCGGCTTGTAACAGTATCATATCCGGATTTTTGCGATATCTTCTTGACGAAGTTCCCAATCAATTTGAGTCGGTCATTACATGAAACCTGGGTCATTCGTAGACTTATAATCCCACTAGAGAACACATACGTTATCCGCACACATGGCTGTTTTGATATCCCGGCTTGTAACAGTATCATATCTGGACTTCTGTGATATATAGGGTGTATTTTGATTAGTGGCGGATCCGTTAAGGGTGTGTTCTGTCAATGAAACTGAACAACTTTCCCCAAGGAACATAGGTCGAAATATGAAAAAAAAATTGGTCCTCCCATACAAATAGACCCGGCCGGCCAACACACTTAGTATGGGAAGACCAAAATTCTTTTTCGTATTTCGACCTATGTTCCTTGGGGAAAGTTGTTCAGTTTCATTGACAGAACACACCCTTAACGGATCCGCCACTAATAAAAATACACCCTATATTCTTGACGAAGTTCCCAGCTAATTTGAGAATGAACCTGGGTCGTTTATAGACTCAATAACCCACTATCTCGCGGACACATACCTTATCTGCATACATGGCTGTTTTGATATCCCGGCTAGTAACAGTATCATATCCAGATTTCTGCGATATCTTTTTGAAGTTCCCAGCCAACTTGATTATGGTATTAGGTTACACCTTCGTAGACTTAATCGTAGGTCTTTCGTAGACCTAATAACCCACTCAATAAAGAACACACACCTTGAAGCAGTTTTCATAGACTCTAAAACCCGCATTATAATTTTACTACTTCACTCTCTAATGATTCACGTCGGTTATCAAAACTTTTACCATTATCATGGTCAACAAGAAAATAAACTATACACACCTTATCGGCACACATAGCAGTCTTTATATCCCGGCTAGTAACAGTATCATATCCAGATTTCTGCGATATCTTCTTGACGAAATTTCCGGCCAGCTTGAGGATGTCAGCCGAGACGTATTCTAGGATGGCTGTGATGAAGACAGAGACTGACATATCGATCTTGTAGAGCAGGACCTCCTGTGGACAATATACATGATATTTTAAGGAATGTCTGTATACTAATGTGTAGTAGGAAAGGTGTCCTGTGGGGACGCGCAGCAGATATTGATTCAATTTTTGTTCACCAGAAAAGGGCCGCACCTTCTGCAGTATTTTCTTTCCTCTTTCTTTCTTTCAGTAGATGTATTTTCATTAGCTTACAGATGTTGTTCATTACCACAGCAAGACTGGTTTACTTAAGCTTCACAGAATGATGTCCGTCGACATTTTGAAGTGGAGTTGCACTGCAGATATTGAGTCTTTCCTTTCCATTATGCAAGAAGCTTAGTCATTTGACTGATCGAAAGGTGCAAGCTACATGCGCGTAGTTTCGAACGAAAAAGTAACTTGTATGCAAGTGTGACGTGACGTTGGCTTTAGTTTTTTCTCGGGTCTCTTACCTTCTGCAGTAGATGGTGTATCTTGTCAATGGGCAGTATGGCGCGGCGTCTGCGCTGTGAGGCGGCGTCGCGCGCGTCGCATAGAGCCCATTTGTCGAGGGGGGTTGGAAATGTGCGCGCCACGCGTTCTTCCACGTCCTGAAAGAGGAATTGTAATTTAAATTTACAGAATATTTAAGGTAACGGCAACTAGCTGCCTCCCTGTTGTTTGTTGTGCCCTTAAAGGGCCTCACTTGTAATTTTAAATAATTGTACCATCTCCTTTTTGTCTGTAACTTTGCAATAAATTAAATATGAATTATCTCTGGGATAGAAATAGATAGAAAACAGCCCAAGCAGCAAAAAAGTCGAGTAAGAATTGGTTTACTCAGCTTTCAATCGTATAAAAGCCGTGTAACCGTTCTCAAAACACACATGTGTCGTATAATAGCAGTTATCTCGACTATTTGGCAATATTTGCTAATGTGTGCTATAAGGACGTCGAATAAACGTTTATAACACTATGTTATAGCACTTTTACTCCACCTTTTATCAGATGCTGAATTAAAGTGGCTATAATACTCGTTATTTGACCGATTGATCTATAACAGTCGTGTAATAGCAGCAGTGGCGGACTAAGGTAGGGGCGGGGGGGGCGGTCCGCCCCGGGCAGCAAGTCCCGGGGGGCGGCATAAAAATTAAAGTTATTTACGATTTGATCACAGGAGTTAAAGTTCGAAGGCTGTTTTGTTGCCCCCATGACTTGAATTGTAAATAAAGTTTTTTACGATTTGATCAAAGGAATTTGGAGGCTATTTAGATGCCCCCCAGTACTTTTAGAGCTCGCTTCGCTCACAAAACATGTAGTCATGGTGCAGCACGGTGTCTCCTCGCATGTCTTTTTTAACGCGAAATGTCGAGCTCGCTTCGCTCGCATAACTAGTAGTGATAGTACAGCACGGTGTGCCTTTTTAATGCGAAATAACTAGCTCGCTTCGCTCGCATAACGTGCATAGTGATGGTGCAGCACGGTGTGTCTCCTCGCATTCCTTTTTAACGCAAAATTTCGAGTTTGCTTCGCTCGCATAACGTGTAGTGATAGTACAGCACAGTGTGTCTCTTCGCATGCCTTTTTAACGCGAAATGTCGAGCTCGCTTCGCTCGCATAATGTGTAGTGATGATGCGGTGGTGGTAGGTACGGTGTGTCTTCTCACATGCATTTTTAACATGAAAAGTCGAGCTCGCTTCGCTCGCAATACGTATAGTATTAGTGTGGCGAATGGCGAAGCGTGGTTTTTCTCTTGTTTTTGTTGAACTGAAATGTTAAACTCCCTTTGCTCGTAATGCATATTCTGCCTGAGTGGTGCAGTGCTGTGACCCCCCCCCCCCATGATCCGAAGCTGTATACCCACTGGCCACTGTACATACCTAAAGAACAATAATGAATTTCTTTAAAAGGGTTTTACATTAAGGACATTTTCTGTCGCTGGGGGGCATCCGACGGCTTGACCGCCCCGGGCATCCGACGGGGTTAGTCCGCCACTGAATAGAAGTAGAATAGCTGATTCTCTGAATAGGGCGCTTTTATACAGCCGTTATTCAGCATTCTTTTATGTAGCTATAAAAGCTCTATAAATGCAATCGAATTGCTTATAGCAACATGGCTGCTGTTATTGCACGCTTATAGAGTAACTCGTATAATAGAAATCAAAACGTTTTTATAGGATCTGTAGTCATTTTAAGAGCTATTATACGATATTCACTCAGCTTAAAGTAGAATTGTAGAGTTTTGGGAAACATTAATAGCACAAGTCCGTCCATTTTGTCGGTCGATATCTTGAAGACGGACGAACAAATGGAAAAAGTTGAAAAGAAGCGGCCATTTTCGAAAGAAAGTTAAATAAACGTTGGAGCAGATGAAATGTTCTGCGAAACTAATGCAGCCCAATTTAATTTCTGCTAGTAATGCTAGTGCACATCCAAGCGCGAGTCCGCCAGTTTTAAGTGGTTCCGTAGACGCAAGCAATAAAATCGTGATCGTGAACAGCATGGCATGAGCCGAGCTGGCTGGCCACCATGATCACGCGTGACATTGCAAACGTCTTGCATAAAGTTCGTACACTCACCAGAGGGTTGTAAAAATATTTAGTTACAGTAATAACACTCATCATTAGTAAAATGTACATAAATAAAATAAAGCATGTATAAATATTTATACATGCTTTATTTTATTGTCAGGTAGAACAAAGTGAAATCTTCTTCCGATTGAGTTATCGTTTGTACTAAGGCCACATCCGTTACATTTATCTGATAATATAAAATGCGTTTCCTTCCAAGGCCAGCGCAATTGGCCAAGTTGTTTTAAATCATCTTTGTTAAGAAAGGTATCAACATCCAAGAAGTCTGGCATTGTTTTATGAAATAAAATGTTCCTTGAAAAGAAAAAAGAAAATTTAATTTGTTTTATGGTCTTGTACCAAAAGAACCCTAAATATTATCATGGCGACAGTTTGTGCTATAAATGTGGTGACAAAGCACTCTTATTCGACTTTTAACGGAATAAGTAAGCTGTAACTGCAACTAGACTACCAATATGGACATCAGCTTATACAGTTATTATTTAATATATATTTAATTTAATAAATTCGTCGTCTAATTTAAGAAAACAGGCGGCGCATGAATGTTTTTGTAAAAATGCCTTTAGGTTTGTCAATAAAGCTTTTTGCGCATGATGTTTTGGAGTAACTACACGAATGTACTGCTGAATAACGTAATAAAATGACCTTTGAAACTTACCTATTTAGTTTGCTTTACAAATATTTTTATACACCACAGCCTCGATCGTTGAGGAGATGGAAATGATCAGCAACTAGTTGTAAAAAAGCCTCCCTGAGATCTTTTACTGCACTTATTAGTCGAGTAAAAGCATTCTGTTTGCTGTCATAGCACTAAAAAGGCGAATAAAAGCAATTCAGCTGCTATTATAGCACATTTAATCTGTATAAAGGCAAATCGATTGCGTTTATAGAACTAAATATCCCATATAAGCATTTTGGTTGCTCTTATAGCACTCTTAGTGTTTTCTACCACGTTTACTCAACTCTTACAGCACCTTTTTGCTGCTTACTCAGCGCTTATTTTTCTTTTATAGGACTTTAGTCTGAATAATTTGCGCCTTTTTCGCGTCGAGTAAACGTTTACAGCGCTTTTACTCGACTGTTTTTAGAACTTTTATAGAACTTAAAGAGAAATAAGGAACGTGCTCTCGACCATTATAGCACGTCCAGTTGCTGCTTGGGAGGCTTCTATCAGGCATAATCCTAAACAATAAGATGCACACAGCAAAAGAAAAGAATAACACCTTTAGCCAATGATTATTTTTATTTTATAGAACTTTATAGCACAAATGTGCATATGGCAGGCCTTATGCCACGCAGCATTCTCTACCAGCCAACCATAAGGTAAACAGAGAGCTCATAGCAGGTGCACTCAAATGCAGAAAAGAAAAACTTGAATTGAAAACTTATTTAGTTATTATTAATTAAAAAGTAATTTTAGTATGAAATTAAAATAAAATACATAAATATATATTTTTAGTGGCTTCAAGGAGTCATTGCAGTGGAAAATGAAGGTTGTGTAGATCTTAACTTTTTCAATTAAATGACCTAATCTAGTTGATTCAACTCACACACTCACAAAGTTGATATTTATATTTATCACTTTATGAATTTGTTCCCAGTCTGATTAGGACATTGCAGACTCAGTGTCCCACACGAAGAAGAAGAAGAGTGAACCCATGACCACCACACATGAAACTGTGTTGAAATGTCAGGACACAGGTAAATTATGAACATTTATCTAAATATTATTGCAATAGACCCGGTTCAATACTTAAAATGTAAGAAGAAGACTATAATTTCAATTCGCTACTTGACAGGATCGTAAATAAAATACAAAATATGCATGCTTGAAAAAAGTGTCCAAAAATACTACAGGCTTCATTCATCATTTGCCAAAATAATAAAAGTTAAAATTTATAAACAACAAAATTTTATAAAAGTTTTTGTTTTGACTCCATTCAAAATATTGAATTATGACGTCATATTTCTATAATTTCATACAAAATATTGTTTTCGGACGTCTTAAAAAGTAGCTCATTTGACCTGTCAGTCAAGTAGCGGATTCTCACCTGCACTGTGAGGGGTGAAGGCGCAGCGCAGAGCATAGCAAGCAGCCGCAAGCAGAGTGACTCCACATACTCGAGGGCGCTGTCTTCTGCGCGTAACGTTGGGTGCACCTGCTCCACCACCTACAAAGATTTTAAAAAGTCATAACGAGGGCATTCCATTGAAATGTCCTGTACAGCACGCTCTGCTTCCAAATACGGTATTGAAAGTAACTAAAAAACATTTGATTCTATGAGTCCCATAGCTTTGTATTTGCAGAACCTTTTACTTACATAGAAATATTAGAAATCAGAGTGTGCCGTTTGGGACATTACCACGGAATGCCACAATGAGAGACCTGAAGCTTTTAGTTTTATGGTCTGTAATACAATATTGATAACGCAAAATAGGTACAAGTAGATGTCGAGTTGCGGAAAGCTGCCTACTTTATCATTACCATTACAATTTGGATTGAAATAAATCCTAAAAGAGCATGGTGTCTCACAAGAGGTTTAGAATGTGTACTGTTTCAGAAATAAAAGGGTATTTCCTATAGACAAACTAATTCCCCTTTCAGTGACTGTGGGGCCTTCCCAAACTTGAACTTGATACTCTGACCCTTAAACTATCTTCATAATATTCTATCAAATTGATTAATATGCACTAGTTTTCTATTAACTTGTTTAGCTAATAGTCAGTATAACCACACTACAACATAAGGTACAAAAATACAATGTCTCATTTCTTTCTTTTGAATACTTCAATACATATCTGATGTTTTGTACAGTGACCTTAGTTTTATTTACTTGTAGACACGGTCAATCCTAAAAATCACTATTCCAGATCCAAATAGACAATAATTTGATAGAATTTATCGTAATCGTAATAGTCGTTCGAGAGTAGATCAATGTTGATGTTTGTGTATTTCTATTGACCTTTCGCAGTGAGTTGACGAACAACCCGCGCCATTTCTCGGCGTTCTCCGGGTCCTGGAAGTCGTAGCCTCGACTCTCCTCCACCGTCGGCAGCATCTTGACCAGCAGCCCCGCTCCGAACTCATGTAAACACAGTCCTGATATCACCCCCACACAGCACACAGAGCCCTCGCGCAGCCCATTCCGTTTGCTGCTGAAACTTGACAGCTTCCCCACTGGTTACGCCGCTCGGGGATATTTTAGAACCCGCCGTGTTGCGAAATTGCGAACGAGAAACACTTTTTGGGCGATTATTACACAGGTTTTTGAAGTAATATCACAATTTGTGTCCTTTTGATCGGTTCAGCGACGCCATTTTCGATTTCAATCGTCAATCACTCGGGTGCGCTCTTTGTGCAACAAAAATTGTGCGACGAAAAAAACGCGTCACGTTTTGTGCAGTAAATAATTGACGACATTGACAAGAATGCTCGAGGTGCACAAATTTTAACGCGAATTCCCGTGTTGCACTTTTCTGTTATGAATGTGGTTTATGCGACGCTTACTACGCAGGAAAAAATTGGCGACAAATAGAATGCAGCCCGAGAATCTGTGTCAAAAGTTACTGCTGACATGAAATATTTGTTGCATGTTTTCTACTGCGCAATCTTCATGCGGTCCGAAATTGTGCAACCCGAGAATTCATGCTAGCTGTCATTCGTTTTATTTTTAAATTTATTAGAGATGAACCATCATCGTTGATCATACAAATCGATAATCATATTTTAAATTAATGACGTGGATAGCGTGTCGTTTCTGGCACATCGCCGGCCGCTGCCGCGGCACGCTCGCTCCGCTCGCTCGGCTCGTGCGTTGTGGTCAAAGTTCTAACCTAACCTAACCTAACCTGGCGCTTTCCGCGCCAGGTTTGGTTAGGCTATACCTAACGGACCTATAATCGATTATGATTTCTCGACTACTAAGAGTTTTTGAGTACATCTCTAGTAAAGTTCAATGACATGACACTGAATTGCGGGTTGCATTTTTTGTGCTGCATTTTTCTGAAGCGCTTCGAGAAATGATGTTTCTTCAAAACATGAACTTTTTACTGCATTTTCCATGACGCCCTTTATTTCCTGCATGAATTTTGACGTCAATTCACCGAGCGCTTCAAGAAAATGCAGAAAAAAATAGGCGTCACAAAATATTCAGTCCGGGAATTCATGTCAGGATTACGTGATTTCCAGTACTGCATAATATTTGACGTGAATTATTTAGTGCACATTGTCTGTTGCGCATTGTGGCAGCCCTCACTCAGTCAGTTCGTTTCGATATTTTTTTTATACTTCGGGACCATTAGAATATCAATCGTGCATGATGTGCATGACGAATTTTATTTGGACTTGGCAGATTTTAGGCTGGGCGCACACGTCCGAAATGCTAGTCCGGATTCCGGGCCCGGTTTCCCCATCCGGAACTCCGGGCGCTTGGTGCAGACGGCCATTTTTTTTCTTGTCGGAATTTTTACCGCCATTGTCACACCTGTTTTCAAAAATGGTGATAAGACTGATCCTGCTATGTTTAGACCGATTAGTCTTACTTGCATTCCCTGCAAGATTATGGAAAGAATCATATGCAGCAGGCTTACACATTTCCTCAACAGACATAATGTCATATCTGTTCGTCAGCATGGATTTGTTGAAAAGAGATCTACAGTAACCAATCCACTTTCTTCAGTTCATGCCTGGGCGAAGGAACTAGATAATCGCAATCCAGTTGATGTCATTTACCTGGACTTTAAGCGCGCATTCGATAAAGTGCCTCATCACAGACTCCTAATCAAACTAGAACATTTTGGTATCCGTGGCTGTCTTCTTAATTGGATAAAAGACTACCTTACAGACAGAAACTTCCAGGTCAGAATTGGCACCTCGCTTTCGTCCAAAAGGAATGTTTTAAGTGTGTTACTTGTAATTGTAATTGCATTGCAACTGGCGCTGAACTAGAAAAAAGTGCTGCGCCGGACCGGTATGATTCCGGTTGTAATATTCCGGGCGTGTGCGGCGATTCGAACAAAATCTATATGGGAGCGATGTATTCACTATGACGTCATCCGGTTTTGAAACCGGCCGGTTTGACAGTGCCGCCGGTTTGATTCAGCTCCGGGCCACCGTTTTCCATTCCGACCGGAATTCGACCGGACGTGTGCGGCAGTTAGAACATTTTGTATGAAAATATAGCATTCCGGCACCCGAATGAGGAAACCGGGCCCGGAATCCGGGCTAGCATTCCGGACGTGTGCGGCCAGTCTTAGATTGATCGTGTAACTGTTAACATCTGGGCTGTACAGACAGTTTCATTTGCCCGAATTTAAAAAGTTTTACTTGTCAATGTCAAGGACGTACTTCTAACTTCTGTCTCTGTTTTTCCTATGAGGTTTGATGTGCGTTAGAAAGAGAAGATATACGTTAAATAACAATGCAGATTTTCCTGCTGTTTTGCGGTTCTGCGTTTTTAGAAAATCGTGAAAAATCTAAAATATTGAATTGAAGAGAAAGAAAAATGGATAAAATAATTCTGCTAGTAATATCGTGTTTACTATTCACCAAAACACATGAGGCAGATTTGCCTTCCCCCAATATAACAGCGGGCAAAAACTTTATTTACAATAGGTAAGATTATTATCTTATTTCTATTTATTTATTTATTTTGTTCTAGTCAGTCAATAAACTATTGATAGCCTTACAACTCTAAGTACAACCTAATCAAACCTTTCTCATAAGTTATGGGTCAAGAAATAAGAATTCCTTTGCTGTCTAGGATGTATTTTGTTTGTTTGTGATTACCACCTACTTTCTTCATCAGTTTTGGAGTTGTATTGTAGCCCAGGGATTCCCCAAACACCCAGACCTGAAAACATATATTTAAAATTATTTTTCAAATTCGGTAACCTGACTAAATTATAATATCTGAGCTCCTGAGTATCAAACCAAGGACCATTTTGGATCTGACTTAGTGAACTGAATCAGTTGTCTTTGTTGAAATTTTAAAGACGGTTTTATGTAGGGGATTCACCTTGTATGCTACGCTATCAGTAGGTAAATGAGTTAGGCAATATGATATCTAAATAAAACTTATCTGAAATACTACATACTACAAACAGTACTTTTATATTTGGTTGTGATCAAAAGAGCATACCTAGGATCTCCTCAAATGGTTCAAAATATCTTTTTATTCTATCTTCTTCTTTTATAATATCTACCTATTTAAAACCAACCTTTAATGTTTTAAGATCTTTTTTATTTTCTTTCTTCTTTCTTTCTTTCTTTTCTTTAATCAACAAAGACACTAATTCAGTTTTTGTTTTGAATACATCTGCTTTTTATGCAACAAGTAGGTTAATAAATAAATAAACACTGATACAGTTCTGCCACCGCAGTAAGTCAAAAGATCAAGGGTTACGCGCCTAAAGTTTGTATTTTTATTTTGGCGTTTTAGGTACTTTTCTAAGATATTTTTGTTGTCATATCTATTGATCCTTTCCTATCGTATCGTCGTAAGATAATTTGATTGCAAAAAAGTACTCAGAAACTACAAAATATTATTACGAACTTTAGGCGCGTAAACCTCGATCGTTTGACTTACTGCGGTTTTAGTTAGCATGTTAATAACGTAAATTATTCTATGCTTAGATCTTGAACAGTTCAGCTCAAGTCAGATTTGACACTCAGTATGCCTATGTAAGTTTTATGCGAATTGCAAAGGAAAAATCTAAAAGTACTGATTGTGTCTCATAGCCTGAGCTTGACTGAATCCTTTAGCTAGGTTTGGTAGACAGCTTTTTAATTTTATCTTAATATCTACTAGAAGTCTCTCCCCTCCATACTCGTTTTCCCATGGGAATAACTGGCTTTCCAATGGCAAAAGGTAGCCTATATTACACTGGAGTATGCAACATGCATAGCATTTATTATGTTCAGCAGATACATTTTTGATGATGAACAAACTAAACTATTATTATATGTATAACTCAATTAGCAGTGTATTGTTAACTGTTTCAGGTACATGTATGATAAGCTGATAAATGTTGTAGTCAATGGAACAACTGAACAGATTTTAGATTTTTATGAGGTATGTCTTGTATAGTTACCTATTTAAGGGCGCCACACACTGCCTGCGTATGCGTGACGTGCATGGTGTATTGTATGGGATCGTATGAGACACGACCCGCCGCGGTATACGGAAACGGTGTGTGGTGCCCTTTATGTTTTTTGAGCTGGCAACCTAGCGCGGGTTCTTATCTCCAAGGTTGCCCCTTTAGATGGGTTCTTGTTCTTCGAGTGAGACACCAAGTCGTCCAACGACGCGATGAACCCTGGTGTGAGTTTGGCAATTTCAACACTGCACACCGCGGTACGCGCCTGATGACGTGCACGCATACGCACGCAGGCAGTGTGCATACGGAGGCGGTGTGTTCTATCCTTAAACCTGATTACATCATAAAATATGGTCTTTTCTCTATTTATTGTGTAAAGTGGTTAATAAAGGGAGTTCTTAAGTAAAATATTATTCAACACTTTAACATAATATGTTTTATTTCAGGATACAAATAAAACCAATATAAACATCTACCCTACAAGGGTGCATGTGTCTACGAATGACACACTCACAGAGGAATTTCCAGTGTTCGTCACTGCTTCACAGCAGAAAGGTATTGTGCCTTACCATAATAGTCACAACAGTCCACTGCTGGACATGGGCCTCCCCCTATCGGAGGGTATTGCCATAGGTAGGTACTCACCACACTTGGCAGGCGGATTGGCTAGCGCAGTGCAAGATCTTGCATTTACAAGAAACGCTGCTGCCCTTTTCTTGGATGATCATCCCTTAATCGCTTTTTACGACACCCACGGGTAGAATTGGGGTGATGCTTTACGATCGTACGGTAGGCTAACTAAAATAATAATAATAAACGGTATTATAAGCTGGCCGCCGCCTACTTTAAAACAATTACCCTTTAGGCACGAAAAGTCTACTTTACCAAAATGACCACTTTACCAAAATGACTACTTTACCGAAATGACTACTTTTTTTCACAAAAAGTCTACTTTACCAAAATGACTACTTTACCGAAATGACCACTTTTGTTCACAAAAAGACTACTTTACCAAAATGACCACTTTACCTAAATTAAATCGCTAATAAATAAAATTCTGTTGCCTGTGGTGCACGTTTTCGAATAACTCGCTGTCGTGCTCAAGTTAAGAGCTTTTATCAGCGCGCATGCAAATTAGTTTTTTGAAGAAGTTGTAGCATTGTTGTAGGCCTTGATGAGATCTTCATTTAAAGTGACAGCTCTCAAACTAAAAACTCGTTTATCTCCTAACTGAGCGTGCTACACTACTAGTTTATTTGAAGAAGTTGTAGTCCTTGATGAGATCTACATTTTATGTGACAGCTGTCAAACTTAAAACTCATTTATCTCGTTAACTGAGAACGCTACACTATTAGTTTCTTTGAAGAAGTTGTAGGACTTTATGAGGACTACATTTTAAGTGACAGCTGTTAAACTTAAAACTTGTTTATCTTAAAATGAAGATCTAATTAAGGCCTACAACTTCTTCAAAGAAACTAGTAGTGTAGCATGCTCAGGTAACAAGATATACGAGTTTTAAGTTTGACAGCTGTCATTTAAAATGTAGATCTCTTTAAGGCCTACAACTTTTTCAAAGAAACTAGTAGTGTAGCATGCTCAGTTAACGAGATAAACGAGTTTTAAGTTTGACAGCTGTCACTTAAAATGTAGGTCTCATCAAGGCCTACAACTTCTTCAAAGAAACTAGTAGCGTAGCATTCTCAGTTAACGAGATAAATGAGTTTTAAGTTTGACAGCTGTCACTTAAAATGTAGATATCTTTAAGGCCTACAACCATACTACAACTTCTTCAAAAAACTTATTTGCATCGGCCATATTTGACAGCTATCATAATCATGCTAATGCTTTGACATAAGGTCTATTTTTCTTTGTTGACATGTCTTCTAGTATAGACTTGTCAGCTGTCAGATATGACATTTTGCAAAGCAAGCATTTTACATTTCTGAAAAGTAGTCATTATATGCTTTGAACCGTTATTAGAGACCTGTAGAGTGAGACAACACCACTTCCGTTTCCTTTGAACAGCCCTGATTGGCTCCCCACAACCACTTCCGGCGGCACGTCATCGCCACGTGATCGCGTGGCGCAGTGGTGGTGGGGAGCGCAGCTTGTCGCCAGCAGACTGCCGGCTCCTCACATTGGCATCGACTTTCGTCGTGCGAACACCCTGCAGTAAAATTAACAACTTTGTTGTTCGATTTTATATTTTTTCTTTTAAAAATAATATTAATAATTAATACTATTAATATATTATGTATTTCAGAATTTATTTTTCAGTATACTGGTAAGTATTTTATTTTTGCCCTCTGCGGAAGAGTGGTGTAAAAAAATCCCATCAGCACTTTGCGGAAAAGTGCCGAGGGTAAATACGCATTTATTTTGCAGAAAAATAAAGTAACATAACTGGTAAGTAATTTTATTTCGCCCTCTGCAGAAGAGTGGTGCATAAAATTCTTACCAGCACTTTGCGGAAAAGTGCCGAAGACGAAAACGGTTTTATTTTGCGGAAAAATAAAATCAAAATTTCGTAAGTATATTTGATGCGCCCTCTGCAGAAGAGTGGCATAACAAATACCCATCAACACCTTGCGGAAAAGTGGTACGGGTAGAAACGAATTTATTTTGCAGAAAAATAAAGTCATAAATGTGGTAAGTATTTTTATGTTACCCTCTGCAGAATAGCGGTGTAAAAATACCCATCTGTACTCTGTGGAAATGTGGCGTGGGTAGAACTAGATTTATTTTTCGGTTATGTCAGTTCTATTTGACATCTGCGGATAACTGTTGTTAATCTTTACGCCCATCTATACTTTGCGGAAAAGTCATATCTGTCTACAAGGAAAAGTGGTATCTACTACCCATCAGCACTTTGCGGAAAAGTAGCATGGGAACTCCGAAGCGGGCTTCTAGGCCACGGGAGCAGTGCAATGAATCAGAACGTGCATCATCCCCGGAGCATGACCACGAAAAATCTTGTGAACGCGAGCGTGATCGCAGTGGCAGCCGTGTTAGTACCCAGGAGTGCGATTTTGTCAAGAAAAAAGTTACTCCCCAGTCTACCAAGACTCCTAGATCTACGGAGCCAAGCCACGGGTCAGCTAAGCGGACGTCTAGGTCCAAACAGCGGACCCACAAAATAAGGCAGACTTCTAGGTCCAGGGACCGAAACTGCAAGCCTCATAAGCGAACTACGAGATCCAAAGAGCGGACCCACAACGTTAAACGTACTTCTAGGTCTAGGGAGGCAAGCAACGGGCCTTCTAAACAGACTGATAGGTCCAATGAGTCTAATCGCAAAGCTAACAAGCGGACTTCTAGGTCCAAAGAACGAAAGCGGGACACACGCAAGCGACGCGTTAGCTCATCCTCTTCATCCAGCAGCAGCAGTTCGAGTTCTAGCAGTTCTTCATCGAGCTCCGATCGTTCCCGGCGGCACTGGCGGTCTTCACAGCGAGAAAGGATGGCGCAACAGAAAGAACTGGCGGACGGCGACAATCGGAAACTGGATGCTTTGTCTAATCAAGTTACCACAATCCTATCATATTTAAAAGATAAGGATTCTCAGATGTCCAACCACCCCACAGAAACAGACTCTGATTCCGATTTAATTTCATTACACCCGTCAGCGCATTTGTATAACTCGTTTTTGGACAAGTCAAAACCTGACAAAAAACATTTTTGAAGGACGCGGCTGTAGAAAATGCGACCGATTCCCGACTTGCGATTCTTTCCAAGTTACACTATTTTGATAAAAACGAGTGGGAGCGGGTCAGATACCTCGAAACTGAGAAAAAATATCTAGCAAAACCTGGCTTCTTGATTTGGAGGTCAACACAGAGTTGAGATTTCATGACCCAGATTCTTCCTGGCTCAAAACACTTGATCGTTCCCTGGGCGCTTTGAGCCATGCCCTCATTCAACAGAACGAGATTTTCAAAAGCAATTTACAAAATATAATTGAATGGTCGCACAAGTCGGATACGAAGTTATCTCCCGATTCATTGTTTGATAAGTTGAGTGACCTTTTCTCTGAAAAGTCGCAATACATAAAGTTATCTGAGGATATCTTGCAACTCGTCTGCGGAAGGCGAACGGATGCGATTCAAAGACGCCGTGAAAGTATTCTATCTGGTGTAAAAGATCGTTACATAAGAGAGGATTTGCGGAAAATCCCTCCAACAATTTCTAGTTTGTTTAATGCTGAAGCGATGAGTGCATTTTTAACTAGGGCGGGTGGCAGTAATAAGCTGTTTTCCAACAACAAACGCTCAGCGGATGAGCCGATCATGTCCCTGCGAAACAAGTCTTTTAATTTTTGCGCTAAACGTCCACGAATGTCGGGACGTCATACTGACTATGCTGTAAATGACACATTCCCTGGCCCTTCCTCAAGCAAGGCACAGCCCAGTAGTTTCAATAAAAACCGAAAGGTCACGCATAAACACAACAGATCTTCAAAACGTGATTTTAAGAAGCCCGGCAACCAGTCCGCCCGAAAAAATCGCTTTCGAAAGTGACTACATACAAAGCTCGTTTTACGGCGGTTGTTTACAAAAATTCATAAATGTTTGGAGAAAATTAGGCGCACCAGATCATGTTCTAAAAATAATCTCGGGTTACCGCATTCCATTTCTAACGGTACCCGCACTCGCCAATCCCAAACTTCTACAGAAATTTCAAACACCCACAAGTTCAGAAATGTCAAAACAAATAAAAGAATTGAAAAATCAAAACATTCTAGTACCCGCACCGCCGACACCGAGTTTTGTATGTCCAATGTTTCTAGTAAAAAAGTCAGACGCATCCGATCGTCCGATTTTCAATCTGAGGAATTTGAATCATTATCTAGCGGAATTCAAATTCAAGCTGATCAATGTACATCGAGTACCAGATTTCTTGCAAAAGGGAGACTGGGCTGTCAAAATCGATCTGACTCAGGCCTATTTCCACATTCCGGTGGCCAAATCACACCAACCTTTCCTTCGAGTTCTATACAAGGAAAAAAAAATGCATCCAAACCGGAACTTCTGCAAATCACGAGTCTTCCTTTCGGGCTGTCAACTGCACCTGTAACGTTTGCAACAGTTTCGAATTGGGTCGCACAACTACTCCGCGACCACGGGTTACGAGTAATCGTGTATTTAGACGATTATTTAATTGTCAATCAAAACAGAACCATTCTGAAAGACCAAGCTGCGGAAGCTGTTCGAATACTGACATCTTTAGGATGGACAGTCAATTTCAAAAAGTCGGTCCTGATTCCAACACAGATTATCGATTATTTGGGCATCACCTGGAATCTCAAACTGAATTCGAAATATCTTCCCACCGAAAAGCGCAAGAAGATAGAGTCAAAATTACGACATCTACTAGACATCTCGGCTTGGAGTTTGAAAGACGCTCAGAGTGTATTGGGAATGCTGAGTTTCGCATCGTTCAGCGTACCAAGAGGTCGACTTCACTGCCGTCCTTTGCAAATGGCATATGCTATTCTACCCAAAGATCAAGTTTATTCAAAACGCCCGCTCGCGCCTGCAGCGAGGCACGAATTCCATTGGTGGTTAAAGGCACTCACGAGGAGTACGCCTATTCACCTACCACCGGTTGCTCATTTTCTGACAACGGACGCGTCCGGCACAGGCTGGGGTGCAGTAATAGATGGCGTTCGGTCGAGTGGGGGCTCGTGGCTTCCCGACCAGAAACATTGGCACAGCAATCTCAAGGAGATGTGGGCTATAATTCAGGCCGTCCAGGCACATCAACCTATCTTACGGAACTCGAATGTGCTCATACAGTCAGACAACAAAAGCGTAGTAAGCTACATTCGAAACGAAGGGGGCCTGAGATCCAAGAACCTTTATCTAATGGCACACATGTTGTTTCAAATCTTGGACAGAAACAATATTCTTGTAATACCTCACCACATTCCCGGCCAATACAATGTGGAAGCCGATATGCTGTCACGACAGAAGCTCCAGGCAGAATGGACTTTGACACACGAAACGTACCAAGAAATCTTTCACCGCTTCGGCAAACCACAGATAGATCTCTTTGCGTCCAAGAACGCTCATGTTCTACCCCGATATGTGACACGGGACTGCAGCGACCACGCAGCAGAATACCACGACGCGTTCAGCAGAGAATGGCATTACGTCAAGGCGTGGATATTTCCACCACCACATCTAGTACCCCGTGTTTTAGCACATTTGAACAAAGCAAAGGGAATATACATGATGGTGGTTCCTCGATGGCACAAGGTCTTTTGGCGCCCAGACTTGAAACGCAGAGCAATAGGACCACCATGGACGCTCAGGAACCTGAGGAACAAGTTGATAGACACCCGAACACAAATGCCACCAGCACAGGTAGATCAAATGTGCCTAGAGGTTTGGTCAGTGAAGGGTGGAACCATCTACTGACTGGGTGGTCAACCGAAGAGATTGAGTTACTAGACTCAAGTTGGAGACCCTCAACTAAAAAAGTCTATTCATCAATTTGGAATAAATGGCAGGATTGGTGTCTGTCAAATAACATCGATACCCTTAATCCAGAGGGATCTCAGTTGGCTAAGTACTTGGCAAATTTGTACTTGAAAGACGGTCTCTCTTATAAAACCGTTCTGGTCTATAAATCCACTATCTCAACTATGACTAACCCGGATTAGGAGTCATTAAGTAATAATCCCCTCGTGAAGCGTATTCAATAGCTGATGCTATCAGACGACCAAAGAAACCATCAATTTGGGATGCGAGGCTAGTAGTCCAATGGCTAAACTGCAATGTCTTGACAGATTTTACTCATTATGAAGTTTCACGACGCACTGCTTTGATTCTTTTGCTCGCATCTAGTCGACGTGTACACGATCTGACACAATTGCATTTACATGCAAATCATTTTGACGACATGTCGGACTGTATTATACTTCATCCCAAATACGGTTCTAAGACAGACAATTACTTGCACAGACAATCGTCGTGGAAGCTGTCTAAAGCTGACAATGATAATATATGCCCAGTTTTTTGGTTGCGGTAACTAATAGAAAAATCATCTCAGCGTAGAGAAGGCAGTAACTTGACAGAGCTGTTCATCACGTGCCGAGGAGCTACACGTGCTGCATCCCGCACCGTCATCGGCGGCTGGGTCAAGTCACTGCTTAGCGCATGTGGCGTGCAGGCCAGCGCTGGCAGCACTCGCAGCGCCGCTTCATCACTCAATTGGATGGATAACTGCAATATCGATGAGATTATGGCTAAGGGAAATTGGCGGTCAGCGAACACTTTCGCCAAATATTATTCCTCTGAGATTCCCGGAAATCGTAATCATAACTGGAACTTGTCCAGAACATTTCATGCCGTATGATTATCTTGTAATAATTTGTTAGAAATATTATGTTTTGTTTGTGTCAATAATATTTGATTACATAGAATATTATCCTGAATAAGAATTAAGATTGCATTAATAAAAATATTCTTTTCAGTTTATAATTATTTATTATGTTTTATTTCACACATTGGCATACAATACCTACATAGGTACCTACCTACTCCAGCTTGCCACCAGGCGATAACAAACACATCTCACTCTACAGGTCTCTAATAACGGTTCAAAGCATATAATATAATGTTTTACCTGAAAATAAAACAATTATTATATGCGATAACCTTATTAGAGACCTGTATTTTAAATTCTGCCTGTTGGCTTCATTTCGCATACTCTCAGTGAGATGCCATGTGAGGAGCCGGCAGTCTGCTGGCGACAAGCTGCGCTCCCCACCACCACTGCGCCACGCGATCACGTGGCGATGACGTGCCGCCGGAAGTGGTTGTGGGGAGCCAATCAGGGCTGTTCAAAGGAAACGGAAGTGGTGTTGTCTCACTCTACAGGTCTCTAATAAGGTTATCGCATATAATAATTGTTTTATTTTCAGGTAAAACATTATATTTTGGGAAAGTAGTCGTTTTAGGAAAGTAGTCATTTTAGGAAAGTAGTCATTCTAGGAAAGTAGTCATTTTAGGAAAGTAGTCATTTTGGGAAATAGACATTTTGGGAAAGTGGACATTACGTGCCTAAAGGACAATTACGACTTATTTGTATAAGGTGTAAAAAATCAACTCAACATACGTCGAAATATGAAAAATAATTAGGACCCATACAAAATCTGTTGACCGGCCGAGTCAATCTGTGTGGGAGATTGGGAAGACCCTTTTTAGGGTTTCGTAGTCTACTAGAAACCCTTATAGTATCGGTAAGTCTGTCTGTCTGTATGCCGCGTAATTTTTTTTTCTTCTGAAATGTTGAGTAGGGTATCGTTGAATAGGTCTTTTAAAACTAAGGCACAGAATATATAATAGTACTAGGGTACAGAAAATTCACTCCCTAACAAAAGCCATGGTTAGGTATAAAAAGATACCTACTCAGGGCTTAGCCGACCGCCCGCGAGCGAAATTGAAACTTATTGCTGCGCGCGAACGGCTCAATCTCCACTGGACGCCGCCGGACAATGACCCGGCCGCGCGCGCTCGCAAAGGGTTGTCACAATAATCGAGTAGGTATTTAATTTATCTGTTCAGTACATATTTATTCTAGGTAACTACAAGACAAGTATTGCAAGTGTTTTTAAATCGAATTTAAAATAAGCTAGCGTAACATTATACAATAGTAAGTACCTACCTACCTACCTACTTATCTTATGAGACGATAGAAAGTGAAGCTCACACAAACTTGATACCTACCTACCGACCTACCTATCTTTTTATCACTATGAATTTGTTCACAGTCTGGTTAGGACTCGAACGACCAGAGGCAAAATGGTTCCGTACTTTGGAAGGCACGTTAAGCTGTCGGTCCCAGTTGTTGTCTAAAGTATAATTACCTACCTACCTAGACGCTTGTTGGTTAACACAACATTGGTATTAGTTATTCACGTGCGAGTGCGATGGAAATAAGCAGCGCGGTCGGTCGGGGCCGCGGCCGCGGCCGCTCGCAATGTGGCGGCGGCGAGCGACGATGCGCGCTGCTTATTTCCATCGCACTCGCACGTGAGCGCAGCATCAAGGGTTAGAACGAGACAACGCTGTTGTTGGTATGAAATATCTTCGCAACAAAAATATACCTACAGTAAAATGCGTATTTCGGCTGTAAAATTTATGTATTTACTTTGGTAGTGTTTCTTACTTACTTACGTTTTGTAAACAGTGCCTAAGTAGGTACTTAGAATGTAGGTAGGTATATCATCATGGTATCTACGTTGTTTGTTTAAATAAAACCCAGAAGTAGGTACCTATACTCTGGATTATGCTCTGGACAATGTTTGAATGTTAGAAATAGCAACAAGTAGGTGAAAATTATATCAAAATACAATTTTAGAAGGAACTTAACTTTCCATCTCCTTCGGAATAAAGAAAAATCTTATTTCCGGGTTACTTTTTATATTGTTTTTACACATATGTACACTGCAGTATTTGCGAGGTCCATGCCTAGCCATTTTTTACTTTTAAATCCACTTTCTAAACACAAAACAACACTTCCGTAAATTTTGAAACAATCCGAATACGTGCGGTGAATCTCGCGCGCGGCAACCGACTGAGATTAGCCCCTTCAAGTGGCACCCGGGCGGGTAATACCTAAACCGCGGAGTGAAACCCCCCTGACTAAGGGGAGGTTTCTTTGACTTAAAGTCTCTTAAATATTTCTGTCTCGAGATATTTGCTTTTAAAAGGGGCGTTTTTGAGTCATAATTTGTTCCAGCTGTAACTTCTAAAGTAAACATGTTAAAAATTTGAAAAACATATGGAATATACCTACTTCTCAATTTGAAGTTACCATGAAAACTATAACGGATACAAATACAAATATATTTATTTCGCATCACACATTACAAACATGTCATAAATTCAGTTCAAATAAGTCACATGATAGTAGGTTAGAATCTCTATACAAAAAAATTTTGGGAGTTCCCGTGCGTGTTACAGGTCGGTTCCGCTTTGGAAAGTAATCTTTAGGCTTTTCTTTACCTATGCCGAACCGGGGCTTTGCTGGCCTACTTACAAAAAAAAAATGGCAACCGTTTCAAAATGTTTTCACTGGGCAAAATTTTGTTATTTTGTAATAATTCAAAAATGGTAAGAGCTACAAATAACTATTGTATGGAAGATATGTTAAGCGTAAATTTCTGCATATGAATGTTATCAATAACTTTTTCATAATTCAATAGTTTGCGAGAAAAACGTAGCACAACATGGCAGTTTTTGCTGAAAACTCACAAATTCGAAAGTATAAAGTAAGTAGTGAAGTTGGGGATTAAGAGTCACTCGCTGTGTGGGTAGACCATGCTACTATATCCTGCCTGATATTTAGTAACAAGCTTTCCACCCAGCGGTTTTACCCGCTGATATATTTTGAAGTAAACAAGTTAATTTTATACAAATTTTCGTCCTCTGTTTTACCACTTTAGGTGATGAATTTTTTGGAATCCTTTCTTGATATTAATTAAGATTATTCAAATAACCTCTGTGCAAAATTTCAGGGTCCTAGGTCCAGTAGTATTGCCTGTGCGTGGTATACAATTTGTATGAAAAAAGTAGAGTTTTTTCGTTGTTGCCACATTTTGTCCTTTTTTGCTATCCTAACAGGACCTTGGGTCAGAACTATTAAAGAACAGCCTCAAGGGATTGCAAAAAAATATAAATGTGGCAACTACGAACAAATTTAATATTTTTTTTACAAATTGTAAATCTATGCACAGGCAATACCACTGGACCTAGGTTCTTGTAATTTTGCGCAGAGGTTATTTTGGTTGGGTGAATTAACACCAAGAAAGGAATTTAAGAAAATCATCTCATAAGGTGGTAAAACTCAGGGTGTAAATTGGCAAAAAATTTGCTTGTTTACTTGAAAATATATTAGCGGGTAAAACCTCTGGGCAGAAAGCTTGTTACTAAGTATCAGTCAGGATACCGTAGCAAGGTCTACCCACACAGTAAGTAATTCTTAATCCCCAACTTCACTACTTAATTCATATTTTACATTTTGTGAGTTTTTAGAAAAAACTGCCATGTATTAAAGCGTTTTTTTCGCAAACTATTAGATTATCAAAAAAGTTATTAAAACAAGGTTGTGCAGAAATTTACGCGTAACATTTCTTCTATACAATGTTCATTTATAGCACTTACCAGTTTTGAGTTATTACAAAATAACAAAATTTTGGCCTATAAAAAAAGTTTGAAATGGCTGCCATTTTTTTTTTGTAAGTGTGCTAGCAAGGCCCCGGCTCGGAATAGCTAAAGAATAGCCTAAAGATTCGTTTCCAAGGCGGGGCCAAACTTTTACACGCGCGGGAACTCTCACTTAAGCGATCTTGCTTACTATGAGCAGAAATGTGACTTATTTTTATTTTGATACTGTACCACGAGAAATTTCAGAAAAATAAAAGGTTTTCTATTTGCGGTTGGTGCTATTATACAGCTGCAAACAAACCAGCAACAAAATTAACTTTGTAACGCTGAAAGACCTGATATTTAAACGTTGGCTACGAAACCCTATTTGTGAGCGTGTCTGACACGCTCTTGGCCGGTTTTATTTTATTCATATTTCGACCTAGTTCCTTAGCGAAAGTTGTTCAGTTTCATGGAATGGTTCACTTGTATTTTTCTAGGTGTATCAGCGTGGGAGATTCCACTGGTGGTGAAGACCAGCAATGGTGTGATGCAATTCAAGGACATGGCCAGAACGCTATGTCCACATGACGCCGGATCTAGTAAGTTCCTTTATATTATAGAAGTAATAACATGCATGCATACATATATCGCGCCTTATATACGCAAACGGCAGTAGGTAAGTAAGAAACGGCCATATACACCACGTCTGAAAAAAGTTTGGGAGACATTCAGAAGACTGTGTAACACCATAGTGATGGGTTGTCAGCCTGTCTCAAATCCATTAGTTGCTTCTTACGGCACCCACAGGAAAGATATGGAATGACGCTATTCTAAGCCGGCACCATACGATACGGCACTTCCTATATAGGGTTACGTACAAATCTCTTGAGGGTGTGATCTACTCACAAAACTGAACAACTTTTGTTAGAAACTTTTCTTCGAAATATGAAAAAAATACCGGCCAAGAGCGTGTCAGACACGCCCACAAATAGGGTTTCGTAGTCAACGTTTAAATATCAGGTTTTTCAGCATTACAAACTTAATTTTGTTGCTGGTTTGTTAGCAGCAGTATGATGACCAACCGCAAATAGAAAAACTCATTTTTTTCCGAAACCTTTGAGGGTACAATATCCGTTATAGTTTTCATTGTAACTTCAGATTGTAAGCTATATTCCATATTTATTTCAAATTTTTAATGTTTGTACTTTAAAAGTTACAGCTGGAACAAATTATTGGTCAAAAACGCCCTTTTTAAAAGCAAATAATCTCGTGACAGAAACATTTTAGTGACTTTGTTTCAAAGAAACCTCACCTTAGTTTTAAAAGACCTATTCAACGATACCCTACTCAATATTACAGAAGAAAAAAAAAATTTTTGCCCCCCTTTCACTTGTATGGGAGGGGGTTCAAAAAACATTTAAAATATTTTTTCTTAACATTTCTATATTTGGGTCAACACGATCTATCTTCTCACCAAATTTCATGTCGATAGCTCTAAAACTGACGAAGATATGAGGCCGCGGCATACAGACAGACAGACAGACATGACGAAACTATAAGGGTTTCTAGTAGACTTACTTACTTATTTTTAATTTTGTTTTGAGCCGTTTTCGGCTATTACTATTCTTGTTTTTTTTTCAAACTTAGCTAGGGTAGCTTAGGGCCTACAAAAATTGTAATCTTTAGAATAGGAGCACTTCTGGGCAGGTTTTTGGGGGGTTTTCCTGTCCAGGAGGTCCGACTAACTATACACATGTAACACCTTTTTAAAATCTTGATCGAATTTAGTTTCGCTTACTGGTCGTTAAGGTATAAAGTTACATGCCGTGTGGTTAGCCTGGCCAGCCCCGAGGCAGTGCCTTTATTTTTATTTTTTTATCCCGCCCGAGTCGCGTTTATAGTAGGAATAAAAAATTGTTATAAAAAAGAGAAAATTGTGCTTTGCAAATTTCTCTTTTTTACAATGTCTAATCCATTTCTGCGTAATGTAATGACTATCAATAAATGATATTTTAATGTCCTATTTTGAATAAACATTTTCACTTTCACTTCACTACGAAACCCTAAAAATTTGGACCTCCCATACAAAAATGTTGAAAAAGTGTGCCTCTTAGTATGGGAGGTCCAAATGTTTTTTTCATATTTCGAAGAAAAGTTTCCAACAAAAGTTGTTCAGTTTAGTGAGTAGATCACATCCTCAAGAGATTTGTACTTAATTCAATGAAACCCTATATACTCTTCAGTTTGCAAAAAACAAACAGTTACCTATGCCCCCCACTCCTTCACAAACCAGTTGATTTGGATAAGGCTAGCATTGATGATGATGACGGGATGACTCTCGGGACGATTTCGGGAATGGCGACCACTTCTACTCCTGATCAAGTCGGTGCTGATGCGCACATAGGTGGCTATTGTAACCGATTTTGGCAGAACGCAAGTGCACAGTGTGGGTGGGCACATGAGTTTGTCCTATATACTCGTAAGATTACGCCAGTTTAACCTTATTCCTTACCTGTAATTTCAGATATAACGTCAGACAATCGCCCTACGATAACGATCGCCACATGGAACCCAGGTAACGTGACGGTCACCATAAAACTGAAGAGGGTTCAGGATTTCTTCGTAGAGGTTGACAAGGTTCGTAAATTTAATTAGTACCTTAGAGTATACGGGGTGTAAGGGACAGGTCTCCGAATACTGATAGGATGCATTCAGACCACGAAATTGAACAACTTGCCATAGAAATAATTTTCAGGAAACGAAAATAAATTTTCGACTTGTCATACAAAATCACGATCAACTGATTGCATTTACTATGGGAAGTCAAAAATTTGTTTTACGTTTCCTACAATTTATTTTTACGGGAAGTTGTTCAGTTTCATGGTCTGAATGCATCCTTTCAGTATTCGGAGGGCTGTCCCTTACACCCTATAAGCAAGCTATAGATATGCGCATTGCATGCGTCGAAGCGTAAGCAGTTGCACACGTCAAATGTATGAGAAGTTATAGAGGTTAAGTAGTGCTGTCACTGCCGTTTTGCTACTCGTACTGACAGACAGAGAGGGTGCGCCCAGACTACTGCCACCAGTTCCTACTTTTTACGCGCACTCTATAGCTTGCTTATACAAGGTGTTCCAATGGAAATACATTAAATTGGAGACGTTGTATAGGCCATCGAACTGAACAATTTTCATTATGGGGCCAAGTTATGAAAACTCCTCGTTTAGAAGTAATCAGCAACTTAAATTTGTTAAATTTAATTGAGTGCCACATTATGAAAGGAGCTTTATTGATTATGGCCTTTATTTATGTCATGTTGCCGTCTTGGAAAAACTTTTGAAATTACCGCCACAACTGTTGCCAAGGCAACGGTTTTGGCGGTAATTTAGTTGCCAAGGCAACAGTTGTGGCCTACACCAAGGTCAAATGTCATGTTCGTCAAAAACTGACACAACTGACACTACAGACTCTACTGGGTTCTCTGATTGGCCCTTTGTCTTTTCGTCTCTATGGGTGCTCAAGGTCAATAGAAGTTTTTAGTTTGAGGCGGAAATAAAATAAAGTTGACACCAAGAAAGAGATCTTTTATCTAAGTTTTCGTTTAAATTTAAGACATAGACAACTATGTTCCAAACTTTTTCGAAGATTCAAATCCAACATGTTAAAATTGCAAGGTTGCAATCTTGGATAAGGGGTGATACATAATGGTTGTAGTAAATGTAGGCATTCACTTTGTATGAAAATTTTAACTTCTTAATTGTTAAGAATTCAAACTTGGTGCCATAATGGAAATTGTTCAGTACAATGGTCTACACAACGTCTCCAATTTAATGTATTTCCTTTGGAACACCTTGTATATACTCTAAGATTAGTACATATTAAGGTGATCGGAACCCACCTTCTAGAGTCATAGGAGTTTCCGAGAAACTCTGGTGCAAGTGATTTTAAACCGCTTACTGCTACTAACTATACTGGGTGAAATTTGACTAGTGATCGAAAACGAAAACTCAAAACCGGTGATAAGGAACAACTTTGCCCAAGGAATGTAGGACGAAAAATGAAAACAAGAATTTGGACCTCCCCATACAAAATTGTCGATCAGCTCAGCAGATATGTGTTACCTACTATGGGAGGTCCAAATATTTTTTACATTATTTCGACCTATGTTCCTTGGAGAAAGTTGTTCCTTAGTACCAGCTGGTTCTGAGTTTTCGCCGAATCCTACCTACAGCATAAACATTATATTTTTAAGGACCACTACCTGAACTTGAATATGTTTTACAGCCAATAAACCTCTCCGTGACTCCGAGCACACCAAAGTACTTCTTCTTCTCGTTCGATCAAATACCACAGCGGAAGAAAGGAAATATGAAAGGAATACAGAGGTAATAAGTTTACGTTATGACATTACAGAACAGTGGTTAAACAATCGACATGGAGCTGTATTTCTGAAACCGTGTGAAATCACACTTTCTACTACTCGAATTTGTTACTGTAAATGTACATGGTATGTGCGAATGGCTCAGTGTGCATGCGAAAATTCAAAAAATGAGCTCCATATCAACATATCTTTGGCCAGAATTGATCAGAATATATCCTACTAATATTATAAAGGCGGATGTTTGTGTGTGTGTTTGTTACGACATCACGCTAGAAATTTTGCACAAATATAGAAGAGTATCTAGAATAACACATAGGCTACTTTTTACCACGGGAAAATGTCTTATTCCTACGGGATCACGCATATTCCAATATTTTTGCAAAGTGGCGTGACTGAGCCGATTCGCGTTTTAAATGTTTACGCCGAAAACTAACAGCGACATCTCTTGGCGAGTAGGTAATGCTTTTCTCTTGGCGAGTAGGTAATAGGTTGCAGCGGGTGAAACCGCTGACGGACAGCTAGTGTATAATAGTGCTAGGGTACGGAAAACGCGCTCCGTCATAGCAAATAAACAAAACGATACGCGCGATTATAAAGTACAACTTTACCTGATACCTGCCGGTATCTGACACCTACTTTTATGGATTTTAAATGTTTTTAGGTTCAACTACACAATACCAAAGAGCGTGATACTCATAATAGAATCTGATGACGACGTGTGTGCTGTCGTGTCCATACAAAACAATTCGGTATGTGGTCTTTCTTCATATTTCTACATTAATATTATAATTATTGTGGGTGGTGCCGGCGAATAGCCCATATATTTACCCCATATATTTCCAGTGGGTGCCGTAAGAAGCGACTAAGAGATTTTGAGAGTTGATGTGTATTACAATTTTAGGCAACAGGCTGACAAACTGTAGTGGGAGAGCCGACTGCAGAAATGCCTATCTTATCAGTTACTACAATATGCTAACTTTAGAACGTTAACTGGCACGTAAACAAGTCAAAAGGCGTAGGTCTGCCAGAGCCGATCCTGCCAAAATATGAAAATGATCGTTAACTTTTGATAATTTTTCATCTGTAAAATTTATGTCTAAAAGTACCCGAATCAAAGTGCTGGCATCAGTTTACCATTGATAAATTTTGTAAAAAATACTTGGTCTGCCAGCGCGCACTCTGCTGGAAGTGCTTGGCAGAATGCTCCAAAAGTGCCCTTCCGGCACCCTTAATAAATGTTATCATCGCAGTGGTAGACCAAGCTTTTTTTACATAATTTATCAATTGCAAACTGATGCCAGCACTTTGATTCGGGTACTTTTAGACATAAATTTTCCACATAAAATTATCAAAATATATCGATTATTTTCATCTTTCGGCAGGATTGACTCTGGCAGACCTACGTCTTTCCACTTGTTTACGTGTCAGTTAACGTTCTAAAGTTAGCCTATTGTGGTACCTGATGAGGTAGGCATTTCTGCAGTCGGCTCTTCCATTACTGTAACTATGATGATACACTATCTTCTGAATGACTAAAACTTTTGTCAGACGTAGTGTAAATGGCCGTTTTTACAGCCGTTTACGCTCTGCCTACCCCGCATGAGATATAGGCGTTAGGCGTAATATATGTATGTATGTATGTTTTAAACTATCAAACCCATTTGAAAAATATTTCGTTTGTAAAAATATAACTAAAAGTTATCAACTTTTAATTTGCAGTGCCCAGTATTCGACAATGAACAGGACATGTTGTATCAGGGCTACCACCTCACCATGACCACTAAAGGGGGAATCACTCTCACGGTAAGAAAGTAATCTATTTAACATTAACAAATACAAAAGGCCAGTGCTGGACATGGGCTTACTCCTATTGAGGTGTGTTGCCATCACAGACATTTTTGTAGCGACATCGAGAAAAGGATATAATACATTGGCCATACAAGTTTAGGCCCCTCACAAATCGAAATGTATGGTCATGAAACGCGTAGTACATATTCCTTGTACTATCAGGAATATGCTGGTATACCTTTAACATATGAAACGGCAAACTGATAAAAAGACGCAAAATATAACATAACTTAAAAATTACATAGGTAATCTAAAAATAACTGTTTTGATAGCATTTTGCTCTAATGTGAATTAGTATCGCTATTTAGAATGACAGATAGACAAAGAGAGGAATGCAAAAGAAAGAAGGAACCCGAAATTGCAACATTATTGTTTAAATGTTATGTATGTATTATGAAAAAGATAAACAATTATGTTGCTATTTTGGGTCCTTTCATTAATAAATATTGTTATATTACAATGTATTAAGCTAGGTTTACTAGGTAAACTAACGCACCTTTCAAAACATAGAAATACATAATACGCGTGGAGATTTGCTATTCACCAATAGATGTCGCTAGGGACATTTTAAAACGCGCTAACGAAGTGTTTTTTTGTTATTACTAATAACCTTCACGCACTTTTGTATTGCTGCTCTGCTACCATTTTAAATAAATTTTGAAAATCGCTTTCGAATGGTTTCAAAGAAAGCGTATGCGAATTCGTTGTTAATTAATAGGTCTATTGCAGTGTAATAGATTTCGGTTAGCTAGACACCACTGCCATCTCAGCGGCTTCATCAGCTGCTGAATGGGCTTCCGTTGCGATAAGACATTTTCTCGTCATATAGGGTGAAATTTTACTAGTGACCGATAGCGAAAACTCAGAACCGGCTGGTGATAAGGAACAACTTTCCCCAAAGAACAAAGGTCGAAAAAGGAACAAGTAGATGTGTTACAAAAACGAAAACCCGACTGCGGTAATTTTAAAGTAGCTTTTTTGCTGTAAAAATTAGCCATCTTGAATCTATATTTTTTTAATATAGAGCTAGTGTCACTTGCGCTGCTGAGACGAATCTAACGACACCTCATATGTCAAAATCCAACTATCCGTTTGGGCTGTAGCCCGTGAAAAAGAATTTTCTTGTCCAAATACATACAAATACTCTCGAAAAACATAACCCTCCTTCTGAGGCAGTTGGGTAAATATAAAATTTTGACTCCCATATTCAGCTGATCGGCAATTTTGTATAGGAGGTCCAATTATTTTTTGATATTTCGACATATGCTCACTGAGGAAAGCTGTTCCTTATCACCAGCCGGTTCTAAGTTTTCGATATCGATCCTTATAGTACCGTCATTCCACTAGGCCCTATTTGGCAGCCGTAAAATCATGTTAATGCTATGACATAAGGTCTATTTTTCTTTGTTGACATGTTTGTTATAGTCCGTCAAGTTCGTGCGCGACCTTCCTGCGGGGTACAGACGGTGGAGGGGCGAGGAAGCACGTCATTTTAATATGACGTGCGGCGCGGATGCGCGCTTCTCCCTTCCCCGCTACACCTTCCGCTACCCGCTGACATCTCCCTCCCCAACGTCTGTCACCCCTAGGGAGGGTCGCGCACGAACTGGACGGACTATAGTATGGGTTTGACAGTTGTCAAATATGGCCTATTCGAGTGACGGTACTATAATAAAATTTCACCCAGTATAGGTTAGTACAAGTTGACGAGAGATGGAGCTTTTTCCGATTTGTGAATGTTTACTATTTTTGTAGAAAATTTTCCGCAAGATAGTAATATTGAAAACTTGGTCAAACGGAACGGAACGGAAAACAGTATACGTTACGATGGGGAATTGGACATTTGCCAGCTGATCCCTCTGTTTTAATCACAGTATAATTAATAGTACTAGCGTACAGTATGGTCACTCCCTGCCTCCCCCTAAAAGCGCCGCCACCCCGCGCTCGGAGGACGCTTAGACACCGGCTGGCAAGGACACGACTACGAAATGGTGCACTGACGAAGGCAGCGTAAATTATAAATTAACTAATTTATATTGCAAATAATATTGTGATGGGTGTGTGTTGTGCTGCGTACGGTTGTTTGAGCACAGCAAACAACAAAATTAAAAGAAAATTCTACCGATTCCCTAAACAATCTAAACATATCCAGTACAGAAATCATTTTTAGGGTTTCGTAGTCTACTAGAAACCCTTATCATTTCGTCAAGTCTGTCTGTCTGTCTGTCTGTCGGTCTGTCGGTCTGTCTGTCTGTATGCCGCGCCCTCATAACTTCGTCAGTTTTGGAGCTATCAACATCAAATTTGGTGTGAGAAGATAGATCGTATTAAAACTATAAGACATTATAACGGGTTTTAACTCACGGTAGGGGTATATCGAGCACCCAATATTTCGGCGATGTTGCAATCGCCATGATCACGGGTAAACTGATGGTGACTGAAATATTGGGTGCTCGATATACCCCTACCGTGAGTTAAAACCCGTTATAATGTCTTATAGTTTTAGTGATAATAACCACGGAACCTTAAAATCAAGTGTTATAGATCGTATTGACCCAAATTCAGAAATGTTGAGTAAAAAATATTTTAAATGTTTTTTGGACCCCCTCCCCATACATGTAAAAGGGGGCAAAACATTTTTTTCTTCTGTAATATTGAGTAGGGTATCGTTGAATAGGTCTTTTAAAACTACGGGGAGGTTTCTTTGAAACAAAATCTCTAAAATATTTCTGTCTCGAGATATTTGATTTTAAAAGGGGCGTTTTTGACCCATCTAGACACACGGCAGTGTGTCCGCCAAGTTCGAGCAAAAAAAGCGACACACCGGCCGTGGGTTATATTACACGAACCATTTCGGGCCAAGTTCGACCCACCTATAACTCAAAATCTATTTTATCTACGCATATGAAATTTCTAGTATCTGTCGAGATCTACTTACTTATCTAAAATACAAAATTTCATTAATGTACCTATTGTAGGTCTTGAGATATTGACGTCAGAAAATCGCTATTTTTACTATACACTCACTGACTGACTCACTCACTCATCAAAAACCTAGACCACTTCCAATGGTCGTATTGACTTGAAATTTGGCATGGAGGTAGGTCTTTAGGTCAAGGTAAAGGAAAAAATCTGAAAATGGACAAGTGTGAGTCGGTTTTAAAAATAATGAAGGTGTAAATTCATACCCCTAAGGAACTAAAACAAAAAATTTATCTATATCTTCCAATCGTCGTACCAACCTAAAATTCGTTACGAAAGTTTGTATTTAGTCAAAGTAAAGTATAAATGAGATATTTCCTTACCTAACTTAATCATAAGAAAAAAGAAAATAAACCTTACAAAAATAAATGAAATCCACCCAAAACATAAATGAAAGGCTGCCAAGTTCGATAATATTGGAATGCTTCGCCTATAAAGAAGTGAGATCTAAATAAGTACCAAGTTCCATACACAGACCTCAGTTAAAAATAGTTACAGGAATGCACACTTGATTTTCCGCAGTTTGGAAAGTAGATTCTTATTTCCAAACTGCGAAAAATCAAGTGTGCATTCCTGGAACTATTTTTAACTGAGGTCTGTGTATGGAACTTGGTACTTATTTAGATCTCACTTCTTTTATAGGCGAAGCATTCCAATATTATCGAACTTGGCAGCCTTTCACATTTATGTTTTGGGTGGGATAATTTGTTCCAGCTGTAACTTCTAAAGTCAGCACGCTAAAAATTTGAAAAAAATATGGAAAATAGTTCTTAATATAAAGTTACCATGAAAACTATAACGTAAACTGTAGGTACCACTAAGATTAAGGAAATATTAAAGTTTTTCAATTTGCGGTTGGTAACCATACAGCTGCAAACAAACCAGCAACAAAATTAACTTTGTAACGCTGAAACACCTAATATTTAAACGTTGACTACGAAACCCTATTTGTGAGCGTGTCTGACACGCTCTTGGCCGCTTTTTTTTAAGTATTTTCTGTTACAGTAGCATATGTTTAATATGTCTTTGACCCTATCCGTTTCAGACCTTATCCTATCAGTTCACACTGTAAACAAAACAATTTCTATAAGAACAAAAAATCATGTTTTCAACTTACGTAATATTTTGGAGGCCTTCATTTATTTTCAATTTTTTTTCATTTCTTTATACTGATTCGTTATAGGAAAATCGAATTGTATAAATCGAGCATAGATATTCACCTAACAGAACAACATACATAATGTTGTTCTGTTAGGTGAATATCTATGCTCGATTTATAAATAATCATAAAACATTATGATTCTTATTTCTTCCTAATTCGCGCGCAATGAGTTTCATTTCGAGTAATTGAGGTCATTGAACTTGAACGCTGGCCGGGCGGTGGCGGCTATTACAAGGTCATCTCATAATTATTGTCGCACATTGCATTCCCGATTCGCGAACGCACTACGAATAAATTAAGTAAGGCAAGCGACAACCCTGACATGTCTTATCTCACTCACACAAGCATGGTACATTGGTACGCGTTCACCTACGTGAGCTTAGACTGTGTGCGTAGCAACGCGTTTGTTTCATACATTTGAGCGCCAGTGTCCGAGGTGTGATTTTAATAGCCTCGTGTAGATTCTCTTCCAAACTGCGGAAATCTTTCCAAACTGCGGAAAATCAAGTGTGCATTCCTGTAACTATTTTTAACTGAGGTCTGTGTATGGAACTTGGTACTTATTTAGATCTCACTTCTTTTATAGGCGAAGCATTTCAATATTATCGAACTTGGCAGCCTTTCACATTTATGTTTTGGGTGGGATTTCATTTATTTTCGTAAGGTTTATTTTCTTTTTTTCTTAGGATTAAGTTAGGTAAGGAAATATCTCATTTATACTTTATTTTGACTAAATACAAACCTTCGTAACGAATTTTAGGTCGGTACGACGATTGGAAGATATAGATAAAATTTTTGTTTTAGTTCCTTAGGGGTATGAATTTACACCTTCATTATTTTTAAAACCGACTCACACTTGGCCATTTTCAGATTTTTTCCTTTACCTTGGTCCTTGACCTAAAGACCTACCTCCATGCCAAATTTCAAGTCAATACGACCATTGGAAGTGGTCTAGGTTTTTGATGAGTGAGTGAGTGAGTGAGTCAGTCAGTCAGTCAGTCAGTGATTGTATAGTAAAAATAGCGATTTTCTGACGTCAATATCTCAAGACCTACAATAGGCACATTAATGAAATTTTGTATTTTAGATAAGTAAGTAGATCTCGACAGATACTAGAAATTTCATATGCGTAGATAAAATAGATTTTGATTTATAGGTGGGTCGAACTTGGCCCGAAATGGTTCGTGTAATATAACCCACGGCCGGTGTGTCGCTTTTTTTGCTCGAACTTGGCGGACACACTGCCGTGTGTCTAGATTTGCTATCTACCAATAGATGTCGCTAGTGACATTTTAAATCTCGCTAACGAAGTGTTTTTCATTATTAATATCCTTAGGGTTTTCATTGCTGTTTTTAAGACACTCGCGACTCGGTTTGTAAATTTTTAAACACGCTTTCGAATTTAATAAAGAAAGCGTTATATGTGGTGAAATTTTACTAGTGACCGATAGCGAAAACTCAGAACCGGCTAGTGATGATAAGGAACAACTTTCCCCAAGAAACATAGGTCGAAATACGATTCAAATTCACAAAGTGATAAATATCAACTTTGTGAGTGACCCCACCCGGAATTGAACCCGGAACCTTCTGCGTGGCAGGCAGTCATACTAACCACTGCGCCACATCGGCTGTACTTATTTAAATGTAACCTTATTTACGGGGTGTAAGGGACGGTGTAACGAAAACTTTGCAGGCGTGCTCAGACCATGAAACTGAAAAACTTTCCCCTTGGAACATATGGTGGACATCTTGCTCAAATGTCGTGTAATATGAAAAAGACATAAACAATAATGTTGGCATTTTGGGTGTCTTGCTTATATGAATCAGGCTATACCCGACTGCCTTATTTTTACTGGCTACAGCCCAAACTTGTTGGATTTTGACAAAATAAGATGTCGTTAGATTCGTCTCAGCAGCGCGAGTGACAATGCCTCTATTTAAAAGAATCATGCCCACTCTAGTATGCATGTTCGTCTATTGCTTGCCTCACTACTTGCAGGCCTCGCATCAAAGCCAAAGTTAAATAATTATAAAGTCTAATTATTGCTTAACATTTTGTAACTGAAAATAATTTAATTATGACAGGAGTTCGAAAGTTATTGAATGTTAAAGTTGGGTATCGAAAGAGACAAAAGTTCTGAAGTTTGGCTGTATATCGAGTATTTCGTTCTTAAATCGTTATCTTTAGCCATACCGAAGTAAACAGTGCAAAAAGGTTCACCCCACAGTAAAATCTTTGAGAAAAATACCTAACGGTAAAAAGACCTTTAACAGTTAAGTTAGTTTCCCTGTTTTGCACAACAATTGCCGTAGCTATTCTTCATTAGAATGAGGGATATTACATATTGCTTTAATTTTCGTTTTGAGGCGAGACAATTTCTTAGACCGGAAATGGGCAATCTCCTTTCATAAATTTAATTTTATTTTAAACACAAAATACAATTTCGAAATTCCTGCAGTCGGTTTTTTCCTCCTTCTGAGGCAGTCGGGTAGCCTCAGAAGGAGGGTTATGTTTTTCGAGAGTATGTATGTATGTGGACAAGAAAATTCTTTTTCACGGGCTACAGCCCAAACGGATTGTAGGATTTTGACATATGAGGTGTCGTTAGATTCGTCTCAGCAGCGCAAGTGACACTGGCTATACTAAAAATTCATACATTCAAGATGGCGGATTTTATCGCTATATAGGTACGACTTTGTAACTACCGCAGTCGGGTTTTCTGTTTTAATGCATCAGCTTGTTTAAATTATGCTTGTTGTCGAAACCGTTTTGTTATTTCAGCAAGCAATGTTTCCGGCGGGCTTCTACATAGTGTTCATAGTGAAACAGACCGACGACGACTGTGTGGGCATCAGTCCCACTAGCCCACCGGTGGGCGTGGCGCCCACTAGCCCAACAGTGGCCGTGGGACCAGTGCTGGACCAGTGGGAAGTTAGCGCCGTTGGTGGTGATGGACGGTTTAAGAATTTCAGGTAAATAAATGAAAATAAGAAATTTAAAATATAATCATGCATCAGGTTCGAGCCCCGGTCGATGCATGTTTTTTTTCAATTTCTTATTTTCCTTGCATTAAAATCCCAATCGATTCCAGTAAATATATCACAGTCGTACTTTTTTGTTATTCGAATGTCTACCTATAGTTAAGTTAGTGAGGGTGTAAAACTTACCTACTTTTACATGGCATGACTCGCCACGCGCTTTTTCACGATGGTAAATGAAATGGCTAAAAATTGAAACCCCTAAAATTAAAGCCGCTCTATCTTTGTATGGGAAGTTTTCTGCCACTCTAAAACAAACTCCCAGCAATATATTTAAAGGGCGCCATACGACGGGTTCAAGTCCTGACGAATTTTTCAATTATCTTATTTTCATTTATGAGGTATTTATTTTTTCAGGTTGACAATAAAAGCGACGATATCTTATAGAGAGTACGTGATCGGTGCTTTAGTTCTCATCGCCCTCGTGCTGGTGATGAGTTTATTCGCCATGGTCGTCTACATACCGAGTTGTCAGACCACAGGTTGGTAAACAATAGTACATACATTGTTGTTTTGGGTCGGAAAATAAGGGTTTATTGGTTGATTATTAACAAAGACATTTCTTTTCTCAGTTTTATGTTTTCTGTGTGGAACACCGAGTCAGCAACAATATACCTATAATGAAATATAATGATTTATTATTATTAGGTCTAGTGGGCCTCTGACACGATTGTGTAACGAACGCCTGCTAAGTAATCTGAAGCACCATATTTCGAACGGACTACCAAATTGGGTAGATTGAAGTATTGGAGATTAAGCTTATTATTTCGTGTAAGTACTTTTATTTCAAAATCTGTTTAACCTTTTCAGAGGAAGAGTTGTTAGTAGAAGACGTCCCGGGAGGTTCAGATTTGCCAACCGTCTCTGAAGGAGTCCCCATCATAAACGACGATCGAAGTACGTAAAGAATTTTAGGAATTCAACATTTTTGTCCTGAAGGAAAAATACATACCTTCAATACCTACATACATATATCCCGTATGTATCCCTTGCGGGGGTAGGCAGAGCGTAAATGGCTTTAAAAAAACGGCCATTTACACCACGTCTGACAAACTATCACCATAGTCACAGGTTGTCAGACTGTCGACTAAAATTGCAATACACATCAACTCTCATCCCATTTAGTCACTTCAGTTACCGAGGTACCGTTATAGAAAGCTTACCTACTTACTACTACTAGGTACTACTTTTGTACTACTCAACAGTACTGTAACAGGTCTACTGCTGAAAATGGGTCTTCCCATGTATAGAATGGATTAGTCGCTTCGCTAGCAATTAGTTGTAAAACTATCCTGGTAGATGGAGCCCTACCACGCGTTAGTGGTCAAGATACACTTGCTCTACTCGCGGGCTTGGAGTGAGCCGCTGTAGCCCAGTTGGTAGAGGCGTCGCCAGTACAGATGGCGAAGGTCGCTGGTTCAAATCCAGCCTGCGGAAAATTTTGCAAGTTTTCCTAAAATGGGTCTTCCCATATTGGGATCTTTGATATTATACTCACCACGCTTGGCAGCGTTTATTTAAAACTAACAAAATAGATAAGCACTGGTATCTATGTGTTATACACGCCGAAATTGCTAAATGTGGCACTTTTAGCGATTTTGGCATACATAAATAACTAAAGCGCAAATTTTTCTCAAGGTTTTAAAGATTCTGAAAATTCTTCGTTGCAACTAATTGTCGTAAATTCATAATGTGGTTTCCCAATCACTTGCGTATTCAGTCAGTGACATTTTTTCACTGAGCGGCGCTAGTGTCGCTGACGTTAAGCCTTAATAAATAACCCATTTTTTTGGAAACAGTGTCGGATTCAGAACCCGAGGTGGAGGTTTTGGATGCAATGCCTCGGACCTGGACCGTCGCGGACACAAGCCGAGCGTCACTCAACGCTAATAATAGGAGATCTAATAGGTAAAAATACTATTTGTACTGCGATTTTGATACAACTGTTTTAATTTTTACTAGCAGCTCGTTAGCGGTTTTACCCACTGCTTACCGTTTTCCCGGGGGAATAAGCCATTTTCCCGTAATAAAAAGAAGCATTTGTAACTCAGAGATGTTGTAGCTTACTGATGGTGAAAGAATTTTTAATAGGTCCAGTTTCGAAGTTAACGATTACATACAAATAAATAAAAACAATCATCGTTAATACAAAATTAATACAAGTCCGGTATCGATCAGATAAACCTAAAAAAATGTCTTCTTTTTATTACTAAACAAAAAAGTTTGTCAAGAAAGCAAGTTCAAAGGCTCTATAAAGTTTTCTTTTTCCCAGGTATTTCTGGAGCGCACTAACAGTTGCCGTAGTGTATGCGTTACCGGTTGTACAACTGCTCTACACATACCAACAGGTACAAAATTTCTGTATATAATTACAGGATGTTAAAAAGAAAGTCATGTGGTATTTAGCATTTATTTTATTCATATTAATAAACATTACGCAAAAACATAAAAAGTTATGTTATTAAAGCACAAATTGCAACAGTTACTAGAATTACAGTTAAGTGTCGCTGGCATTACAGGCTGCAATACAGGAAATAAATCCTTTAATTTGCATGATCTCTTTTTTTCAAATAAGTTTGGAAAAAGACAAGAGATAATCACGATTAAAATTTCTCTTATAATGCGCGTTATCTGTCAAAAGAAGGCGACGGTAAATGGCGAAGAATCCATTGACATAGGTATTTAAACTATTTTAAACATGACATGATTTAGCTATCTCCTTTTCACTTCTAAACTTATTTAACAGATAGTTATAGCGCTAATTTAAGGTAAGTAATGAGAATCGAGAGCCCTGGTAAGTTTTAAAAGTGGTGCAAAATATTCTTAACAAATCTCATTATTTACAGATGGTGTTCCAAACGGGCAACCAGGATTTATGCTACTACAACTTCTTGTGCGCGCACCCACTTGGATTCCTGTCAGATTTCAACCACGTATACTCCAATGTCGGTTACGTCGTGCTCGGTCTCGCTTTCATGATGCAAGTTAGAAAGAGACAACTGGCGGCTAGGAAACGACCACAGGTAATAACAATTTTCCAAAAAGATTGCCTCTAAGCCTACTAAAACCAGCGAGAATTATATTGATAAAGACATACCATTAATAAAGAGTTAGTCATTTATGACATAGACATTTTGCAAATTACCTATACATTATGTCATTGACGTTCTGTAACTTTAACGTTTCGCAACTATGGCATTTTGTATTTTGCAGTATTGCTGGGCACTATTTTTATGCTTTATTACTTTACTAACGGCCCGTTAGCGGTTTCACTCGCTGCAACTCATTTTCCTGCCGGGAAAATCTATTTTCCCGGAACGTGTTATACATATAAATCTTCTTCTTGAATTACTCTATCTATTACCTACAAAAATCTGCATCAAAATGTGTTAAGTGGTTTAAGATCAGTTAGCGTACGTATTACAAACAGACAGAGAAAAGCAAAAAGCGACTTCATTTTATTTTATTATAACAGCCACTCCCCTGCAGTGGGACATTACACAGGCTACATTAAAAATACAGCTACAATAAAGTCCACTGCTGAACATGTGCCTCCCCCTATTAGGGGGGTATTTGCCATACTCATCACGCTTGGCAGGCGGGTTGGTGAGCGCAATGCAAGATGTTCCAAGGCGATTGCGAAATTTTATCCCTTTGTCACCTCTTACGACACCCACGGGAAAGATATGGGGTGATAACATTCTAAGCCGGCATCACACGGCTATTTTAATTCTTCGTGTGGGACACCGAGTCGTTCAACGACCCGATGAACCCTGGTGTCAGAGTTTGTACGGTCGCGTTCAAATGTGGAGCCAATGGCCTTAATTTAAGGTTTGATATAACTTTTTATCCAGAAATAGGATTATATTATAAATCTACATATATTCTAATAGAGTTTACTGAACTTCATCAGAATAGAGATTTTCAATATTATCCTATTTTGGATAAAAAGTTATATCAGACCTTAAATGAAGGCCATGGTCTCCACTTTTGAACGCGACCGTACATGTACATATTGACATGCAGTCCTATACCGAAGTAAAGGGATTTTGTTCCATATAAATTTCAACAGATGGCGTTACTGGTAGCGAATTTAACATTAGGTCCGAAACAAAGGCAAAAATTATAGCAAAAAATTATTGAAAAAATATAATTCCATTATTTGAGACGCCCGGAGACTAAAAAACGCGAAATTAGCACATTCTTGCAAGCACTAGAACAGCCCGCTTGTAGTGTCATCTGGCGAGCATTTAATAAAAACCACCATAGCCGGCCGGCACACCCCATTTGGGGCCATTGGTTTTTTAGTTTGACATAAGGCATCTGTAAACGTTAGTTTATTATATTATCTGTGATATTGATATATTTCAGAACGTGGGCATCCCGCAACATCACGGCTTGTTCTACTCAATGGGGTTGGCACTGGTCATGGAGGGCCTACTGTCGGCCTGCTACCATTTATGCCCCAATAAGATGAATTTCCAGTTTGGTAAATATTCGCTTATGTACTAAAGTAAGGCCAACCAGACGAGATAAAAAGTGTAAACAAATCTAAAAGAGACAGCTGACATTATACCATATGACAGATAAGGACAGATTATAATAATTAATAACTGTCTACGAGTCATACAAAAGTTGTTTACATTAATTATCTCGTTTCGTTGGCCATACTTTACCTGGTATACAATAGAAGGGGACCCGAAATGGCAACATTATTGTTTGCGTCTTTTTCATAATACATGACTTTTGAGCAAGATGTCAACGATAATGTTGCCATTTCGGGTCCAGTTCTTTTGTGAACCAGGTTATAATTTACTTCTTTAGCTTACGTAAAAAAATACTATGTAACGTATCAACATACATACATACATATAACATGCCTAAATACCTTACGGGGTAGGCTAGGCAGAGCGTAAGCAGCTGTAAAAACGGCCAAGGCTTACAAAAGTTTGAGAGCCATTTAAAAGACTGTGTATCACCATAGTGACAGGTTGTCAGCCTGTAGCCTGAAATTGCAATTTGCAATACACATCAATTCTCAAATCCCTTAGTCGCTTCTTACGACACCCACGGGTAAGATATGGGGTGATGCTATTCTTAGCCGGCACCACACGGCAAATAAACGTATGTAACGTATTAAACAGTTTTTTTTTTCAGAAAATAATATTGTTCTTTTTATGTTATAATTTTTTTAACCAACTGCCTCAAAAGGGGTTATGTATTTAGAGAGTATGAATGTATGTATGTATGTGTGTATGTATCCTGAAAATCATTTTCGGGCGAATCTTAACAAATTAGGTGTCGTTAGATTCGGCTCAGCAGCGCAAACCCCACTGGCCATATAAAAAAATCATAAATTCAAGATGGCGGATTTTTATTACAAAATACATCTTTGGAATTACTGCAGTCGGGTTTTTAGGGTTTCGTAGTCTAATATAAACCCTTATAGTTTCGTCTGTCAGTCTGTCTGTCTGTCTGTCTGTATGCCGCGCCCTCATAACTTCGTCAGTTTTGGAGCTATCGACATCAAATTTGGTGTGAGGATAGATCGTGTTGACCCAAATGTTAATAAAAAAATATTTTAATGGCTTTTTGGATCCCCTTCCCATACATGTGAAAAGGGGACAAACATTTTTTTTTCTCCTGTAATATTGAGTAAGGTATAGTTTAATAGGGCTTTTAAAACCAAGGGGAGGTTTCTTTGAAACAAAGTCTTTAAAATGTTTCTGTCTCTAGATATTTGCTTTAAAAAAGGGGCGTTTTTGAGCCATAATTTGTTCCAGCTGTAACTTCTAAAGTATGCATGATAAAATTTTGAAAAAGATATGGAATATAGTTCTTAATATGAAGTTACCATGAAAACTATAACGAATACTGTATCACTTAAGATTAAAGAAATATTTAAGTTTTTCTATTTGCGGTTGGTAACCATACAGCTGCAAACAAACCAGCAACAAAATTAACTTTGCAACGTTGAAAGACCTGTTATTTAAACGTTGACTACGAAACCCTATTTGTGAGCGTGTCCTACACGCTCTTGGCCGCTTTTTTGTTTTTTAATACATCTGCTTGTTGACACCACCTATTTTGTCTTTCAGATTCGTCATTCATGTACGTGATAGCAGTATTGTGTATGGTGAAGATATACCAGAATAGACATCCCGATGTTAACGCGAGCGCACATTCTACCTTTATATTGATCGCCTTTATCATGGCTATAGGTAAGTAAAATGTAGGAAATATATCCAAGGAAACCTGCGTAGGAACATTAGTTTATCAAATATTATACTGTTACTCTTTCAATTTTGTACCGACCTATGTTCCTTGGGTAAAGTTGTTCCTTATCATCAGCCGCTTCTGAGTTTCTGCTTATCGGTCACTAGTAAAATTTCACCCCCAGTAATATGGTTTGATTTTTTTTAAGCATTTGGGTTATTCGAATAGTAACGATGAAAAGTTGTTTTGATTAATACAAGTAAAAACTAAGCTTCTTTAATTTAACCTATGAAACCGTACAACGTTTCCCGAGGAAGTATTTTTTCAAACAATCTACCATATTAATGTTTTGTTTATTGACAGCCGATGTGGTTAGCATGCCTGCCTGCCACGCAAAGGTTCCGGGTTCAATTCCCGGTGGGGTCACTCACAAAGTTGATATTTATCACTTTGTGAATTTGTTCCCAGTCTGTTTAGAGAACATTGCAGGCTGAACCACCTGATTGTTCGAAAAGCAAGATGGTTCGGTGCTTCGGAGGGCACGTTAAGCCGTCGGTCCCGGTTGCTGTCTATGATGGCGGTTGTTACACAACCATGTCAGAGACCTGCTACTTACACTAGGCGGTTGAAAAACTCTGACACCAGAGTTCATCGGGTCGTTGGACGGCTTGGTGCTCCACTCGAAGAAGAAGAAGACCGAGGATGTATTTTTCGTACAATCTTGCATATTAATGTTCTAAAGTTTTTCCAGATTATTTTAAACGATGTCTTTATTTTATTTCGTCAGGTGTGTACGGCATAATGTACCCGAGCGTGTATTTCTGGGTGTTCTTCACTATCGCTCACCTCATCACGTGCTTCATACTCACGCTCAAGATTTACTATGTGGGGCAGTTTAAATTAGGTAAGTATAAAAATCTTAGAGTATATAGGGTTACATTTAATTAAGTACAAATCTCTTGAGTGTGTGATCTACTCACAAAACTGAACAACTTTTGTTACAAACATTTCCTCGAAAGATGAAAAAAAATTTGGACCTCCCATACTAAGTGACACAATTTTTCAACATTTTTGTATGGGAGGTCCAATTTTTTTTTATCATATTTCGTAGAAAAGTTTCTAACAAAAGTTGTTCAGTTTTGGGAGTAGACCACACCCTCAAGAGATTTGTACTTAATTAAATGTAACCCTATATATAAGCAAGCTATAGAGTGCGCATTAGGCCCTGCGGCGTACTGTCAAAGAGTAAGCAGTTGCAGACGTCAAATGTATGAGAAGTTATGAAAATGAAAATATGAAAATATTTTTATTACAGCAAAATTAACAGTAACTTACAAATCTCACAAATTCAAATAAAATTCTTAAAATTGCTTAGAGTATATTTCCGGTCACACTAGTTTCGGTGATCTTCACACTAGGCAAGCCTGTATCGTGAAGGTAGAGGTTAAATAGTGCTGTCACTGTCGTTTTGCTACTGACAGACAGAGAGGGTGCGCCCAGACTACTGCCACCAGTTCCTACTTTTTACGCGCACTCTATAGCTTGCTTATATATGTCGCAGTATGATGGCAGAATTAGGTTTTTGGCCAAAAGCCGGCATATGGCAAAATCGTAGACTTCTTTCGGCCATCGTCCAAAGCTGATCCAGGTTTTTGGCCAAAAACCTAGGATTTTGGCCGAAATCCTAGATTTGTTCAGTATTATGGCTTTTTTTGCATTTCGGGGGAACTTCTTCTTCTTCGAGTGGTACACCAAATCGCCCAACGACCCGATGAACCCTGGTGTTCTAGTTTTTAAACCGCCTACTGCACGGAGCAGGCCTCTGACAGGGTTGTGTCACGACCGCCGTCTAAGTGATCATAAAGAGCAATCGGGACCGACGGCTTAACGTGCCCGTGTAGGTCGGGCATACACCTCGAAACGCAGGAGGTAGTATTAGACGTTTTGGAGGGTGGGAGGTAGCGTCAGACGCTCTGGAGAGCGTGGGTAGCGTCGGACACTCTGGAGGATGTAAGATGACGGGCGTTGGATTTTCTGGCGGTCCGACGCTACCTCCTGGTCTCCAGGGCATCCAACGCTACCACCAATCTTCTAGAGCGTTCAGTGGTACGTCCTGCTCTTATGGTGTCTGATGCTTCCCCCTGCCCTTCAGGGAATTCGAGGCAATCCTGCTGTTCAGACTGTCTGATGTTACCCCCCGTCCTTCAGGGTGTCCATTTACTTTGTCCAAGTCTACCCTCAAAAGTTCAGAGGGAGGTGCATAAAGTCCCTCTCCACTCCTCGTTCCCCCGAACCACACGGGCACGGTAAGCCGTCGGTCCCGATTGCTCTCTATGATCACATAGACGGCGGTCGTTACACAACCACGTTAGAGGCCTGCTACTTGCAGTAGGCGTTTGAAATCTCTGATACCAGGGTTCATCGGCTTGTTGGGCGACTTGGTGTACCACTCGAAGACGAAAAAGTTCCCCCGATATGCAAAAAAAACCATAATACTAAACAAATCTAGGATTTTGGCCAAAATCCTACTTTTTTGGCCAAAATCCTAGGTTTTTGGCCAAAAACCTGGATCAGCTTAGGACGATGGTCGAAGGAAGTCTACGATTCTGCCAAATGCCGGCTTTTGGCCAAAAACCTAGGTTTTTGGCCAAAAACCTAATTCTGCCATCGTACTGCGACATATATACTGTAAGATAAAAATACTATATGCTTTTTAATTTGCTGTGTGATGCCGGCTTAAACTAGAACTACCCGTGGGTAAAAAGCGACTAAGGGATGATCAACCGGAATACACAGCAGCGTTCCCTGTAAATGCAACATCTTGCACTGCGCTCACCAATCCGCCTGCCAAGCGTGGTGAGTATGGCAATACCCTCCGATAGGTGGAGGCCCATGTCCAGCAGTGGACTGTTGTGGCTGTTGTGGTTAAGGTAACATGCCAATGAATTTTGAGAATATAATAAAGAAGGTGTTATAAAAAAACACCAACCTCTTGTGTGTTAAGTTGACTCGTTTTTCTGATTTCGTACTTTATATTGGTACGCAGCAGGTTCGTACCGATTTCTAAAAAAGTTATAGTAATTTATTGTACAGTTTGTTTTAAGTTGTTCAAAAAGTTTTCGTATGTTTTATTTCATGTATTAATAGAGTTAATATAGTGTGAAATTTCACTAGTGACCGATAGCCAAAACTCAGAACCGGCTGGTGATAAGGAACAACTTTCCCCAAGGAACATAGGTCGAAATATGTTTGATTCCGAAGCTGATCTTAGCGCAGTGGAAGCAAATTAAAGTTATCTTAAAATCTAAAACTAAATGGTCGATCAGCCTCGGAACAACATTTGACTACGATTCGTAGTGCTCGTTACTGCTACTAAATAAAATGAATTTAATGAGAAAATTTTCTGTTCCGGAAAATTTCCGGTCGACAAATTTTGTTTCCGATGTCTGCGACGGCCCTTAATCTCCTACAAGATGACTAATATTTAACTGTACTACCACAGCTCATATCTAAAATAAATGTACCAAAATTCCGGTTGTACCAAAGGTCATCAAGTGGGTGACATCAACGTTATGTTGCCAAATCACTACAAATAAAGTACTTATACAAAACTAACAGCGAACTGCTCACCGTGGTAGGTATGACGCCGTTCCTTCGTGAGTCTAGATATGAAAGGAAACAGGTATCTGGATTTAGGAACACAGAGGAGGGGAACTTAAATCTAAACTCACGACATCCAGACACCAGCTCGTGTGGTACTCCGTCCCTCCAACAATTTTTGCCTCACCACCTCGACTATCACACTATTTAGACCGAAGGGCCTCACAAACACTATTGTTCATAGTTCGCGACAGCAAATGGATAGCATTAAAACGTTCGCTGCTATCAATACGCGAATAACAAAGGATTTCTCCCAGCACAAGAAATCCGCCACGTTGGCTTGCAAGAAACCTGCCCAGTCCGCAATCAAAGCGCAAAATCCGAAATTGTCTAGGTTTCACTTCCACACCGAACAGGGAACTCTTCCCTGGTGGAAATTGCACACACGAATAAGAAAAACACTAAAATTACATTAATATGTGCCTATCATGCCGCGAGCGCACACGGGAACCAGTGAACGTCAAGATGGCGCCGGCCGAACCGCAACGTCACAGCCACCGCGGTCTTTCAGAAAACTGCGGTCTGTCAGAAAAAATGGCGCGAAATTCAAATCGTATTCGCGCGCCCATTTCGATACGAAACTAAACATTCACCCGCCCCGGACCGACCCATCGGTCCGCTCTATGCATGGCAGGCGTGATAATGTAGCTACTGCTCGCTTAAGAACTGAATCCCCCACTTAAACTTCTGCAACTCGAGGAGTGCCATCACTACCCGGAAACAGGTTGAGAATGCGCCCCCGGCGCCAACGCAGTGGCGTTAGGTTGGTATCCTTAACCGGAACGAAATCCCCGATGCAGGGGGGTTCAGTCCTGTCCGTCCACTTAAGGCGTTGCTGCAGAATGTGCAAGTACTCAAGCGACCAACGCTTCCAAAAGTTTTGAGTCATTTGCTGCAACAACTGATAACGCGACAAACGATTGCTATTCACCTCCGTATAGGGATATTCCGGCAAGGCGTTAAGTGGGCGGCCAATTAAGAAATGCCCTGGCGTCAGGGCCTCTAAATCATTTGGGTCTGAGCTGAGCGGACACAAAGGACGCGAATTGAGTACAGCCTCAATTTTACAAAACACGGTTGCCAGCTCCTCGAAAGTCAAAATTGTTAACCCTACGACGCGCAACAAATGCGTCTTAGCGGACTTTACAACCGCTTCAAAAATACCACCCCAGTGAGGGCACGCTGGAGGATCGAACACCCAGGTAATGCCCTGACGGGAGAGGCCCGTGCTGATGGCTTCTTCGTTCTCCCTTAAGAACGTTACAATTTCCTTCATACACCGATCAGCACCCTTAAAGTTGGTACCATAATCCGACCTGATTAGCGCTGGTCGCCCTCGTCGCGACGTAAATCTCTCCAGCGCTGCCAAAAAGGCCTCCGTAGAAAGGTCGGCCACGAGCTCCAAGTGGACGGCCTTGGTGGCTAGGCACACGAACACGCACAAGTACGCCTTGATAGACTTTGCGTTCCGTAGGCGTGATGCCTTTACCATGAAAGGGCCTGCGAAATCCGTCCCCACACCTGCAAACGTCCAGGCCTCCGTCACCCGGTCCGGTGGAAGATCTCCCATCTGTGGCTGCATTGTGGCTGCCTTCAAACGGTAACAAGGTAAGCACCTAAACACAACGCTACGTACCGTTCGTCGTCCCGATAAGATCCAGAACTCGCGCTGTAGGATGGCCAATGGCGCATTGCAGCCCGCGTGCGAGTTTTTCTCATGACGATCCCTGACTAAGAGCTCAACTAAGGGTCCCCTTTTTGGAAGTAACAGTGGATGCCGCGCCGAAAAGGGCAGGCTAGCGTTCCGAAGTCTGCCTCCAACCCTGAGCATACCTTGCTCATCCAGGAATGGGTTGAGGCGCACAATTCCTCCCTTCAGCTTTCCACGTCCATCCCTGAGCAGCCTGACCTCCTCTTCAAAATGTTCCGCCTGGACGACTCTTAACTAATGAGCATAGAGCCGCATTCCGTTCCGCAGGCGAGAGGACTGGTGTAAAGTTCCGTTCTGCTTGAGGCTTCCTGCAGTTGTTCACGAACCGTTTGATCCAACCTGTCACCCCAAGAAGTTTGTCGAGGGAGCCATACCGTTTCAGCAAGAAAGCTGGGTTAGGCTTCGGTACGAGTTGCCCCGCGTTCACTCGCAAACCTCGATCAGGTGGCCCAAGCGGCGCCCTGCACTCGTTGAATGGCCATTCCTGCGGCGACTCAGTTAGCCATTGAGGTCCCCACCACAGTGGGTGACTCTCCAAATCAGGGGCCCTGCACCCGCGCGATGCGCAGTCCGCTGGGTTCCATTCTCCCGGTACGTGCCTCCACACTAACGGAGTTTCCGACCCCGTAATCTGTGACACCCGATTTGCCACGAAAACCTCAAGTGTATGTACCGACGTCTGCAACCAGCGCAGAACTATCCGACTGTCGGTCCACGCGTACACCGTTTCATCCAAGTTGATGGTACCACGCAGATTGCATGTTACATGATTTAGCAAGCGCGCTAGAAGAGCTGCCCCTGCCAATTCCAACTTGGGGATGGTCCATCTAGTTCTGACTGGTGCCACCTTACTTTTGGCCATAACCAGACGCACGTCCACAGTTCCCGTTGAACTTGCTGTCCGAAGGTATACAGCTGCCGCGTACCCTCGCTCCGAGGCGTCACAAAACCCATGTAGGGTAGCCTTACATCCCGCCGATGGGACTAACTTGCGGGGTATCGCGATGTGCACAATCCCTGGTAAGGTGGTCACAAACTTGAGCCAATCCTTCAACAACTCTCCGGAGAGTTGGTCGTCCCATCCTAAGTTGGCTAGCCACAACCTTTGTAAAAAGCACTTCGCCATGAACGTAACTGGGGCGATCCATCCGTTAGGATCGAACGTTCTAGCGATTGTCGACAGTACCGACCGCTTAGTCCAAGTTTTCCAAAAGGTCGGGCTCAATCTTGTACGTGAATACGTCATGCGTTGGCCTATATTGCACCCCGAGGATGCCCAACGTGTTTGGATTGTCCGGGTTCTCAAAGAGGTGCGGGTCCTGATGGAACTCGCCTGGCAAACCGGCCAGGAGCTCTGGGCAACTGGACAACCATTCCCGCAACTCGTAACCTCCTGAACCCATGATCGCGATCAGCTCGTCTCGTAGAATTAGCGCCTGCTCCACGCTATCAGCACCCGTGCAGATATCGTCCACGTAGACGTCGCGATCCAGTACTGCTGCGGCTCGAGGATATCTTACCCTTTCCTGTGCGGCCAACTCGCGCAGCGTACGTACTGCCAAATATGGACTTGGCTTAAGTCCATACGTCACCGTGTTAAGTTCGTATGTGACCATCGGCTCATCTGGGCTCTCACGCCACAAAATCAGCTGATACCGACGGTCATCCGGATGTATCATGGTTTGGCGAAACATCATTTTGACGTCTGCGACGAACGCTACCTGGTGCAAACGAAAGTCTGTGAGAATGTCCACAATGTCCCGGTTCAATTTAGGACCCGCGTGCAAACATTGGTTCACAGACACACCATTCGAGGTAGGAGCAGAACCGTCAAACACCACCCGTATTTTCGCCTCAGGTGACTTCAAGACAGCCAGGTGTGGAATGTAATAATGCTCGACACACCTCCAATCCAGGCTGGACACCGACATGTGTCCCAATTGAATATATTCCCGCATGAATTCTATATACTTCTGCCGAAGTGCTGGGTCTCGCCTCATCTTCCGCTCCATTGCGAGCAGTCTCCGTTCCGCGAGTTGTCGCGAACTACCTAAAGCGGGGCGGTTTGGGAGAAAAGGTAGCCTGGTCATGAATCTGCCTGACGGGCATCTCGCAGTGTTGTATTGATAGAACAACTCGCACTCGTCATCCTCTGGCTTCCGTCTGTCTGCCGTGGGCGGCTCTTCAGACTCCCAAAACCTCTGCAGCACCTCTGACAGCACACTACCATAGAGGACCGTATCCCCTTCTGGTAGGTCCTGAGGTCTCCAAACTGAGCCGAAAACAACATACCCCCCTGTGGTATCTACGGCCACCAAACCAGCTTCCTGGAGTACCTTCTTCCTACCGCACCATAATCTTCCGAGGACGTCTGACCCGAGAAGTACGTCCACCGTACCAGGAGTATCAAAATCAGGATCAGCTAACTCCAAACCTGTGGTTAACCCTCGTACCGTTGGTGGTAACCTAACCTGAGGGAGTTTCCCAACCACTTCATCCAGCACCACGGCTGAGACTTGATAGCTGACCCCTGTACATGTGCTACCTAATGTGAACTCAAAGTTCGTCTGACCCCGAATGTCAGGCACATTTAGGCCCCCGATGTCTACAGCTTCATCCGCACTTGGCTGTACATTTAGGCCTAGCCTACTCACCAGCTTACTCGATACAATACATCCCTGAGCCCCTGTATCCAGTAGGGCTCTTACTTGAATGGTCCGGCCACCGTATCCCCATACCCAAATCTTAGCCGTTGGCAAAAGTACCGTGATTGGACGGGGAGCCGAAGCTGATGAGTAGGCGGCGATTACCTAGCGGGAATCTAGACGCGGTGAGGCTGCGTCCCGCGGGGGTATCCCCTCGCTACCCAAACCTGTGTATGGGTCCCACTCCTGCTGGTAGGGAGGTCTGCCCATAAAGGCCATGGTTGGAGCTCTATAGTATCCCAACGGCAAAAGTGCGTACCGAGGTTGCGCCTGTAGCCGCGGGTACTCAGTTATAGGCGGAGGCATGCGTGGGTCTTGAGGCCCAACCAGGTGGCTCAAGCCCGCAGAATACTGCATGTACCCTGGTGGCTGCCTAGTGCTCTCCTGACACCCGCCCGTTGGATCCCGTACCTGGGATGGGTGTCCTTGGCCATGTTCCTGTGTCGTTCTTCCCCAATCCGGCACCTGCTGCCGTGGTGGAGATCGTCCCCACGTCCTTTGGTAAGTGGGCTCCGACTGTTGACGTTCCCCTGCCTGTCCCTGTGACCGATGCGGAGGTGGGGTCCTCCTTGGAGGGGGTGGGGACCGTTGCTCCCTCCTTTGGTGGGCAGGCTCCCTTCGTTGACCCGATCCAGCGCTGCCCCCGGCGTCTCCGGAGCGATTCATGCAGAGCAGCGGATGGTGTGCACCCTGGCAGTACCTACAGTTGGTGTTTGAAGGGCACTCTCGCACCTGATGCGGCCCCAGGCACCGATAACACCAACGCCTCTGCTGTGCCACACCCCGTCTCCTCTGAACCCGCTGCGCAGCAAACTCCTGACACGCTGTTACCCTGTGGCCTGTCTCCCTGCAGTAGGCACACCCTGATTCCAATGCGGTGTTGTACCGCCTGGGTTGCCTACTGTTGCCTCCTCGCGCCGGTGCACCCGGCCGTTCCGGGTGGCGAGGGGCAGAGGTCTCCTTGCGAGGGGCTTCACCAGCCTGGACGTCCACTCGCCTGCTTTCGGCCTCGAGGAACAACTTCAGATCCTCGTAGGTTGGGAGGTGGTCCGAGGACTTGCCCCCATGGAGCTGCTCGAATCGAGCGACCATTTCGCTCGGCAGGCGGCGAAGCACTGTGTGGACCAAGATATAACCGTAGCCCGCCACTGGCAAACCCTGTCGCTCTAGTGCGCTGACCGCGACACTGACTGGGTGGAAGATTTTCTCGCGGAGGTCCGTACCTCGCGTTATGGTTGGTATTGACAGCCACTGGTCTAACAGCCTGTCTACAATCAGGCGCTTGTTCCGAAACCGGTCGGTAAGGATCTTCCACGCCACCTCATAATTGCTATCCGAGACAGACAAATGCGTCAGCAATTCATGAGGCTCTCCCTGTAGCCTGGACATCAGCTGAGCCATCTTGTACGCTGGCATTATGTCCATCCGTGTGTGGACCACGCTGCTATACAGGTCCTCAAACGCCGGCCAGTCGGCGTAATCGCCTGCAAAGACTGGTACCGAAACAGGCGGAAGAGGCACCTGTAATCCTTGTCCTTCTTTTCCACGGAATGGTTTTCCCTGTCCGTCACGTCGCCTAGTTATGTCCGCAGCTGCCTGCTCAATGTCCTGTGCCAGCTCCAAGCACTGGCTTACATCGGCCTCGACCAGCTTCTGATCTTCAGGGTTAGGAGTCTCCTCAAGGAGCATGATGCACTCTGTGAGGTGTTCCGACACAATCCGAACCCGTTCATCTACCTTTAGTGCACTTTTCAAGAGCGCGTTCTCCCGGTCCTCGCGGCCGATCATTGCCGCTGTGGTAGTAAACCACCTTAATTCTGTCTTTATAGCAGCCTTATACCTGGCGATCGAGGGAGCCATGGTACCAACTTTTACACACTCGACTTAATAAAAACGCAAAATCAATAAACAAATACCGCAAAATAAATGTTAGTTGACTGGCCTAGACCTTACCGATAAGGTACCGTTCACTGGGCAAACAATATAGTCACAAGAAAAAAAACGAAACAATATTTTCCAAAATTAATAAAATATGTGGGTAGTATAAAAAAACACGCTTAATATGTTACATACAATTAACTAACCACGCTCTGCTACCAAAAAATGTTTGATTCCGAAGCTGATCTTAGCGCAGTGGAAGCAAATTAAAGTTATCTTAAAATCTAAAACTAAATGGTCGATCAGCCTCGGAACAACATTTGACTACGATTCGTAGTGCTCGTTACTGCTACTAAATAAAATGAATTTAATGAGAAAATTTTCTGTTCCGGAAAATTTCCGGTCGAGAAATTTTGTTTCCGATGTCTGCGACGGCCCTTAATCTCCTACAAGATGACTAATATTTAACTGTACTACCACAGCTCATATCTGAAATAAATGTACCAAAATTCCGGTTGTACCAAAGGTCATCAAGTGGGTGACATCAACGTTATGTTGCCAAATCACTACAAATAAAGTACTTATACAAAACTAACAGCGAACTGCTCACCGTGGTAGGTATGACGCCGTTCCTTCGTGAGTCTAGATATGAAAGGAAACAGGTATCTGGATTTAGGAACACAGAGGAGGGGAACTTAAATCTAAACTCACGACATCCAGACACCAGCTCGTGTGGTACTCCGTCCCTCCAACAATTTTTGCCTCACCACCTCGACTATCACACTATTTAGACCGAAGGGCCTCACAAACACTATTGTTCATAGTTCGCGACAGCAAATGGATAGCATTAAAACGTTCGCTGCTATCAATACGCGAATAACAAAGGATTTCTCCCAGCACAAGAAATCCGCCACGTTGGCTTGCAAGAAACCTGCCCAGTCCGCAATCAAAGCGCAAAATCCGAAATTGTCTAGGTTTCACTTCCACACCGAACAGAGAACTCTTCCCTGGTGGAAATTGCACACACGAATAAGAAAAACACTAAAATTACATTAATATGTGCCTATCATGCCGCGAGCGCACACGGGAACCAGTGAACGTCAAGATGGCGCCGGCCGAACCGCAACGTCACAGCCACCGCGGTCTTTCAGAAAACCGCGGTCTGTCAGAAAAAATGGCGCGAAATTCAAATCGCGCCCATTTCGATACGAAACTAAACAAAATACGAAAAAAATTTTTGGACCTGCCATACAAACTTGCCGATCAGCTGATTTCAGTTACTATGGGAGGTCCAAATTTTTTTTCCTATTTCGGTTCGTCTACGTCGGTTCTGAGTTTTGGCTATCGGTCACTAGTAAAATTTCACCCTATATTGTCCATAGATGGCACAGTACCGAGTCGTGCTTGGCAAACTATCCGCACGATACCGTCGCGTGGACGCGCAGCTTTAGTGCCCAATAATATTCCGCGAGCTATATTATTGTTGGTCGCCAATGCAGCTAACTGGGCACTAGCTGCGTATGGGTGAGTGCAAAAATTTTTTTTTCAAAACTCTTTCTTCTTTTTTTCTTTTCTTGTGGGACACCGAGTCGTTCAACGACCCTATGAACCCTGGTGTCGGAGTTTTTCAACCGCCTACTGCAAGTAGCAGGTCTCCGACATGGTTGTGTAACGACCGCCATCATAGACAGCAACCGGGACCGACGGCAACGCAACCAAGTCCTGTGTGTTTGGTTGACAGCCGATGTGGCGCAGTAGTGGTTAGTATGACTGCCTGCCAAGCAGAAGGTTTCGGGTTCAATACCGATGTGGTCACTCACAAAGTCGATAATATCACTTTTTGAATTTGTTGTCCGAAAAGCAAGAAGGTTCCGTGCTTCGGATGGGCACGTTAAGCCGTCGGTCCCGGTTGCTGTCTATGATGGCGGTCGTTACACAACCATGTCAGAGGCCTGCTACTTGCAGTTGAAAAACTCTGACACCAGGGTTCATCGGGTCATTGAACGACTCGGTGTCCCACACGAAAAGAAAAGAGACCAGTGAGTTGTAGAGGTAGAGCTCACTGCAATTTGTAACATGAATAAAATATACTATTTGTTTCAGCCTGTACGAGCACAACAAGGACTTTGCTCGGCACGTCCTCGCTATACTAATGGGCAACACGATTCTCTACACTATGTTCTACTTTATTATGAAGGTATGTGAACACAGCAACAGTCCTTAAATATTTTGTCAGACGTGGCTATAGCACACATATTTTCGCGGTCATTAACGCTTTTTCTACACCGCAAGAGTTATATGCGTGATATACAGGGTGGACCACAGAGTGACGTCAATAAAAACAAATTAGATTCCTCACGTTTTGGGGTATTCGAAAATACCCCATGCATGTTCCGCGATTATTTTTAGTTTCCGAGGTATTCAACTTTTAAAGTTGTATGGGAAAAACTCGAATGGCGGACATTTTTTCTTTTCTTGTACGCTAAAAAGTACAAATCATAATGATTGTGCTATGAAATCAACTGCGCGAAAAGCCCTTATACGGAAGTAAAAAAAGGAAAAGAAAAATTACTGCCAGTCGAGATTTTCCCATACAACTTTAAAAGTTGAATAACTCGGAAACTAAAAATAATCGCGGAACATACATGGGGTATTTTCGAATACCCCAAGATGTGAGGAATCGAATTTCTTTTTATTGACGTCACTCTATGGTCCACCCTGTATGTATGTATGTAATCTCAATATTTACAGTTATTGATTAGCATCAGCCTATTTCCTTCTTGTGGGTGCCGTAAGCATAACAATTACGGCCGTATTTATATCCATTGATGCTCTGCCTTCCTTGCAAAAGATATAGGCGTCGCGTATTTATTTTTGACTGTCCCGATGGCGTAGTGGATAGTACCCCTGCCTTCCACGCCAAGGGTCGTGGGTTCGATTCCCACCAGACACAAATATTTGTAAAGTTAGTTTTCAAATATTTGTGTTTAGTCTGGGTGTTTTCTATGTATAATATGTATTTATTTACAAAAAAAAGTATATAAGTATTATATCAGTTGTCTAGTTCCCATAGTACAAGCTTTGCTTAGTTTGGGGCTAGATGGCGCTGTGTGTCTCGTCCAGGGATATTTATTATTATTATTTATTTATTGAAAACTAGCAACCGGTTTTCCCACAGAGAAACGGCATTTTCCTGGCATGTGTAAAACATCTAAACCTTCTCCTTGAACCACTCTGTCTACAACAAAACCGCATCATAACCCGTTGCGTGGTTTAAGAGAAGTTAGCGAAATTCCACTAGAGACAGACAGAGAAACACATAAAACGACCCTTTAGGTGCATAATGTCCATTTTGCAAAATGTCCAGTGGTGAAAAAATGTCCAGTTTGCAAAATGTCCAATTGGAAAAAGTCCAGTTTGCAAAATGTCTAGTTTGCAATAAGTCCAGTTTACATGAAATACTGGGTCACTGACCAATGTGTTTTGGGGAAAGTTGTTCGCTTTCATGGTCTGAACTCACATCTTAATTTCGCTAATTGTACTTTTGCAAACTGGTAATTTTCAAGTCAGATTATCTTCAAACTGGTCATTTTGCAATTGGACATTTTGCAAACTGGACATTTTGCAAACTGGACGTTTTGCAAACTGGACATTATGCAAACTGGACATTTTTTCACCACTGGACATTTTGCAAAATGGACATTATGCACCTAAAGGAAAACGACTTCATTTTATACTATGTATTGATATTGGTTGTTGCGTTTATTTGTCTAATATTCCGTTTTTTTCTGCAGTTGGTGCACCGTGAAAAAGTATTGGTACATACGTGGATCTACATGCTGCTCGCACACGTAGCGTGGTTCACGGCGCTGAGGTTCTTCCTGGATTCCAACACCAAGTGGTCGGTAAGTACTCTGATCTGCCACCAATCACAGATCTGTCACCAATACGGTTACATTTAATTAAGTACAAATCTTTTGAGCGTGTAATCTACTCACAAAACTGAACAACTTTTGTTACAAACTTTTCTTCGAAATATGAAAAAAATTTTGGTCCTCCCATACAAAAATGTTATAACAGTGTGTCACTTAGTATGGGAGGAGGTCCAATTTTTTTTTCATATTTCCCAGAAAAGTTTTTAACATAAGTTGTTCAGTTTCGTGAGTAGATCACACCCTCAAGAGATTTGTAGTTAATTAAATGTAACCATAAATAGGGTGTAAGGGACGGTGAAAAAGTGTTAGTACACACATGGATCTACATGCTATTGGCTCACGTAGCGTGGTTCACGGCGCTAAGGTTCTTCTTGGATTCCAATACAAAGTGGTCGGTAAGTAACCTGATCTGCCACCAATCACAGCAACAATATATAGGGTGTAAGGGACGGTGAAAAAGTGTTAGTACACACATGGATCTACATGCTATTGGCTCACGTAGCGTGGTTCACGGCGCTAAGGTTCTTCCTGGATTCCAACACCAAGTGGTCGGTAAGTAACCTGATCTGCCACCAATCACAGCAACAATATATAGGGTGTAAGGGACGGTGAAAAAGTGTTAGTACACACATGGATCTACATGCTACTAGCACATGTAGCGTGGTTCACGGCGCTAAGGTTCTTCTTGGATTCCAATACCAAGTGGTCGGTAAGTAACCTGATCACCAATCACAGCAACAATACAGGGTGTAAGGGACGGTGAAAAAGTGTTAGTACACACATGGATCTACATGCTATTGGCTCACGTAGCTTAGTTCACGGCGCTAAGGTTCTTCTTAGATTCCAATACAAAGTGGTCGGTAAGTACTCTGATCTGCCACCAATCACAGCAACACTATACGGGGTGTTAGTGACGGTGTAACGAAAACTTTGCAGGCGTGCTCAGACCATGAAACTGAACAACTTTTACTATGGAGCCAATGGTGGGAAACGAAAAAAAATTTCCGACCTCCCATACAAAGTCAGTCAACTGATCGTGAATTTTGTATGGGAAGTCGGAATTTTTTTTTCGTTCCCCACCATTGGCTCCATACTAAAAGTTGTTCAGTTTGATGGTCTGATCATGCCTGCAAAGTTTTCGGTACACCGTCCCTAACACCCTGTATACGGTTACATTTAATTAAGTACAAATCTTTTGAGGGTGTATTCTACTCACAAAACTGAACAACTTTTGTTAGAAACTTTTCTTCGAAATATGAAAAAAATTTTGGTCCTCCCATACAAAAATGTTATAACAGTGTGTCACTTAGTATGGGAGGAGGTCCAATTTTTTTTTCATATTTTTCCCAGAAAAGTTTTTAACATAAGTTGTTCAGTTTCGTGAGTAGATCACACCCTCAAGAGATTTGTAGTTAATTAAATGTAACCATAAATAGGGTGTAAGGGACGGTGAAAAAGTGTTAGTACACACATGGATCTACATGCTATTAGCTCACGTAGCGTGGTTCACGGCGCTAAGGTTCTTCTTGGATTCCAATACAAAGTGGTCGGTAAGTAATCTTATCTGAAACCAATCACAGCTTTTTTAAACTACACCTAACTATTTGGTGGGGAGCGAGGGCTCACCCGGATGCGTTTGGGTGGTTGTTCAAACAACCAGCCCAATCACGCCCTTGGGGCGAGACTACCTTACGAGTTGTTCTGGGAAGAACGAATCGGACTATGTCTACCGGGTATATGCCGGTAGTTGCCAAAGAAGGGCACGAATGAGGGACCTCCGCGTCCCCGCCGGCGGGGACGGCGGTTGCTTGAAGAGCTTGTGGAGTGTGATCTACTCGCGTTGGCTGCAGCGGCTGCTAATGTGATGGGATCGTCATCATCAGAAAGGACGTGCCTGGGACGGCGTTTCAACCAATCACAGCAACAATATATAGGGTGTAAGGGACGGTGAAAAAGTGTTAGTACACACATGGATCTACATGCTATTGGCTCACGTAGCGTGGTTCACGGCGCTAAGGTTCTTCTTGGATTCCAATACAAAGTGGTCGGTAAGTAACCTGATCACCAATCACAGCAACAATATATAGGGTGTAAGGGACGGTGAAAAAATGTTAGTACACACATGGATCTACATGCTATTGGCTCACGTAGCGTGGTTCACGGCGCTAAGGTTCTTCCTGGATTCCAACACCAAGTGGTCGGTAAGTAAAAAAAATATCTTCTAAAAGATTCTGATGCCAAGAAACCCTCATTATAACAATATTTCAGAATGTTCTATGCTCTGTGCAAAAGAGAGAAGTGTACGTTGGTTTGTACTCGTATGTCTCAATAACTACCGATTAATGTTTTTTTTATTGGTTTGAGTTTGTGTATGACCTAACTTGAAGTTTTCAGAGCATATTCCGTGTCCCTCAAGCTGTAATCCTCACTTTTGAAAACTTAACGAATAGTAATTTTTGTTCAGCCAAAAAATAGTGCTGAAATAGTGATAATTAGTGACCCATGCGAAATAATTAGTGACTTTATGGTTCCGGAGATATAGCTATAGTTTGGTGAGGATTACAGATCGAGGCTCAATCTGTAATCCTCACTTCTCGTGTGAGCAAACGGTAATGAATTTTCAGTTGGTTTACATTCCAAAAAATAGTGACTAATTAGTGACTAACACAGACGAAAGGTGAGAGATATTCGCTTTGTAGTTCCGAAGTTATGAGTGCATCTTGGTGAGGATTATACCTAAAGCAATTTTGCTATAATCCTCACCTCATTTTCTGCTGAACGCTTTGGTATTTTAATTCAAATATAGTATCAGAAAATAGTTTTTGGCTATTACTATTATACTATTAATTTATTTTCTAACTTAGCTAGGGTCACATAGGGCCTAAAATATTGTCAACTCTAGAATAGGTGCACTTCTGGGCAGGTTTTTGGGGGGTTTTCCTGTCCAGGGGGTCCGGCTAACTATACACATGGAACACCTTTTTAAAATATTGACAGAATTTAATTCCATTTACTTGTCATTTACTGAGGCATAAAGTTACATGCTGTGTGGTTAGCCTGGCCAGCCCCGAGGCAGTGCCTTTATTTTTATTTTTTTATCCCGCCCGAGCCGCGTATAGAGTAGGAACAAAAATTGTAATAAAAAAGAGAAAATTTTTGCATTAGAAATTTTCTCTTTTTTAAGTTTGAATTAGAATGTGACTTTCTTAAAGAGAATCTTGTAAATTCCTACTAAGAAATAAATTATTGAATTATGAATTATGAATTAGTGCTGAAATAGTGTTCTCAAAATGCATTGTTATTTATTTAATTAAAATAGTAAAAGCCATTTAAAAACCCGTTATAACTTCTTCATACAAAATGTTCAGGTACAGTCGCGAACACTACTCAGTATAATGGAGCTACAGAGGTAATGATGTGCCGCTGGGAATATGCCCGCTCCCGGGCACATTCCCAGTGGGAATATTGTCGGAAAGTTTCCACGTGCCCGGGAACGTTCCCCTAAGTTCCCAGTCAAAATATTTCCAAAATTAATGTGAATATATTTTTAATTTAAATCAATCCGATCAAGCCTAAAACTATCCCCATTAATAAAATTAACCTATATTATACTAAAAAATCTCATTAAACTCCATCTTAAGTAAAAATAAAATTTACAATTTTGATCCTTAGCAAAAGTCAAAAAACTACAGCGTAAAACTCCATTAAACACAGAGAAACTTAGATCAAATTAAAAAACTAAGTAACTTTGAAAATATTCAACAAAACCTTAAAAACATCGACAAATCCAAAAAATAACAAAAGATTAATTAATCCAGTCATTAAATCCTCATAATAACACCCCAAACTAAAATAAAAATTCCGAAAAAAGTTATTGAAAATATGCTGCCCAGCAATGTTCCCGGGAACTTACTGGGAATGTTGCCGGCAATATTCCCAATGGGCTGGGAATTTACGTCTATCTTTCAAATTTTTTATATGTAATAAACACATGTGTGTAAGTAAAGGTCTGAAAGCCCAAGTAATGGTAAGGTATTTTATATTTAATAAATATTTGACCAAAGTTCCCAGTAGATTCCCAGTTTGGGAACGCTCCCGGGAGCGCTTCCGGCAATATTCCCAGCTGCTGGGAACGTTCCCGGGCACGGCACATCATTATACAGAGGTAATGTTTTGTATGTAATAAAACCATCAGACTCCATGTCCGCCGCATGGATACGGACCGATGGGCAAAAATAACAACAGAGTGGGTGTCACAAGATGGTCGCCGTCATCGAGGCCCGTCTCGCCGAAGATGGAGAGATGACTTGAAAGTCTTTCTCCAAAACCGGCAGCTGGAGGCCCAAGATCGAGACGGGTGACGCAAGAGAGGGGAGGCCTTTGCCCTGCAGTGGGGCATTGAACAGGCTCCAAAAAAAAACCTTCAGGAAGTGGTTTATTGGGATTTTTAATGCATTCACGGTGCTATTCACTAGCAATACATTGGTTTAAGCGAAAAGCTTCATCATATGGTTTGAATTCCTACTGCAGTAAGTGGACTAACCAAAGTATTTAGTTGTAAAAACTACTACTGGATGTCGCTTAGTTGTCGCGGCGAGACAAGCATCGAGAAATTCACCATGGCCCACTAGGCGCCCGTAGCTCAGTTGGCAGAGCGGTGGGACGGTACGGTCCCGGGTTCAAGTCCCGGCTGTCGCTAGTAAATTTTTCAATTTTCTCATTATCAATTTACGGGGTATGTTTTTGAATCACAAACTGGCAGAGTTACTGCTTATCAACTTTACTCAACTAGACGAACGAAACGACTTGACTGAGACTGTCTATATGAGATGGCAGACTATTTAAAACCTCCCCTTCCAAACCGAACCCACCGGACATTTTGATGAAGGACATTTTGCAAAAAGGACATTATGACATATTTGCCATGAAACTAAACAACTTTCCTAAAAGAACATAGGTCGAAATATAATAATAAATTGGGAGGTCTAATATTGTGTTTATATTTCAACCTTTGTTTTTTGAATGATGTTCAGTTTTATAGTCTAGTTCACTCCCTAAAATAAAGCTTCATATCACCAGTAGTAATAGTTGGTTGCGAGCTTAGTTGGTTCCATCTAGGCGACGCAAAAACACAGGCAGTACCTAAAAACCTTGTTTTAATTCCTATGCCTCTTCTGACCGGATAGTAAAGCGAGCATAGTTTTGTTTTGACATTTCTTTTAATTGTTATTGCTAAACTATATATACCCAGAGAACAACATAATTATCACCAGCAATTTTACATCTTCCAAAATTTTCGCCGCGCCAGTTTTCGAACATAAGATTTCTTCCAGGGGTACCTATTCCATAAGAACTTATTTATTTTATCTGCACTTAATATATGTATGTATAATAAAAATTAAAAATACATTCCAATAAGACAAGTAATTTTTCTGCTAAACTAGTCTTATTCATTTCATGAAATACCTAAATGTTGCTAGGGAGGGACATATAAATAGTAGTTTTTTTGGGGTCACTTTAGTGTAGGTAGGCATTATTTTAAATTATTTTACTACATCCAGTAATTAATTTTGTGTTACTACTATATTAAATCTATTTGGAAGCAATGTAAACATAAACATACCCAAAAGGCAGATATCGCTTTTGTTTGTGACTGCACCTGACGTTACAAAGGTATGAGATTTTTTAAATTGAATTTTTGACTTATTTAGGAATGCAAATCAATTAATTGCAGTGTAGTTTAGAATCACTATTTCAACACTATTTTCTGATACTACATTTGAATAAAAAGACCCAAGCGTTCAGCAGAAAATGAGGTGAGGATTATAGCAAAATTGCTTTAGGTATAATCCTCACCAAGATGCACTCATAACTTGGAACTACAAAGCGAATATCTCTCACCTTTCGTCTGTGTTAGTCACTAATTAGCCACTATTTTTTGGAATGTAAACCAACTGAAAATTCATTACCGTTTGCCTACACGAGAAGTGAGGATTACAGATTGAGCCTCGATCTGTAATCCTCACCAAACTATAGCTATATCTCCGGAACCATAAAGTCACTAATTATTTCGCATGGGTCACTAATTATCACTATTTCAGCACTATTTTTTGGCTGAACAAAAGTTACTTTTCGTTAAGTTTTAAATAGTGGGGATTACAGCTTGAGGGACACCATATTCCTCCAATTTATTTTTATCTTATATCTTTAAACGACGAATTGTGGATTTTGGAAATGCCTTTTACTTTTCGTGTTGTTTCGTTGGTTGTTTCTAGTATGATAGAAGACGATAAATCGATCTAGTTAGATTTGATATCTCAACATTACAATGGTTTTGTCGTGTGCGTTACGCCAGCCAGATTTTGTCGAAAATATTTTTTTTTCTTTGCCAATAATTAGTTCTCTTGCTTCTTAAATAGTTCTGAAATTTTATTGCCTGAAAAAAAAAACGACAAAATCTGGCTGGCGTAACGCACACGGTTTTGTCAACAAAGAAAGGAAATGATCGGGTAAACAAGTACTAATGTTTTATTTTACTATCCTTCCCAGGAAACGCCGGCCCACTCGCGTCGGCACAACCGAGAGTGCACAGTACTCGACTTCTTCGACTCTCACGACACTTGGCATGCCGCTTCCGCTGCCGCCTTATATCTTTCCTTTAATATGTTGCTGACTGTAGACGATGCCTTGATAAATACGCCTAGGAAAAACCTGCCTATATTCTAAACGAAAAAAGCATTAAAAAACCTCCGCTGCTGCCCTGTACCCTTTTTAGGGTTTCGTAGTCTACTAGAAACCCTTATAGTTTCGTCATGTCTGTCTGTCTGTCTGTCTGTATGCCGCGCCCTCATATCTTCGTCAGTTTTAGAGCTATCGACATAAAATTTGGTGAGAAGATAGATCGTGTTGACCCAAATATAGAAATGTTAAGAAAAAAATATATTAAATATTTTTTGGACCCCCTCCCATACAAGTGAAAGGGGGGCAAAAATTTTTTTTTCTTCTGTAATATTGAGTATGGTATAGTTGAATAGGTCTTTTAAAACTAAAGTGAGGTTTCTTTGAAACAAAGTCACTAAAATGTTTCTGTCACGAGATATTTGCTTTTAAAAAGGGCGTTTTTGACCCATAATTTGTTCCAGCTGTAACTTCTAAAGTATAAACGCTAAAAATTTGAAATAAATATGGAATATAGCTTACAATCTGAAGTTACAATGAAAACTATAACGGATATTGTACCCTTAAAAGTTTCAGAAAAAATTGAGTTTTTCTATTTGCGGTTGGTCATCATACTGCTGCTAACAAACCAGCAACAAAATTAAGTTTGTAATGCTGAAAAACCTGATATTTAAACGTTGACTACGAAACCCTATTTGTGGGCGTGTCAGACACGCTCTTGGCCGGTTTTTTATTGTTTAAAATCTTTGTTAGTTTTCCTGTTTCTCTCTTTGTTACCCTCTTATGTAACAGACTGACGAATTTATTTTAATTGTAATTAATAATAGGTAGTAATATATAGTAATTTAGTCTTAATATAATGAAATTGAAAGCTAAGCTTATATGTTGTATGTTATAATATGCTCAATTAACCAAATATTCAATGCCTTTCATAATAAATTAGTAAAGTAAGCAAAAGCTGATTCTTTTTGAATACCAATTTTCGAAACACTTCTCGTGTTAGATAAAATCTTTGGAAAACTTGGTCATGATTCAAACCTGCATTTGTACTGCCGACATCTTTATCGACTGGACTACCACGGCTCAATCTTAGTCTGCGAAATAGAGCAAATGTATCTTTGTCAGGATTTAGGACTAAAATGAACAACTTTGACACTCATCGATGTACATTTAACTTATAATATGATTATTTTTTACATAGGCAATAAAATATGTACCTATTATAAAATAATTATGATAGGAAGTCGACAAAGTGCTAACTTAGTTTTAGTATTTTTGATTGTTTAATAAGCTTGTTCCTATTACGTGCAATAAAAACAGAAAAAGAAATAAAAATATGAATTCTAATTTTATTTTATTATATTTTACTATAAATAGCCGTGTGATGCCGGCCTAGAATAGCATCACCCCAATTCTACCCGTGGGTGTCGTAAAAAGCGACTAAGGGATAATTATCCAGGGAATGGGCAGCAGCGTTCCCTGTGAATTAAACATCTTGCACTGCGCTCGCCAATCCGCCTGCCAAGCGTGGTGAGTATGGCAATACCCCCCAATACGGGGGAGGCCCATGTCCAGCAGTGGACTGTTGTGGCTGTTAAGGTAAGGTTAAGGTTACTATTTGTTACGTGACACAAGCGTGACACTAAAAAGCTTTTCCAGGGACAAGCCACCGAATGCAGAAAAGGTGAAGTTTTTCAATTTCAGTATTTTTTACTTCAAATCTTTAATAGATACTCAGTTTTCTAATAGCTCTCCATCTAGATACTATGCCAAAGAATAAGTACACGCTGCTTTTTTTTTAATTTTAAATGTACTTTAGATAAAAAAAAATATTGTGCTCCGGTGATAAAAATGCCTGTAAAATGCGCAGTTGAGTCACAGTTGAGTGTCTATGACAAAGTTGTGAGCAATTAGCCCCTCTATAAGCTGTGTTAAGTTTTATTTTGAATACGTGTGAATCTTGGATGAAATAGTCAAAATTATGACTTCTTCCATACAAATAATAATTCATTATTTTTTTATCTCTGTACTAGATAAGTCATATCTGAAAAAAAAAACAACATATATAAAAGGTACTTGTAATTGCATCACCTGTCCACAAAAAAAATATCAGTGACATCCGTTGACCTTCGATCTGAATTTTTTTATTCAATGGAACCAGTGTGCGGCAGCCAAAGAATACTATACTCTCACTGGCGACTGGCGTGCGGCAGCGCTGCTCGGCTGCGGGCTGCTCGCGGGCGGCGCGCCCGGTGTGTTCTTACAGGGGCAAAGAGGAGTAAAGAGGTAGTACGTAATGCACTGCACCTCCATCTGGAGGTGCCTCCTCTGTAGGAGAGGTCAATGAACTTTTTATTACGCAAATACGGAAAATCATGTTTTTTTTACCCGCTTTTTTTGCCGAAATTCCTCGGGTACGGGGAAGTCATTGACCCCTCATGCAAAAGGTCATTGTCCTGTCCTGCAAAGGCCAATGAACTTTCTATTACACAAATATGAAAAATAATGTTTTTTTAACCCTTGCAAGTTGCTCGAGATTCCTCGGGTAAGGGGGAGGTCATTGACCCCTTATGCAAAAGGTCATTGACCTCTCCTACAAAGGTCAATGAACTTCCTTTTACACGAAATATGGAAAACCATGTTTTTTTAACACAAGCTGGTTGACCGGAGTGGTGGAGGTCATTGATCTCTCCTACAAAGACCAATGAACTTTCTATTACACAAATATGGAAAATTATGTTTTTTAACCCGCGCAAGTTGACCGAGATTCCTCGGCTTTAGGGGAGGTCATGGCGGACATTCGTATTCTAGTCAAAGAAGGAAAAAGATATAAAATTGTTTTATTCTATAAAATAGACTCTAAAATGATTGTTTTAATGTCTAAATGTATTATTGTAATGTATAAAGGGTCAACATGTGCAAAATCAAAAGTTTTATGAGAGTTTGTCAGATAATTCGAATGGAATAAAAATCTGTTGTTGTTGGCAAACGTGTGATTTTATTGAGTTTCCACCAACATTTTCACAAAATAATATATATAATTTAGGTTTTTTTTTTTTTATTTTTATTATTTGTTGCACATTTTTACATTATGATCAAATCATACTTATTTTGTTTTACATTGTTATAGTCTAGTAACAAAAGCTCAGCTATTTGATACTGGCTTTGTTATTATTATCAGTATGTTACACAGCAAGGACATAGATATTATTCTTATTTATGATACATATTGATACTTACATAAAATACTATTATAAAATTACAACTATTACTTATTACTATGTATTGTTAAAAGATTTTAGATTATTTACTATTGATTCTATATAAGACACAAAAGATTTAATTGTGGATTCCTTCTTACACAACTCTTTGATTTCATAAGGAGGCACTCGAAGGTTTGTACACAGAGTCTCATGTGAGTGTCGGAGACTGCCAAATCTCGGACAATGTTCAAGCAGATGGTCTATGGTTTGGATAGATGTCCCATCGCAAGGGCACTTATCATCTGGAGTTATATGAAACCGGTGTAGATATGCTTTATGAAAGCCATGGCCAGTGAGGATCTGAGTTAGCTGGAAACTAGTTTTAACTTTCGTGCAAAACTGTTTTATGTCGTCTAAATGAGGGAAGTGTTTTTTAGTTTGGGCCCCTTGCTCAGCATTGGCATAGCGCTCTTGCCAGATGTTACGGTTTTCTTTATTAACTTGTTGCTTAACATAAGAAATGGGAAATAGTGAGTAGTCGTCTTCTTTACACAGTTTGGAAGCGTCGTTTGCTTCTTTATCAGCAGCTTCATTGCCTATTATACCTACATGGCTCTGTACCCAATTGATTTCTAAAATGCCTTTGTCCTTATAATCGTATAATAATCTGTGAATTTGTGTTACTAGTGGATGAGTATTACCTCGGTTTTGGATTGCTTTTATAGATGCAAGTGAGTCTGTAAAAATCAAAATGTGTGGATACCTATTATTTATTGCCCATCTACAAGCCTCTTGTATTGCCAGCAGCTCGGCCTGAAATACGGAGCAGGAGTGGTGTAGTTTAAATTTACGCGTGACTACGGGGGTATCTTTATCGGGATCTATAATTTAGGTTAGGTATATATAATTTATATATTACTATTATTATAAATTATACTTTTATTTGTATGATTATTAGGTACTCTTGTACTTGTTTGGTAAAGTTTCAATACTTTAAATGCGCCTGCCCTGTTTTTTCCACATGCCCTAAAGTAGACTGGGAGATAACGCCTTTGGCGTTAAGTCCGCCAATGTACAGTTGTGCATTACATTTCATAAATTAATAAAATAAATAAATATACACCCAAAAACTAACTCAACCTTATCACAAAATTAAAAAAATCATAAATTCTAGAATACTACTTTGAAATTACCGCAGTCCGGATTAGTTTTTTAAAACATCTGCTTGTGCCGGTTTAAAACTACATGATTCTTAAACAACATTATTCAGACTATTTTTACCGTAAGAAAATTATCTTATCCCCACGGGAAAACTTTGGTACAAAATAAGTTAGTCGGTGACGCAATACCAGCGGTAGATTAGACGTAAGATTCCAATAGTGATTAGGAACAGAGCAGCAGAGAAGCCCAGGTTGATACTGGAAAATAAAACAATAAGATAAATTAAGAAAAAATAATAAATAGTAAAAAGAAAAGAGTACCGTGTTGTGTCGGCAGAGTAGAATAGTACCACCCCCTCTCTGCCCGTGGGGGTCGTAGAGGCGACATTCCCAACCCAAGGAGGGTTGACTTCTGGTAGGCGGAGCCAAATACTTTGCAACACGATTTTGTGTTCAACGAAACGTGTTGCGCCGACCCCAAGTAATTGAGATAAGGGCAGGAAGATGATGATGCTCTGCTAAGCCGGCACAGTATGGATTTTACACAGGATCTTATCAATTAGATCTTGGTCTGACAAGTAAATATCTACAGTACGCGCGCGAGTTCATTTAGTCTTCCTAAAGTATGCGCATCCTTAACGTATACTTGCCTATTTCTCGACGTGTGCTACAAAAAGGCGCATACTTCAGGCAGATTGGTCATAATCATCATCGTATGGCGTTTCTCTGCGTTGGATCCTATATAGGGTGAAATTTTACTAGTGACCGATAGCGAAAACTCAGAACCGGCTTGTGATAAGGAACAACTTTCCCCAAGAAACATAGGTCGAAATACGAAAAAAAAATTTGGACCTCCCATAGTAACTGAAATCAGCTGATCGGCAAGTTTGTATGGGAGTTTCAAAAATTTTTTTCGTATTTCGACCTATGTTCCTTGGGGAAAGTTGTTCCTTATCACTAGCCGGTTCTGAGTTTTCGCTATCGGTCACTAGTAAAATTTCACCCGATATTTATTCATTTATTTTATTTTTATACTTTATTGCACATAGTACAAAAGGCGGGCCTAATGCCACGCGGCATACTCTACCGGCCAACCAGAGGGTAAACAGAGAGAAAGATGCCGAAAACATTTATGTTCATGTTCATGTTCTATAATGTTCATGTTTAGATGTTGAATAGCCCTGAGAAGGGCTGTTTTTTGGGGAGCCCTGAGGTGAGCTGTTTTTAGGATCCGTGATGGATAGCGCAGGGTTATTAACCGGGAGATTCACTCAGTGAACAGTCCGGAGTGCCTTAAGAGAGTCAAGAGCATTTAGCCGGTTTCGCATAAAGCTAGTCGTTCCAAATTCCACCCCAGGCAGGATGTTAAATGAACTCGCACGCGTATTGTAGTCATTGTGACCTTATAATCTCTCAGGGTTTAACGGGTCGTTCGTCGATTTGTTGTCCTACAAAAAGACTTACTTGCGTAACCGTTTTCTGGCGATTTCTAAATCGGTGTCTTGGTCTCGAAGAACGTACCGCCTGGTGCCTTTTACGTAGTTATCATATAGGACTGGCCAACTGCAATCAATCAGATACACTGTGTCAGCAGAAAATAGAGAGTTCATATCATAATCATCATATCAGCCATAGGACGTCCACTGCTGAACATAGGCCTCCCCTAAATATTTCCACCTTGTCCGATTAGAAGCGGCCTGCATCCAGCATTTCCCCGCGGACTTGACCAGATCGTCTGTCCATCTCGCGGGGGGCCGTCCTACGCTGCGCTTGCCGGTACGTGGTCTCCACTCGAGAATTCTCCTGCTCCACCGATTATCAGGCTAAATGGAATCTCAGGAAGTACAGAAGGTTCACTCGACCCTATTCAGGGTGATTCAGGATTTATGCGATTGTTACATAGCCAGGGTTGCTACTGTCACAAATCTTAAAATAAGCAAAACAGCAAAATCTGATACAAGAACGTCATTATGATTCTGAGCAAATTTTAATGTAAGAAATATGACCTTCGTGGCAACCTAGGTGGTAACTATCTTCTTAGTTACCTTGCGTTCCCCTGAGATTCATTCGTCAAAATCGTCGCTAGTACTGAGTGAGCGGATCTTGACATGTGAGGTGTCATTATAGATACGGTACAGCGGATATAGTGCGTTTCATCTTATAGTTCCTATGGCGTCATGTTGGTGGCATTGGAAATTTGTATGTAATATTATTGCCGCCATAAAATTAACATAAAGTGCGTTTCATCTTTTAGTTCCTCTGGCGTCATGTTGGCAGCATTGGAAATTTGTATGTAATATTATTGCCGCCTTAAAATTTACATACAAATTTCCAATGCTGCCAACATGACGCCAGAGGAACTAAAAGATGAAACGCACTATACCTACAAATTTCCAATGCTACCAACACAGAATACAGAAAAGAGGTTGGTAGCCACAGAATATCTCTTTTCTGTATTCTGTGGCTACCAACATGACGCCATAAGAACTATACGCACTCTACAGCACGAGTGACACTGGTTATATTAAAAGTCATAAATTTAAGATGGCGTTTTTTATCGCAAAACACAACTTTGAAATTACCGCAGTCGCGTTTTTGTTTTTAATACATCTGCTTGTATTACTTACTCAATCGTATTAGGATCCAGATTGAACGTAGCTCTATCATTTTGCGACAACTTCTGCCTCAGTCTTGTAGTGTTGTCCGTGCGGAAATTGAACTCCCTCAAAGCAAAGAACTTTACACTTTTGTTCATAGTTTGGAAATTTTGGCTCATTCGCACGAAATTTAATCTGTAACGGAAAAACACACGTCACGCTTATTTACACCAAGTCAAGAAGAATTCAATTCGAAAGAGTGATTCAGTACCTAGTCTGTGTATCACCATAGTGACAGCTTGTCACCCTGTCGCCTAAAATTGCAATACCCATCAACTCTGCTCTAGGGTAAGATTGGGGTCAAGAGTAAGCCCATCATAGATAAAAAAAAAAAAAAAAAAAAACTCTCAAATCCCTTAGTCGCTTCTTACAACACCCACGTCCCACGGGTGAGATGAAATGCTATTCTAAGCCGGCACCACACGGCATACGGCAACGGAAGAAAGACATTTCTATTTAACCATTAGGTACGCCTTATGTAACTACTTCAATACCTACATAGGTAGACAGTGAGTTAATATAATGCTCAGATAGCTTAAGGGTAGGTAGGTACCTACTGTATCGAAAAAAAGGAACCCGTAACAATATTTAAGAAAATCCTTGTAATTTTTTGTCAGCTTCGTGGATAGACCACAAAGGCCTCAAAAAGTTTGGATGGATTGTTTAAAAGACGACATGAAAAATAAAGGTACAAAATACAGAAGGTTCACTCGGCCCTGTTAGAGATGAAAATTTCTGAAAGTTTCCGAAACATTGAAAGTTTCGAGGTAATTTTCAGGTAATTTACCCGAAAGTTACTTGAAAGTTTCCTCGCGAGGAAGTTTTCAAAAATGTCTTTTCAACGTAAAAAGTTAGAGATAATAAGTATGTTTAAATGAAAATAAGGTTAAAAATTTGTATTTTGCATGTTATTTATTAGGTAAAATTTTTTTTTTCTTAAAGCTGATTGTTTTTTTTTTTCAAATCCCACTTCAAGTCCTCAGATAACGCCATCTATGTTGAGTTCAATGTACTTAACTCCCCCTAGCCACCGAGCTGGACGAGCCCCTGTCGTGTGATGAGGTTCTTACTGCCATCAGACAGCAGCATAATAAATGGGCGGGGTTGGCATTGACCTTACTTATACCCGGTGAAATACTTAAATATGGTGGTGCAGAGCTGCACTCGTTGATTTGGAAACTTTTTGTTCGAATGTGGGAGGAGGAGCGAGTCCCGGATGATTTGTGTGTCTTGCATGAGCGCCCTCTACAACAACCGAACCGAAAGATGACCGTCCGATTATCGGTGCCCGGAAAGGCCTTTGCAAGAGTCCTATTAAACCGCTTGAAGGACTTATCAGAAAAGATTCTGCCCGAAACCCAGTTTGGCTTCCGACCTGACCGAGGCACATGTGAAGCTATTTTCTCGGTACGTCAACTGCAGGAAAAAAGCAGAGAACAAGGTCGTCATGCTGCAAATTCGGCCTAAAGATCAGAGTCAAAAGACGGTAGTGTTGTCCCTGGATATGTCGCAGTACGTTGGCAGAATTTGGTTTTTGGGCAAAAACCTTGGTTTTTGGCCAAAAGCCGGCATATGGCAAAATCATAGACTTCCTTCGGCCATCGTTCTAAGTTGATCCAGGTTTTTGGCCAAAATCCTAGGTATTTGACCAAAATCCTAGGTTTTTGGCCGAAATCCTAGATTTGATTAGTATTATGGCTTTTTTGCATTTCGGGGGAACTAGGAGTAAAGAGGAACGTTATGCACCTCCTCTGATCTGATTAGGGTAGCGTTGGACACCCTAAAGGGCGGGGAGTAACATCAGACAGCCTGAACAGCAGGATTGCCTCAGATGCCCTGGAGGGTAGGGAGGACCGTCAGACACTAAAAGGCAGGATGAACCATTGGACGCTCTACAAGATCGAAGGTAGCGTCGGACACCCTGGCGGACAGGGGGTAGCGTCGGACCCCCAGAAAATCCAATGCCTGTAATCTTTCATCCGAAGTTGTCAGAAGCTACCCACGCCCTCCAGGGCATCCGACGCTACCTCCCATCCTCTAGGACATACAACGCTACCTTCAACCCTTCAGGGACGCCATGGACGGGAAGGAGTAGCGTTGGACCTACTACTATGTTACAAAGTAGCGTCGGAGGCCCTGGAGGGCGTGGGTGGCGTCGGAGAAAAGGAGGCAGGCGTTAGTGTTTTGGGCGTCCGACGCTACCCCTTGCCGTACATGGCATTTCTGGAGGGTTGGAGGTAGAGGATCTGATGAACCCTGGTATCAAAGTTTTTCAACCGCCTACTGCAAGTAGCAGGCCTCTGACATGGTTGTGTAACGACCGCCGTCTAAGTGATCATAAAAAGCAATCAGGACTGCCGGCTTACCTTGCCCGTGTGGTTCGGGGGAACGAAGAGTGGAGAGGTACTTTATGCACCTCCATCTGATCTTTTGAGGGTAGACTTGCACACCGTGAAGGCATTGGACACCTTGAAGGACGGGGAGTAACATCGGACAGCCTGAACAGCAGAATTGGCTCGGATGCCCGGTAGGGCAGGGGGGACGTCAGACACCATAAGAGCAGGATGTACCACTGAACGCTCTGGAGGATTGGTGGTAGCGTTGCACACTGTGGAGGACAGGGGGTACCGTCGGACCCCCAGAAAATCCAATGCCCGTCATCTTTCATCTTCCAGAGTTTCCGAAGCTACTCACGCCCTCCAATGCGTCTGACGCTACTTCCCACCCTCCAGAACGCTACCTCCTGCTTTTCGGGGTGTATGCCCGAACTACACGAGCACGTTAAGCCGTCAAGGTCCCGATTGCTCTCTATGATCACTTAGACGGCAGTCGTTACACTACCATGTCAGAGGCATGCTACTTACAGTGGCGGTTTGACACCAGGGTTCATTGGGTCGTTAGGCGACTTGGTGTACCACTCGAAGAAGAAGAAGTTCCCCCAAAATGCAAAAAAGCCATAATACTAAACAAATCTAGGTTTTCGGCCAAAAAACTAGGATTTTGGCCAAAAACCTGGATCAGCTTAGGACGATGGCCGAACGAAGTCTACGATTCTGCCATATGCCGGCTTTTGGCCAAAAACCTAGGTTTTTGGCCAAAAACCTGATTCTGCCATCGTACTGCGACAGATACACAAGGTCGTGGGACACTGACAATTAAGCTTGGTGAAGATATGTTGAAACAGGTTGACAAGTTCCGATATCTGGGGAACACTATAACAGCTAAGTGTGACCTTGATGCTGAGATCAATAGCAGAATCAGTGCTGCAGCTGCAGCATTTGGGAAGCTGCGTTCCAAGGTTTTCTGCTCGCACGACCTTAAACTAGCCACAAAAATATCTGTATATATGGCGATTGTGCTGCCCTTCCGAGACCTGGTGTGTGTATCGTCACCACATACGCACTTTGGATCGTGTTCACCTCAAATGCCTTCGCACCATCATAAAGATCAGATGGTCCGACCGAGTGCGAAATACCGAAGTTCTAAGACGAGCCAATGTTGGTGGCATTGAAGCCTTCTTAATGCGTCGACAGCTTCGGTGGTGCGGTCACGAGACACATGAAAATATGCAACATCGAACCCTCTCAATTTGAGGTTTTGGCAGTACAACGGCCAGAATGGCGCTTTCTTGTAAAAAGACGTAAAACAGACCTCGACGCTAAACGCGATGAACTGAAGGCCCGTCCTCCCGTCGCCATTAACTACAATTATATCAATGGCAAACTCACGTGCGCACACTGTGCGGGGGAGTTTACTGCCAAAATAGGCTACAATAGCCACCTGCGGGCGCATAAGCGCCGACTTGATCAGGAGTAGAAGTGGTCGCCATGGCCGAAGCCGGCCGGAAAGATCATCATCATTATTTATGTATTCAGCTTAGACCATTAAATAGTCCAAGGTAGGTATTTAGGCACATCTACGAGCACGACAAACTTTACAGTTACAACGTGAAAATTATTCGTATCGCTCACATTATAAAAACAAAAGAAAGTCTAAAGTATAAGTTTAACGTGCTCTCAGTTGTACTTAACTCTATATCTAATTGATCTCGTACACTTTTCCATATGATTATGTAAAGAAATATATATTTTTTTATCATTTATAGTTGTTTTAAACTTCCTTCCTTACTTGTTTACCTCCCCTTTTCGAATAAAAAGCAAAAATCCGGACTTATTATGTTCCCTGTTCCATAAAAACTGTAGATACCAGAAATTTTTTAAGCAATATTAAGTGAATAATTAATATAACAACTTTTTTCTTAAGTTAAATAATCAGTTTTGAAAACTTCCTCGCCAGGAAACATTCAGGTAACTTTCAGGAAACTTACCTCAGAAAAGGAAAGTTTCAAGGTAATTTTCATCTCTAGCCCTGATTCGGTTTTTTGCGGTTACCACTTGTTTCATAGCCAGGGTTGCTACTGTCAAAAATCCCAAAATATCAAAACAGCAAAATCTGATAAAGAACGTCAAATGATTCTGTCTGAGCCAATTTAAATCCAAGAAATATGACTTTCGCTCGTCAAAATCGTCGCTATAGTACTGAGTGAGCCATCTGTATAGGCGCCCCGCCCGCGCGCCATTTCCCTAATTTGTAACAAAGGCGTAAGGGAGGATTTAACTGCTGTTAGATATAAATGGAAGAAAAGGACATGTTGCTCTAACCTAAACAAGTGCATGCAGATGACAATGTACCTACCCTGTGTAAACACCGAAGATCCCTGTAATGAAGTCCAATAAATAGAGAGGTATAGTCTGTAGCAACATCTCCAGTAAACGGTAAATATATCTGTAAAAGAAAGAGAATTAAAACATTAAAATTACGAATCCTGACTTGATTATACACGCGCCATCTAGTGTGGATTAGCACAACCAAATACACAGGATGTTAGGAAAAGTAGTACGTTCCTTTTAACCACGAGTTTTGTAGGTATAAAAAAGTGTTTAAAAACTATTAAAGAATATTTTAAATAAAACATAATATACAAAAACTTTTTATTGAAATGTTCAACCCTAGGTCTGAGTGCGACGTAGCGGTGCGCTACGGTAACATACAGTTGCGGTTGCAGCGTTGTAGACCTTATTGCGCGCGGCGAAGGAACAGTGCAAAGTTATCCGAGCCGTAAACTGACTGTACAAGTGTACAACACTGTACAGCGCGGTGTGTTGTAGGGTTGAACAATTTAATTAAAACTATTTGAAAAATATTTTAGTCTTCAAATATTTTTACCCGACTGCCTCAGAAGGAGGGTTATGTTTTGAGAGTATGTATGTATGTATGTGGACAAGAAAATTCTTTTTCACGGGCTACAGCCTAAACGGATAGTTGGATTTTGATATATGAAGTGTCGTTAGATTCGTCTCAGCAGCGCGAATGACACTGGCTATATTAAAAATTCATAAATTCAAGATGGCGGATTTTTATCGCAAAATACAACTTTGCAACTACCGCAGTCGAGTTTTTGTGTTTTAATACATCAGCTTGTTTATAAATTGTTTGAACACCCTTAACTTACTTTGTTATGCCAATAGAACGCGTGGTTTGAAGGAACGTACTACTTTTCCTAACACCCTGTATAAACAACGCCACCTGTTGGCACATGATATAACTATTCTTTACTGCGCCATCTGTTGTAAAAATATCGCGATAGATTTTTATAATCGTAAAAGTCCTATTAAAACCGTATTAAAAGCTTGTTTTCGCGATACTTAGGTGCTTAACGAGGTGTTAACGATACTAACAATAAGAATGTATTAGAACGTTGATTAGAACACAAAAACCCGACTGCAGTAAGTAATTATAAAAGTTGTAGTTTCAAAAAGTCCGTCATCTTGAATGTATGCATTTTTAATATAGCCAGTGTCACTCGCGCTGCTGAGACGAATCTAACGACACCTCATAAGTCGAAATCCAACTATCCGTTTGGGCTGTAGCCCGTGAAAAAGAATTTTCTTGTCCACATGCATACTCTCGATAAACATAACTCTCCTTCTGAGGCAGTCGGGTAAAACATGGTCATACTCTCCTGAGGCAGTCGGGTAGGTACAAACCTATTTTGCGCGGTTGTCAAAAAGGGATTCATGATGACTTTGCTGGACGGATATTTGCGCGAGCCTCGGACGGTAGCGGCCCTGAAATCCTCCCATAACGTAGGGTTGTCGATTGTAGAACAGTTGTATACTCGGACTTTGGGTGGCCTGAAAATAATATAAAATTACATACATAGGTTAGGTACATATTGAGTGAAATTTTACTAGTTACCGTCGAAAACTCAGAGCCGGATAAGGAACAACTTTTCCCAAGGAACATAGTTTGAAATATGAAAAAAACCGGCCAAGTGCGAGTTGGGACTCGCCCACCGAGGGTTCCGTACTAAGATTTTTAGGTTATACTGGTTGGTAAACCTATATTTCATATGATATAATACCTACTCCACTTGGACAACTAGCCAAATTTCTTAAATTGTTTTTTTTTCGGCCCCCATAGAAACCATAAATTCTTGAAAATGAATATTTTTAGAGTTTTCCTTAATTCGTACTTCAAACGGAAGCTACCAAATTTCATTGTTCTAGGCCTACGGGAAGTACCCTCTGAATTTTGATTCCCTTAATTGAGGGTAAAAAACACGCGTTTTTACTGCATAAACGGCTATATCTTTTTTTAACTTGAAGTTAAGTGGTCAATTTTTTCACAACTACTAGCGTTCATAGACTTGAGTATACGGTTTTAATTTTAACTCGATATCTGTTTAAAGTTCCTGGTTAAAGGGTCTTGACAGAATGACAGACAGACAGACGGACGGACAACAAAGTGATCCTATAAGAGTTTCGTTTTTTACCTTTTGAGGGACGGAACGGAGGTAGTTTAGTTTCTTATTATAAGCTATTTAGTTTCTCGAAAAAACGTATAGTACAGGTGCGAAGTGGAATTTCGTACGCAAAATGTTCGGACCGTAATCTGATTTGGCCGTTTTCACATAGACCCCTTATTTCGTCGCCCACCCTTTTTAAATAATGTTTTAATTATGGAATTGCTAGGTTTCTGGTTTATTATGTAGATAAAAATACATCAGCAAATTGTTGCTGTTGAGAAAACGCCTGGAAATGTGGACTGTAAAACCTAAACGCAAGAAAAACAACCATTTATCGGGACAAGACAGCTGACTTTATACAAAAGGTGACAACATCAGATTCAATACTGAAACTCGTTCGTTTACTCATGGAAAATGAATGACAATGGCCAAAAGTGGCAATGTACAGTCCAGCAAAAAAGAGTAGACAAAAAATGAGGGCGCCACTTTGTATGAAATTTCAAAATTAAATGGTAACCTATTAGGATTGTATGTAATGCACTCACAGTGCTATATTATTCTCACAAGTGAAATGGTAACATTGACTGTGAATGGCAACAATTTAGTATGAAAAATTTTTAGTTCCATTTTATTTAATTTCTACTCTTTTTTGTTGGACTGTAGTGATATCAGCCGCCGAGAGATCAACCAAATCATACAAGATGGCGGCTTTAGAATGACGCGCTCAACCGACGCGCCGGTAACCGGTTGGTAATTAACTAAAAAATACATACACAATACATTTTCTAAAAAAAACTAAAAATGTCTGGTATGAAATTTGACGATTCGAAGAACTCTGTTGTTACAAGCTGGTCAAATCTCTCTACGTCATAATGTGGATCATATTATAAGGACTGCGTTCGATACAGTTAAAGCGCGAAACATTGCCGTCATTGGACTGTGCCCCTTGATTCACTGCGCCCTCTCTGTCCCTACTGACCTGTCCTTAGCAGTATCCCAGGCCGCAGCTATAAGGGTATCACTGGCCATGTCCACCGGAAGCAAGTCTGTACGAGCCGAGCTTCGGCATCTGCAGACCCTGAGCAGTCCCGTGATGGAGCCAGCTATCACACCACTTGGGCCGTTCAGGCTTTCTACCCAGCCAGGGAAAGGGTGCTGGAGGGATGATACCACTAGAAAGTGATAATATAACAAGCAAAATTGGTAAATAACAAAATCCTGACTGTGGAGTTGTAAAGTAATTTTATGCTTTCAAAATCCCCCCTCTGAAATTATAAAATTTTATTATAGCAATGTTCTCTTTATGTGGAATCTTGTGATTGGCAATTGTTTATGTACTTAATTAAACATGTTTTTAGGCTGTAAGTTCCCCAAATAAATTGCTTGTACAATGTATTTTTATTTCTGGCTGTTTTTGTAATATTCTTTCCTTTTGTGCAATAAAGTATATTAATTTATCTTTTATCATTAAAATAAAATAAAAATGTGACTCGCGCTGTCAATCTATCGGATACCTCATTTGTAAAAACTGGACTAGCCGTTTTGGCTGTACTGTAGTGTAGCCCGAGAAAAAAAAATCTTGTCCACATACATACAAATTCACGAAAAACATAACCCTCCTTCTGAGGCAGTTGAGTAAAAAGCAGTCAACTGTCACGATGATAAATGGCAATAACTACACATAACTTTCAGAAACAAACAGTCGTGGCGTGAATTAGGTACTATTTTTATGGCCGTTCACGCAATGCGTGATGTATGTATGGATCATAGACTTATATATATAAACTGTAATATACGAACCAATTTGATTTTTAGTTAAATATGTACAGTCGCGTTCAAAAGTGGAGACCATGACCTTTATATAAGGTTTGATATAACTTTTTATTCAGAAATAGGATGATGTTAAAACAAGTAGATGTGCTATAAAACAAAAAACCCGAGTACGGTAATTTAAAAGTAGTATTTTGCTGTAAAAATCCGCCATTTTTAATCTATATTTTTTTTATATAGCCACTGTCACTCGCGCTACTAAGACGAATCTAACAACACTTCATATGTCAAAAACTAACTATCCGTTTGGGCTGTAGCCCGTGAAAAAGAATTTTCTTGTCCACATACATACATACATACACTCGAAAAACATAACCCTCCTTCTGAGACAGTCGGGTGAATATATATTCTGATAAAGTTTAGTAAGCTCTATTTAGCGCATAAAAATAAAAATAACCAATGATCGTATGGAAAATATAAAAGTTATTTTAAACTATAAATGAAGGCTATGGTCTCCACTTTTGAACGCGACTGTACATATCGACTACGGAAATATGAATTAGCGTAAGGGACATTTTGGCGATTTTGAGTTATATATATCTTACTTACCTATAGTGGGCCTAAATATCGCTACAGGGTACTTTGAACAGCCATGTCGCTCCACAACGTGCTCTGCCATTGCCTTTGAGAATGCGTAAGTATTTGGCTTTGGTGCGGTCAACCTGATAAAATTTATACCAAACTGAACACATTACAGTTAGTCGGGGAATTCTGGAAATTCAGCATTTTTTTTTTGTGGTCAGGTTAGGTTAGGTTAGGAAAAAGGGTATATTAAAATATAAATCGTTTTATCTTGAAAACCGTAAGAGTTACAATAAAAAAATGTATTACATTTGAGTAGCAAAAATACTTAATATTTTGTCCTTTGACATTTTTTTTTGTAACTATTGTAGTTAACTCATAAATCCGAAAAGTTTATAATTTTTGACACATTTCAAAGAAAATGGGGGTGATGCGGACGGGCGGAGGGTCTCCGCTTTTAAGGTTTCAAACAGCATGCTTATAGGTATCTAACCACAAAAAAAATTGCTGTAAAGGCGTGCTTCAAGTGCCGCCATACATTGAATTTCCAGAATTCCCCGACTAAGTGGAAAACATGATTTATCATCCATTAAAAAGACTTATCATTAGATTTCTTACATCTTACATTGCTCCTCAGTCATTTTTTCATCGTCTATTAGGCTCATGAGGGTCTCAAGCTCGATTTTTGGAGGATAGACCCTTTCTTCAATGTCACTTAGTTCTGCGTTGCTGTAAGCTGTCGAAACGTGGGTGAAAACCTACAAAAAGAGTTTTTACAATCAATATATCCTAAAGTGCAGCCGCTCGAATAAGTCCCATTTGATATATCTCGAACCCATACTAGAAGACATGCCAACAAAGAGAAATATACCTTTTAATTAAACATGATTTTGACAGTTGTCAAAAATAGGACTTATTCGAGCGGCTGTACTTTAGACTCTTAAAATCCCCTTGACCTCATATGGCATCCAGGTTTTCCAAAAGCCACTCACATCAACTTTAGGTAGAGAATCGCACAGCTCAAGTATATAACTGACACTGCGCACGTTTAGATCCACGACAGTCTTCAGATCCTCTTCCAGTTTGACCGTTGCTGCAGAGTGGAAAATAATGGAAACCTGTAATGTAGACAAAACTACTTATTAGGTATATTACCTACAAGCACAGAATATATAATAGTACTAGGGAAACTGCTACCATAACCAACAACATTTTGAAGTGAATGTAGTAAATGACGAAGATTGTACTGGATTTTTTATTTCGTTCTTTATCATTTACTCAGACTTTTTATTTTATTGTATTATCTAATAAATTGTGTTTCTCAAAGGAAATGTAGAAAGAAAGTTTATTAAAATAAGTGGTCTACCACGCACGGCACGTTCACACTGAGGTGACTTTGGCCGGCGACCCTTTGAGGTCCTTTTCACACACGTAGTAAAGAACTTGCGACTAAAAAGTCGCACGTGTCGTGGTCTAAAAATATTGTAATCAAATAATATTTGCGTTTGCTAATATTACAAATGAGCACCTCAGATAGGAGTTCCCTTGCAGCCGGGGTCAGGTCCAGGAATTTCTTGGTAGAATCCCCTGGGACGGCAATCAGCTTCTCAAGCTGATAGGGCTGGTTGGCGCGAAGTACATCAAACAACTGCGGATTTTTTATAACAGTTCTTTAAAAAACTTCACGGGAGTGAGGATAATTTAAGAGGATAATGGTAGGCTTATAAACCAAGCGTTGCGACAACGACGCCCTCAAATTTTGACGGCGTCGTTGTCGCTGCGGTCTTGTACAAAAGCCCGACCGCATCCCATAAAAACGAGCTTCTCAGCGCGCTGTCAACGTGACGGCGACGCGGCGGCGTCGTTGACGCTGACGCCCGGTCTTTCTGGTATCCCCATACAAACCAGTCATTTGACAGCGACAACGACGTCGCCGCGACGCCGCGACGCTTGGAAAATAAGGGTACCATAAATTGTTACCACAGGCGGGAAATAACCTTTCTCTTGTTTCTGCATTCTATCTTCACTTTTGGAACAGTGAAACATATTTTAGAACTTTTAATTTAAACATCTGCAATTTTGTAAAGACTCTGTAAGCCTGGGTCATAAAAAATACCGTACATTCTATTTGTTGCGTTTGTTGACAAAAAGCAGTGTGTAAAAGGTGTTGAGATCAGAATGCGGTCTTCACTTTTTGCATATGTGAATCTGGCCTGTGCCTGCACTATTGTAACATGACTACCAGTATTTTTCATTGGATAAGGGCTACCTTTTAAAGATGATAATTTTCAATTTATCACTAGGGTGGGTACTTACATTAGGTAAGCTCCTGCTTTTATCATAGTGTCATGCATGAATGTCATGACTCATGATGAACCAGCCTGAGCGGGAGGCCAAGTTACGCTGTTCGAAATACTTAGATACTAAGCGACCAGTGCAACTTGGCCTCCCGCTTAGGCTGGTCATGACACTACGATAGCGGTAGTTTGTCGACTTGTTAGAATTATAGAAAACGAAAATCTTATACCTTTATATGAACAAGAACAATTATAAATATTATAATCGGGATCTTGGAACCGGCTCCAACGATAGGCGTTTTCTGGGGCAATAAATCGATCTAGCTAGATAGGTCTTATTTTCCAAAAATCGTTGCTTCACCGCTTTCTCGCTAGTTTTTTTACTACGCCATCTGTTAAAAAACCGAGGAATCTCTGGTACTAAATTATAATGAGGAGGGACTGTCCAGAGCCACATGATTGAAAACAAAAATATATAAGGTCCTATTAAATTCTTTCATCTACAGCTTCTTTTTTAAATCGACACTAGGGCATGCAATATTCGCTCGATATTAGTATTCGAATATTTCGAATACCAAAATATATGGTATTCGAATACTTCGAATAAAACGAATTTTTCGAATACCTTTTTGTTTACATCGGAATCAGATTTTATACCTATGCCTTTGGAGTCGGGAATTAAGTGATGTATGATACAAACCCATCTCGACCTACCACCACCGATTCTTTGTGTAACTAAGCCTGAAAACTTCGCAAATCCCAAAACAGAAGTGAAGAATTTCGGGAATCAATGCCGAGCGATGTTATTAGGAGTAAAGGTAATTGCAAGTTTTCCTAAATTCGGAGTACTTGGATGGGTCTTGTTTTATAGTTTTCGCTAGACATACCTCAGTTCCTTCACTGCACTGAACTCGAAAAACCAAATATTTCTCTTAGTCCTCAAAAGCCATACACAACCTTTGGATCCTTTGACTTCTGTATAACGCACCGACCAGTATATAAATGATCCACAAGCTTCCGCCTAAAGCTTTTAAGCGACCCAGCCAGTTCTAGCTGATGAAAGGCGTACTATTTTTATGTCTGTTGACTTGTGACGAGTCTTGAAAACAGCGTTGGATCGCTTTTCTTTATATACAATGCCAAAGCATGCGAATTTATCCCATTGGTTATTACGGAGTTAAATAGTCTCCTCAGCTCTTCGAGGACATGTTTTCCGCAGCCGGAGCAGAGAGGCCACTCCTTCTTTCCCGAAAGAATTCCCTTTCTTTGACGGTGGTCTGAGGTCCAAGAAATCGACCGTAAAATGTCGGAAAAGAAAAGCTTCGGTGTTTCTCGAGTTGGATGCAGGCTTATGAACATGCGAGAGGTATACAGATTTTCATAGATGTCCTCAATTTAAGCAATATTCTCCTGCCCAGCGTCTTGGTAATCATGTCACACGATGCTTTGGAACTTAGTTGTTGAGTGCCCGTTGATCTGCAAAAACATCTGTCTGGTGTTCTGATCGAAAGATTTAACTTAGATTCCTCTACTTACGCTTTCAATCCTAATTTATTGGCCCGAAGTCCTTATTAAGCTTCTAGTAATAAAAAATCCAAATAAAATCTTGAAACTGGCAGCACTTATTGTAGATAATACCAAGTAACTAATTATTCACACGAATTCTAAACGCTACTTTAAAAAATAATATTCTGAAACATATTACAAAACTTCGTAGAAAAGTATTTATTTATTATTCGTTTTATTCGAAAAAACCGAATAATCACTTAGCTAATATTCGAATAGTTATTTTGGCCGAATACTCGAATAATACGAATATTCGAGTATTCGGATTGCATGCCCTAATCGACACGCAAGATATTTGTTTTAATATTCAAATAAACTTTTTATTTAATTACGTGAACATCCTTTGACTGACCTGACTGACCTTCCGCCACGTAGACAGGATTCCCTAACACGGCACGCACACTAACAACCAACCAATCCCAGCACTTTTTTTTGGCGCGTAGCTTCATAGAAGTAGCGTTTGGTGGTGTGCTTCTAGGACAAACTGGGTTTTATTTTCGTTTTGTTTTGTTTTAGTTAAATATAATTTTCTCGAAAAGTAGCGTGTAATATTTTTGTTATATTTTATTAATTGATCTGCCCCTAAAATATTTGCAGTGAATTTAATAGGATCCTATACCGGGAGTAACGGAAAGAATATGAAAAAAAAAATTTGATCCTCCCATAGTAAATCAATTAGCTGATCGGCGATTTTGTATGGGAGGTCCATTTTTTTTTCATATTTTGACCTATGTTCCATGGGGAAAGTTGTTCAGTTTCATGAGTACCTTGACCTCCTTTCGGCTTGTTATACCCTTTCTGTTACTCCCGGTAGATGGCACGCTCTATCGTCGTATGTCTACATTTAAGAGTCTACATGGTGATATAGTGCGACATCTTTATTTTGCTTTTCAATAACGTTTCCCTGGACAGTTACTCATTGGTACTCACTTGCAATAGTTTGAGCTTTTCAAGTCTTTTCTCGGGGCTGAGACCATTCTTCTCGCGAATTAGAAGGAAGATGTGTTTTATGTCCGGACATGTGCTCAGCAACCTTTCCACCAAGGCCTGTAGCATAAAAAACATAGATGTGTTAAAAAACAAAAAAACCAGACTGCGGTAATTTTAAGGCCAGGATTCGAGAGAAAACGCAGAAAAGCGTTGAGTTCGATTAAATTTTTAAGCCCTTTACTGTGGTTACTGTGACCTCAAAAAAATTTACGACGTACCCAAAGAAATGTTCTAGAGCTATTAGTAAATATTTTTTGGGTTTGATTGATATTTTTTTGCATAAAAAAATCGCAAAAATAGCAAAAAGAAAAATTTTTGTTTCAATTTTTTTGTAACATTTACTACTATTTTCCTGAAATTTTTTATAGTACAAGATTCCTCATTTAATTCCCGAGCGCTATTACTATATGGTTTTAGCTGATTTACTAACTTTAATTCAACAAATCAAATTTTATTCAAAAATTCGGACAGTCTTTGCGGTGAAACCAGCCTCCCGCTGACCTCCCGCGCCACCCGCTACCCGCATCTCACCCCCCCTCAACCCTAATCTTTGCTGTAAAATCCGCCATCTTGGATCTATAATTTTTTTAATATAGCCATTGTCACTCGCGCTGCTGAGATGAATCTAACGACACCTCATTATGTCAAAATCCAACTAACCGTTTCTGTAGCCCGTGAAAAAGAATTTTCTTGTCCACATACATACATACATACATACTCTCGAAAAACATAACCCTCCCTCTGAGGCAGTCGGGTAAAAAGGTAGGTAAGGATATTTGGAGGTATTCTCTTAACTTTCCCACCTATCTGACGCCGACAAAAATTAGTGTTTCTGCGTAGATACTCGTAGGTACGTAAGTAAAATTAAAGTGGGAGAGCCGACTGCAGAAATGCCTATCTCATCAGGTAACACAATAGGCTAACTTTAGAACGTTAACTGACACGTAAACAAGTCGAAAGACGTAGGTCTGCCTGAACTAATCCTGCCAAAAGATGAAAATAATCGTTTCTATTCTATTTCAGCCTATTGCAGTCCACTGCTGGACGTAGGCCTCCCCCAGGGAACGCCATAAGGCACGATCTCCCGTTTTTGCCATCCAGTCGCTACCAGCCGCCTTTTTTAAGTCATCGGTCCATCTGGCCGGAGGGCGTCCAACGCTACGCTTGCCGAGGCGTGGTCTCCACTCGAGAACCCGCTTACTCCACCGTCCGTCGGTTCTACGACAAATGTGGCCAGCCCACTGCCACTTCAGCTTGCTACACTTCCAGACTATGTCCGTCACTTTGGTCTTTTTCGGATGGCCTCATTCCGGACTTTATCCATTATAGAGATACCAAGCATAGACCTTTCCATAGCTCTCTGAGTGACATGTAGCCGGTGGGCCAGTTTTACTGTCAAGTTCCACGTCTCGGCTCCGTAGGTCATGACTGGTAGGACGCATTGATCGAACACCTTGGTCTTGAGGCATTGTGGCAAAGATGATTCGAGGATATGACGCAGCTTTCCAAATGCTACCCAGCCAAGCTGCACTCTTCTGGTGATTTCAGCCTCAAAGTTGTCTCTTCCCATCTGCAAAGTTTGCCCAAGGTACACATATTTCTGGACAACTTCAAGGACTACACCTTCGACGGAGACCGGCTCGGGGACTATGTGTTGATTGAACATGACCTTCGTCTTATCCAAGTTCATCCCAAGTCCAACACGTCTCGAGGCAGAGTTAAGACTAGATAGCATTTTTTGCAGGTCCTGCAGCGATTCGGCCATTATGACTATGTCGTCGGCAAAGCGGAGATGCGTGAGACTTTCGCCGTTGACGTTGATGCCCAGTCCATCCCACTGTAGAGTTTTGAAGACATCCTCCAATGCGTTGGTGAAGAGTTTCGGGGATATAACGTCACCCTGTCTTACACCACGGAGCAGTTGGATGGGTCTTGTATTATGGTTTTGTACTTGAACGGACATCGTAGCCATTTGATAAAGGCTTCTCAGCACCTCCACATACCGCCAGTCGACTTGACACCGCTGCAAGGACTCCAAAACAGCCCAGGTTTCGATAGAGTCGAAGGCTTTTTCGTAGTCCACAAAAGCCATACACAGTGGTTGGTTGTACTCCTCTGTCTTCTGTATAACCTGCCTTACAGTATGGATGTGGTCCACGGTACTGAAGCCCTCACGAAATCCGGCCTGTTCCGGTGGCTGAAAGGCGTCAAATCTTGATGCCAGACGATTCGTGACGACTCTCGAGAACAGCTTATAGACGTGGCTCAGAAGTGTGATCGGCCTATAGTTTTGAGAAGCGTTTTGTCTCCTTTTTGAAAAACAATGCCACTACACCTCTGCTCCACGCCTTCGGGGTTGTCCCATTGGCTATTACAGAGTTGAAAGCCTTTTCAGCTCCTCAAGCACAGGTTTTCCACCGGCCTTAAGTAGCTCAGAGGCCACTCCGTCTTCCCCGGGAGCCTTCCCATTCTTAAGCTGTCTGAGAGCCGCCCCAATTTCGTCTATATCTACGTCCGGGAGATCTTCTGTAAAGTGGCGGGAGAGAGGAGCTCTTGGGTCTGGGGTCGCATCAGGTGGAGGCTTTTTCGCATGCGAGGCATACAGACTTCCATAGAAGTCCTCAATTTCAGCGAGAATCTCTGGAACCGATGTGACAGTTACACCATTCGAGGTAGTTAGCTTTGCCAGATGACTCCTTCCCAGTGTCTTGGTAAAACTTTCGAACCTCGGTTTTTCTCAATCGCCTCCTTAACGAGTCGAGTGTTATAGCTTCGGAGGTCGCGTCTTACCATACTTCGGATCTTTTTGTTAAGTGACTGGGGATCTGGCAATGCATCCTCTGGTGTTTCCCGTCTAATTCGCATCAGTTCCAGGGCCTCGCTTGAAAGTTTGGACTTCTTATCTGTTCGCCTTTACGAAAATGCTTCGTCCCCACTTCGCGAACAGCCTCGACTATGCCCTCTAGGTCCTCATCAACGTTTGTCGGGGTCTCCAGGGCAGCGAATCGATTTTTCAGTTCAAGTTGGAACTCCTCATGTCTGGCTTGGGGCAGATTGGGACGGAGAACTTGCTTCACCATGCGATTTCTTTCTAGCTTGAAGTTGATATTTAGGTGCCTCTTACTAGTCGGTGATCACTTCCGGTATTGAACCTACTGATCACTGAGACATCCCTAAATATATGCCGTTTATCCGTCATGATGAAGTCGATCTCGTTCTTCGTCCTGCCGTCAGGGCTCTTCCAGGTCCACTTCCGTTGGGGCTTTTTCTGATAAAAGGTGTTCATACAGAACAGCCCCTGCCTGCTAAGGAAGTTGACTAGCATTTGGCCCCTCTGGTTTCTGCTCCTGCAGCCATGTGGTCCCAAGCTTGATTCGCCGTGCTCCTGTCCCACTTTAGCGTTGAGGTCCCCCATGACAACAGTGAAGTGGGTCTTAGTGGTTTGGTGTATGGCCTTCGACACGTCGTCGTATAGGGCCTCCACCTCTTCATCTGAGCTGCTCGAAGTCGGCGCATATACCTGTACGACCTTGAGAGAGTACCTCTCGGTCAACTTCAGTACGAGGTACGCTACCCTGTTCGAGACGCTGCTGATCTCCTTCACGTTGTCACAGAGAGCCTTATTGACAAGGAACCCTACGCCACCCTGGGATTGTGCGCTCCCTTCCCTGAAGTAGAATAGGTGACCTGATTCTAGGGTTATCGTGTCCTCCCCCTCTCTTCGGACTTCTGACAACCCAAGAACATGCCACCGTATCTTATCTAATTCCACCTCAAGGATTTGGAGGAATATTTGAAAATTTGAAAAAATAACGAATATTTGAAAATAATCGTTATTTTTTGATAATTTTTCGTCTGTAAAATTTATGTCTAAAATTACCCGAATCAAAGTGCTGGCATCAGTTTGTCATTGATATATTATGTAAAAAAAATGCTTGGTCTGCCACTGCGATGATAAGATTTATTAAGGGTGCCGGAAGGGCACTTTTGAAGTGGTCTGCCAAGCACTTTGAGCAGAGTGCCCACTGGCAGACCAAGATATTTTTACATTATTTATCAATGGTAAACTGATGCTAGCACTTTCATTCAGGTACCTTCAGACATCATTTACACAGATGAAAAAGTATAAAAATAACGATTATTTTCATCTTTCGGCAGGATCGGCTCTGGCAGATCTGAGTCATTCGACTTGTTTACGTGTCAGTTATCGTTCTAAAACTATAGATCTCATTAGGTTTCAGTTTTAAAATTTATGCAATATTCAATGGATTTATTTGTACAAAAAGAGAGCAACAAGTACAAAAGTGGGCGTTTAAATAATCGAACAAAACGCAAGTAGGAAAACAATAGGCTGAACAATTTAAAAGTTTTGTTTCTTAACACTTTGTTTGTCACATCTCAATGATGTTCTAAATGCAAATCATTTTACCTCATCGAGTGAGCAAAAGTGACTGTTCCACACTGATTTTTCGCGAGAAACTGTTATTTTCAAGCCGGAAAAGTGGTTTTTTCTTACCTTTCCGAGAAAGCCGGTTGCACCCGTGACGAAAATGGACTTGCCGCGGTAAAAGTCCGGAATATCTGGACCACACATATTGTTTCTTGATTCTTTATCACAAAACACTTTGAAATCTAGATTTGCTTCTTACTAACACTTGTTCAACGATATCAAGTTGCGACTTAAAAGGTTCCGTTTCTAATTTCCACTGACTGTTCCTATTGCCACAGTTTTTATTTATCACTTGTAAGCTTTTTCCTGGTTCGGTAAGGACATTGCAAGCCAAACCACCTAATTGTTTGAAAAGAATGATGGTTTTGTGCCTCGGAGGGCACGTAAAGTCGTCTGTCCCGGTTGCTGTCTATGAAAGGTGTAGGTACTAAGGCGGCAGTCGTTACACAAGTAAGTCAAGAGCCCTGCTACTTGCAGTAGGCAGTTGTAAGGCGGTTTACACACATAACTTCGGTTTGGACGTAATTTTTGCGCTGCGCTATCGCAGCGTAGGGAAAGTAAGAATTTCCACCGCATATAAATACGACGACGCATGCCCAAAGGTGCGTGCGTTGACAGTGTTATTCTGGTAAAACTGGCGATAGCGCAGCGCAAAAATATCGTCGAAAACTCGAAACGGACGTTCTGTGTGTAAACCTTAAACTCTGGGGACGACTCGACGACCCACTCCAAAACCCACTATAACTGAAGTAGAAGTTTTGATTCTTGATTTTTCAATATTTACTACTTTTTTATCTGTCTCAGATGTGACATTGAAATTGACAGATGTATCGATTGGCTCATCTCTCGACGCCATATACCGGGGGGAGTAACAGAAAGGCAGAAAAGGGACATATATATAAGTGATCTGGGGGCAGAAAGGGGGGTATAACAATCCGGAAAGAGGTCAAGGTACTCATGAAACTGAACAACTTTCCCTATGAAACAAGGGTCAAAATATTAAAAAAAAATTTGGAGTTCCCATACAAAATTGCCGATCAGCTGATTGATTTACTGTGGGAGGTCCAAATTTTTTTTTCATGTTTGGACCCATGTTTCATGGGGAAAGTTGTTCAGTTTCATGAGTACCTTGACCTCCTTTCGGCTTGTTATACCCTTTCTTTTACTCCCTGTATATCCATCCATGCTCGACCCTGTTATATAAGGTTACATTTAATTAAGTACCTACAAATCTCTTATCGGTCGGTGGCCTCATAGCCGAAAAAAGTTTTAGTAGGTTTGTCATCGGGAGGGGATGGTAAGTCTTAATGTTTACACAGGGAGTAACAAAGGAAGTTAAAGTACTCATAAAACTGAACAACTCTCCCCTTCCCCAATTCCCCATGCAACATGGACCGAAAAATGAAAAAAAAATGGATCTCAAATGGATGGAAGATCCAATTTCCATAGGGAAGGTTGTTCAGTTCCTTGAGTACCTAGCCTTTTTGTTACTCTTCCTTTTTGTTTATACCTAGCCTTTTTGTTACTCTCGGTATACCAGGCTTTCATGTTCCATGCTCTTTTAATTGCCGTCGGTCTACTGTCCCTACTGTTCGTAATCAATAAAAAAAGTATTAATAAAAAATAATAGTGTACAGTTCGTAATGATTACTTGATGCACGCACTGAGTTTTCTCGTAAAGCAATTAATATCATAATTATTATAATGGAAGAGCCGACTGCAAAAATGCCTATCTCATCTCATCAGGTACCACAATAGGCTAACTTTAGAACGTTAACTGATACGTAAAGAAGTCGAAAGACGTAGGAATGATAAGATTTATTAAGGGTGCCGGAAGGGCACTTTTGGAGTGGTCTGCCAAGCACTTCCAGCAGAGTGCGCACTAGCAGACCAAGTTTTTTTTACATAATTTATCAATGGTAAACTAATGCCAGCACTCAGGTACCTTCAGACATAATTTTCACAGATGAAAAAGTATAAAAAAATTGATTATTTTCATCTTTCGGCAAGATCGGCTCTGGCAGATCTGGGTCATTCGACTTGTTTACGTGTCGGTTAACATTCTAAAGTTTGCCTCACGTGGTACCTGATGATATAGGTATTTCTGAAGCCGGCTCTGCCACTATTATTATACGTAATTGCACCAATATCAATAAGGAAATTGTTCACTTGTGTCCTTGTCGTAGGTATTAATCCGTAATGAGGCCTTTTTACACCAACTAGCCTTCTACACAACATACAATGTAACAGTAAAGAAACTAGACCCGTTTCTGTTGAATCGAATCAAATTAAATAAAGAACACTCATAGGTATACACATATCAGGCACAAACAAACAAATCTAATGAAACAGAACATTGTACTCACTGACCCTTTTAATTTTATTCTGATTAAAATTCAAGAGGCGATCAAAGTACAATTTTACCGGACGGAAAGTTAGCATTTACTTACTCCATGACACTATTTACTAGCACATGTATTAAAAAACAAAAACCCGACTAGAGTAATTTCAAAATTGTATTTTGCGATAAAATAAGCATAATAAAATTTTTAATATATAGGGTGTATTTTTATTAGTGGCGGATCCGTTAAGGGTGTGTTCTGTCAATGAAACTGAACAACTTTCCCCAAGGAACATAGGTCGAAATCCGAAAAAAAATTTTGGTCTTCCCATACTAAGTGTGTTGGCCGGCCGTGTCAATTTGTAAGGGAGCGCCAAATTTTTTTTCATGTTTCGACCTATGTTCCTTGGGGAAAGTTGTTCAGTTTCATTGACAGAACACACCCTTAACGGATCCGCCACTAATAAAAATACACCCTATAGACAGTGTCACTCACTTACGTGAGAACGCCCGCCCAGCTGTTTGGGTTGTAGCCCTTGAAAACGAGTTTCTTGTCTACATACAGTCCAGCAAAAAAGAGTAGACAAAAAATGAGGGCGCCACTTTGTATGAAATTTCAAAATTAAATGGCACCATTGACTTATGAATGGCAACAATTTAGTATGCAAAATTTTTAGTTCCATTTTATTTCTACTCTTTTTTGCTTGACTGTACATACATACTCTCGAAAAACATAACCCTCCTGAGGTAGTCGGGTAAAAACAAACACAAAGTTCAGTTTGAGTAAGTAGAGTATACTAAATATCTGTGATAGAACACAACCAAAAAAATTTAATCTTTCACTCGCAGTGAAGTTATTTTTTCTAGTGTAAGTATAAAAATAAACAAATGATAAATGAAAGATTTTTTCAGAGGTAGAACCCGGTCGTAGGATCTCTTCTACCTTTGATAGCCAGTGCCATCTTGTGTGGAGTAGCAGTACTAAATAGTTTCAGCGCCATATTATAGGTGGCATGTCAAACAATCGCAAAAGTTATTTAATCTACTTCATAGTAGATGGCGCTGTTCTACAATTAAAATGTGCCTTACAGATCAAATCTGTGAAATCCGAAAACTAGCATAACGGCTGATAAAAACTAGTATAACGCTGACAAAGACCGAATAAATCCAGTGTAGTTCCTGACTGTCTTTGTTAAATTTTATTATTACTTTTTTGCATAATTTTGCACGTTTAGGTGAATCGTTACGTCATACAAACGAAAATCTGCATTTCAGTGGAGTTACACATGAGTACCAGAGCAAATTTTTGAAAAAGCTTCATGTGAAATGATAAAGGCATACGTTAATATGTCGCAAAACTACATTAGGTTAAAATATGGGTTAAAAGATAATAAGTATTTTCTGCACAATAAATTAAAAGTAGTTATTGCAGGAGTCATCATCATTGGCCTCATATACGTCTGTGACAGACGATTTATTCAGTGTCTGAGGCAAGATTTTTCATGGCTGTATAAGCCGATACGGGAGCGAGCTCCATCTATTTTCGTATAGTGGCGTATCGGGTTTTACGGGGAAATCTGATGGTTTAAAAAATTCTTTTTAGTGTTTTGTGAAAATGTTATATACCCACGGGACTCCCCATCAAGTTTTTTAAATCAGACTTGTGTCTCCTTTACAGACAGAACTCCATTGAACTTTTGTATGGAAAACGGAACGCCTTAACATGGCATGATGTATACCATTTCGTGTCAATTTCTGAAAAGTTTATAGGGTGCGCTCTTTGTGCAACAAAAATTGTGCGACGAAAAAAACGCGTCACGTTTTGTGCAGTAAATAATTGACGACATTGACAAGAATGCTCGGGGTGCACAAATTTTAACGCGAATTCCCGTGTTGCACTTTTCTGTTGTGAATGTGGTTTACGCGACGTTTATAACGCAGGAAAAAATAGGCGACCAATAGAATGCAGCCCGAGAATCTGTGTCAAAAGTTACTGCTGATATGAAATATTTGTTGCATTTTTTCTACTGCGCAATCTTCATGCGCTCCGAAATTGTGCAACCCGAGAATTCATGCTAGCTGTCATTCGTTTTATTTTTAAATTTATTAGAGATGAGCCATCATCGTTGATCATACAAATCGATAATCATATTTTAAATTAATGACGTGGATAGCGTGTCGTTTCTGGCACATCGCCGGCCGCTGCCGCGTCACGCTCGCTCCGCTCGCTCGGCTCGTGCGTTGTGGTCAAAGTTCTAACCTAACCTAACCTAACCTGGCGCTTTCCGCGCCAGGTTTGGTTAGGCTATACCTGACGGACCTATAATCGATTATGATTTCTCGACCACTAAGAGTTTTTGAGTACACCTCTAGTAAAGTTCAATGACATGACACTGAATTGCGGGTTGCATTTTTTGTGCTGCATTTTTCTGAAGCGCCTCGAGAAATGATGTTTCTTCAAAACATGAACTTTTTAGTGCATTTTCCATGACGCCCTTTATTTCCTGCATGAATTTTGATGTCAATTCACCGAGCGCTTCAAGAAAATGCAGAAAAAATAGGCGTCACAAAATATTCAGTCCGGGAATTCATGTCAGGATTACGTGATTTCCAGTACTGCATAATATTTGAAGCGAATTATTTAGTGCACATTGTCTGTTGCGCATTGTGGCAGCCCAGTTTATAGACAATCAAGTAGAGTGCGTCAAATAGTTCCTCTGGCGTTATGTTGGTAGCACTTCATAATTCGGACGAATTATACGACGGCGGCCATCCATAATATTACATGTGATGTGGCTCAACATAGTCGCTGTAAAACCCGTTCGAATTTAGAAGCCGCTCATTTCCAATACTACCAACATGACACCAAGAACTAGGTATTTGATGAAACGCACTATAGGTATTCCAAATGATACGCATGCTTTTGTTTGTATTTTTAATTTGTAAATTGTCAATCTTATAACAGTCATATAAGAGTCGGGTAACATTTCTTTTTTTATTCGCAACCACCATGTATTTTTTATTATGCAAAGTACTTTCTAAAAAATATGTAGGTATCAATACAATTTATTAATACAGTGATAATGATAAAACAACAATAATAAAATAGGGACTTAAATAGTTAATGTTCTTATTCATGCACTTTTTCATAAGTAAGTTTATAAATAAAATTATATATTTTTACATTAAATATAATTTATAATCACAATTAAGTATCTACCTAAGTACCTACCTAACTAAAACAATTACTAATTTAGTTATCAGAGCATGTTTTCATATTGCTATTAGGTACTATTAATATTTATTTTTCATACATTCAGATAAAATGACTATAAGGAAAACAATATTTTGTGACGTTGACGAATATATTTATATTTTTTTATTATTTTCGTACGAAACATTTTCAAACACTAAACATATTTTGTTCGATTTTAGCATATCAATTTTATTATTTCTTATTGTTTAATTGATTTACGTTATTGTTAAACTACTTACTGTTTACCTACCTACTAATTACAGGGTTTCCGAGATTTGTATTTAAATATTTTTTGTGATGATGATAACTTTGTTTGAAAAAATGCTCAAGCCTTACGCGCAGCAAATATATTCGTTAAAAAATGTATACAGGATGTAAAAAATACTGCAAATATTTTAAGGGGTGAACCGGTCCATGAAACTGAACGACCCAAACAACTATCCCCAAGGAGAGTAAAGAGAAATAATTTAAAAAAATTGACAAAATTAACACGGTCATTTTGTATGGGAGGGGCATTAATTTCACATTTCGACCTATGTTCCTTAGGGAAAGTTGTTCTTTTTCTTATACTTGTTCAGTTTCATGGGCTGATATACCCCTTAAAATAAGTGCAGTTAATTTTTTTACACCTTACAGTGCAACAAGTAATCGCCGACCGCAATTAATCGCGGAGCAGTTTTTTTTAACAATATTTTGTGTACCTATCGACCGAACTTAATATAGGGTGAAATTTTACTAGTGAACGATAGCGAAAACTCGGAACCGGCTGGTGATAAGGAACAACTTTCCCCAAGGAACATAGGTCGACATGCGAACAAAAATTTTGGACCTCCCATAGTAACTGAAATCACCTTATCGGCAAGTTTGTATGGGAGGTCCAAATTTTTTTTTCGTATATCGATTTTTAATACCTATGTTCCTTGGGAAAAGTTGTTCCTTATCACCAGCCGGTTCTGAGTTTTCGCTATCGGTCACCAGTAAAAATTCACCCAGTATGTATACCTAAATTAGAAAAATTAATACCTTAAAGCTAAACGCAGGAAACTGGTTGTCAATTTGTAAATCACTAAGGTAAGTAGACACAGGAGGAAATAATGAAGCATCTTGAGCCGGAACCACTTCTTCTTGCCATCAGGGATTGTGTTGATCGGGTCTTTCAGCAGGAATACCCTGAAAGAAAAAAAAAATAAGAAATCTTGCTGCGTGATGTGGGCTTAGAACTATGTTAGAGGCCTCAGGTGAGAAAACAACAATATCTATAAAGGGTGTAAGGGACAGCTCTCCGAATACTGATAAGCATGCAGACCATGAAAATGACACTAAATAACTTTCTCTTATAAACAAACTTATGTCAGGTAACGACAAAAAGATTCAACCCTCTATACAAAATCAGAATCAGTTGCGAAGTAATTTTAGGCAGGCAAACATTGCAGGGTGTTTCTACTCGTGATTATGATCAATTTTTAATGAGACCCACCACATACGAATTCCCAAAAAAATTTGGTTGTTCCATAAAATTTCCTACCTACTCGGCAAAAATGTATGGAACACCCTAAATTTTTTTTTTTTGATTTCTCAGGTGGCCAAATAGTAAAAGTTGTTCAGAATCACTAGTAGAAATATCCTGCAAAGTTTGCGCATTGCCTAAAAAATAACCCTGTATACGCGCAGCAGCGTATATTGCACTGCGCTGTCCAATACGCCTGCCTAAACTTACTTCCCTTAGTAAATGCAATCTTTGTTGCAATCAACTGCTTTTGATTTTGTATAGAAGGTTGAATTTTTTAGAGCGCACTGGCAGACCAAGTTTTTTTTACATAATTTATCTATGGTACCTAATCTGATGCCAGCACTTGGATTCCGGTACTTTCAGATATAATTTTTTCCAGATGAAAAATTATCAAAAAATATCGATTATTTTCATCTTTCGGCAGGATTGGCTCTGGCTGACCTACGTCTTTCGACTTGCTTACGTGCCACTTAATGTTCTAAAGTTAGCCTATTGTGGTACCTGATGAGATAGGCATTCCTGCATCTCTTCCATTAATAATTGTTTATTTTTGTCTTACCTGACGCCTCTAAATATAGTTGTCGTTCCACACGAGGCTGCCGAGGTCGAAGTCGAAGATGTGTTTGTCAGCGTCGCACAGCTCGGCGAACAGCTTCTGCGTGTTCGTGTTTGTGAACTTCCAACTATAGCAGACCACTGCTGGACGTAACCCTTCCGTTGACCCCATCGCCATAGTCGCTACTACCTGTGCCCGATTTTACCGCTTTTACCGCTCATGATTCAAAATAGCGCCCTCGCCCTAAATATATCACTTTATTCCCTTGTTATAAAAACTACTATTCTTTTTCTTACCTAAAAGGCAAAAACGACATCCAAACATGCTTGTGCCAGTCTCCAATTCCACCTTCAATTGTAGAGCGTGCGGAAAGTCATGCCGCTCCCGTATCGGCTTATACAGACATGAAAAATCTTGCCTCAGACACTGAATAAATCGTCTCTCACAGACCAATGATTGATTGATTTTCCTACCTGACGCCTCTAATATAGTTGTAGAAGTAGTCGCTCCACACGAGGCTGCCGAGGTCGAAGTCGAAGATCTATTTCTGTTACTGTCCTTGAAATTGAATGATGTCCTTGAAACCCCAGAGAGGGCTTATAATATTGTTTCTTTTTTTTTACCTTGGGCACCTTTGCGCCGGGAATGTAACGGGGTTGGATATTCAACTGACCCCCTTTAATTTTAAGTTTAAATTTTATTTTATTGATTTGTATTGGCTTTTTCCTACCTGACGCCTCTAATATAGTTGTAGAAGTAGTCGCTCCACACGAGGCTGCCGAGGTCGAAGTCGAAGATGTGTTTGTCGGCGTCGCACAGCTCGGCGAACAGCTTCTGCGTGTTCGTGTTCGTGAACTTCCACCAAATAGCAGACCACTGCTGAACGCAACCATGAATGATATCCTTGAAATCCCAGAGAGGGCTATAATATTGATTTTGTTTTCTTACCTGACGCCTCTAATATAGTTGTAGAAGTAGTCGCTCCAGACGAGGCTGCCGAGGTCGAAGTCGAAGATGTGTTTGTCCGCGTCGCACAGCTCGGCGAACAGTTTCTGTGTGTTCGTGTTCGTGAACTTCCACTCGCGCAGTGCGAAGTACGATATCACTTCGGAGAACTTCTCGATTTTCGTGTACGCTTTTCTTAGCCTGTAAAGTTTGGTTATATTTTATTTGAATGTTTTACTATCTTGTAGATTTTTCCTCAAGATAGTAATTTCTAATTCTGTTTTAATCAAACACTAGATTATTGGTATTATTGTTAATACAAACGAAACAAAAATTCACGCCACCGGTGGGATTCGAACCCACGTCTTCTGTTTTATTTAGTTATTTATTTACACATGGTTTAATAATTATAACAGGAAGCAATCATAAAAGTTTTGTCATGAACTGATAAGGGGTTCAGAAGAAGAAAAAATAGATTTTAAAGTTGTTTTCGATTATGTTTTTAATTTCCTGCAATTATTTTAAAAGGTAACGTTTTTTTATATAAGGTCCTATTAAATTCACTGCAAATATTTTTAGGGCATGCGTAAATATGTAAAAGAAAAACATCTAAGGCTAATTTAAAAAAAAACGACACGCTAGATTTTTTTTCCATTTTCAAACAAACTTTTTAATTAACTACGTGAACAAACATCCTTTGATTGATCTTCCACCACGTAGAAAGGATTCACATACACGACACGCACACCAACGACCAACCAATCACAGCACTTATTTTAATTTTGGCGCGTAACCACCGAAGTGGTGATTGGTGCGGTGTGTTTCTAGGACAAACAGGGTGCACTTTTTTCGTTTTGATTTGTTTCAGTTAAATGCAATTTTCTCGACATGCTTATATTTTATTTGATCTGCCCCTAAAATATTTGCAGTGAATTTAATAGGACTTTATATTTTTAAAGAGATTTAGAGTAAACTGTAAACTCACATAGGTTTCTTGCCGATCAACGTGGCGACTCCGTCTGCGATATACGCCGGGATCCAGTGCAGAAAAAGACAGATCAGCCAGTAGACAAACTTGTTCGGAGTAAGTCTGAACATGTAGTAATATATCGCCTGCAGTGTCGGCACGTCGCGGCCGTAGCTCTCGTTGTATGCCATGAATTTCTCTGTGCAACAAGAGAACAAATAAAATTAAGATCGAAGTAAGTAATTAGTTGTAATAAATACGTACCTAAAATTAAAACCTAAAAAAGTCCACCCCGAAGCATACCTGGTTCGAAGGAACCCATCACGCCCGCGGCGTCACCGCGTTGGATGGCGAGCGAGATGTTATGTGCCAGGTACGGTACGCGAATAATATTAATTATAGATTTTACCTGGTGTTATGTTTTTTGTTCAAAAGACATCGCCATCTGTTGCAGTAAATACATAAAGTGCAAATAGATAACTCGCAAAAGTACTTCTACTCGACAAAAGATGGCGTAACTTTTTTGCATGTTGTATTGATATTTTGTAATAATTTGCAGATACAGATAGACAACACTTAAAAAGTACTGCTACCCATGTTATAGGCAGTAGCGTATACAGGGGGGGGGGGGGGGTCGCAGGGGTCATGACCCCCCCCACTCACCAAGAATTCTACTACTAGATAATAGCTGACAGATACATCATCATCACGCTTATCAGACTATTATCAACACCACTTCTAGTGTGAAATTTCGAGCTCGTTTCGCTCGCAATACTTGTAGTTGTGATGTAGGTCAGTACGGTTTGTCTCCTGGCTTGACTTTTTAACGTGGAATGTCAAGTTCGCTTCACTTGCATGCAAAACGTGTAGTGATTAAGTGGCACAGCGTATCTCCTCGCTTGTCTTTTTAACGCAAAATATTGAGATCGCTCCCAAGTGATTGGTATAAGGGCAGGAAGATGATGATGATTGAGCTCGCTTCTTTCGCTAACAACGTGCGTGACCCTCATGTTTTTAACGTGCAATGTCAAGCTCGCTTCGTTAGCAAACACCGTGTGTCTCCTCTCATGTCTTTTTAACGCGGATGGTCTAGCTCGCTTCGTTCGCATAACGTGTATTGATGGTGCAGCATAGTGTGTTTCCTCGCATGTCTTTTTAACGCGAAATATCGAGCTTGCTTCGCTCGCAAAACTTGTAGTGATAGTACAGCACGGTGTGCCTTTTCGGTCGCGTAACGTGCATAGTGATGGTGCAGCACGGTGTGCCTGCTTGCATTCCTTTTTAACACGAAATTTCGAGCTCGCTTCGCTCGCATAACGTGTAGTGATAGTTCAGCACGGTGTCCCTTTTTAACGTGAATTGTGGAGCTCGCTTCGCTCGCATAACGTTTAGTGATGGTGCAGCACGGTGTGCCTTTTTAACGTGAATTGTCTAGCTCGCTTCGCTCGCATAACGTGTACGTGTAGTGATGGTGCAGCACGGTGTGTCTCTTCGCATGCCTTTTAACGCGAAATGTCGAGCTCGCTTCGCTCGCATAAGGTTTAGTGATGGTGCAGCACGGTGTCTCTTCGCATGCCTATTAACGTAAAATGTCGAGCTCGCTTCGCTCGCATAACGTGTACGTGTAGTGATGGTGCAGCACGGTGTGCCTTTTTAACGTGAATTGTCGAGCTCGCTTCGCTCGCATAACGTTTAGTGATTTTGCAGTACGGTGTGTCTCTTCGCATGCCTTTTAACGCGAAATATTGAGCTCGCTTCGCTCGCATAACGTTTAGTGATGGTGCAGCACGGTGTCTCTTCGCATGCCTATTAACGTAAAATGTCGAGCTCGCTTCGCTCGCATAACGTGTACGTGTAGTGATGGTGCAGTACGGTGTGTCTCCTCGCATTCGTTTTTAACGTGAAAAGTCGAGCTCGCTTCGCTCGCAATATAGCGTATAGTGTTAGTGTGGCGAATGGCGAAACGTGGGTTTTTCTTGTTTTACTTGAAGTGAAATGTTTGCCGTAATGTAATGCGCGCCGCCACAGCGTATTTCTTTTGAGACACGGAAGTTTCGTAATAAAGATGGCGCTACCTTACCCCAAGTAATAGGACACTGCTCAGACGACACGAAGTTATACACTGGCGGGGGCAGGTCAGCTTGTGACGCGTCTTCATGATTATTGGGTGCATCTCGGGCCGTACGCCAGGCGGTGGCAATGCAGGCGTTCACCACCATGTCTCCAGGCACCAAATCTGCTATGGCGTCCGGCTGGCAGTGAAGCACGTGTAGAAGGCCCACGGCGGCGCCTACTACCACCTACGGGCAGAATAGAATTATTTTTACAGCTGTCTAATCTCAATTATCATAAAGAAGGCGCTATGAGTTCGCTGCATGTATTGTTACGTTAGATCAGTAAAAAAACATAGTGTTTTTACCCGACTCAGAAGGTTATGTTTTACAAGAGTATGTATGTACATATGTATGTATGTAAATGGACTAGAAATTATAATGATTATATTTCTTTAGATTCGCCTCAGCAGCACGAGTGACGCTTAAGTAGGTATATGAAAATAATAATCATCAACACGTCTGACCCGGCTTGTCAGAAGACGTGGGTTCGAATCCCGCCGGCGGTGGAATTTTTTCCGCTTGCTTCGTTTGTATTAACTTTGTAACCAAAAAGTTAATAATAATCATCAATTCAAAATGGCGGATTTTAAACTCAAAATAACTTTGGAAATATCGCGATCGGGTTAGATTTTAATAACTGTGCTTGTTAAGGCATACAAAGATGAGTAAAATGTAAAAAATGCAAAATCTGTTTATGTAAAAATAGTTCTGTCTTTTTCCTGTGCTGATGATATTGTATCATGCTATGAAATATGTTATGATGTATTTTACTTGGAGAGAGTAATAAAGATATTTGTATTTATAATTTGTATTTGTGAAAATGCTGCTTACCCCAGTAGGGCCATACACGTTGTCAATCCATCCTGCCACGGGTTCCTTGGCTGTACCGATTACTGAAATAAAAAATAAAAACGTGAAACGTCACGACATAAATACGAAAAATTCTATATTGATCGTCTTAACATAACATAAGGGGCAAAGTATATTTTTTTAAAAAGCTTATATGAAATGATGATTGATGACGGCACACGTTAATTTGTCGCAAAACTTCTTAAGATTAAAAGATAAAGATAATATTTTATTTATGTTGTGATTGTATTCTGTTTGTGTGCCAAATAAAACAAAAAAACTTTCTCCAAAATATCTTGTGTCGTAAAGTGACGATTCGGTTTTACAGGGAAGCCTGATGGTATTTTTAAAGCAAACTAACAAAAAATTTACCGCAGGCAGGATTTGAAGCTGCGACTTTCGGGCATCTCTGGTTTGTTATTATTTTTCGAAATACAGGGTGTAGAACAACTCTCCGAATACTGACAAAGTGCATTCAGACCATGAAACTAATCGACTTTCCGTAAGAAAACCTTGAGGACGTATTTTTTTTACTTAACATGATTTTGTGTCTTCTGAATGCACCCTTTCAGTATCTGGACAGCAGTCCTTTACACCCTGTATACTTGTGTTCAACTCACCTATGGAGGGTCGGACCACAGCAACAGGAAGTCCTTTGGAGTACTTTTGCACGATGTCTTCGGCACAAGCTTTCGTGTATGCGTATGTGTTCGGGTACTCGCCTATCAACCTGAAAATTAAGAAAATGTTGTAAATGTCCTGCGGTATTCAGTCAGTTCTCTGCTATTTAGTCTTCTAAGAATGTTTCATTGTAGATATTATAGGAAGTTTCAAAGTTGTGCCAGTGGCAGAAAAGATGAGAGCTAGCCGTTTATCTTGGTGTGGGCAGAAGACAATGGCAAAAGGAGAGGAAGGTCTTAAAATTTTGGATGGATTGTAGGTATAAAAGATGATATTATTATGAATTAAACAGGTGTCAAAGAAGATTTGACGGCTGATAGAGGTGAATGGAGAAGGAAGAAATGTTACGGCGACCCCAAATAAATTAGGATAAAGGCAGGTAAATGATGATGATTGATGTGATGAACAATGTTTCATTGTAGAAGCTCGTTTCAAATTTCCGATAGATTAATAGCCTCAGTTTTATAATATTTGATTGAAAATTTATATTTCCTTCATTATTATAACCCGGCACTAATTGCCGCACACTTCCATACCCCCTCTAAAAACTACTGTAAACTTCACGATACTCACCCCGGCGTGATTTCAGCGAGTGTCTTGTCATCCATTGTCTCTACCAGGTCGATCAGCTTCTCACCGTTCAGGGGGCTTTCATAGAATTTCTCCTCGATATTCTTGAGTGGGCAGTTACTGAAAAGAACAGAAGTCATTAAAACATAAGAAAGAAGATAACTAAGCAAGTGTGTCTCTGTGTGTGACTCGCTTCGTCTGCAATATCTGTAGTTTTGGCATGGCGCAGTGTGGCTCGCTTCGTTCATATTAGGTACTGGGAAAACCATACAACTATGGTCTTAGCTTGCAACTATGGTCCAAACAAACCTGCATTTAAAGTACATGTTACGTATGTTTATCTCGTGTGTGGTGACAGTTGTTAAGTCAGTGTTAACCATTCATTAGGGGTCCTATATAAGGTCCTATTAAATTCACTGCAAATATTTTAAGGGCATGTGTAAATATGTATAAGAAAAACATCTAAGGCATTTAAAAAAAAATCTACACTCTAGATTTTTTTTTTCATTTTCAAACAAACTTTTTAATTAATTATGTGAACACCCTTTGACTGACCCGACTGACGTTCCGCCATGTAAACATGATTCACTTACACGGCACGCACACTAACAACCAACCAATCACAGCACGGCGCGTTTGGCGCGTAATTTAAATTCATCGAAGTGTGTGTTTCTAGGACAAACAGGGTGCACTTTTTGCGTTTCTTTTTTTTTAGTTAAATGCAGTTTTCTCGAAAACTAGCGTGTAGATTTCTTTTAAAATTTGCCTAGTACATGCTTATATTTTATTTGATCTGCCCCTAAAATATTTGCAGTGAATTTAATAGGACCTTATATAGTACGCCCCACACAGGAGGAGATAAGTACAAAAAAACATACAAATTTGTTTGGACAATAGTTGTAAGCTAGGACCATGGTTTTTTCGGTACGTGTGGTGTTGGCACGCTCTCTTGACTTTTTGAGCATGAAATGTAGCAATCGCTTTGCTCGCATTATTGTGATCGAGTGGACTAGCTAAGCGCCCATTTTGTTCATGCCCATGATGCAAATACGTACTTATACCACACCTGGGCATGTGCTTATATACTACTGGGTGGTGGTATGATGGTTAGGAAAAATCATGGGACATAGTTTGTATTACATAAAATAAGCTAATGTTCCTTCAAAATATTACATTGCCAAGCCTCACCTGTAAGCGGTAGACACATGCACCATCGCCTTCAGTTTGTTACACGCGCGAGCCAGCTGGAGCATCTCCCTGGTGCCCCGGACGTTGATCGCTACGGCCAGCTTGATGGCCTCGTCGAAGCGCACCGTTGCCGCGCCGTGGAAGATTATTTCCACCTGGAATATTAACGGGCATTACGTTACAGACATATGTTTTATCACAAAATATAAAACGCCGAATGCATCCTTCATGCCAAATAAATTAATATAGCATCATCATATGGTTTGAATTCCTACTGTAACGTGGACTAACCAAAGTATTTAGTTGTAAAAAACTACTACTAGATGTCGCTTAATCGTCGCTTCGAGACGAGCATCAAGAGGTTGAGAAATTCACCAGGGTCCGCTAGGCGCCCGTAGCTCCGTCGGTAGAGCGGTGGAACGATGATCCACAGTCCCGGGTTCAAGTCCCGGCGGTAGCTAGTGAATTTTTCAATTTTCTCATTGTTTAAATTTATGAGAGTAATATAGCACTGTGAGTGCATTAAAAAATCCAATATATTAAATGATTTTTCTTTCATAATCAATACGTTATACATCTCAATTTAGAAAGCATGATCATTAATGGACCAATATTTTTTTGAATCACTATCTAGGGCTCAGTAGCTGATCGATAAGAAAGTTTTATGCCATCTTTCGGTGAGTAGCGGTACTTTTTCGCGTCATCAAACCAGAGAAACAACAAGTTTCATAATAAAGATGGCGCTGACTGATTGCTTAGTAGTTGAAAGACCGAAGTATGCAATCAAATCAACCTTGAATCAACCAGATTCGAAGGTAAAATAAAATTTAACTTACCTCCTCAATAACCTTACGCCTGTCTTCATCTTTCATCCCGAGGTTGATGAGACCTATGTCACCCTCAATGATGCCGATTTTGTCCATAAAATCTGGGTTTTCTTTCCGTAGCTTTTCATATAACTGAAATCAAAGCAGAGGCTTTTTAAAATAGCAGTCGAGGCACATCGTGGATTTATCTAAGTATCTCAATTTAGTACCTACGCTATGAAGCCTATCTATACCTACTTGCCCACTGCTGGACATAGTTCTCGTCACTGTTCATTTGTTAAAGTACGGCTGTTCGAATAGGCCATATTTGACAGCTTGACAGCCGTACTAGAAGAAAAGTCAGCAAAGAAAAATAGACCCTAAGTCATAGCATTAACATTATTTTGACAGCTGTCAAATGTGCCCTATTTGAACGGCCTTTTGTATGAAATGATAAGACTTATTAGACCCGCTGCCGATTGGACCCCAATAAATTGATTAGTCAGTCGATCATCGAATAAAGGACATATTTAGAAAATAAAATTAAACAGATTTGCCGTGTGGTGCCAGCTTAGTATAGCTTCACCCCATATCTTTTTCGTGGATGTCGTAAGAAGCGACTATGGGATTTTAGATTTGAAGTGTATTACAAACATAGGTGACAGACTGACAACCTGTCGCTATGGTGATACACATTTTTATGAATGACTCTAAAACTTTCAGAGTTTGGTGTGTTTAATTGGCCGGTTTTTGCAGCTGTTTACCCCGCAAGGGATCTAGGTGTGATATAAATGATGTATGTATGTATAATCCTTTATTGTTCCTCTTAAAGCTAGTACAGAAAACTCACAATAAAACAAAAACAAGATAATGGCACAACGGCGGAGGCCCATTAAGGGATCTCTTCATAGTACATACATATTTAATCACAATAAGCAAAATACGTACCTACCTAGTTAATTAATGTAAATACGGCCTAAAATATACTAAATTACTAACGTGATAAATAATATTAATGAGTAATATTAATATGTATGTATAAAAAAGTTACTTACCACATCGTCAAACTGTTCTTGAAGCCGTTTAGCGATGTCTTTGTTCTTCTTGGGTCTGGCTAGCAGGTACAGCTTTCGTAGGTCAGGGCAAGATCTGGAAAAAAGGAAACAGACTTGATTTAGTGGGGGTCGTAAGAGGCGACCGAGAGATAAACCCGACCGAAACAGCCAGGGCCAACCGTATGGTGGCGGTTTTATTATTATTATAGCCTTTATTGCTGATTACAAGTAATAAGATAATACATTTCATTAAATTAGTATAAATACATTTCATTAAATTAGTAATTACAAATTAGGTAAGCATCGGTTCCGAATCAGCGTGTCATTGACACATAGGCCTCCTCCAATACAGTCCATTGTTTTTTATCTTGGGCTATTCGTGTCCATGACGGTCCAGCAGTATTTGAGATGTCATCTAGCCATCTTCGTGCATGTCTGCCCCTTTTTCTTTTCCCGTCCTTTGGCTCCCACAATGTAACATACTTAGTCCATTTTTCCGTTTGTTCCCTTATCATGTGACCTGTCCAATTCCACTTCAGTCTTGCTATCTTTTGTGCTACATCTTCTACTTTTGTGATTGACCTTATCTCTGTGTTTCTTATTCTGTCAAGGCGGGTAATGTGCAGCATGCTCCTTTCCATTCCTCTCTGACAAATTCTGAGTTTTTCAAGGTTCTTCTGTGTTAGAGGCCAAGTCTGGCAGCCATATGTTAAGCAGGGGATGATGCATATATTGAACGTTTTTCGTTTAATGGACATGGAATAATGCTTGCTCTTGAAGATTTCTTTTAAAGACCAGTATCTGCTCCACGAAGATGTTATTCTTTTTTGAATTTCTAGGTCCATATGATCCTTGAAGGAAATTATTTGACCAAGTAAGTAAAGTAAGTAAAAACACTTTATTGCACATTTAAAACACAAACACAGAACAGGAATACTTAAACTAAAAAATGCGCAAAGGCGGCCTTATCGCTTAAAGCGATCTCTACCAGACAACCTTTGGGTGGAGGGAAAGACAGAGAGAGAAGAGTAGTGCACAAATAAAGGTGAGAGTAGACAGTTTACATTATAATAATAAATATAATATAAATAAACTATACAAATAATAAATATACCTACTACAATATATACCAAACTTAATAAATATTTATTATAATACATATACTATAAATACATACATATTTAAGTATATATACATACATATATATAATTTTATAGGATACAATACTAATTAGCGAACTGACTTTGACAGGTAATATTGGTGTACCTTCTTTTTGAAGGTGTCCAAAGAAGTACAGTGACGTATTTCACGCGGCAAAGCATTCCATGTGTGAGTGGCTTGTACTGTGAAAGAATCCTTGTAATAACCTGAACGTGTGAAGGGAGCCTTTAAAATATTATCGGATTTTGAACGAGCAGTTCTTTCGTGCTCAGATCCAAGAAAACTGAACCGTTCAGATAGGTAAGTAGGCGTCATAGGATTGTGCAGGATGTTGTACACGAGAGCTACCGTATGTGCATCTCTACGCAATCTAATCGGCAACCATCCCAGTTGACCAAGGTATGTATAGTTTTCGACGTATTCTATTTTTTCTCCCTCTACCACTGGCGGTTAATCCACCACAAAAGCATTCCCAAGGAGGGTTGACGTCTGGTAGGCGGCCGGTCGTAAAATTAAGCCAAATCCTTTGCTGCACGATTTTGTGTTCAACAAAACGTGTTGCGCCGACCCCATTGGGATAAGTTCAGGAAGATGATGACTTGATTTAGTGGCGTATCGTTTAAGCACCGACCGGACTAAAGACTAAAAACGCGCAGCTATAGACGTCGAGTGTGAGAGTCGTCTACTACTTTTTAGGAGAAAGCTCCACAGAATAGACGCGCAATGCGACGCGCAACATAACATCTGTCAGACAAGCGATCGTCAGCCGTTATCGATGGGACACGCGTCTAACGTGTGTAGCTTTGTCACTTCTTTTTCATACATTTTATATGGAAACGGTTTCTAGCGTCGCGATGTCGCACTTCTCACGTTTCCAACGATTACTGGTTTGATATATGCCATCTTACGTCTCATGTCTACTCTGTGGAGCTCGCGCCTTAGGACCGGATTGATACCCATCGCACAAATGACCACCTGTGTCAACCAAAATTTTGATTTTGAAAACCGGATTCCGGAACACTTGCGGCAGGCTAGAATCTACATAAAAGAACCATCTTATAAAAAATATACATAACCTTGTTGAATTAAACCACTTTGTGCAAACCACGTCGTCAAATAAACCAATATCAACGTCAATGACGTCTAATCGATTGTTTAACAGCTTTGCACGTTTATGACAGGAACAACTTTGCTAATATATTAATACCTATAGACAAAACGAAACCCATTTTCTGAAATTTCAATCCAATCGTGTGATCCTCCATGTATCCATTTAGTTAGAAAGATTCTCTACCCAACCCGCAAGGGAACACCTTTACCTACATTTGCATGTTAGTAGCCTTGCGGCAATTAGAACTATCGTTGTCCTAGTTGGATCAATTATAAATTCCTCACGCGTCTTCACCAGAGCCTTGCTTGTGTGGAGTCGGTCATTTTAAGACCCGCTACCGATAAGACCTAGGGACAGGTTGGGTTATTATGAGATGCAAATAAGAACTTTTGCAATATTTTCCTTCAAAAAGTTTTATGATATCTTAAAAGCACTCGTATTATGCAATTTCATATTATCTATCTCGCAATCATGTCAGTTTGCTAGTTCCTACACTAAGTTGTACACTTTCCCCCCCCCCCAAAATATCCATCTCACTCTTTATTTTTTGCGTTTGTGGGCGAATAATGAATGAGACACCGAAGGTTAAAAATAAGACAGCGATGAAATTCTATGGTTTAGACATTGTGTAAGCGGCTAGGTAAATATAAAACGGAGTCTGTTTCATACAGTTTATTTACCAAAATCAACCACTGAACTTTAATAGACCCATTTTAACCATGCAGAGTTTGGTACAAATTTTCAATATGGTTTGTGATTTGTGATGTGATTGGACTTTTAAAAAAAACGTTACTAATTTTGATTTTATCGGTTGCAGGCTGCATTTATAACAATATTATTGACATCCCGCTCATAGGTCAAGTCGTAGATTAAAAAAAATGCATAAAAAAATATCTGGTCCCCGACTTTAATTTTGTTGACCAGGTCATACTCTGTTCTAAACTTAAAGTACGATCTTTTGAATATGCCATATTTGACAGGTGTCCAATACAATAAGACATGTCAACACAGAAAAATAGACCTTATGTCGTACGTAGCATTAACATGATTTTGACAGCTGTCATATACGGCCTATTTGGACGGCCGTAGCTACATTTTATCGGTGGGTCTTTTAATGACAGGTTCAGCACGTAAAATGAAATGTCGCAAAATGGACCCGCTGGGTCTAACCGGCAGTGGGCCGAATAATAAACAACTCCTTGTGCAAACAATAGGATAATATCGATATATTTTCTGTTCTAAGTATTTTGATTGCATTCTTCTGCTTAGGTAACAGACAGCACAATCTTAGGTAACTGACTCTGTGGTACGGAGGGCCTAGATTCGATTCTCGGGGGCACAGTCAAAAAATGGTAGTAATTAATAGGGGTTAAGAATACTGCCAACCCCCAGGGCAGGGTGTTTTGTAAAAGGCGACGTAGAGTTTTTAACTTCGACTGAAAAGATATTTGGCGATATGCGACACGCATATGGGCGTTTTTCAAAAAAGATGTACACGTGACGCACCGGAACAGTCACCGGAACTTGTTGTATTTTAAAGAAAATTTTGATAAATTTCGATTATTTATAATATTTCCCATGTTCTGTTCAAAAATCATAAAAAAATATAAAGAAATATCTCTAATAAACACGTTTTTCTGTTAGGGTGCACAACCTTGCTATCCGGTTCGTCACAAAAGAAAATATTGAATTAAAATAAAACTACGACAAATGGAATAGTTTGGCTTTATTTATTATTAAAATTACCTTCTTATGCATAAAAACAAAGCATACAATCTTATTTTATAGCTATAATTACCGCATAGTGCACTAATTTATATCGCGATCGTCACGGTAGGAATTTTAGACCTTAAAAACTTACGTAAAATAATACTTTCTCTTGTTGTTTAAGGCACAGAGATTTTAAACAAAATAATTTTAATCTTTAATAAACAAAAAATAAGGAAATTAAATTAATCAAATCAAGAATCTCTCCATAAATCTAGATTTTGTAAACCAAAAAATATGGGACAGTGACTAACCGGAATACGAAGTGACTAACAAGAAAAAGTAAGGCAAGGCTTACACTCAACTTAAATTAATACAGCTTATTACAATAATTTATAACTAGACCTTTAAGGGCAGATATCTCGGCCTAGGTAGATCCTAGCTCAAAATTGCTTAGAACAAAAAGTGCTTGTTTTAGGCCCCTTTATACGATAAAAATATATAAAAAAAGAAAACTCTTCTTCAAATTTTTTTTCTATACTCCAACTCCCAAACAGCGCCCCGAAAAGTATACTCTGACCTTTTTGACACCCTGTAACAAGACAAGCACATGGATAAAGTAGATCTTTAGGCAACTGTTTTCGAATTTGTAATCCAAACATTATGACATGAAGTGTTTTAAATTATGTATCGGCTACCTATGTAACCTAAGCTTAACAATTCCTGTGCGTCACGAAAAAGTTCCGACTGTACATTACGTGACGATTCGGATGTGACGAATTCATACCAACGGCAGTTTAAAATATAAAATATACCTTTTCTGATCAATTAACAGCTTAAACCATGCCATTTCACGAAATTTTATAATATTCTTAATAACGTGTAAACAATTATTAATGCGGCAAATTGCTACTTACCCTATAAAATCCCGTGTCTATCTGGAACGCAAATTTTGCACCCTACGTGACGCGACCTGTTACATCGGCGATATTTTTGACACTGACTTTTGATTTACAAAATGGCGCCACCTAAAGATAATAATGATGTTGCCAATTACAAAAACTGACTATTCACTGGTAGGATTTAAGTCTGAAGTGGTGAAACGCTACTGTGACAATAACCGGAATTCCGGTATCTACATTTTCTTGGGACAATAAAAATTTAGTATTTTAAGTGATTTTTAATTCTATTACGATAGCATTTGAGTTCACAATTCGTTTTATTACTCCACCATGCAGATACAGACCCTAAAACTGTATGCCGATCAGTATTACCAAGTCGAAATATTAAGGTTGAAAGTTGCCAATATGGACACGACATTTTTACCTCCTTCCGCTGTATTTATTTATCGTTTTTTCTTAATTGATGATAAATGAATAATATTTAATGATAAAATCTTAATTAATTTCATATTTCTTAACAAAAAAAGCACAACTTTTAAGTGGCAGTTCAATACGAAAATAAGAAAGTTAATCTGAACATGTGGGACACGCCAAATTTGCTATGTACATCTTTTTTGAAAAACGCCCGTGTAACTGTGTGTAAACGGCTTCTCTTTTGTTTCAAACATTTTAAATAGAAGTGGTTTTAAGCGTCGAGATGTCGCACGTCTCACCTGTGGATTTAGCGCCTTAGGATAAGACAGCTGTTAAAAGCAAGACGGTCCCGTGCTTCGAAGTGACACGTTAAGCCGTCGGTCCCGGTTGCTGTCTATGATGGCGGTCGTTACACAACCATGTCAGAGCCCTGCTACTTGCAGTAGGCGGTTGAAAACCTCTGACACCAGGGTTCATAGGGTCGTTGAACGACTCGGTGTCCCACACGAAGAGGGAGAGAGAGAGCTGTCAAAATAGGATTTCAAGTGGCCCGCCGGCTAGCCAAACTGTAATTTAAACAGTAATTTAAGCCGTTAGATGCGATGACTTCTAGAAAGACTTCCAAACTGGTCTAGGAACGAGTTATTACCTATTTCCCATCTTGTCTAGATCTAGAAAACACTAAAACTTCTAGTTTACTGGTCGAAATTATGAAATGGCAACCTGTGGATGAAGTAAGGTGGCTGTACCAGTTCTAAAGCAGTTAAATTAATTGTCATTAAAGTCTTCTTCTTCTTCGAGTGGGACTCGAAGTCATCTAACGACCTGATGAATCCTGGTGTCAGAGTTTTTCAACCGCCTACTGCATGTAGCCAGCAGGCCTCTAACATGGTTGTGTTACGACCGCCGTCTAAATGATCATAGACAGCAACCGGGACCGTCGGTTAACGTGCCCTCCAAAACACGGAACTATCTTGCTTTTCGGAGAATCAAGTGGTTCAGCCTATAATGTCCTGACCAGACTGGGAACAAATTCACAAAGTGATAATATCAACTTCGTGATTGACCCCATAGGGAATTGAACTCTGAACCTGTCAAGTTAATTAACAGAAAATCAATAGGAGATTCAATAACAATGGAATAAACATAATATTGCAACTTGGTTCAGGGTCCTCTACATTTTACCGAGTATACCTAAATACGGTGAATTTTTACTAGTGACCCATAACGAAAACTCAGAGATAAGGAACAACTTTCCCCAAGGAACATAGGTCGAAATAAGAAAAAAAATTTGGATTTCCCATACAAAGTTGAGATTAGAGTTACTATGGGAGGTACATATTTTTTTCATAAATCGGCCTATGTTCCTTATCACCAGCTGATTCTGAGTTTTCGGTATCAGTCACTAGTAAAATTACACCATATTATAATTTTAAAACGAAATCTTTTCGCGACTGGTTTGCTACAGTCACGTCTACCCTACAAACTATGCGCCAATCATATTGGCAAGATTTCAACGGAACCGGATTTTGCTCCCACCGATACCATTTACGTCACCGAATAGCATCACCCCACGTTCAAAATGAATTGAATGACTCCAGTTGAGACGGCCAGGCTTGCACTGCGCTCGCCAATTCACTTGCTTTCAATTTCGGAGATTCTATAACTAAAAGAAGAATTACTAGGGTTGTGTTATTGTGTGGAAATTAACTAGGGAATAAAACAAGCTAATGTATTAAAAAGAAAAACCCGACTGCGGTAATTTCAAAGTTGTATTTTGCGATAAAAATCCGCCATCTTGAATATAGCCAGTGTCACTCGCGCTGCTAAGACAAATCTAACGACACCTCATATGTCAAAATCCAACTATCCGTTTGGGCTGTAGCCCGTGAAAAAGAATTTTCTTGTCCACATAAATACATACATACTCTCGAAAAACATAACCCTCCTTCTGAGGCAGTCGGGTAACACTATGGTGCGTTTCCACCAAATCGTTCAGCTAACTTTTAATACTCCATTCACGATTAATGCACAATATTCTATTCAAGGTGATCCGATATTGTGGTTTATTTGAGGCGACGACGTGTGCTATGATAATTGGGTTTTCTATAAGATTTCGTACTCCATGCGTCAAAACCATACAACACCGGAAAATCTTGCAGTGAATGTGAAAACAGCCAAAATGTAGGTAGACAAAGGCCGCGATTCGAGAAAACAATTCTCTTAACCTAACTAAAATTAGTGCTGACGCCACCGTCCGTCAAATAGGCTAAGAAAGGATAGGAGATGATCGCGACTGATATTTCAAAATAAGGCGACGATGAAAATAATGGCGAACACATTGAATGAAATAGAAATGGCGAAGATGCCATTAACATATTCAAACATGACCACAGAATATATGTGTAATACATGACCTGACTTGGATATCTTCTATCACTGTCTAAGCCGATTTGGCGGAAAGTGTCAGCACTAATTTAAATCAGGTTAAGAAACTTTTGTTCTCCAGCTATAGTGTCTTTGAACTTCACAAATCTAACGATCTAATTGCATACAAAGGATAAGGCATTTTTAAATGGTAACGATTATAATATTAGGTGATAAAAATATGTGTCACTTTCTCTTACCTATTGTATTGTTATTTAAATTAACTTAGTACAATTGATCATTTCATCCCCGTGGTCCACCTCCTGGTCCACCTGGTGGACCACGGGTAAGTTTTTTTTCCCTGTGGTCCACCTAATAAATTAAAACCGCTAATAAATAAAATTCTATTACCCGTGGTCCACCTTTTCAAAAGTGACTTCATCTAGGTAGATATGACCTGCTCTGGATTCGACCACACTTTGTATGCACCACTTCTAATGGAGACAATTTCTGAATTTGATCAATGTTCACTTTTTTATACGTCCACCGGTGGTACAGCTCACAAAAAAAACAAGTACAATCTGTTAAAATGTTGTAGGCCTTAACAAGATCTACATGACAGGTGTCAGCTGTCATACTAAAAAGTCGTTTATATCGCAAACTATGCGTGCTAGACTATTAGTTTCTTTGGGAAAGGTGTAGGTCTTAACGAGATCTACATGGCAGGTGTCAGCTGTCATACTAAAAAGTCGTTTATATCGGAAACTATGCGTGCTAGACTATTGGTTTCTTTGGGAAAGTTGTAGGCTTTAACGAGATCTACATGACAGGTGTCAGCTGTCAAACTAAAACGTCGTTTATATCGGAAACTATGCGTGCTAGACTATTGGTTTCTTTGGGAAAGTTGTAGGCCTTAACGAGATCTACATGACAGGTGTCAGCTGTCATACTAAAAAGTCGTTTATATCGGAAACTATGCGGGCTAGACTATTGGTTTCTTTGGGAAAGTTGTAGGCCTTAACGAGATCTACATGACAGGTGTCAGCTGTCATACTAAAAAGTCGTTTATATCGGAAACTATGTGGGCTAGACTATTGGTTTCTTTGGGAAAGTTGTAGGCCTTAACGAGATCTACATGACAGGTGTCAACTGTCATACTAAAAAGTCGTTTATATCGGAAACTATGCGTGCTAGACTATTAGTTTCTTTGGAAAAGTTGTAGGCCTTAACGAGGTCTACAATCTGTATAAGGTCTTATTAAATTCACTGCAAATATTTTAGGGGCAGATCAAATAAAATATAAGCATGTACTAGGCAAATTTTGAAAGAAATCTACACGCTAGTTCGCGAGAAAACTGCATTTAACTAAAAAAAAAAACGAAACGCAAAAAGTGCACCCTGTTTGTCCTAGAAACGCACACTTCGATTAATTTAAATTACGCGCCGATCGCGCCGTGCTGTGATTGGTTGGTTGTTAGTGTGCGTGTCGTATAAGTGAATCATGTTTACATGGCGGAACGTCAGTTGGGTCAGTCAAAGGGTGTTCACATAATTAATTAAAAAGCTTGTTTGAAAATGAAAAAAAAATCTAGCGTGTAGATTTTTTTTAAAATGCCTTATATGTTTTTCTTATACATATTTACGCATGCCCTTAAAATATTTGCAGTGAATTTAATAGGACCTTATATAACAGCTGTCAAAGGCCTACAACTTTCAGCTCTTCAACAGGCTTTCAACTCCGATTTAAACGACTTTTTAGTATGACAGCTGACACCTGTCATGTAGATCTCGTTAAGGCCTACAACTTTTCCAAAGAAACCAATAGTCTAGCATGCATAGTTACCGATTTAAACTACTTTTTAGTATGACAGCTGACACCTGTCATGTAGATCTCGTTAAGGCCTACAACTTTTCCAAAGAAACTGTTTAGTTTCGTATCAAAAAACGGTTTCGTACCTTTTTGAGCGGGCGGTGCTGGCAACACTGTCCTGTCATTCACGTCCTCTGCCGTCGCTCGCTTGGTTGATGCGAATTGTAATTATAAATGGTGTAATTTAGTGTGCTTTCGGTGTTCTCGTGTGGTTTTCCTGTTCGGTGGAAGAGAACCAAGTGTATTTGGTTCCGGCGCTTTGATTGTCAGTCGGTTCGATAACCACGCGGCCGTCGGAAAAAAATAACCTTACTTTTAGTCACCCGCGCGTCCAGTGTCCTTTGGTTCGCGTATTGTACAGTAAAACGTGTTGCTGTCGCGAGCAGTGGTGTGCGGGAGAAATCTTTGTTACTGTGTGTTAAACATTATTTGATGTCGAACTATGAACAATAGTACTCAAGTGCTTGTGAAACTTGTTGGACGGAGTACCACGCGAGCTGGTGCCCGGGTACAGTAAGTCTAGTACCTAAGTCCCAATCCAAAGTCTTCCTCAAACCTGATACCTATTTTTCCTGTCAAAAACTAGACTTACAAGGAAACGACGGCGTCATCGTTCGCTCGGTAAGCAATTGTTGCTGGGCCCTGTTTAAGTAGATTTTGGACACAAGAATTTCTCGGCCGGAAACTTTCCGGAACAAAATTCTCTCATTAAATTTATTTTATTTAGCTATAGTAAAGAGCACTACGAATCGTAGTCAAATGTTGTTCCGAGGCTGATCGACCATTTAGTTTTAGATTTTAAGATAACTTTAATTTGCTTCCACTGCGCTAAGATCAGCTTCGGAATCAAACATTTTTTGGTAGCAGAGCGTGGTTGCTTTATTGCAACATAGTTAGCCGTAATTTAGTATTAAGCGTGTTTTTTATATTACCCACATATTTTATTATTTTTGGAAAATATTGTTTCGGTTTTTTTGTGACTGTATTGTTTGCCTAGTGAACGGTACCTTATCGGTAAGGTCTAGGCCAGTCAACTAACATTTGTTTTGTGGTATTTGTTTATTGTTTTTCGTTTTATTAAGTCGAGTGTGTAAAAGTTGGTACCATGGCTCCTCGATCGCCAGGTATAAGGCTGCTATAGGGTCAGGATTAAGGTGGTTTACTACCACAGCGGCAATGATCGGCCGCGAGGACCGGGAGGACGCGCTCTTGAAAAGTGCACAACAGGTAGATGAACGGGTTCGGTTTGTGTCGGATCAACTCACAGAGTGCCTCATTCTCCTTGAGGAGACTCCTAACCCTGAAGATCAGGAGCGGGTCGAGGCCGATGTAAGCCAGTGCTTGGAGCTGGCACAGGGCATTGAGCAGGCAGCTGCGAACATAACTAGGCGACGTGACGGAAAGGAGAGCCATTCCGTGGTAAAGTGGGACAAGGATTACAGGTGCCTCTTCCGCCTGTTACGGTTCCAGTCTTTGCAGGCGATTACGCCGACTGGCCGGCGTTTGAGGACCTGTATAGCAGTGTGGTCCACACACGGACGGACATAACGCCGGCGTACAAGATGGCTCAGCTGATGTCCAGGCTACATGGAGAGCCTCATGAATTGCTGACGCATTTGGCTGTCTCGGATAGCAATTATGAGGTGGCGTGGAAGATCCTTACCGACCGGTATCGGAACAAGCGCCTGATTGTAGACAGGCTGTTAGACCAGTGGCTGTCAATACCAACCATAACGCGAGGTACGGACCTCCGCGAGAAAATCTTCCACCCAGTCAGTGTCGCGGTCAGCGCACTAGAGCGACAGGGTTTGCCAGTGGCGGGCTACGGTTATATCTTGGTCCACACAGTGCTTCGCCGCCTGCCGAGCGAAATGGTCGCTCGATTCGAGCAGCTCCATGGGGCAAGTCCTCGGACCACCTCCCGACCTACGAGGATCTGAAGTCGTTCCTCGAGGCCGAAAGCAGGCGAGTGGACGTCCAGGCTGGTGTAGTCCCACGCAAGGAGACGTCTGCCCCTCGCCACCCGGAACGGCCGTGTGCATCGGAGCGAGGAGGCAACAGTTGGCAACCCAGGCGGTACAACACCGCATTGGAATCAGGGTGTGCCTACTGCAGGGAGACAGGCCACGGGGTGGCAGCGTGTCAGGAGTTTGCTGCGCAGCGGGTTCAGAGGAGACGGGGTGTGGCACAGCAGAGGCGTTGGTGTTTTCGGTGCCTGGGGCCGCATCAGGTGCGAGTGCCCTTCAAGCACCAACTGTAGGTACTGCCAGGGTGCACACCATCCGCTGCTCTGCATGAATCGCTCCGGAGACGCCGGGGGCAGCGCTGGATCGGGTCAGCGAAGGGAGCCTGCCCACCAAGGGAGGGAGCAACGCTCCCCACCCCCTCCAAGGAGGAGCCCACCTCCGCATCGGTCACAGGGACAGGCAGGGGGACGTCAACAGACGGAGCCCACTTACCCAAGGACGTGGGGACAATCCCCACCACGGCAGCAGGTGCCGGATTGGGGAAGAGCGGCACAGGAACGTGGCCAAGGACACCCATCCCAGGTACGGGATTCAACGGGCGGGTGTCAGGGGAGCACTAGGCAGCCACCAGGGTACATGCAGTATTCTGCGGGCTTGAGCCACCTGGTTGGGTCTCAAGACCCACGCATGCCCCGCCTATGCCTGAGTACCCGCGGCTACAGGCGCAACCTCGGTACGGACGTTTGCCGTCGGGGTACTATAGAACTCCAGCCATGGCCTTTATGGGCAGACCTCCTACCAGCAGGAGTGGGACCCATACACAGGTTTGGGTAGTGAGGATACCCCGCGGGACGCGGCCTCACCGCGTTTAGATTCCCGCTAGGTAATCGCCGCCTACTCATCAGCTTCGGCTCCCCGTCCAATCACGGTACTTTTGCCAACGGCTAAGATTTGGGTATGGGGATACGGTGGCCGGACCATTCAAGTAAGAGCCCTACTGGATACAGGGGCTCAGGGATGTATTGTATCGAGTAAGCTGGTGAGTAGGCTAGGCCTAAATGTACGGCCAAGTGAGGATGAAGCTGTAGGCATCGGGGTCCTAAATGTGCCTGACATTCGGGGTCAGACGAACTTTGAGTTCGCATTAGGTAGCACATGTACAGGGGTCAGCTATCAAGTCTCAGCCGTGGTGTTGGATGAAGTGGTTGGGAAACTCCTCAGGTTAGGTTACCACCAACGGTACGAGGGTTAACCACAGGGTTGGAGTTAGCTGATCCTGATTTTGATACTCCTGGTACGGTGGACGTACTTCTCGGGTCAGACGTCCTCGGGAGATTATGGTGCGGTAGGAAGAAGGTACTCCAGGAAACTGGTTTGGTGGCCGTAGATACCACAGGGGTATGTTGTTTTCGGCCCAGTTTGGAGACCTCAGGACCTACCAGAAGGGATCCGGTCCTCTATGGTAGTGTGCTGTCAGAGGTGCTGCAGAGGTTTTGGGAGTCTGAAGAGCCGCCCACGGCGGACAGACGGAAGCCAGAGGATGACGAGTGCGAGTTGTTCTATCAATACAACACTGCGAGATGCCCGTCAGGCAGATTCGTGACCAGGCTACCTTTTCTCCCAAACCGCCCCGCTTTAGGTAGTTCGCGACAGCTCGCGGAACGGAGACTACTCGGAATGGAGCGGAAGATGAGGCGAGACCCAGCACTTCGGCAGAAGTATATAGAATTCATGCGGGAATATATTCAATTGGGCCACATGTCGGTGTCCAGCCTGGATTGGAGGTGTGTCGAGCATTATTACATTCCACACCTGGCTGTCTTGAAGTCACCTGAGGCGAAAATACGGGTGGTGTTTGACGGTTCTGCTCCTACCTCGAATGGTGTGTCTGTGAACCAATGTTTGCACGCGGGTCCTAAATTGAACCGGGACATTGTGGACATTCTCACAGACTTTCGGTTACACCAGGTAGCGTTCGTCGCAGACGTCAAAATGATGTTTCGCCAAACCATGATACATCCGGATGACCGTCGGTATCAGCTGATTTTGTGGCGTGAGAGCCCAGATGAGCCGATGGTCACATACGAACTTAACACGGTGACGTATGGACTTAAGCCAAGTCCGTATTTGGCAGTACGTACGCTGCGAGAGTTGGCCGCACAGGAAAGGGTAAGATACCCTCGAGCCGCAGCAGTACTGGATCGCGACGTCTACGTGGACGATATCTGCACTGGTGCTGATAGCGTGGAGCAGGCGCTAATTCTACGAGACGAGCTGATCGCGATCATGGGTTCAGGAGGTTACGAGTTGCGGAAATGGTTGTCCAGTTGCCCAGAGCTCCTGGCTGGTTTGCCAGGCGAGTTCCATCAGGACCCGCACCTCTTTGAGAACCCGGACAATCCAAATACGTTGGGCATCCTCGGGGTGCAATATAGGCCAACGCATGACGTATTCACGTACAAGATCGAGCCCGACCTTTGGAGAAAACTTGGACTAAGCGGTCGGTACTGTCGACAATCGCTAGAACGTTCGATCCTAACGGATGGATCGCCCCGGTTACGTTCATGGCGAAGTGCTTTTACAAAGGTTGTGGCTAGCCAACTTAGGATGGGACGACCAACTCTCCGGAGAGTTGTTGAAGGATTGGCTCAAGTTTGTGACCACCTTACCAGGGATTGTGCACATCGCGATACCCCGCAAGTTAGTCCCATCGGTGGGATGTAAGGCTACCCTACATGGGTTTTGTGACGCCTCGGAGCGAGGGTACGCGGCAGCTGTATACCTTCGGACAGCAAGTTCAACGGGAACTGTGCACGTGCGTCTGGTTATGGCCAAAAGTAAGGTGGCACCAGTCAGAACTAGATGGACCATCCCCAAATTGGAATTGGCAGGGCAGCTCTTCTAGCGCGCTTGCTAAATCATGTAACCTGCAATCTGCGTGGTACCATCAACTTGGATGAAACGGTGTACGCGTGGACTGACAGTCGGATAGTTCTGTGCTGGTTGCAGACGTCGGTACATACACTTGAGGTTTTCGTGGCAAATCGGGTGTCACAGATTACGGGGTCGGAAACTCCGTTAGTGTGGAGGCACGTACCGGGAGAATGGAACCCAGCGGACTGCGCTTCGCGCGGGTGCAGGGCACCTGATTTGGTGAGTCACCCACTGTGGTGGGGACCTCAATGGCTGACTGAGTCGCCGCAGGAATGGCCATTCAACGAGTGCAGGGCGCCGCTTGGGCCACCTGATCGAGGTTTGCGAGTGAACGTGGGGCAACTCGTACCGAAGCCTAACCCAGCTTTCTTGCTGGAACGGTATAGCTCCCTCGACAAACTTCTTGGGGTGACAGGTTGGATCAAGCGGTTCGTGAACAACTGCAGGAAGCCTCAAGCAGAACGGAACTTTACACCTGTCCTCTCGCCTGCGGAGCGGAATGCGGCTCTATGCTCATTGGTTAGAGTCGTCCAGGCGGAACATTTTGAAGAGGAGGTCAGGCTGCTCAGGGATGGACGTGGAAAGCTGAAAGGAGGAATTGTGCGCCTCAACCCATTCCTGGATGAGCAAGGTATGCTCAGGGTTGGAGGCAGACTTCGGAACGCTAGCCTGCCCTTTTCGGCTCGGCATCCACTGTTACTTCCAAAAAGGGGACCCTTAGTTGAGCTCTTAGTCAGGGATCGTCATGAGAAAAACTCGCACGCGGGCTGTAATGCGCTATTGGCCATTCTACAGCGCGAGTTCTGGATCTTATCGGGACGACGAACGGTACGTAGCGTTGTGTTTAGGTGCTTGCCTTGTTACCGCTTGAAGGCAGCCACAATGCAGCCACAGATGGGAGATCTTCCACCGGACCGGGTGACGGAGGCCTGGACGTTTGCAGGTGTGGGAACGGATTTCGCAGGCCCTTTCATGGTAAAGGCATCACGCCTGCGGAACGCAAAGTCTATAAAGGCGTACTTGTGCGTGTTCGTGTGCCTGGCCACCAAGGCCGTCCACTTGGAGCTCGTGGCCGACCTTTCTACGGAGGCCTTTTTGGCAGCGCTAGAGAGATTTACGTCGCGAAGAGGGCGACCAGCGCTGATCAGGTCGGATTGTGGTACCAACTTTAAGGGTGCTGATCGGTGTATGAAAGAAATTGTAACGTTCTTACGGGAGAACGAAGAAGCCATCAGCACGGGCCTCCCGTCAGGACATTACCTGGGTGTTTGATCCACCAGCGTGCCCTCACTGGGGTGGTATTTTTGAAGCGGTTGTAAAGTCCGCTAAGACGCATTTGTTGCGCGTCGTAGGGTTAACAATTTTGACTTTTGAGGAGCTGGCGACCGTGTTTTGTAAAATTGAGGCTGTACTCAATTCACGTCCTTTGTGTCCGCTCAGCTCAGACCCAAATGATTTAGAGGCCCTGACGCCAGGGCATTTCTTAATTGGCCGCCCACTTAACGCCTTGCCGGAATATCCCTATACGGAGGTGAATAGCAATCGTTTGTCGCGTTATCAGTTGCTGCAGCAAATGACTCAAAACTTTTGGAAGCGTTGGTCGCTTGAGTACTTGCACATTCTGCAGCAACGCCTTAAGTGGACGGACAGGACTGAACCCCCCTGCATTGGGGATCTCGTTCTGGTTAAGGATGCCAACCTACCGCCACTGCGTTGGCGCCGGGGGCGCATTCTCAACCTGTTTCCGGGTAGTGATGGCACTCCTCGAGTTGCAGAAGTTCAGGTGGGGGATTCAGTCCTTAAGCGAGCAGTAGCTACATTATCACGCCTGCCATGCATAGAGCGGACCGATGTGTCGGTCCGGGGCGGGTGAATGTTTAGTTTCGTATCAAAAAACGGTTTCGTACCTTTTTGAGCGGGCGGTGCTGGCAACACTGTCCTGTCATTCACGTCCTCTGCCGTCGCTCGCTTGGTTGATGCGAATTGTAATTATAAATGGTGTAATTTAGTGTGCTTTCGGTGTTCTCGTGTGGTTTTCCCTGTTCGGTGGGGAAGAGAACCAAGTGTATTTGGTTCCGGCGCTTTGATTGTCAGTCGGTTCGATAACCACGCGGCCGTCGGAAAAAAATAACCTTACTTTTAGTCACCCGCGCGTCCAGTGTCCTTTGGTTCGCGTATTGTACAGTAAAACGTGTTGCTGTCGCGAGCAGTGGTGTGCGGGAGAAATCTTTGTTACTGTGTGTTAAACATTATTTGATGTCGAACTATGAACAATAGTACTCAAGTGCTTGTGAAACTTGTTGGACGGAGTACCACGCGAGCTGGTGCCCGGGTACAGTAAGTCTAGTACCTAAGTCCCAATCCAAAGTCTTCCTCAAACCTGATACCTATTTTTCCTGTCAAAAACTAGACTTACAAGGAAACGACGGCGTCATCGTTCGCTCGGTAAGCAATTGTTGCTGGGCCCTGTTTAAGTAGATTTTGGACACAAGAATTTCTCGGCCGGAAACTTTCCGGAACAAAATTCTCTCATTAAATTTATTTTATTTAGCTATAGTAAAGAGCACTACGAATCGTAGTCAAATGTTGTTCCGAGGCTGATCGACCATTTAGTTTTAGATTTTAAGATAACTTTAATTTGCTTCCACTGCGCTAAGATCAGCTTCGGAATCAAACAGAAACCAATAGTCTAACACGCATAGTTTCCGACGAAAACGACTTTTTAGTATGACAGCTGACACCTGTCATGTAGATCTCGTTAAGGCCTACAACTTTCCCAAAGAAACCAATAGTCTCGCACGCATAGTTTCCGATATAAACGACTTTTTAGTTTGACAGCTGACACCTGTCATGTAGATCTCGTTAAGGCCTACAACTTTCCCAAAAAAACCAATAGTCTCGCACGCATAGTTTCCGATATAAATGACTTTTTAGTATGACAGCTGACACCTGTCATGTAATTAGTGTAAACATTTATTCAAAGTTGCTTTCAGGAATAACGTGAACCGGGTGAACCATCGGGAAATCACCTGCCCGTGAGTCCACCTATAGCAGGTGGACTAGGGTAGACCACGGGGAAAAAAGAATAACCCGTGGTCCACCAGGTGGACCACGAGGTGGACCACGGGGATGAAGGGCAATTGATTCCAAGGAATTGTAATTTAAGTACCTATTCGAATCGTCCACAACTATTGTAAACGTTAGAGATTGATCGAAAACTAGGTAGGTGTATGTATACATACATACATACATAATTATATCACGCCTATATCTCTTGCGGGATAGGCAGAGCGTGAACGGTTGTAAAAACGCCGATTTACATCACGTCAAGTAAGGCGTGAGACGTGCAACGTTAGATGCCATCTGTCAGACAAGATACGAGGCGCGGCGCGTCTCACGAGTGTAGCTTTGGTTCGTGGAAAGGGTTTCAAGCGTTGGGCGCGATGTCGCACGTCTCATGCCTCACGTCAAAATGTGAGTAGCTAGGGCCTTAGACTTTACATTAAGCAATCGCATTCCTATCCTAGTCGTGAAAGTGTTTAAGGACATGATACACATTACAATGATTCAAAGTCCATGCCTCGAAGGAGGTTTCGCAGACGCAACACTACCATCCAAAGAGAATATTTATCTGATCTACTCTTTTTATTGTGACGAGGGGTGTTCACACTTGCCGTATTAATCACAAGATATTATACCTACCTACTTATCTAGGCTTGATTTCATGTCGCTGTATTAGATCTGTCTAAAAATAGCGCTGTCATTTTCCGATGAAAAGGATATCAGATACCTCTATATAACTTTTTTTTCTATTGAAGTGGGGTGCTCACTTTTGCCTTACGAATTGCATGATACTTAATAAAAATAATAGTCTCGATTCCATGTCGCTGTCTTAGATCTGTCTTAAAAATAGCGCTGTCGCTTTCCGATAAATAGGCTTAGAAAAGGATAATAAGTAAATCCCTATCATTGATCTATTAGTGAAATTTAAAATGACAATGATTTTCCGCCATTTCTCACATTTTCGTCTAAGTTTGTTTGACAGGTGATGCAATAATTTGTATAATCAATAATCATAGATAGGTATCTTATTTCGCGGGTAACACCGGACCGTCAAAATATCGCAAATACGAGCGGTAATTGTGTACCTACGTACATGCTACTATTTGCATCTTATTTAGTATGCGGGTCACAGACGTTAAAAAAACCGACTACGAGCAAACATTGTTCTTATTCTAATATGTTTACTAACAACGATGTTTAATGTATAATTCATGCCTCAGCTTAGAGTGTTGTAAATTATAGGATAAACGGTGCTGCAATTTATGGGTTTTTTAACCCTCACCTATCCATTAGAGAAGGGAACATAAAGACACTTGCTTCATTCGCAGGCTAGGATTAAACCGCGGTAACCCAATCGGTAGAGTCGCAGGTACAAATCCTGCCTGCGGTGGAAAATTTTGCAAGTTTTTTAAATAAGGGAACAAAGATTTGGATTCCACGCTATCACCTAAAATCTCTAATTAGCGCTGCCACTTTCTGACAATTTGAAAGGGATAATAATACACTTATTAACAGTGTCTAAATGTAGTGTAGCTACGGATCTAATAATTTTCTTTCTGCCTACGAGTACTAAGATATAACATGCGCAATATCATACTAATTATATACCTATTATTATGTTGTAAAACAGTAGTTCGCATTGTAAAAATTATCTTAGATCTCTTAGAAAATGCAACGTGTGAAAAAAAAAACATGGTTAACTTGCGAATTCATCTAACATCAAGATTAATTATAATTCACATAAAAACCTCTGTTGTCAATGTGGTCTTGGTTTAATAATTAATTTAATTTGACATGTCCCTTAAGTAAGATACCTAATCTTTGTATAAAATTACTCAATTATTATAACGTCTTTGACATTCCTGTTTCTGTTATGAATTATTTTTTGTGTTTTTAAAGGCATAAGCGCCAACAGTTGGCGATTATCTTGAAATTTAGACATAGAGAAATATTTTTCGTTCTAAGTAGAGTGGGAAGTTGTTTGTTACAACTTACAACACTAAAGCATCAGGACGATACGCTACGCTAAAAGTCGTGGGTTCAAATCTCACTCCTGTAAAATATTTGCTTTTAAATAATTTTCTTTTTATTAATTAATGTTTTTTTTTACCTGAGCAGTTTCTCGATAAGCAGCTTCCCGAGGAAGCCGGTTCCTCCGGTGACCAGCACCGTGGTGCCAGCGAACAGCTTCTGGATCTGGCTCTCCCCCAGGGCCTCGGCCTCGTCCACCATGTCTCTGTAGGTGATGTCACCGCCCTCTTTGGGGATGGACGGCGACCTTCTCAGCACGTCCGTTGCCATTGTCTGTAACAATTTTCATGATATTTCGTAAATAGGAGCTTTCGGGTTGCATTCACTATATTTCGTAAAAAAGTTTCATTTAAAAAAAAATGTTGTTTTCACCCCTTTTTGCGTGTTTTTTTAACTAACAACGCAATCTGCTGCAAAATCGAGAAATTCCGGTCAACGAGGTACTTGACTATGAACCATGTCAGAGGCCTGCTATTGACTAGTAGTTAGTTATTGAAGAACTCTGACACCAGGGTTCATCGGGTCACTGGGCGACATAGTGTCCCACACGATATAATACTTAGAATTAAATGCTATTGAAAAATGTATGTAGTAAATGACCCAAAGATTTATGAGAAACCGTATCGCCGTGCCTTAAATAAAAGACGGCCTTGCTCTATTATCCACACTGTTAACCTTCCTATACCCGCGCTTTGGTCTGTGAGACCGACAGAATATTTTTAAGAATTTATCTTATAACACAAAAACGATACCGAGTCGAGTCTTTTGCTAGCTGCCGGATTTGTGGGTAGTTTTATGTCAGTGGTCACCACGCGCTTGTAGGGAACTCACGTGTACGCATACTAGGCGCCAATCGGTCCGTGAGACCGACGCGGGTAAAGGTGTAACATTTTGGGCAAGTATAAACTTTTTATTTACATTGTTTACTCGTTTTTTCTTTGAGTTATTCATTGTGTCTTATACATTGTGTCATATCTTAACCTATATTATTATTTTACAGTTTATATTCTACGCCAGAATGGAAGAATTGTTGGAAGAAAACAGTTCTGCGCCCCCAGGACGTGGAGGCACCGGGCCAGCCACGCGAAGAGCCACCTACGGGTCCGTGGGATCTGGTCGGCACCCCTCAGGGTTCACCTCAGGAGGAGAAACCGGAGCAACGGGCTCCAAGACAAGAGAGCGCACGAGCAGCAGTCCTAAAAGAAGATAAAAAGGTCCTGATCAACGCAATCAGGACCCTTACTGAGGTCCAGGCCGCGCTCCGCACGGGGGCGGAAGCGACCTCAATCGTCGAAAAGAGCCTTCAGCGCCTGGTCTCGTCATACGGCGGGGTCATGGCCGCCAGGGGCGAACTGGAGGCTCTGGGACCCAGATAGGCTGCTCAGGGTGGTGCTGTCCAGCATAGCCTGACGTGGCCTTCACCTGTCCACATCCATTACTTCTCATCGAGTAGTTAGGATCGTGGACACAATCCCAGAAACGCCCGGCTACCGCTGCTTACTGAATATGAACTGCCTCGTGACCGCCTCGCGAGGAGGATGAGGCATCCAACTACCGGACACGACTCTCCAGATGTAACGAGCCGCCGCTGGTTGACGGGTACTAACTGGGTCTCCCACAACGGGGAATCACCCGGCTGGTTCGACCTCACCGCGGCGTGAAGTTTTTCCTGGACAACGGAACCAGACAATCATATTGCTCACCAGAGTGACCACCCATCACCCCACCTGTTGTCGCAGGTAGCGTCCGACACCACGTTAGAGTGGCCACGTGAACGTCTCCCCGCCGGCCGCAAACGAAAATTCGAGAAGAACAAACAAACGAACAACAAGAAGAGACGAGAGAAAAACACGGTATAACTTGACACTTGCAAAAATATTTTTGTTTGGAACATGCTATTATGGTATGTCCTGAATGTTATGGTGAGACTGAAAACTGTGTCAGTCTGTGATTTTGTAATAGTATCATAAGTGTTTTATGAAATTTAGAGGTTTATTTTTGTTTTTTAGACGAAAGAAATGTTTTGGTTCTGTTTTTGTAGTACATACGAAAAATCTCTGAGCGTTTTGTATAAAACGGATAGTCTAATAAGTAATTAAAAACATAGCGATTATATGATACATACTTTTTCATTATATCCTTTACTTTTAATGTTCAACTTTATTTATATTATCTTTCTTAGAAAAATCGTAAGAATTGAGGTTTTAAACTTTCGGTCTGTGAGACCGTGCGCGGGTGTAGGTGTCACAAATATTGGCGCGGGTATAGGAAGGTTAATTAAATAAATAATTTATTTATGCGTTCAGAATAATCCACGATTATTGATCGTAAAATAGATTGCAAATTAGGTTAAATAAACAATTTGCCATTAAGTTGCTCGTAAAGCGTAATAATGCGTATGAACACAATGTACAGTTGAGTTTGAATGGTCATAAAGACACACGGTAAGTTGAAGTAAGCATTGCATAATGTACAATAAAATATAATGTAACTACTTAACATGCAAACAAAATGTTTTATCTACTTTAAGATTTGACGATGCAGACTAAAATAGCTCACTAAAAATAGTGCCGCTATTATAAATTAAAAATTTTAATTTACATATTTATTGATATAGCTTGCGCAAAAAAAACTAATGACGAAATTTTATTTTTAATATCTAATTAAAATTAAATCACCTTAAAATTAAATAACAATTTATTTATGGAGGTAAAGTATTATTAACTGTGAGCAAATTGGCTAGTAACTTATTAAAAATCTACACAAATAACACTTTATTTGTAACTAGCTGGTGCCCGCGAACTTCGTTTCGCCAAAGAAGTTTTTGAGCCAACAGAAGCTGCACATCATGCTAAACAACTTTTTCAATACAGACATTTTCGTATCTCATAAGGGCGCCACACACCGGGCGCGTATGCGTGACGTGCACGTCATCACGCGCGTAGTGAGGACGTTGTATCGTATGGGATTGTATGAGAGGCCTGCCTGCGTATGCGTGCACGTAATCACGCGAGTAGTGCGGTGTGCGGTGCCTCATACAATCCCAGCCTCAAACAATACAGGCTCGGTGTGTGGCGCCCTTTAAAATTTTGTCGACTTCCTGGTGTTCCGTCATGTAGGTAGACAGACAGAACCCTCAGTGCTGATAATGTTTCTCACTTATCATCAAATAGGTATGATCAGCACGTTTATCTTCCACCATACCAAACATCTAAAAACATCGCTAATTTTGAGTAATTCATGCACAATTATACCACACAGACAGTTTGAACTCTTCTTCCTTGCCACCTTTCCACTTTGGGTGGTGCTGGCTCTCCTATTTTTTTGGTGCCATAACGTTCTTTCTGCGGTTCTCGAGTCAGTTAGGTCTTCTTTTTTGGTGAGCCTGGTCATACACACTAACTGACAACATTTTCAAAAATAGGTAGTGCGATATTGATATTAATTGTTTACTTATTTCATTACCCGCCCATTTTGTTTAGGGTTCCGCACCGAAAGTGTACCCTATTACTGAGACTTCGCATCACTGTCTGTCTATAACCAGGCTTATATCTCATAAACCGTGATAGTAAGACAGTTAAACTTTAAATTTAAATTACAGATGTTGTATTTCTGTTGCCATTGCGGCTCCCATACAACTAACATGATTTTAATGCCATTTTTACACATTATGGTACGTTCTCATTTTCGATGTTTGTCTCATAGTTAGTATTTTATGCGTGATTGGTACGATTGGGGCAGGCAAATGATGATGGTGATGACGATGATGATGTAACAACCTGGAGAAACCCCAGACTACGCCGATGTGTGTTGGTTACTTGTCTTTGAAGGGGAAAGCCCACCTTGATCCCTCCTGTTTCAAACTCTGAGCGCAAGAGTCACACCTTAATATAGGTAGTTGGCTACAGTAGGTACCAACGCAACGCCGGTCATCATCTTCCTGCCCTCATCCCAATTACTTGGGGTCGGCGCAACACGTTTCGTTTAAAACAAAATCGTGTTGCAAAAGGATTTGGCTGAATTTTACGACCGGCCGCCCACCAGACGTCAACCCTCCTTGGGAATGCTTTTGTGGTAGATTAACCACCACCATACGGTTGGCCCTGGCTGTTTGGGTCGGGTTTATCCCTCGGTCGCCTCTTACGACCCCCACGGGAAGAGAGGGGGAGGTGCTTTTCTACTCTGCCGGCACCACACGGCTAACCAACTACCACGGCTACCAACGCAACGCCGGTGTTTCTTTATAATTTTATTTGAAGGAGCAAACCCAGCTTAACCCATGTCGATGGATGCTTGTTTCTTTCTATTTCTTCTAATTAGTGAAATAATCACTTCTGTTTTTGTTTTCCTATTAAAAAGTTGTGTGTATGTAGGTACTATACTTTTTAAAATTTAGGTACCTGCTAAAAGTGATAGGCCTGCAGAAGCGGCCCATCAAGTTGTACATTCTGCACTTAGTTCCTACTACAGATGTCGCTGCAGGATTCTAAGACACGCTATCGAAATATTCTTTTGAAAACTATTGCAGGGGTACTTGACACCGACCTGATACAGATTTAATTTAGAGCGAAGTAAGGGATTCTAGAGTAGAATTCTGAACGCAGCGAAGGATTCAAAGTACGTCGCCCGAGCCAAAATTTATTTTGCGCCCGAGTCTCTCACTCTACTTTTCATCACCCTCTATGAGAAAATAAAAGGCGCCTCATATTTTATTGCAATGTTATACTTTCACTGTCACTTGAACTAATTTTCAAAAAGATTAATCAAAAAGATAAATAAAATTCTATCAATCGTGTATTTTTTGCTGAAAATTACGGACTGTAATTCGCGCGTAGGTACCTTTTTTTTAGTTCTGTCGGGGCGGCGCGACTATGGGCCGTCGTCCCATACATCCTTTATTCGAACAATATTTGCGTTCCATTTCTTTGGCGCTGACTGAACATCAAGATGATCTAAATTCAAAGTAGTTTTATTCGAACTTGTTGAGTTAAAAGTGCGAATAAAAGAACTTTGCGGCGCGTTCTTTTCGAAAAGATAGGATGAAAACAACTTTCCCCAAAGAACATAGGTACCTACCTAGTTCAAAATATAAGGAGTAAAAAAATTTACTGCAAATATTTTAAGGAGTGAACCAGCCCATGAAACTGAACAACTTTCCCTAAGGAACATAGGTCGAAATATGAAAAAAAAATTGGACCTTCCATACAAAATGTGTTGGCCGGCCGGGTCAGTAGCTAATCTGTTTGTACGGGGGGTAAATTTTTTTTTTTATTTTTCGACCTATGTTCCTTGGGGAAAGTTGTTCAGTTTAATGGACTGGATCACCCGTTGAAATAATTTCAGTTGATTTTTTTTCATCTTATAGGTACCTACTTATTCCCCTACCGCAACGCAATATCGATTTCCGTGCATACTTATTTCAAATATAGTGGCAACCCCCCCTTTTAGGGGTTGATTTTTTTTAGCCTATAACCTGGTCGGTAACTTTCCCAACATTTTGGTATAATTTGCATCAAAATCGGTTCAGTCGTTTTTGCGTGATGCTTTCACATACAAACATCTAAACAGATAAACAGATAAACAGACAAACATCTAAACAGAAAAAAAATCTAAAAATTGCTGAAACGTGTTATGTTATCAATTTTAAGTATCACCAAACACTTTTTTTTGGAAAATCTTCTATGTACAGACTTTCGACCCTCTACAACTTTATTATATGTATAGAAGAGTAAGTATATTTTCATATTACTTTGGGTAACGCTAACTTCTTCATTCTACTCTTGTTTTGTGTAACATTTATCAGTTTTTGAGGCTCTTGCATACGAGTATTTTATATAAGAAGCATGAATATAGTTAAGAAGGTAAAAAATTATATCAATTTTTTTATTAGTTCAGAGGGGTCTTTATAAAAGTAGAATATGTAACAACATCTTCACCATCACAGCCGTAATAGTTTATGATGGACACGGGACACCCTATTATGGGGGGCAATGCCATACTCATCATCACGCATTGCAGAGCTCAATGCATAAATTGTACCTATTTATAGCTTAGCACGTAGCCTTTCTCGATTTTAGCGTTTTTAGGCGGTAACGCGGAATCGACACTATTGTCTGTATTTTAATGTTGACCTATTTAAAACTGCACATAAAATAATTATTGAGATTATTTATCTACTTTCATGATATTTCATTAAGAATAGGCAATATTTGTTCTGTGCATGAAGAAGAAAACTAAAAATTATTTTGTCTAACAACTTTCATAGATGTTTTGAACGCACTTTAGCTGACGTCAAAAAAGGTTGTTCAAAAGTTCAAAACAATGCATATGCACGATATATTTTTGTTTTTAAACACACGCTATTTATTTATTTTCTTTCTGCAGCTTCGAAGGTAAATGCACTAGAAAAAATCCGATAATTTTATCAACATTTTTAAGTTGCCACAATTACCTACAATAAAGTCCACTGCTGAACATGGGCCCCCACCTAGTAGGGGGGTATCTGCCCTAATCACCAAGCTTGGCAGGCGAGTTGGTGGGCGCAACGCAAGATGTTGCAATGTTATTGCGAAATTCATCCAGGGATTGGACCCCTGGATGAATTTATCCCTTAGTCACCTTTTACCACATCCACAGGTAAGATATGGGGTGATGACATTCTAAGCCGGCATCACACGGTGAAAACTCACTATCTATGGTCAATTATTGTCAATTTTCGTTTAAGCCTAGCTTTCTACTGACTATTGATTATTGCTTGTGGCTTAGGTCCAGTACGCTTGCTAGTGAAAGGCATTGCTGTGAAGAAATTGATACCATATCGATTATCCAAGTAACAGCAACCAGCAAACTACCGTGTTAGGAAATACAATCAATGTAATGAGGCCTTTTCTGACAGCAACTAAAAAGTAAAAACTAGTCTAGTAGTAGTAAAAATCGTAGTCGAGCAAGGAAAGACGTTTTAATACATAGGAAATGCATTAAAAAAGTCATGGACACTATTATTATAACGTTAGTTCTGATGTAGTGCTTGCGAGCATTTGCGTGCGTCTGTTCCTAGCGCCATCTACCGATGATTTTACTATCTACTATGTCTTTTTTTAATAGCTGTGAATAAAACGGATTCAATATTACTGAGTCAAGCAAGACAACTAAAATTTTTATTTGATGTAAAATGACAGATGTCATTTTGCTGCTCTAATCGTCTTCCTGTGGAAGTAGGTAAGGCATTTTAATGAAGAAAAAGTAGCATTATACTTACGGTCAATTTTTTTTTGTTTTATTTTATTAAGACTGACATTTGTTTAAAACTTTCGCGCTTTGTACACATTATACTTAATAAATAAAACGCTAATTTTTTGTTGTCTGTTGAAATTAGTTTATCCATGTGGACCAGCACCTTTATAAAATGACCTTGACATTGACGTCTTATGTCACGTGTCATCTGTCTCACTCACTCACCATAATTTGCACCTTGGGTTTGACAGTTGTTACCATGTTGTTACCTCAAAGTCATAATAAGTGTAACGTCTTCCTTATATCTTCAATGACAACAATTAGATTAAGCATAAGGACTTGTGCACATCAAGCTACTTTTGGCGCAAGCGGTCTGCCGCAAATTGAAAATTTTGTTATTTTGACTAAAGTTATTTTAAAAAAGTCGATATTGGCTGTTTGTCCGTCTGTCTGTTGTGAAACTCCTTCTAAACCACGCAACGGATTTTGAAGCGGTTTTTTTGTAATAAATAGAGTGATACAAGAGGAAGTTTTATAACGAATGCCGAAAAAAATATTTTTCCCCGTTGGAAAATGAGTTGCAGCGGGTGAAACCTCTAACGGGCCACTAGTTTATTATGTACTAGCTGCCCGTCAGCGGTTTCACCCGCTGCAACCCATCTTTTACCCCTTTAGGGGTTAAAATTGAAAATCCCTGAAACACGTACTCAATTATTTTAGCTCTTTGATCTAATCGCAAATTTTGAAACAGATCACATTTAAAAATAATGATTTCCCATACAAACTTGTAACCCCTTTTTTACCCCTTTAGGGGTTAAAATTTGAGGTAAAGAATTTTTAAAAACCTGCCCCTTATATACTAAAATAAACCGCATCAAAATCCGTTGAGGGGTTTTAAAGATATAAGGAAACATACATACAGACACGGGAAGGGACTTTATACTATGTATTGATGATGATGAAGAAAATTCTTAGTTGTTTCCAATTTTCTACTGTTTAAAGCGCGCCAAATATTGTTCAATGTTCGTTCGCCCTTAAAGTCACTTGACTTAAAATGTTTCATGTTAAAAATTAACAAATTAAATTAAAAATTACAATGTAAGTGATTCTTCTTTCTTATTGTAAAAAATCAGTGTCATTATGACAATTATAATAATGGATGAAAATTGGCACTACTAGAGTACCTAAATAAGATTTTCTACACAAAATCAATACGTATAGGTACTTACACAGACCTTCTTAGTAAGAACACGCACACACAGGTGTAAAAAAACCGAACTGTGTACCTACCTATATGTGCCTATTTATAAAACTGTTTATTATAAACATATCTACTTAATCAGAACTTTACTTTTAAAATATCTACGTCTATTATTACTACGAATATGCAATGACGTCTTTAAATTTGAATAAGTATAATATTTGCATTTATCTCCAAAAATAGTCATGATGGCCAAACACAACATTAAATAAAAGTGCGAAGTCCTTATACGTTTTCTAAAAGCTATGCTATACTTGGACTTCACGCCTCAAAAAGGATCCTGCAAACTTGACGCTGTCAATTTAAGGAAATCTGTCAAACTTGAATGACAATGGCTGCAAATCGGGAAATAAATTCTCTAACTTAAACTTACACTTTCCGTCAAAAAGGTTTAGAAGACAGAAGAGGATAGGAGATATCCAAGTCCTGTCATATTTAATTTATGTTAATAGGCACTTTCCCATTTCTAGTCAATTAAGTCGCCATTGTTTTTACCATCGCCTAATTTTGACAGATACCTAATACGCATTTTGTGTCAAATTATTAGACAATTTTGGTCGTTACCATCTCCTGTCGTTTACTAACCAATATGTCGGAAAATGACAGCGCTAATTTAAGGTAAGTTAAGATAATTTATTTCCAGAATTGCCTCCAATGGCTGTCATGTCATCGCGTATATAGTGGAGTCATACATAATGGCGTCAATTCGGTAATTTCATTCATCGGTAAGAACACGTTAAATTATTGTAAGTAACCATCAGTTTCAAATTCTTATTTTCATTCATGATAATAGGTAATATAGCGCTGTGAGTGCATTAAAATCCCAATAGATTTAAACCACGTCTGACAAAAGACAAAAGTTTGCAGACCACCATAATCACAGGTTGTCAGGTTGTCGCCTAAAATTATGTTAAGGCGATCCGTTTCCCATAAAAAGTTCAATGGACTTACGTCTGTAATGGAGACAAAAGTCTGATTAAAAAACGTGATGGGGATTCCCGTGGTTATATAAAATTGTCGCTAAATACTAATTTTTTTTTTTAAATAACTGATTTTATTCGATTTCCTACTTTACGAAAGTAGATGGCGCTATCCTATCACTTTCTCATTATATACTGTTGCAATAAATACGTTTGATTTTATGTTTTATCCATAAGTAGTTTTGCGACAAATTTACGGGTGCCTTTATCATTTCACATAAATATTTTTTGAAAAATTTGCTCTGCAACTCATGCTTTTCGTTTGTATGACGTGACGTTTCGCCATAATGACATCCTGTAAGTATGTTTTATACGAGTATTTTATAGTGTATTGTTGTAGTGTAGGATCGTGTAGGTCACAGTAGTGTCATAGTGTATGCAACCATTTTCCTCATAGTATGATGTGTTCTATGAAATGGATTAAAATTAAGGTGTAGTAGCAATAAAACGTGTTATAAAACAACCAATACAGCTCTCATATAAATTGAGTTCATTTTGTATGGGAGGTATTTTTTTTTCATATTTAGAGCCATGTTGTATGGGGAAAGTTGTTCAGTTTTATGAGTACCTAGACTAGACTTCCTTTCAGCTTTATTGGTGGTTTTGTAACACATGCCGCAATGTTGAAACAGAAAATCTCAAAATTTTGACAAATAGTATGGTTTCGATTCGAAAGTAATTCGATTTTATCTTAGCTAAAAATAGCACTGTCACTTTCAGTTGAATAGGCTTAGACAAGGATAGTAGATAATCGTGATTAAAATTACGGAATTGACACCAATTTTCATCCTGTAAACTTCTGATGGTGATTGGTCGAACATGTGTCAATTTCTTAGAAGGTACATTTACTTAGTACATTGACAACCGATGTGGCGCAGTGGTTAGTACTGGTTAGTATGACTGGGGTCACTCACAAAGTTGATAATTATCACTTTCTGATTTTGTTCCCAATCTGGTTAGGACATTGCAGGCTGAACCACCTGATTGTCCGAAAAGCAAAATGGTTCCGTGCTTCGGATGAGCACGTTAAGCTTGCAGTAGGCGGTTAAAAAACTCTGACACCAGGGTTCATCGGGTCGTTGAATGACTCTGTGTCTCACACGAAGAAGAAGAAGTACATTTACTTCATACATACATACATTATATCACGCCTACATCCAGTCAAGCTCACGCTTGTCGCCAGCCAATACCTACTTACTTTGTGCATTTACATAGCCAATTTAGTCGCCATTATTAATACCTTGGTGTGTTAATATTTTGACAGATCATGCGCATTTTGAGTCAAATATAAAAAAAAAATGAGTCTTGATCATCTCCTGTTCTTTTATATTATAATATAGGTACCTAACCTTTTCTAAACCTGTTTGACAGAAAGTGACAGGGCTAATTTAAGATAAGATAAAATAATTTTATTCCCAAATTGCCAGCTTGGTCCACTTATGTAAGACTACAGTACGGTCGTTCGAATAGGATCTATTTGACAGCAGTCAAAATCGTGTGAATGCTATGATATAAGGTGTATTTTTCTTTGTTGACATGTCTTCTATTCTACCTACCTCTAGTTTTTATATCATGTTTATGTTCGTCGAAATAGCACGTTAACCTTGTTTTCATTATTTTATGCGGAATTATGGAATAAAATTAATAGTTAGGTATATATTTACTTGATATTCTGGCATCCATTAAAAACTGGTGCTAAAATTATAATGTGTAAAGGTGCTGTTCCACTAGATTGTATTATAACTTACAATTAACAATATAAGATATCCCACACCTTACGGCTAGAGAAGAGGAAGAAGGTTTCGGTTTTTTCTCGATCTCTCTCTCTCTCTCTCTCTCTCTCTGCGTGTTGGACACCGACTCGTTCAACGACCTCATGAACCCTGGTGTCAGAGATTTTCAACCGCCTACTGCAAGTAGCAGGCCTCTGACATGGTTGTGTAACGACCGACCGCCATCATTGACATTCTCGATGAGTGAGTACACAAAATTGATATTTATCACATTTTGTGAATTTGTTCCTAGTGTGGTTGTGATATTACAGGGTGAATCACTTGATTGCCAAAAAAGAAAGATTGCTCTGTGCTTCGGGGGGCACGTTATGACGTTAAATCGAGAATTCGAAATATTCTGGCAGACGCTTAAGTTACATTTACCTACAAAACATCACAAAATGTAAAAGTATGAAGCTGAATAATTTCGTAAGTATGATAGAAATGAACCTACAGGACGTCATGAAAATATTATTATCTGTGGTCATGGACTAAGCGACAGTGCCAAGCGTGGCCAAGCCAAAATTCTAAAAATAATCTTTGCGAATTTGGGCTCCTGGGATGAGAACGACTTTGCCACGGCACCTAAACTTAAGTTTTTGATTTACATAAGCCATATTTGACAGCTGTCAAACTCCTACAAAAAACATCAACAAAGCATTTACATGACTTTGACATCTGTCGAACATGGCCCAATGGAATGTCCGTACTGTAGCTATACGTACCTTACAGACAGACGGCAAAAAGCTCTTTATTTTAATGATAGCTATGTTCAAAATAGCAATAAAACAACGGCTTTATATCGATTTTATAGGTTTTAGACCAGTTTTAGATTTTTAATAATAGGTTCTAATTCTAGTTTGATTCCGTAAAAGGTAAAGGTGTAGATCCACGGAACTGGTGGAGCACTACAGATTAAAACTATAAATTGTTGCTAAAACTTAACAAATTCACTCTAGATGTCGCAAAATATAGTCTCAATGTGCGGATTTGGTTGGAATGACATAAATTAAGTACTTTTGTCAAAAGGTGTGCCCAATAAGTTGATGAGGTCCTAAGTAATCTTGGACAAGAATCACAAGTAGCGCCTGTTTGTGCGTTATTTTTGCGCTAGAACAATACGAATTTAAACCTTAATCTACACTAATATAATAAAGAGGAAAACTTTGTATGTTTTTTTGTTTTTTTGTTTGTTTGTTTGTATGTAATCGATAAACTCCGAAACTACTGGACCGATTTCCAAAATTCTTTCACTATTAGAAAGCTACAACATCCCTGAGTAACATAGGCTACTTTTTACCACGGGAAAATTCCTCATTCCTACGGGAAAACGGTTAGCAGCAGAAAAACGGGGAAATAAAGCAGATATTACCCAAATTAGCCAAACCGCTTTACCGATCCTCGCGAATTTTGGCACTGATATTACTATCATATAAAAGACGGACATGGTCAGCTCTCGAGGATCTGGAGTACCTGATGAAGACCACCAGCATCCCATATAAACTATAAGAGATACGGTCATGGCTTCATAGAAAAAGTTGTTCACCATGACGGGCCGCTTCTGCTGGCACATGGTCATCGAGGATCTGGAGTACCTGATGTAGACCACAAGCATCCCATCTAAACTATAAGAGATAGGGTAATGATTTCAAAGTAAAAGTTATTCAGCACGACAGGCTGCTTCTGCTGGCACATGGTCACGAGGGTCTGGAGTATCTGATGTAGACAACCAGCATCTCATCTAAACTATAAAAGATTCGGTAATGGCTTCAAAGTTAAAGTTATTCAGCATGACGGGCCGCTTCTACTGGCACATGGTCACGAGGGTCTGGAGTGCCTGATTTAGACCACCAGCATCCCATCAAAACTATAAGAGATACGGTAATGGCTTCAAAGTTAAAGTTATTCGCCATGACAGGCCGCCTCTGCTGGCACATGGTCATGATGAGTAACTTCTGCTAGAATGGATTAATGGACTTTTTACTACGGGCAAAGATCCCATTTCTACGGGAAAACAGGTAAGTAGCAGCGAGTGAAACCGCTGGGCGGGCCGCTAGTTTCATATAAATACAGACGCAGCGTTGTGCGATGCGCAGCGCTAGAGGATACGTCTGTCAAACCTATGACATCACAGTCAAACCTATGACATAAAATTACGTAAATGTAATAAGTTTGTCGCCTGGCTAGGCATATAAACAGTTTTTTATTTGGTGGGTATACTTAATAGCATCAAGTCGAATGACCTACGTAGTTTTGTAAACAAACATTGCTTATTAAATAGAGCTAAAATCGTGCTAAAGTTCAAATCAAATAATGATAATGATGTCATGTCATAGCAAACCACAGCTGGCACAGCAAACACTATCCAAGGATCAGAGCACTTTCAAGTCTGCGACAGTGAAATAATATTAAACTAGCGGCTCGTTTCACCCGCTGTAAGTCATTTTCGAAAAGGCATTTTCCTAAAAGTAGTTTCCTATTGCAACCAGCTGCAATTAATTTTTTCCCATAGAGAGAAGGCATTTTCCCGGCATGTGCTATTATTGCAAATCTCTTGAGGGTGTGGTCCACTCACAAAACTGAACAACTTTTGTTAGAAACTTTTCTTCGAAATATGAAAAAAACTAGACCTCCCATACAAATATGTTTAAAAAGTGTGTCATTTCACTTAGTATGGGAGGTCCAATTATATTTTTCATATTTCGTAGAAAAGTTTCTAACAAAAGTTGTTCAGTTTTGTGAGTAAAACACACCCTTAAGAGATTTGTACTTAATTAAATGTAACCTTATATAAAGGGTGCACACCACTTAAACCTTTCGGTTGAATCACTCTATCTATTACAAAAAACCGCATCACAATCCGATGAGTGGTTTAGAAGACTATGATTGCGAATAGACTATACACAATCTTCGGAATGACTCTCAAACTTTTGTCAGACGTGAGTGAGTAAATAGCCGGTCTTTACAGCCGTCTACGCTCTGCCTACCCCATAAGGGATATAAGCGTGATAGACGTTTGTCAATTGCGAATAGACTATACACAACCTTCTGAATGACTCTCAAACTTTTGTCAGACGTGGTGTGAGTAAATAGCCGGTTCTTACAGCCGTCTACGCTCTGCCTACCCCATAAGGGATATAAGCGTGATGTTTGTATGTCAATACTATTATGCCATGAGATTTGATCTATGACTTGATATTTCGAGCTCGATAACCTACTTCTGTTTATGACGTCACGATTTGTATTGACTCGCTAAAAAGCGATATTTGACTTGTAATTAAGAACTGTTAAGTAGTTGGCAAATAGCCTTAAGTAGCGCAAATGCCTATTTCACGTGCCTTCTAGAATAACAATTATTTGCCATTTAATTTTGATTATTAATTAGTTAATCACCTATGCCTTCTTTTTTGGAATCACCCACAGAAAATAGACCACCGTTAAGGTTTTTAAATTGAGTGGTGATCTTAAATTAATTTTGACCTAAATTAGTCCGTATTATGAACTGATTCTGAACATAATATTAAGTACTTATTGACTTTTTTATAAAATCATTAAAGTTTTATTAGTTCATTTGGTTTTATGTCACTACCTCCTTACCTATGAGGCCGCTCTCCGCGAAAGGCGCGAAAGGAGAAAAAAATCGCTGCGTATATTTAAAAGGGTGAACTAGCCCATGAAACTGAACAACTTTCCCCAAGAAACATAGGTCGAAATATGAAAAAGAAATGTAATGTAATCACTAATCACAGAATATACAGGGAGTAACGGAAAGAGTATAACATGCCGAAAGTATGTCAAGGTACTCATGAAACTGAAAAACTTTCCCCATGGAACATGCATGGGTCGAAACATGAAAAGAAAATTGGACATCCCATACAAAATTGTCGATCAGCTAATTGATTTACTATGGAAGGCCCAAATTTCTTTTTTCTTTTCCACCCATGTTCCATGGGGAAAGTTGTTCAGTTTCATGAGTACCTTTCCGTTACTCCCGGTATAAATAGTACTAGGGTAATGTAATGTCAACTTGTATCGGAGGCCCAATTTTTTTTCATATTTCTACCTAGTATGTTCCTTGGGGAAAGTTGTTCCTTATCAATCACCAGCCGGTTCTGAGTTTTTGCTATCGGTCACTAGTAAAATATACCTACCTAGTTTGTTTTGTTAAAATAGTTTATGTTTGGTAACGATGACATTTAAAAAGGTAAAACAGGTTTGAGTTTAGACTAATTCCTATGCCTACCGATACCAGTCTTAAATATTTACATTAGGAAACTATTATTTTTAACTAAACCGGTATTTTTGCTTAGGTACCTACCATAGGCATCTACTAACTAAATTAATGACAGATGCTTCCTTCAAATACACACCTCTAATACGGCCATTCGAATATGCCATATTTGACAGCTGTTAAAATCATGTTCATGCTCATAAGGTCTATTTTTCTTTATAGACATGTCTTCTAATATAGCTTTGTCAGCTGTCAAATATAGCTATTCGAATGGCGGTACTTTACTTAAGGGTACATTTATCACGCCTAAATTCCTTGCTGGGCAGGCAGAGCGTACACGGCCATTTACGTCACGTCCGACAAAAGTTTGAGGGCCATTACAGAAGACTGTGTATTAATTACCACAGTGACAGGTTGTCAGCCTGTCGCCTAAAATTGCAATACACGTCAAGGCTCAAATTCATTAGTCGCCTCTTACGACACCCGTAGAAAAGATACTTTTTTACTCCGGCATCACACAGCAACTTTGCTTCCTTCCACGGGTAGAAATAGGGTGATGCTAATCTAAAGGTGGGCTTAAAAACCAAGCGACAGCGACAACGACGCGCGTCGTTGCCGCTGTCAAATGACTGGTTTGTATGGGTTTGTATGGGGAACCAGAAAAACCGAGCGACGGCGTCGTTGCGGCGCGCCACGACGCCGTCACGTTGACAGCGCGCTGAGAAGCTTAGAGTTTGTATGGGATGCGGTCGGGTTTTTCTACAAGACCGCAGCGACAACGACGCCGTCAAAATTTGACGGCGACAACGACGCGCGTCGTTGTCGCGTCGCTTGGTTTTTAAGCCTATCTTAATAGTAGCTAAAGCGACTAAAATCCTGTTTTACGAAATGATGCAAGTAAGCTATTCAAGTCTCGTGCGAATACGGTCTAAAGTATTGCCCAAGCTTTGTTTAACAGCTAAAGTATGGGCATTTGAATACGCCATATTTGCCAGCTGTCAAACTTATACTAGAAGAGATGTTAATAAAGGAAATAAACCTCATGTCATCGCGTTAACATTGTTTTGACAGTTGTCAAATATAGCCTTTTCAAACAGTCCGACTGTAGTTGGTTCGGTAGTAACTTCCATTGCTTCCAGATCATAATTGGGTAATGAGTACTAACTAACAAGTTGAATGGGCTAACTAACAAGTTGAATGGGCTACTTTTAGAATGACTTTCTGTAAACTCCCTAGTCTGTGCCTCGAGTTCGTCTGAGATTCTCAGTACATTCCAGTAAACGTCAAAATCGTCGTTAATACTGAGTGAGCCATCTGTAAAGAAAGGCTCCTCGTTGTGCTCACGAAAGTTCTTTTTTTTTATAAACAATAAACAATGGGCAAGCACTTGTCCGCAATCTCACCTGATGCTAAGTGACGATGCAGACGATGATGGAACATGCTCACCCAGAAAAGATACCTAACTAAGAAGATAGTTGCCACGAACGTCATAGTACCTATATAACGTCATATATATCTCGGATTGAGTAAAATTGTCTCAGAAGTTCTTGTATCAGATTTTGCTATTTTGATCCTTGATTTTGATATTCTTATACTTTGAGATTTTTGACAGTAGCAACCCTGGCTATGTAACAAGTGACAATCGCGAAAATCCTCGGGTCGAGTGATCCTTCTTAAACTCTCTATACAGGGTGTTAGGGACGGTGTACCGAAAACTTTGCAGGCATGATCAGACCATCAAACTGAACAACTTTTACTATGGAGCCAATGGTAGGAAACGAAAAATATTTTCCAACCTCCCATACTTTACGATCAGCTGACCGACTTTGTATGGGAGGCCCAAATTTTTTTTTCCCGCCATTGGCTCCATAGTAAAAGTTGTTCAGTTTCATGGTCTGAGGACGCCTGGAAAGTTTTCGTTACACCGTCCCTAACAGCCCGTATTCTGTGCCCTAGTCCGCTCATGGTGTCTCGCAAAAGATGACGTAGAGGTTTTGACCTTGGCCGAATATCTGCCAACATGGTCAGGCAGTTGACCTCTGATAGTAGGTATTCCCTAAAAGGGTTGACGTCAGACAGCCGGCCGAATTAAGCTCGATTGTTTTGCAAGAGGTTTTTAGTAAAAAAAAGTTGCGGCGACCTACGACTAAATTCATTGGAAATGTTGATGTCTTTTGAACCGGAAGTTCCGGGATCAATTCTTGGACACGGTAATTTTTTTAGTGCCTCACTGCCTCGTCACACTACGACCGAAAATACGCTACGGAATTCGGCGTATTACGCCAGCAATGTTATTTGCATTACGGATGACCCACTTCAGCTGAAATTCCGTCACCGAAATTACTTCGCCGAATTTCGATCCGAAGTAATTATTGCGTGATTTGTAGGTACCTACGTAATTTCGGCGCTTATAGTGTGTCATCCCCAACCGAAAACGCCGAAAACTGACGGAACGAGCCGCCGAATTTCGGTCGAAACTTTTATTTTCAAGTAGATTCACAAAAAATACTTTTAAAATGTCAAATACAATCAAAATAGGTACATCAACCAAATAGAAAGTCAAATTAGGAATTTAGGCACTCAAGTAGGTAGGTAGGTTCAAATTAGGGAAATAGGTAGGGCGCGTTTACAGGAGGTTCACTAGACCTTATTTAGGCTTTACCTATAGTTGCTACTGTCAAAAATCTCGAAGAATAACAATATCAATACAGCAAAATCTGAAACAAGAACGTCATATGATTCTGAACCATTTTTAATTCAAGAAATAGGGGAGAGTTGGCTATATTGTACCCCCTAATTTCTATCTTGTTTTGCGAGAAAACTATTAACGTTATACTTGTGATGTTTTGCTTTATAGTTAGTTTAGTTAATTAACTCTGATGTACCGGAATGGTTTTTTGAAATAAGTCAGTAGTTTCGTCACAAAATAGTTTACAAAAAAAAGTTGCTATCAGTACGATTTAGAGACCGGTACGTTTATTCGTACCACTAGGTTTTTATATCGTACTTTGAAAATAACAATACAAATTGTAAAAATAAAATATTGTGCAAATTTCTTTAAAAAAAGCTATTAGACAAAGGGACAATGTTGTATTACCATCTCCACACTTTAAACAATTAACCACACCTCTCAGATCAGAGATCCATTATGTTAGGATTAGAACCGATATATCTTTGTAACAATCCTTTGGTACGATGTAGAAACTACGGATCGGTACGATTTTAAGAACAAGCTATATTTTACAAAAAGTATTTTTCATTTCAAAACCTCATATGATTGCGTTGGTTCATTAAGTTAAGTCAAAAGGAAAATAACCAAGGAACAATCTGATTAAATTGCAATTTTTAATAGCTTGCCGTTCTTTTGTAAAACCTTAGGTTCTACACCTAAAAAACAGTAACGGGGTCAACTGAAACCTGTTTTATTTTATTGAATTTATAGTTTCATTTGTAGTGCTGTCACAAACCGACATAGTTTTTTGGGTGTTGTGAACTATCATGTAATGTTGCCAAAGTAAATAAAAACGTACGTTTAGTGGAAAATATGTGGGTGGTACGATTAATCTACAGGTACAATATGTCCAACTCTCCCCTATGACGTTCGTGGCAACCATCCCTTTAGTTACCTTGATTCCTCTGAGATTCCAGTTATCCACATAAAGTCAGTAGATAAGCGTCAAAATCGTCGCTAGTACTGAGTGAGCCATCTGTAAAGGCGCCCCGCGCGTCGTCTCCCTAAGTTGTGGTAGTAGGTAGGTAGTAGTAGTCTAGTAATTTGTAATTCAAAAGACGAAATGTCACTTTCATATGTTATTGTAAGTAGGTAGATTGATAAGGAATTTTCAAAATAATAAATAATCCGTTCAAAAATCTTTATTGTATGCTAATAAATGGCATTGCTTGTACATTGCTCTGAAAAAATCTACATATTTGTTTGTTTACCTATTATTTATTTATGATTTATTGGTTTATCATTTTGTTTTTTACCCGACTGCCTCAGAAGGAGGGTTATGTTTTTCGCGACTATGTATGTATGTAGGTATGTATGTATGTGGACAAGAAAATTCTTTTTCACGGGCTACAACAGCCCAAACGGATAGTTGGATTTTGACATAAGAGGTGTCGTTAGATTCGTCTCAACAGCGCAAGTGTGACTGGTTATATTAAAAATTCATAAATTAAAGATGGCGGTTTTTTATCCCAAAATACAACTTTAAAGTGACCGCAGTCGGGTTTTTGTTTTTTATTACATCTATTTGTTGTGATGCGTAAGGCATGCGTTGGGACAAAACGAATTCGTGTAGGATTGGGATTTTTAATCCTTTAGGGCTAAAAGTCGATTTCTTAAAATGTTGAATTCCTAAAATGTAATGCCCTCATAGTGCTAAGTTTAAGTATTATTCTCATAAATTAAAAAGAAGAAAATAGAATAATTCATTAGCGATCGCCGGGGCTTGACCCGGGACCGTGGGGCTCCGTTCCACTGCTCTGCCAACTGAGCTACGGGCGCCTGGCTGACCCTGATGAATTTTTCAACTTCAAAAAGTCATCACAGGACAGACAGCGAAGTCTCAATAAGACGTTTCAGTTTTCACTCTTTCACTCTTTGAGTACCTAGGGCACCCTAAAACGGCCATTTACACCACGTCTGACAACAGTTTGAGAGTCATTCAGAGGACTGTGTATCACCATAGCAACAGGTTGTCACTTTATCGCCTAAAATAGTAATACACATCAACTCTAAAATCTCGTAGTCGCTTCTTACGACACTCACAAATATATTATATGGGTTGATGCTATTCTAAGCCGGCACCACACAGCAAACATATTTTCTATCTACCCTCATTTTGTTTTTACGTCGCTGTTGCCGATAACTTACGTTAACCGAGTAGCGTTAATTATTGTTAAACACAAGTTTAGGTTCCTATTGTAATATTTAATTATTCTAATTAGTTAAATCGAACACAATACGCACTTATTTTCATTCTGGAAAATTTGAAAAACATAAGAAAACTTACCTCAACCGTCATTTTGACAAAAATAATTTAAAATCCACCTCAAAAGTCACTAGCACTTTTAAAAACGTAAAGTTCTTTCAGAATAAAATTTCTTTTTAAATGTTCTTATTTCAAAATTAACTTTTTAAATTCAAATTTACGCGGGTCACGTATGTGTCGAAGTAACTTGCGCGGGAGACTGACAGAAGCCGTGATAACTTGCAGTTGGGTTGCCAGACGCTACCGGAAAGAATTGTGCGTAAATGGAATATCCAATTAAAAGGTCTTTGATTTCGAATTAACACTGATGTGCAACAGAGAAATATCTGATGACGGTGTTGGTTTGATTTCCGGTTTGGAAGTTGGCACGGAAATAAAACAGATTGATATGCGATTTAGAAATTAGATTAAAAAACTGCAATGTCACTAATGAAAAATTACTACAACAAACACTACCCAAGCAAGAGGGGTAGACCCATGTCCTGAAATCTAGAAATGGATTTTTGTGGCTGTTAATGAAAAATGGCCCTGAATGGAAAGCTACACGAGAATCAATACACAATTTAATACATATAACTTGCGCAGAATGGATTCCGAATTAGCAATAGGTAGGTATTATTGTTGACATCCTGCTCATATGTCATATAATATGATAGAGAGGCAAACGTTATAAAATCCAGTCAAAAATCAAACGTTGGTAAAACACCTATTAGAGGTAATATTTACCTAATACTATAATGTTATCTTTAGGTACTGTGCGTGCACAGGTACTGTGTAAAGGATTGCACACCCCTCGCAGATTTACAAAGTCCTTATTATTTATTAATTTATTAACTTTTCGTCTAAAATGCGTTTACCAGCCTAACGTTCATTGGCCATCAATCACTAGGTACCTACTTGTCTACCTCAATTTTATTAAGAACGTACCTCATAATAAATCCACACGATGCCATTAGATTGCCCACCAAATAGGCGCCCGGTAAATCCCCCGTAAATTCGACAAATCTTCGTGTGTCTGGCAAACCAGCGGCGGTTTGCATCGTAATATTCAGGTAGAATAAATCAATATCCACACTATGCCAGCAGATTTCTTTTTAAGTACGCGACTGATTATTCCCACTCAAGCTGGATAAATCTTTGTCTGTCTGGCAACCCAGTGGTGGTCTGCGTCGTCGCGATTTCATAAGCGCGCGCGCAGGCCGTACGTGACGTTAAGGTAAGCATTATGTGACGTGTTTAGACCCTTATTGAGACGATTTTGATGATGTTGATTCAAACAAGATTCAAACACTGTACTCGTTTCACTTATTTTTTATTTTTGTCCCAACCGGTTTCGCTTAAATATGCATCTTCAGGGGGCAAATACAAAAACATCGAAAACAGCTCGATACATTTGATGATAGTGCAATAATCGTTAATGTTAGAATGTAAACCTTATTGACACGGTTTCACACGGTAAAAATGGCTTCGCTTGCGCTCAGCAGTGAGGAAACTTCATACATACGCTCGAAACAGACGCACAACGCCGCTTACAAGGAAACTGATCCAGTTTCACCCCAGTGAAATGTTCCCCGAATGCTCGTGGGAGGGGAATACGGAAAAAAACCGTGGTAATAAGTAGCCTTTGTTACTCACAGGGAGAACACAGTTTATAAACGGTGAAAGATTTTTTAAAGTTATTCCAATTTTATATTTTTATAACCGAAAGTGACAATCCTTGCAATTAAATAGAAACTGGTTGAGTTTCTTTACTGTTGCATCTATATACTGTGCCGGTGTGTTGTTTATTAGAGAATTAATTGTTCTTATTCTTGTATTCACATCTTCTTCTTTTCGTGTGGGACACCGAGTCAGCCAATTTGTTCCCAGTCTGGTTAGGACATTGCAGACTGAACCATCTGATTGTCCGAAAGCAAGATGGTTCCGTGCTTCGGAGAGCACGTTAAGCCGTCGGGTCCGGTGGCTGTCTATGTTTACTCAGCTATGGCGGTCGCTACACAACCATATCAGAGGTCTGCTACTTGTAAAACTCGGAACACCACGGTTCATCGGGTCGTTGGATGACACGGTGTCCCACTCGAAAATGAAGGCGTGAGACCCGCCTGCCGCCTCAATTGACATTAAAATGGTCTAATTTATGTTGTAACACTATGTTCAATGTATGAATCGGGGTAGCTTTTCTGTCTATGCCGATTTTAGTTCGTATGGAAATCTTCTCTGACGTTGAGCCTTAAGAGGAAACAACGTCATAAGATATTATTATTTATTCCGTGGTTGGTCATGCATACGAAAAATTGCACTTAAATCGACTTAAAAATATATGAATAGCAAAGTAATTTATTCAAATTATGAAATGATGAAGGCACACGTAAATTTATTGCAATACTACTAATAGTTAAAAGATAATACCTAAGTATTTTCTGCACCATACAATCAAACATATTATTATTTATTGCAGCAGTAGCTCAATCTTTTTTTTTTAAAGTTGCGAATGGGTTTTACGGGGAAATCTGACGACTAAAAAATTATTTTTCGAATTTTGCGAAAATTTTATACCTATAGGTAACTACGGTACCTACCTACTCTCCATCACGTTTTTAATCAGACTTTTGTCTTCTTTACAAACATAAGTCCATTCAACTTTTGTATGGAAAACGGAACGCCTTAAAAATTAAATTCGCAATGAATTTGTGTGTAGACACACTACAACCGAAATTACGCGACCGAAAGGACCTGACTTCCGTTCCGTCAGTTTTCGGCGTTTTCGGTTGGGTTGGTTGGTAAGCGCCGAAATTACGTACAAATCACTGCGAATTACTTCGGGCCGAATTTCGGCGACGGAATTTCGGCTGAAGTGTGTCATCCGTAAGTAGTAATGCAAATAACATTGCTGGCGTAATTGCGCCGAATTCCGTCGCGTAATTTCGGTCGTTATGTGTCGAGACACTTAGAACAACGTCCGTTTTTTCGTCGCTTAAAAAACCTGTTTAAAAGCCTACTAATTTTGTGATGGGTAAAAAATTACTGACGTGACGGTCAGGTTAGACAAAAATAACAACATTACTAATTTGATAGCAATACCGGTTTAAATATAACACGTGAACGATCCGAAACGTGATACCACAAAAAAATATTTACGATTTCACAAAAAATATTGTGAGTACACAAAAAAATGTTTTGCGATTTCTTAAAAAATGATATTGTAATTTCACAAAAAATGATTTTGGTGATCGATCGCACAAAAAATATTAGTTTTAAGTGTGGTGTGCCGAATGATGCCGGCTTAGAATAGCACTACCCCAGTTCTACACGTGGTGGGTGTAGTATAGTAAGTGAATTTTAATGTTTTGTTAGAAAAAGGTAGGGCATCTTTGACTTTATGACATTGACATACATATGTAGGTACATCCTGGTGACAGACAGACGGACAGCGAAGTCTCAGTAATAAGGATCCGTTTTCACCCTTTTTACTTAGGGCACCATAAAATATAAGTATGTAAGAGACAAAATTAAATAGTTTCAAGTTTTTAATTTTATTTTTAGATTAAGTAGTGTTAGTTTTTTATTTTATCGGAACAACAAGTTCCGGTGTTTGTTTGTAAATAAAGTATTTTTAGTTTTTACGACTCCAAACATGCCCCGAATCGAATTTTATATTTACCTTAATCGCTTTTTGTCCTAATTTGGGGGAATTGCGGTTTGCAATCAGCATCAGGTGTTATTTTAAGACAATCTGATGACGTGTGGGTTTTTAGAGCCTAAACTCAGGTCAGTGACTACGGCGACATACACATGTAACGTCTGTTGGTGCGTTATTTTAGCGCTGCGTATTGCATGCGTTGGGACAATACGAATTTTAAATCGCTTATTTACCCTATCGCGAACTAGTACGTGTGAAAGTAATCGCGAGTGCTTAAAAAGTTATAATACGAATTTTGACCTTATTCTCTTAGTGCCTCGACAAACTACGACCGAAATTCGGCGGCTGAATTCCGTTCCGTCAGTTTTCGGCGTTTTCGGTTGGGATGACACACTACAAGTGCCGAAATGACGTTAAGATCACGCCGAATTAATTCAGACCGAAATTCGGCGACGTAATTTAGGTGAAGGAATTTCGGCTGAAGTGTGTCATCCGTAATGCAAATAACATTGCTGGCGTAATTGCGCCGAATTCCGTTACGTAATTTCGGTCGTAGTGTGATGTGATGACTGACGAGGCAGTAACTATTAAATGGTTTACTTCAAACGGTTTGTTTGACAGACGCAAACGTCGACGCTGCGTTGTGCGATTTTTTTGCGCTAGGGGATGCGACTGTCAAACCATTTATCATACATAAATCATCAACCGTATCTGTGTGAGATTAAAGTGGAAAATCGTATTTTTCCAACGCAACGGATACCGCTGCACAAAGATAACGCACTAACGGACGTTACGTGTGTAAGCCTACATGTGACGTCATTTGCCTAATTGACCCCCCCCCCCCCTCCCCCAACGTGTTTGCAGGCTCGTGAGCTATCGGTCACTATATAATAATAATATGATTGATTAATGTAATACATACATACATTACACCTATATCCTATATCCTATGCGGGGTAGGCAGAGCGTGAACGGCTGTATAACGGCCATTTACACCCCGTCTTACAAAAATTTGAGAGCCGTTCAGAAGAAAAAGAATTTTTTGTCTCCAATACCATCATCATCTTCCTGCCCTTATCCCAATTACTTGGGGTCGGCGCAACACATTTTGTTGAACACAAAATCGTGTTGCAAAGGATTTGGCTTAATTTTACGACCTACCAGACGTCAACCCTCCTTGGGAATGCTTTAGGGGTGGATTAACTGCCACCATACGGTTGGCCCTGGCTGTAAGGGTCGGGTTTATCCTTCGATCGCCTCTTACGACCCCCACGGGAACAGAGGGGGTGGTGCGCCATTATACTCTGCCGGCACCACACGGCAATACCAACACCATACATACCCAAATACATAACTACATACATGGGTCAATCAACTTTTAAGTGTACATTGACGAAAATCTTAATAATTTTAAATTTAATTTCCAATTTTTGTGATTTAATATTTATACCGTAGGTTATGTATGATCTATATTTTAAGAATCCACTTCAAGCAGAACGAGTTTTTAAATATAATGGTAATTTTGACTCAAAAATGCAAATGTTTCTAGTTAAGATAGTCCCTTGGACAACTGAATAAATAGGCTTTAAAACTGTTTTAAAATCGATCCAATTGAAAACTGTTACTTTATTCTCACTTATTACAGGTTGTATTTTAATTTACCCTCCATAAATAAATGACGCGACTTCTAAATTTAAAGTTATTTCTAATAATAATGTCTCCTGGACAACGACAAATTAAATATGTAACAAACTTTTTACTTATTTTTGAAGTAACGATAATACGTAATGTAAAACTCAATAATAAATTAAATTGTAATTGTTACGATCATAATTTAAAAATTTAGTTAACTTTACTGCTTTATAAAAGGTAAAAATGTCGATAATGAGCCTTTAAGAAACAGGGACAAATTGGTTGTCCAGTGGACATGTACGGTTGTTCATAGGACATGCTTGGGAGTTCAAGTGAAATACTAGGGCTGAAATCACCTAGTAGTTATTATTACTAGTAAAGAAACACAGATTTACGTCAATAAGTTTTATAACAATTTGTTGGCACATTCCTAGTGACTGTTTTCGCAGCTTCCAGATAATTCTGCAGTTTTTTTAATCTTCTGGCGGCATACATACGATTCTCGGGAAAAAATGGATAAAAATAAATTTTATCAATATTTGACAATACTAAATGGTCTATCCCTTACAAGACGCCATCCAGTGACTAATTATTGAAAGTAAATGTGTACTTTGCTATTCTTAATATCCTATGGACAACCAAAATGTACCACGGACAACCGTTTTGGTTGTCTAAGTGACTGGTTGTCCGAGTGACATTTATCAGTCTTTAAGCTTTCTAGCAATAAATAATGATATTATGCATTAGGGCTTACGCGCAAGGAAAAATATAGATTTCATTGAATAAAGTCCAGTTTGATTAACTACGATATGTCAAATACTTACGGTATTTTGCTGGTGGTCCAGTGGACACACAATGAAGCCACGCACCCGTTCAACATGAACTCGGCGGACTGACACCGCGAAAAAGATGAAATGAAAATGGTGGCTGGACTAGTGCTGTTACCGAATCAATGGACTTGTTCTTAAGGTACAGATCACGCCATATATGTTTTGCTTTCGGGACTTTTTTTCAGTTGTCCGGTGGACGTAAGGATTGTAACAAATATCAGGGGACCAAAATAAACATGCTGAAAAATCGTAAAATATATAAAGCAAACTAAAACGTATATGCTTGCATCATATTAGACATTGTTATGAAGAATTATATTTATGCGTTTTTCAATGGCCATATAGTATTTTTTGTATAACGTAATGTTTTAATTTACCAAGCTACTGGGGGACAAACAAAAAAACACTACAACAGACGTTTTGTCGATGGGACAACCGTTAAAAGTCCAGTTTATTTGTGTTAATTGTTAAAAAATTACTCGTATGTTTGGTCATTACTATAACAAATGCAATAGATGCAATTAAACAACTTATTTTTCTTTAGCAGTCCAATTATTGATCAAGGACAAGACATACTACTTACTGTACAAATAAAAGTTGATTGACCCACATACTCTCGAAAAACATAGCCCACCTTCTGAGGCAGTCGGGTAAAAAGGTTCCGAATCTTAATCGATGTCGTTATTACCAGCAGGCTGCCTCATTTGGAAATGCCCTTCCACGTCATTCATTCACTATATTATGTACCTACCTACTTAGGTACATCGCCAACACCTTAATCGACCCATTTTAGGCTTTTATCAACCGATGTGGCGTAGTGGTTATACAGGGTGTTAATTTAAATGTGTGCCATGGCTTCAGGGTATGTTATGTATCGATTAAGGATGCCGTAAAAAATATTGAAAAAAATCCCATTCATATATTTTTTTTATTAATTATATTATGTCACTGTTGTTGTTTAGAGAGTGCCCATATAAGTACTTTCGTTTAAACAACTGTTAGATTGAACGAATTTCGGCTGAGATATAGGCATTTGAATCAATGTCAGTCAAGTAAAAAAAAAAATTGTGACTGGGATTTTTTCAAAATTTTCTACGGCATCCTTTATCGATACTAAACCTACCCTGAAGCTATGGTATTAACATCCTGTATAGTACTGCCTGCAACGCAGAAGGTTCCGGTTTCAATTCCCGGTGGGGTCACTCATGTCATGAAGTTAATATTTATCACTTTGGGAATGAATTCCCAGTCTGTTCAGGATATTGCAGGCACCCAGCTGATTGTCTGAAAAGAAAGATGGTTCCGTGCTTCGGAGGGCACGTTAAGCCGTCGGTCTCGGTTACTGTCTAATGTCTAATTAGACGGCTGTCGTTACACGACCATGTCAGAGTTTGCAGCAGGCGGTTGAGAAACTCTGACACCAGCGTTCGTGGGACGACTCGGTGTGAACAACTTTTAGCCAATGGTGGAAAACGAGAAAAAATTTCTAATCCTCCATACAAAGTCAGTCAGCTGATCGCAAGCTGATCGCAAATTTTGTATGGGAGGTCGGAAATTTTTCCTCGTTTTACCATTGGCTAAATGTTGTTCAGTTTCATGTAGGGAATGCAATCTCGAGCCGAGATTGACGATTCGAGATCTCGGTCGAGATCTTAGGGTTCGAGATTGACCAACTCGAGATCTCGTTGATTTATTGGTCGAGATCTCGGAATTTCGAGATCGAGATCGAGATTTTGCTTATCTCATATAAAAATCACCAAAATTAAACTTTCTTTTCATGCCATGGTACTGTTGTAATATTAATCATCTCGGGGATCCATCTCAGCTTTTAGGCCTAAAGTTGCGGTGTGTCAACCGGCCCGATAACCCGGGTACGCGATTCCTGCTCCCCGAGCTTCGACTGACTGCCTCAGTACCCTAGTCAGTAGTATATCCCATGTCTTATACTTTATATCTGGGCCCGAATTCTACTAAATAAAAATCGTTTCAGTTGGATGCCGATGGCATAACAGTTGGATTTTGCTAACAGTTTTAGTATGGACAATCACATTGGCAATAGAATGAGAGTTGAGTGTCGCTTGCAATGGCAAAAAAATCAGATTTGAGGCCCTGTTATATTCTGTCCACTCCATTAATTTTTCTTATAAATGTATTTTCCTGTTGAATAAATAATGCGCTCGGGGTAGATCGGCAGACACCGGAAGCTATGCTACGCACATCAATAAACACGTCAATGCCTTCAAGCTCAATCTCGAAATCTCGCTCAAAATCTCGACGGATACAGTCGAGATCTCGAAAGATTTTTCTGAAACGAGATTTCCTTTTTCGAGATCTCGATCTCGAAAAATAGCTCGAGATCTCGGTGATTTCGAGATCTCGCGAGATCGAGATTGCATTCCCTAGTTTCATGGTCGGATCACACCTGCAAAGTTTTCGGTACACCGTCCGTTAAATTCTAAATTGCGGATGCGGATGTTTAACGCAAAGTAAAACTTTGAAACTACAGCAGTCGGGCTTTTGATTTTTAGTCATTCTTGTTACGCTCACATTTTGCCTAACCCGCTAAAGAAAGAGGCGCGAATGCATGCATGAATCACATTTATAATAAATCAAGACAATGTTATTAAACGCACCTATTTACGTCAGTGCATTGCGGGAAAACCAGAGACGCATCAAAATCAGTTCAGTGATCTACGCTTTCTGAATAAATAATTAAGTTATCACCGCAAGACGCATTTTAATCGATTCTTGTTGTTGCAATTAAGTGTTTATTGCGAATAAAGTATTAGTGTCGTATGATGCTGGCTTAGAATAGCTTCAGTCCATTTCATCTCCGCAGGTGTCTAAAGGGGCGACTAATGCATTCACATCTACTACAACTTTAGGCGATGGGCTGACAACTTGTCACTTAGGTGAAATTACGCCCAAATATTACGCTAACGACCATTTTTATGTACGCTTGCGTTCAGCCTACCCTGCAAGGTATACGGACATGATGTGCGTATCATCATCATCATCTTCCTGCCCTTATCCCAATTACTTGGGGTCGGCGCAACACGTTTCGTTGAATAATATAAAATTGTGTTGCAAAAGGATTTGGCTGAATTTTACGACCGGCCGCCTACCAGACGTCAACCCTACTTGGAAATGCTTTTGTTGTGGATTAACAGCCACCATACGGTTGGCCCAGGTTGTTTGGGTCGGGTTTATCCCTCAGTCGCCTCTTACGACCCCCACTGGAAGAGAGAGGGTGGTGCTAATTCTACTCTGCCGGCACCACACGGCGCCGCAACAAATCAACTTGAAACTGAACAACTTTCTTCGTGGAACGTAAAAACTATTTTGAACCTTCCACACAAATCTTCGTATTATTATTATAATGTACCTAGCTTACCTTTTCGGAATTCGTTGTTTCTCTTGACCCTACCAGTAATCGAACTTGCGACCTTTGTCGGTATTGCGAAATAACTTGCACTTCGAAGGTCCGATGCAGCAGAGGTCAGAAAATAATTTGCAGATGACATTATTGTCATGATAATACGAATTAAAAGTTTACCGGTCGGCAAAACTTAAACAATCAGATGTAAAAAACAAAAACCCGACTGCGGTAATATCAAAGTTGTATTATGCGATAAAAAGTCATTCGCGCTACTGAGACGAATCTAACGACACTACACACGTCAAGATCCGCCCAGCCGTTTATGCTGTATGTAGCCAGTGAAAACGAATTTCTTGTCTACCTACATAGATACTTAGTACCTTACCTACATACATACCTACATACTCTCGAAAAACATAACCCTCCTGAGGCAGCCAGGTTAAAAGAAACGCCCGACAGCAGTCATTTCAAAGTTTTATAATTGCGTTTAATATGTACCTACCTACTTCTCTTCGTCTGAATGACTCTCAAACTTTTGTCAGCCGTGGTGCGTATTGAATTTTCCACTTCTTACTTGATGGGATTCACGAAAAAAATACATGTTTTTCATCTAAATAAGTACCTATAATAATTAATTAACTAATAAGAAAGAAGAAATAAATAGCAAAAACTTGGAGCAAAATAAATTAATACCCAAACGCCATCTAGTATCAAGTAGTCGAATTTGCCGCATTGCGCCATCTTGCGGTGAGTAGCTACATTAATTTAATGTGTTTTTACAAAGTTTTTATGTACTTACTAATAAAATTGTATGCACAAAATTCACGTTTGGTGTTGAATTTCTAATTGTATGCACTAAATTCACGTTTGGTGGGTGACCGCTATTTTGGGAAAAATAAATAGGTACCTACCCAGTTGTGGACTCGAGATTTAATTCAATCACTATTTTAGTGATATGTTCACAGTAATTAAATCACTAAGTATACTCGGTTACAATATAAGTAGCTACAACAATTTTAAGGGCGTGTCCTACTCACAAATCTGAATATATAAGGTCCTATTAAATTCACTGCAAATATTTTAAGGGCATGCGTAAAAATGTATAAGAAAAACATCTAAGGCATTTAAAAAAAAATCTACACGCTAGATTTTTTTTTTTCATTTTCAAACAAACTTTGTAATTAATTATGTGAACACCCTTTGACTGACCCGACTGACGTTCCGCCACGTAGACAGGATTCACTTACACGGTACGCACACTAACAACCAACCAATCACAGCATCTTTTTTTTGGCGCGTAATTTGAATTCATCGAAGTGTGTGTTTCTAGGACAAACAGGGTGCCCTTTTTTCGTTGTGTTATTTTTTAGTTAAATGCAGTTTTCTCGAAAACTAGCGTGTAGATTTCTTTAAAAAATTGCCTAGTACATGCTTATATGTATTTTATTTGATCTGCCCCTAAAATATTTGCAGTGAATTTAATAGGACCTTATATTTTTTTAGAAACTTTTCTTCAAAATGTGAAAATAAAAAATTGGGTCTCCCATACTAAGTTATACACTTTTTCGACATTTATGTATTGGGAGTCAAAAAAATTAGTAGGGAATCAACAAATAAAAAGTGACCTGAGTATGCGGTTTGAATAAATCAGCTCACCTGAACTTAAAATTCGAACAGAAGTAGGTACGTCACTAGTGATTTGGAGTTAGTATCATTATATTTGGCATCTGTCATTTTAGCGCATACAATAAAATATCGATAGCTACTTAAATGTTACATACCTACAACTCACCATGTGCAGTGCCCCGTGGTAGGTATATTTAAACTGTCGTGGGTTTTTTTCATTTCTTTCCACTTGAACGGAAACAAGTTGATGGTTTCTACTACAAAAGAAATGGTTGTAAAATATAGCCTCCACTGAATGAAAAATGAAACCTACCACCAAAGAGGATACCTACCTATAAATCCCAGCTATAAATAAAACTATGCCTACCACTATGGCCTACCATACCACAAATGAAATGTCATTCCATTGACACTCGAACCAAAGAGTTGAAAAAATAAGCCTTTTCTGTCAGCTATTAAAATGTAAAAATCCTAGGTACTTAGTAGATAGTAAATCATCGGTAGATGGCGCCAGTAACAGATGCACGCAAACGCTAGCAAGGTCCACTTAATATAACATAAGTAACTAGCAGTGATCAGCGCCAAAAAATATAACACTAAAACCCAGTAAAAAAAATTAGACACTGGCGAAATCATAATTAAAACGCCACAAAACAAGAAACTGAACTGAACTAGCGTTCTAGTAATAGTGTCACATAATAGAGTTTACAGAAGGTTCATTCAACCCTTTTTAGGATTTTTGCGATTGTTATTTGAAACATAGCCATAGCATAGGGTTGCTACTGTCAACAATCTCAGAGTATAAGAATATCAAAACAGTAAAATCTGATACAAAAACGTCATATGATTCTGCGCCAATTTTAATCCAAGAAATATGACGTTCGGGGCAACCAACTTCTTTGTTACCTTGACTTCCCCTGAGATTCCGGTTATTTCCAGTTAAAGGCAGTAAGCGTCAAAATCGTCGCTTGTACTGAGTGAGCCATCGGTATAGGCGCCCTGGCCGCGAATTTACAAAGCCTATACTATTTCAGTGAAAGTACAAACTGAACTGGCTTAGCTTTTGTTTGACAAAAACTTGACAAAACAAAACCCTAATCTATTCTAGTACAGAAATTTACCGAAATCGTATAGACTTTGTTAGATAAATTCATTCTAACATTTTAGCAACAAATGCTATTCAATTTAGATACTTATAATATTTACCGATCATTATCTATATAAGACATTTTTAATGCCATAGGCATAGAGGTAAATAGTTAGGTTTTCTCGTTTTTCTACTCTATTAAGTAATAGACAAAAAAGAAAAACAAATTAATTAATAAACGAACATTTATTTAATTGATAATAAATTGGTACTTATTGTGAGTACGTAATGCCAGTAAAGTTAAATATATTTACTCCTCATCAAAAAAATCGAGACACTTTCGTTTTCATAGTCAAACAAAATATGAAATCCATGAAATAAAAAGTTGAATGTAGAAAATTTAGATTAGGATTTTGAAACCTCGTAATACTCACTATTGAACTACATTAGACATATATTCCAAAATAAACATATTTCTCAGATAACGTAATCCCTACAAAACGTAAACTTGCCAAGTGTCTCGATTTTTTGATGAGAAGTGTATTATTGCTAATCATATAATCTCTAATAATAGCATCAATTCTTGAGGTCTTGCGGTTTTGTTCTTTTAAAGTTTAGTTGGTCTACCTGACTGAATACGGCTGTTCCCTTGTAATCCTCTATTTTTTCTCCTAGCAACTGATGTTGGTTGGACTCGGATTTTTCGGCTTCTGCTATGTTTAACGGAATGGGACAACAAAGACATTATCTGAGACGAAGTTTTTATGTTTTTTAGTGATTTGATGTATTTCTTGAGTAATGCAGAATTAAAATGACCACACATGTCAGTTTCCATAATATCAGTTAGTCTAATGAACTCCTGTCGCTATTCTCCAACTACACGCGTACAACTAGGATTCGCTGTTGCAGCAATTGGTAAATTGAAACTCGTCGCTTGAGAATCACAAATTTGTTGCGGAACAACTCCAGATGAAGAAGCAATTATTGTTGTGTCTTCGTGGTTATCATTGCAGTCCATATCGTCAATGTTATCATAGAAATTTATAGGATGCTTTTCACCTATCGCAATTTTCACGAACTCTTGCCTGTCGATTTTAGTTAGCAATAAGGAATGTTTTAAAAAACGCCGTACTTTTGTTCCACTGCACATAAGTGCTTGCAATATTCTCCTCCTTGTCCGAAAAAACAATCGCAGAATTCATTCTCAATATCGACTTGATAGCATTCGCCATCCTTTTTTTTGTTCGATCTTGGTCAAATGCTTGCAAAACTTTTCATAAGCCAAATTCCTTCCTGTATTGTTGGCAAATTTCAGAAGTCTGTTCCTGTGATAATTTTCAAACGTACTTGTGACAAAGTCTATCAGGGCGCAAATGTTGAACACTTTGCATCTTTGCAGAATAACGTCCTTAAATATTCTTATTGATGCCTCACAATAATTATTCGTATTATTGCCTCTATGCAATACGCCACTTCGAAAGGACAAACTCCACTCTTCGCGTCTTCTCCAGTATGTCTCAAAGTATGCTTTAGCATTGTCATATTTTCTTAGAATGTCATTGTTCAGTAGTTCTAACTTAGAATTTTCGGCGTCTGAAGTAGATTTGGCAAATAAAATACGTCGAAATAAGAGCATCAAAGGTCTGCGATCATTTTTATCGACTTTGACTAGCCTGCATAACATGGAAAATGCACAATAATAATCGCGCTTTTGGGAAAATTACCTTTATAGCATTCCTTTCTGCAGCATCATCGTCGGTCATAATAATTTGGGGATCGAAATTTTTTTCACAAGTCGCCTCCAAGTTTTGCTTTACTAATTTCAAGGCCGATAAATAATCACGTTCTGATTTATTTCATAATAATTTAATAATAAACATTATGAACATACCTACATGACAGAAAAGAACTAACGATAAACAAAATACCGAATTCGACTAGGTTTTGTTTATACTATAGATATGTCTCGACATAAGCTAATCTACTTGAGTTCTACGTACAATACAGTAGGTACTAGGTTTTGTCTGTGCATTTGCTTCGAATCTGTTAAAGCAAAAAGCTAGTCCATTTCAGTCAATTCTTTTACTGAGATAGATTAGATTAGGTTTTGTCGAGTAATATGCATAAACAAAATCTCATCTATTAGAGTCTGACTCGTACCTCAAATAGTATAGGCTTTGTAAATTCGCGCCCTGGCCACCGTTTCCCTTATTTGTGATAGTGAAGTCTATAGTTTTTTTAAACGCCTTTCCTAATTACTACCAAAAAGTCTTTCCTTGCTCGTGAAACTTACTTACCTACCTACTGATTTGATTGTCATGCATGGATTAAATAATCATGAAGCCAGTGCTACTCATTCAACGACATCTATCGATGATTTTTACTAAGTACCTACCTACTATTTTTTACTTTTTAATAGAGATCTGTCAGAGTCAGAAAGTGCTTCATTGTCTCCAAGACAACCTAGAACATGGCATGATGACAGCATGATTATCTATGGCATGATGGCATCTTTAGAAGGCAGTTTACCAAATGTATTTATACGAACATATTATACACATTTTATGCTATACATTTTTAAATGTCGGGTTCGCGTGTGGTATGAAAAACACAGAACTTAAAATCAGTGACACGGGCGTGGAACCTGTCGACCGTTGTTCCGCGGGGATAGTATTTTTTGTGGTGGTTAATAACACGTCGGATTTAGATGATTTCGATGTCGAGCTGGCGCCTGACCAGTGCTGCTTGGAAGACGAATCTAGTTTGAACTGCGATGTCCTACAGGCCGTGGGAAACTGTCTTGATACGATACCGAAAGGTAAACATTTGCTTTATGGGCTTTGAAGCAACTTTGAAGGGTTTTTAGGCCCTATTTGACTGTCCCGATGGCGTAGTGGATAGTGCCCTGCCTTCTACGCCGAGGGTCATGGGTTCGATTCCCACCAAACACAAATATTTGTAAAGTACATTTTCTAATATTTGTGTTTAGTGCGAGTTTTTTCTACGTTGATATGTATTTAACAATGTGAACGTGGGGCCCTGGAGCTCGTTCATTTTGAGGAGTTTTTCAGTGCGCCTCATCGAGTAGAGAGAGTAGGTCTATTGCAATTTTAGGCGACAGGTTGGCAACCACACTTCTGTACGACTCTCAAGCCTTGGTCAGACGTGGTGTGTTGCTGTGTCGCCTAAAATTGCAATAGACATCAACTCTCAAACCCCTTAGTCGCTTCTTACGACACCCACGGGTACGATATGGGGTGATGCTGTTCTAAGCTGGCTCCACACGGCAACCACAGGCAAGAAACATGTGAAAGTCAAAAAACAGGCATATTCGCTCGGGTAGCTATCCTCTTAAACAAAATTCCTGTTTGTTTCAGGCAAAACTTTAACTTTAAAATTAGTTGCGCCTGTATTAGATCCATTTGAAAGGAAAGGCTACTGTCTAGCCAACCTTGACTCCAAATCTGTGTTACGAAAACGGAACGCGGTCACCATGAGGGACGCTGTCAAAATTCCTTTTGATACACGACTGAAACACTTGAAACATGACTCTCTACATGCTGGGATGAAACACTGTAAAGGAATCGACGAGGACCCGCTCAATCAATGCAAACCAGTCGATTGTGAGCTCTTTTACAATGGCAAGAAATCTTACTACAGCAGGATTAAAAGGAGATGCGTTGAAGTGCCTCAATGCGTAAATGATAGAGACGACATACCAAACACAGTGTACGACCCCACTAGCAATGCATGTGTCCAAGAAGAACCTATAACTAAAGACGATTTTGATTATATTAAAGGCATACAGCATTCAAACAAAGGTAATGGAGATAGGATAGCTAAAGATATAGTTATCATAAAGAAATTGAAAGAAAAGCCTCCACATGTTCCACAGTTTAGTATAGCAAATAAGAGTAGCGTAGCATTTCTGCCAGAATTGAAGAAGAAGGCGCAGACAGAAAAAAATCTATTCATGATGACTTTGTTCAAATACATGCAACAAAATAAGGCGAGCATTATTTTTCTCTCTTCAATCATCATAGTGCAGTGCGCGTTAATATGTATGATGGTATACTACTACACTCAAAGATGTGTTTGTAGAGGTAAGAAAAAGCTGGAGCATAAGTATTTCAACTACAGGCAAGATGTTTCAGTCACTACACCGTTGATTGGCGCGACTACTATTGATACAGAAACAACAACGTGTCAATTTATGAGCGAATCGTCTCATGTTGATAGAAAGATACAAGATTACAAAGCTTGTCAGAAAGATAACGCTAAATTGAGTTTGTCAGACGATATTTTATCTAAATGCGTCAATAGGAGGAATTGGGATAGAAAACCGGTGAGGTCAGAAGCTGTCAATGACACTAGAATACATTTTAATAATGTTAATAATCCCAGAAACCAATATGATAGTGTTAATAATACAAAAATGCATCATGATTGTTCTAATAACTTCGAAACACTTTACGTGAGCGCTAAAACTGAAGATCAAAAACTGATTTATGAAAACAACGTTTTTAAAGACAACAAAGATGATAATGCGATAAAGTCATACAAAAATACAGTAAAAAAGAATGATAGCATAGATACTTTTTACAAAAAGATTGATGATGATACTAAATCTAAAGATTTTGCCTCTGAACGCGAATTGAAATGTTTTACATATCAATATAAAGATAGCAAACCAAAGATCAGGGATTTTGAAAGTCCAATGTCGAATATGGGATATTCAGAAAAAGAAATCTTATGCCACAGTTACAATTACGGCGTTAAAGAACAATCAGACGATGAAAGTAGAAAATGGAGTTCCCATAGCCACTCTGAAATACGAAGCACTAGTAAAAAACCGAATGTCTATTTAGCAGAAATTAAAAACGATGCCGTATCTACAGGTAAGCAGGTTTCGGCACAAGCTTCTTTTACAAATGATTCTATAGACGACTACTTATCCGAACGTGGCATAACTTTATTAGCAGGAGAAAATATATCAAAATATTCTTTTTCTGATAACTCTATCAGATCTGTTTCGGCAAGAACCTCGAAGAGTAATATAATGAAACGAGTGCTGTCCTATTTGAAGAGAGAAAAGCAAGGACCTGCTTCAGAACCGGGTAAGAGTAAGAATGATAAAGAGAAAAAATTAGAACTGATACACATGTCCAAAGCTACAATGTATTCGTCAAGTAACAATGGGAATGAAAGTTTGAAAAATGCGTCCCGATCGAGAATAAAAGACTCGAGGACATCGTTATGACGACTTTTGCTAATTTAAATTATTATTATAATTTTCTTTACTTTATTTAATAATTCTATGTTTTAGCTAGGATTTAATAAATAAAATATTTTATTTTGTACCAACAATATAGTGATTATTTGTGTGGTAGCGACTAAGAATACTGCGACCCCTAGTCCACGCAGGGTGTTTCGTAAAAAGCGACGTAGAGTTTTGACCTCGACTGAACATCTGTCGACTATGTTCATCCGTATGGTGGCGGTGATACCACTTACAATAGCATTCCCAAAGAGTCGGGCAGGCGGCCGGTCATTAAACATTGCCAAATCCTTTTGCTACATGATTTTGTGTTCAAACAAAACGTGTTGCGCCGACCCCGAGTAATGGGGATAAGGGCAGGAACATGATGATGAAGTCGTAGTAAAAGAAGTTGAGACTACAATTCATTCGATCACTTTATTGGTGTTCAACGCCTGCAATTGCATTCGCAGGGGGGGCACGGGGGACAGAGGTCCGGCGTCGTTGCCGTGAAGATGCTCGGCGTGTTGCGTTTAGGCGTGATCTGTCAACAAATACTGGGTGTTACAATACAACCAATAAAGCCGTAGTAAGGAGACGCGAAACTAAGGTATAAATAAAGCTGAACAACTTTCCCCAAAGGAGGCGGGTTGAAACATGAAAAAAAATTTGGACCTCCCAATCTCCCATACAAAGCCGATCAACTGATTGATTTAAGTACTATGGGAGGTCCAATATTTTTTTTTATATTTCGACCCATGGGAAAGTTGTTCAGAGTACCTTGACCTCCTTACGGCTGTTTATATACCCTTTTTGTTACTTCATGTATAACGATTTAATAACCAAGTAATTCTCGAAATCGTAAATTCTAATAGAGCGATTGTTATAGCACCCTCTGAGCCCCTGCATAAACTTTCATAGCAGAGATGTAGTTTATATTTTGCAATAATTTTGATGTTATTTCAACAGCAGATGAATGAACGTACTTGTTTATGGGACGGCATATAATACAACTCTATATTTTACTTTACTATAATTTATTATTATAACTATATATTCTTATAGTCGGTGAAATTTTACTAGTGACCGATAACGAAATCTCAGAACTGGGTGGTCATAAGGAACAACTTTCGCCAATATAACTTTTAAAGCACTCGCGATTACTTTCACACATAATAATTACTTTAACGAGTCTTATCGCGATAGTTTTTTAGGTAAATAAGCGATTTAAATTATTAAGACAATATGTAAGTAGCAGAAAATCTAGTTGCCCACCGCCCTGATGACAACTCGACTCGCTGCTACTTCAGTCTGCTCGCGACCACGACTGGTGCAACCCAGTCGAAACGTCGAGTGTCCAGGTAAATCGCTTATTTACCTAAAAAACTATCGCGATAAGACTCGTTAAAGTAATTATTAACTTTCGCCAAGTAACATAAATCGAAATATAAATTCAAATGGAAAGTCATTTTGTCTTTCATATTTCGGCCTATGTTCCTTGGGGAAAGTTGTTTCTTATTATCAGCTGGTTGTGAAGTTGTGAGTTTTCGCTATCGGTCACTAGTAAAATGTCACCCTATAATATAGTAATTTACCTACCTTGATTTTGGGGAAATGGATATTTCCAAAAAGTTTGAATTTTGGCAGTGGTCCTCTTGTTAAACACTGACACTGGAATAAATTAAATAAGCAAACTTTAAATGGGAGCCTTAGCACAAATTTTCATTAATTATAATCCTCTATTCTCAGTAGGTTAAATTAAGGCGAATCGTTACATCACAAACATAAATCCGAACTTCAATCGAGTTAAACATGAGCTAAACAAGAATTTTATCAAAAAAGCTTTTTGTGAAATGATAAAGGAATAAGTAAGTTTGACGCAAAACTACTTTTGGTAAAAAACAATATTAAGTATTTTCTCCACAAAAAAATTAAACATATTTATTGCAGCAGTAGCTCCATCTATGTTCATAAAGTGGCGAAACGGTTTTTACAGAGAAATCTGACGGTTAAAAAATTATTTGTATTATTTTGCGAAAATGTTATAGAAACACGGGACTTTCCATCAAGTTTTTTAATCATATTTTTTTCTTCGTTAAAGACGTAACTCCATTTAACTTTTGTATGGAAAGCGACCCACCTTAATAGATTGAACTATTGAGAACTTTTGGTTGCAACAGTTCAATTAGTTTTTTTACTGTTTCTCATTGTTTCAAGCATATGTTAACAAAAAGAGCTGTTTAATACTTACACCAGGCTTTAAATAAATAATACACAATATTTATATTGCTTGATAAATTTTCTAGCAAGCAAGTGTTGTAGTTGCAAAGCGAATACTTTCTTCTTATGAAAATTCTTTTAAGATCAGCGGAAAAAATTACCTTCTGTAATAGGAGAAAACAAAAATTTACTTATAATAAACATTTATTATTTTGTGAAAGTTGTGCCAGTGACAGAAAATATGAGAGCTTGCCGTTTATCGTTTGTTTATATAAAAAGGTGGGATGAAAATAACTCAAGCCGGCTCATTTTTTTTTCATTTTTGCAACCTCGTCCGAAGGGGAAAATTGTCCACTTTTATGAATACCTTAAACTTTTTCGGCTTAATTTATTGTTCTTTAACACCCAGTATAGTATTTTGAGATAAAAAAAACGTTATTTACCGTTGGGGGCTGAAACAAGCCGAAAATAATGAACTTGATTTTCTAAATAAAATACAATTAAATATTTAAATTAATGCGCCTAAATATTTACTTACCGGCGTCTGTATGAAACGAAAACAAATGATAAATTAGTTACGCATATTTATTTTATTTTTTTATTTATTTATAAGTTAAAGTAAATAAATAGAAAGAAAAAACTTACGTAAAACTAGAACAAGAAAAAAATATCTCATGCATTAGGATAGAGACTGTTTTTTAAAATAACTAAAAAAATAAACATGGTCAAGACACTAAGTATCCCACCAAAAACATAAATGTTAAAGGGAAAAAATATATTGTATACCAAAATCAGTTTTGAATACCTAAACACGTTTACCTTAAAACGACAAGGTATACCAAAAAATGAATAGTGTACCAAAAAACAAATACGTAAAAAAGTATATCCGCAACGCAATTTAAAAAGTGCGTTTATCTGATAAAGTTATGCTCATACTTTAAAATGTAATCGAAAGCCAAAATTAGTAAATGTCTACCAAATTCAGTACACCCAATTTACGCGCCAATGCTACCAATTTAAATTACAACGCCTGCAATAAAACGTAGGTATAAATTTGGTGTCATGTCATTGAACTTCACTAGAGGTGTACCCAAAAAATCTTAGTTTATAGGTCCGTTAGATATAGCCTAACCGAACCTGGCGCGGAAAGCGCCAGTTTATGTTAGGTTAGGTTAGAACTTTGACCACAACGCACGAGCCGAGCGAGCGGAGCGAGCGTGCCGCGGGAGCGGCCGGCGATGTGCCAGAAACGACACGCTATCTGCGTCATAAATTTAAAATATGTAAATGTGGGCAAACTTAGCTTATTTTGGCAAAACAAAACTGTTTTAAGGAGCATTTATTTTTTTAGAGTAATTAAATAGTAGTATTTAGATAACATTTCAGTATAAATTGGAGTTTAAATTTTGGTAAACATTTACTATTTATTAGATAATTATATTTTTTTTGGTCTCATGTACTTTAATTGGCTAACGTAAAATTAAATAAATGTATGCGTTTAAGTATAAAATAGGGTGTCAAATTTTGGTAGACATTTACCTTTTTTGGGTTGAAAATACATTTTTTTGGTTTGCGATTTTTATTTAATTTGGTAAACAGTTAAACCAAAGCCAATGTTAAATGGAGGCCAAGTTTTTATGTCTTAAAAAGAGTTAAAATCTAAATTTAAGCCAAGTTTTATCATAATTACAACCATAATTATTATTCATTCGAACATGGCGGGTTTACATGAGGTACAGCCAATCAGCTCTACTTCTATAAGTATCGTCATTCGAATAGGCCATATTTGACAGCTCTCAAAATCATGTTAGTCTGTGACATAATGTCTATTTTTCTTTGTTGACATGTTTCCTAGTATGGGTTTGACAGCTGTCAAATATGGCCTATTCGAATGACGGTACTTTTAATAAGACGAGCAGATCTTGCGCAGTTAATTTTGTGCTTTTATCAGTTATCAAACATTTATTAAGAACATTAAATTTGTTCATTTTAATGACTAAAACAAGAGATGAAAATATTAGCAATATTAGTACTTATTGTAACCTTATACGGGGTGTAAGGGACGGTGTAACGAAAACTATGAAGGCTATGAGAATGCTCAGACTATGAAACTGTAAACTGTACTGAATAACTTTCCCCACGGAACACATGATGGTAAACGAAAAATATTTTTGACTTTTCATAGAAAATCAGTCAGCTGATCGTGAATTTTGTATGGAAAGTCAGTTTTTTTTTCGTTTACCAACATTAGCTCCATAGTAAAAGTGGTTCAGTTTCATGGTCTGATCATACCTGCAAAGTTTTCGGTACACCGTCCCTTACACCCTGTATATAAGTTGGTATATAGGGTGAAAGTTTTTTTTATGACTGATAGCGAAAACTCAGAACCAGCTGATGATAAGGAAAAACTTTCCACAAAGAACATAGGATGAAATAAGATAAAATATATTTCTATACAAAATTGACGGTAAGCTGATTTGAGTTACTATAGGAGGTCCAAATTTTTTTGATATTTGATCTAATTGTATATTCCTTAGGATAAGTTGTTCCTTATCACCAGCTGGTTCTGAGTTTTCGCTATCGGTCACTAGTAATATTTCACCCTACTGTAATAATTACTACTATTTAAAATAAACTACGTATTTACTTTAAAGCGCAATTTACTTACAGTGTTCTAGTAATGCATGAAAGAAAAAAACATGAAAATTCATAATTTAGTAAAGAAGACAATAATAAAAAATACGAAGTTTAAAATAAACCAAATTAAATTATTTAATACTAGCAGCCCGCCCAGCGGTTTCACCCGCTGCTACTTACCTGTTTTCCCGTAGAAATTGTCTTTGCCCGTAGTAAAAAGTCCATTACTCCGATCCAGCAGAGGTAAATGTGCGAGCAGAAGTGGCCCGTCATGCTGAATAACTTTTACTTTGAAGCCATTACCGTATCTCTTATTGTTTATATGGGATGCTGGTGGTCTACATCAGGTACTCCAGACCCTCGTGACCATGTGCCAGCAGAAGCGGCCCGTCATGCTGAATAACTTTTACTTTGAGGCTTTTACCGTATCTCTTATAGTTTATATGGTATGCTGGTGGTCTACATCAGGTACTCCAGACTCTCGTGACCATTTGCCAGCAGAAGTGGCCCGTCATGCTGAATAACTTTTACTTTGAAGCCATTATCGTATCTCTTATAGTTTATATGGGATGCTGGTGGTCTACATCGGGTACTCCAGATCCTCGATGACCATGTGCCAGCAGAAGCGGCCTGCCATGCTGAGTAACTTTTACTTAAAAACCATTACCGTATCTCTTATAGTTTAGATGGGATGCTGGTGATCTCCATCAGGTACTCCAGATCCTCGATTACCATGTGCCAGCAGAAGCGGCCCGTCATGATGCACAACTTGTTCTATGAAGCCATGGCCGTATCTCTTATAGTTTAGATGGGATGCTGGTGGTCTTCATCAGGTACTCCAGATCCTCGATGACCATGTGCCAGCAGAAGCGGCCCGTCATGGTGAACAACTTTTTCTATGAAGCCATGACCGTATCTTTTATAGTTTAGATGGGATGCTGGTGGTCTTCATCAGGTACTCGTACTCCAGATCCTCGAGGGCTGACAAAAAGCAGTCCATGTACATCTTTACTATGCTAGTAATATCAGTGCCTTTCGCGAAGATCGGTAAAGCGGTTTGGCTTATTTGGGTAATATCCGCTGTATTTCCCGCTTTTCCTGCTGCTAACCGTTTTCCCGTGGAAATGAGGAATTTTCCCGTGGTAAAAAGTAGCCTATGTTACTCAGGAATGTTGTAGCTTTCTAATGGTGAAAGAATTTTCGAAATCGGTCTAGTAGTTTCGGAGTTTATCGATTACATACATACAAAAAAACAAACAAACAAAGTTTTCCTCTTTATTATATTAGTGTAGATAGTGTAGAAGTGTAGATATTTATTATTAAAGTGAAATTGATTACATAAGTTAGACGCAAATTAAGTAATGTACTGTTTTAAATATTAATTAAAAGCTACTTTGTCAAACGAAGTATGTATACAGTAAGTAACAAAAACCGGCCAAGAGCGTGTCAGACACGCCCACAAATAGGGTTTCGTAGTCAACGTTTAAATATCAGGTTTTTCAGCATTACAAACTTAATTTTGTTGCTGCTGTTGCTGGTTTGTTAGCAGCAGTATGATGACCAACCGCAAATAGAAAAACTCAATTTTTTCTGAAACCTTTAAGGGTACGATATCCGTTATAGTTTTCATTGTAACTTCAGATTGTAAGCTATATTCCATATTTATTTCAAATTTTTATCGTTTATACTTTAGAAGTTACAGCTGGAACAAATTATGGGTCAAAAACGTCCTTTTTAAAAGCAAATATCTCGTGACAGAAACATTTTAGTGACTTTGTTTCAAAGAAACCTCACCTTAGTTTTAAAAGACCTATTCAACGATACCCTACTCAATATAACAGAAGAAAAAACATTTTTTTGCCCCCCTTTCACTTGTATGGGAGGGGGTCCAAAAAACATTTAAAATATTTTTTTCTTAACATTTCTATATTTGGGTCAACACGATCTATCTTCTCACTAAATTTCATGTCGATAGCTCTAAAACTGACGAAGATATGAGGGCGCGGCATACAGACAGACAGACAGACAGACAGACAGACATGACGAAACTATAAGGGTTTCTAGTAGACTACGAAACCCTAAAAAAGGTATATCTAACAAGCCGAAAGGCGGTCAAGGTACTCATTAAATTGAACAACTTTCCCCCATCAAAAAAGGGACTGAAATATTTTTTTTTAAATAGACCTCCCATAGTGGGTAAATCAATCAACTAGCTGATCTGGCTCTGGAGCTGATAGGAAGTTAAAATCTTTTTATCATAATTTCGACCCATCTTCTATCTAAGTTGTTTAGTTTCATGAGTACTTTGACCATCTTTAAGCCCGTTTATCCTTTTTGTTACCTGTATAATAATAAGATTAATAACACCATAACATATAAACATTATGATTATGAATTATTATATTATAATTTTAGAATACAATAAAACATATCATAATGATACTTTACCCATTTCTTGAAATTAAAAATTCATTAAATAATTATTAAGGGCAGTAGTGGGACACTTAGCAGGCTACGTAAAAAATAATATGTTATGATAATCTTGCAAGATGCTTCATTTAAATAGTTAACTACAAACTTCAATGTTTAACTACCTTTCCTACAGCCTTTGAAGAACCAAACAGTGTTTATGTGTTTTAATAAACTGTTTTTGGATGTTATAAACTAAAATAAAAAAGATGGGTTCTCGTAAGCGGGGCAAAGTTCTGCAACGTGAAACCCAAAATTAAATTGTGTTTTGCTGCTGCTACAGGAGAAAATGCTGCCATTTACAGTTTGATTCTTCAAACGCGGGACTTACACTAAGTACCTTCTCCCAACCCTTCTCCTTTGTATCTACAACATTACAGTGCGGCAGTATATTTAAAGGGTGTCAAAATCATGTTTATGCTATGACCTGTGAGTCAATTTATGACATAGGTAAGTATTTTCTAGTATGGGTTTCACATCTGTCAAATATGGCCTATTCGGCGGCGGCTGTATACAATCAAACGGTTGATATAAAAAAATATTGCCCTCACCTCAGTCTGTAAAGTTAAGATAATATTGTATAGGAGGGTAATATAATAAAAGTATAAAGTAGGTAGTGTATGTCTTTGATAAAGTAGACATTTTTATACTGTTGTCATACTGCGCCGAAAGGTTTGATAACCACACTAGGTATATTAAAATAAAAATGTATTATGTTAAATTAAAAATTTTAATTTATCATATTAAACTGAAATATAAGACAAATTAAATGTAAAAACCTAGTTTAAATTCAGAATTCGGTATATTCGAATACTTAAAAGATATGTGATAGGTACATAAAATCATCATTGGCCTCATACGTCTGTGACAGACGATTTATTCAGTGTCTGAGGCAAGATTTTTCATGGCTGTATAAGCCGATACGGGAGCGGCATGACTTTCCGCACGCTCTACAAACGAAGGTGGAATTAGAGACTGGCACATGCATGTTTAGATGTCGTTTTTGCCTTTTGTTTGCGAGACCAGCGAACCAGGCATCGTCGTGAGCTTTACGCCCATCAAACACACGCTTTCTCCATACATCCCTATTCTCAGCAAGCTTCTCCCAGCTTTGATGGTCGATGTCAAACGCAGCCATGTCCCGTTTGGCGCAATCTTTGAAACGTAGCATCGGTCTTCCAACTCCTCTTTTGGCGTTAGCTACGGCGCCAAGCAGGACACGCCGCGGTAGACGCGAAGGTTCCATGCGGTACACATGCCCTAGCCACCGCAATCGTCTTTGCTTAAGCAAAGCGGTAAAGCTAGGCAGCTGTGCAATTTCTAGAACTCGCTCGTTTGTGACTCTGTCCTGCCAAGTTATATGCAAGATGTTTCTTACGCAGCGCATATGAAATGTGTTGAGTCGACGTTCTTGTTTTGCGTACGAAGTCCAGGTTTCAGCTCCATACAAGAGTATGCTTAGAACGCAAGTTTGGTAAACAATTATCTTGGTTTTTGTGGTCAGGTGTTTATTATTCCATACTCTTGTACTGAGCCTGCCGAACATGGTCGCTGCTTTGCCGATACGAGTATTGATCTCAGCATCGAGGGTGAGATTGTTCGACACAGTCGACCCCAAGTAGCAAAACTTGTCAACTATGTTCAAGGAACGCCACCGAGCAAAATACGTGGTGTTTCTCCACCTTGAGCTAGCACTACTGTTTTTGGCATTAATGGACATTGAGAACAGAGAACACGCGTGGGAAAACTTATCAACAATGTCTTGAAGCTCACTTTGAGAATTAGCGACGAAGGCTGCATCGTCAGCGAACAAAAGGCTATCGACGAATAAGTCATCGCGGTTACGCTTTGACTTAAGAAGCGAGATATTGTACAGCTTCCCGTCAGCCCTAGTGTGCAGGTGTATACCCTGTTGGTCATCGCCGAAAGCAACTTTAAAAAGCAATGAGAAGAAAATACCAAACAGGGTAGGAGCCAACACGCAGCCTTGGCGAACACCTCTACGCATTTCGAACGGCTCAGATGTATTGCCGTTAAAAACAACAGATCCTTTCATGTCCTCGTGGAAGGATTTAATGAGGCTTAGAAGTTTTGGAGGGCACCCGATGTTTAAAAGTGCAGTATAGAGTCCTTCCCTGCTCACGGTGTCGAAGGCTTTGTTAAGGTCGACGAACGCCACAAACAGAGGTGTTTTCTGCTCTCTACACTTTTCCTGCAGTTGGCGAAGTGTAAAGATCATATCTGTTGTGGAACGTTGGGCGCGGAATCCACATTGCGATTCGGGATATACACGATCAGCAAGTTTCTGGAGTCTTATTAAGACTAACCGAGCAAATAATTTACCTACTATACTTAAAGGGATATTCCACGATAACAGTTACAGTCACCGCGGTCACCTTTGCCTTTGTATAGGGTAATGATGTTAGCATCGCGCATATCCTGTGGTATATATCCCGCTTCCCAACATTTACACAACAGATTGTGCAGGATGGGTAATATGCACTTGAGCCTGATAATTTCGGCGTGGGTACCATCGTTTCCAGGTGATTTTCCAATTTTAAGCTGCTTTACAGCCTTGTGGTACTCCTTATGGTAGGAAGATCATCTAACTCAGTCCAGGTAGCTAGTTTTGGCATGCAATCTGCAGCTTCTGGCATTATGTTCACTGGTTCTGAGTAGAGACCAACATAATGTTCTACCCATCGTTCGAGTTGGCGTTGAGCATCTGTAATAACAGTGCCGTCCGCTTCTTTAAGGGGGCTGTTTTTTAGAAAAGGACCAAGGGCCTTTTAATCCCAGCGTAAACACCACCAAAGTTTCCCATATCAGCGCATGATTGAATGCTTTGACAAAGCTCGGTCCAGTATGCATTTGCGAAGTACCGTGATGTGCGTTGTAAAGCTGATTTTGCATTCGATAGGTCGATACGCGTCTTTTCGGATGGGTTAAGGCGATGTTTTAGCGCAGCTTGTCGTTTGGACTCGAGCAGAGGTGTAATGTGTTCGAGATTTTCAGCGAACCAGTCCTGGTTTTTGGCTTTCTGATGACCGAAAGCCGTACCGGCTACTTCTGTAAGTAGCTTCTTTACTTTGCCCCATTCCTCCTCTATCGGAGCGTCTACATCCCAGGTGGCAACTTCGTCGCGTACCAGCTCTTCATACTTGTGGACCACCTCATCGTCTCTGGTTTTTGGAAGATCGAGCTTCTTCCTACCAGGCAATTTGGATGAGTGAATCTTTTTGTGAGCTATAGCAACTTGTGATGCCACCAGGGAGTGATCTGTGTCACAATCAGCGCTGTGAAATGATCGCGTGTGCAGGGTCTCGCGGAGATTTTTTTTTACATAAAATATAAGATAAATTAAATGTATAAACCTAGTTTAAATTCAGAATTCGGTAAATTAGAATAAAAGATATTTGATACTTAAATTAATCATATTCAACAATAATATAAATTGAATGAAAAACATTTAAATTCAGAATTCGGTAAATTAGAAAAAAGATATTTGATACTTAAATTAAAATATTTGACGGCGCATGCCATCTCCTTGCTGTTTTCGAAGAAAGTCGCCGGGACAAGATTGACAACATCAATCTGGGGAAGCGTCCCCAACTAACAAGATTTGGTCGTATAATGGTCGGGACAACGTTATCGTTACGTCTTGAAGTTTGATAGTTTTGGTCGTATAGTAGTTATGTAAACGATTATACGACGCGATTTGGGCACAAATTATATGACTTTTGTCCGTGTAAAGATCGTATTAAGGTCGTATTAATGGGCTAAAGTCTGGTAAAAGTCATATACAAGTCTGTTTCGCGACGTATGGTCGAAAAACAGTCGTATAAGTGACTGTTATTCGACCATTTAGCCGTGTAGTGGTCGTATTATTGTCGTTAAACCGATCAAAAGTCGTGTAGTGGTCGTATTACTGACATTTACATGACCTGAAATCGTGTAGTGGTCATCGGCGTTACTTTATCGTGCACGGAATACAGTGTGCTATCAACCGAGTGAAAGTGAGGTTAAAGACAAACAAATCATTCAAAATAATTAATGTCTGCCATGTTTGTTATCGAATATAATCTGAAAAGTTGTGAATGGTGTTAAGAACTGTTTAGTGTTGAGTTTTGAAGTGGGAAATTGTTTTATCGACTATTTTGTGTTATTATTCAAACAAAATTTTAATGCCCCCTACAAATAATAACGATTTGAATTATTTTATTTATGTTATTAATTCATTATTTATTTATATAACGTTTATACAACTTTATGTAGTGATCGCGACTGTTAAAGGACACTTTATGACTAAAGGTCGCGTTAAATGACTAGAAACCATTTTCTGTCCGCCATTTTCAGGGTACCGTTTAGAAAGTGAAAACCTTGAAAGACATTGTATTGTACAGCATAATACTAGCCGGCAGTATACTGTACACCACACCAGAGGAACACAACACAACATTATGGATGGAATCAAAACAATGCCGCCATCCTTCACCCCGTACCTAAAATGTACGGGGGTGTAATGCACGACATTTTGTTCGGAGACATCACGTGAGTAGTAGCGTAGTCTTCTTCTTCTCCTTCTTTTTTTTTCGTGTGGGACACCGAGTCGTTCAACGACCCGACGAACCCTGGTGTCAGAGTTTTTCAACCGCCTACTGCAAGTAGCAGGCCTCTGACATGGTTGTGTAACGACCGCCATCATAGACAGCAACGGGGAACCGACGGCTTAACGTGCCCATCCGAAGCACGGAACCATCTTACTTGCGGACAATCAGGTGGTTCAGCCTGCAATGTCCTAACCCGACTGGGAACAAATTCACAAAGTGATAAATATCAACTTTGTGAGTGACCCCACCGGGAATTGAACCCGGAACCTTTGCGTGGCAGGCAGGCATACTAACCACTGCGCCACATCGGCTGTCGTGATGTGACTTGATCGATAATTTTACATACATTCGTAACTAAATCGATATCGTTTTTATTTAAAATAATATAATTATATAATATTCTTTATTGAGCTTAGTCGCTCAATTTGTTCGCTCCAACTCTAACCTTACCTAACCTACTGTTTTGGAATTGTGTCAGAGGTGGTTTTTTATTGTGGGGGGCTGCACCCCCTAAACCACCATCCCGCCTCGCTGGGTTGCCTTGTATGTTAGGTTCGAATAATGAATCTACAGGGAGTTAGGAAAAGTAGTCTGTCCTATCGTATAATAAAGTATGTTAAGGGTGTTCAAATAATTTTTAAAAAATATTTGAAGATAAAAATATTTTTAAATTATTTTAATCAAATTGTTTAACTCTACAACACAGAGCGCTTTACAGTGTATGTACTGTCAATTACCACTCCAATAACTATGCACTGTTCCTTCACAGCGTGTAATAAGATCTTCAACGGTGCAACCGCAGCTGAACGTGACAGTAACGATGTGCTCTATAACGCTCAGACCTAGGGTTGAACATTTCAATTTATTTCTTTAAATTATATTTTATATAAAATATTTTTAATATTTTTTAAACATGGTCAAGACACTATGTTATACCTACGTAACAGAACTTGTGGTTTAAAGAAACGTACTACTTTTCTTAACACCCTGTATAAGTCGATTACAGCCAACACTGTCACTTCACTTCATCCGCTGTGACGTAACTTGTTTTGATTCTATTTGCAGCACTGTACATTATTAGTCTGGGCCCGTTTTTCAAGCCTATCCATAATGCCGTACATTATTCTGTTGCACAATACGTTGTCGGGCATTACCGTGTCGTGCATTATATGTACTCCACGGAGGAAACGTGGTGAGACGTAAGATAACATCTGTCAGACAAGTGATAGTCAGCCGTAACTGATACGACGAGTCCCTACAATGTACGACATTGTATTGTACAGCATAACTATTGCTGACAGAGTAATGTACGACATTATGAAGTACGACATGATGAATGGAATCAGGACCAACTATAGCCCCGTACAAAAAATTAACGGGGGTGTACTACACAACATGATGAACTATTCTCAAGACTGGCAGTAGTGATCTGATTTAATCGTTAATTTCACATACGTACTTATCAATGCCATCTTCCTGTCCTCATCCCAATTACCTGGGGTCGGCGCAACACGTTTTGTTGAACACAAAATCGTGTTGCAAAGGATTTAGCTTAATTTTACGACTGTTTGTCCATCTGTTTATCCATTTGTCCATCCGTCCCCCCCCGTCCATCCATTCATTCATTTATCCATACATACATCCAGTCTGTCCGTCCGTTCGAACATATATTTCCTATTTTATTACCTACAGAACCACGACCACAATAATTCGCACCACAGCGAGGTCAAGTAGTTGTGAAGAAGTATTATGTACGACTACTAAACAATGAAAAGGTTTTTAAGAGTCATATAAATAGCCTTTTTAGGTCTTTTAGTCGTTTAATCGTTATGTTACACCACGTTTATACGACATTGCGTTGTGTTTCAGGTAATAATATAATCATAATACAACTAATGATCAAATTACAGTTGTAGGCTTGACTGAAAGTCATATAAAGGTCGCAATGACGATTTTTATACGACTGTACGGTTTATTGAAGGTAATAATATGACCATTATATACCTAATGGTCTGGTAACAGTCGGTGGCCTGACTAAGAATCATCTTACGGTCGCAATAGCGACTTTTATATGACGTCGAGGTTTATTACAAGTAATACGACCTTTATATACCTAATGGTCTGGTAAAAGTCGGTGGCATGACTAAAAGTCATATAACGGTCGCAAAGGCGACTTTTATGCGACATTTAGGCAAGAAATTTATTCGACTTTTATACGACCTTTATACAACTTATGGTCTGATAACAGTCGCTAAACTGACTTAAAGTCATATAACGGTCGCACTGGCGACTTGTATACGACTATACGGTTTATAAAAGATAATGATATGACCTTTATATACCTTATGATCTAGTAACAGTCGGTGGCCTGACTGAAGGTTATATAAAGGTCCCAACAGCGATGATTAGTCCTATAATTTAATCGTATAGCGATCATTTATACGACCTTTATACGATGGTCGTATAATTAAGTCGTATAAACGGTTACTCGACCAGATTATACGACTTTAGACGTTTACGACTAAAAAGTCGAATAAGACACCACTACACAACTCAGTGAAATTCTGCTTACCACTATACGACCTTTTTATAACCAAAAGTCGTTTAGTCTGTTTTTTATAGGACCAAGTTGTTAGTTGGGTCACCTCTCGGGAGCGCTGTCATGGTTTCCAGATAGAAAACCACCAGCACCCGGAAAAAAGACGAATCCCATTAGGTCCACGCGATCACAAGTGAATTCATGATATAATCGACGGAGCAGCACCTAACCCATGCGATATGGACCATCCTGATGATACTTCTACATCAGAAGTGGGATTACTACGCCCAATGACAAGGGTTAATGCCAGTTTACACGTGAAGAAAATAAATTACCTATGATGATTTTTCCGGCCGGGATAGCGAAGCATCACAGTGCTGGTTTTCAGAGAAAGTAAATTAGAAGAATCGTCTGTCGAAAGCCGTATGTGACAACAACGAATGGATTGACCGTGAAGTGTCAGTAACTGGGCACGGAACCCTGGAAAATAATAGGAGTGTTTGGAAATCCCTACCGACTGCTACCTAAGGAAGTTTCAAAGGACATGTGATCGTTTTGTTTTCTTTCTTGATTCTCGCTCTATGGTGTTTACGTTGAATAACACTTGTGTTACATGTTTCAGCCGCGCTGCTTCTACTAAGAGATGTTCAATCTAAATACGGCAAGTTTAATCTGCGTGCAAACGGGGACCGTATACTGCAGGATTAGATGCTAGTGTGCTGACTAGTAAAACATGCTTGTGTGGACCCATCTAAAGTATTGTTTACATCGGGTGAGACGTTTCCAATTGTATCATGATCATGCATCGGTGATTTTAGACAAAAACATCTTTGTAAAAATTTAGTAATCAGAAATTCTATCAAAATTCTGTAAATTGAAAATGAATGAGTGAGTCCGTTCTCGACTATCTATGCCAACAACTACCTATCTTTAGGTACAAATTATTGCTGATACCTTACTGAACGTAGATGCAGCACGCTGTTACTGTTTGTTTATTGTCTAAAACTTATTGCGGTGTATGATTTCGTGATATTTTACCTATAACAGTAATACGTTTTTGGAACAGCAGCGATGCAGAAATTTTTCAATTCAAGAGAGATATACTATAGGGTGAATGTCGACAATTGCGTTTTTTGTCTCATTTCGGAGGATTTTTTAATTTTTCCGTTTTTAAGAAATGTGTTTACATAATTTTAATCTTTATGGTGTTTTATTTTAACTGTGTAAAAATGCTAGCAATATCTTTATCAGAAGCTGAGATATTTGAGTTTGAATTTTGAAAAAGGCACCGAAATGAAAACAGTCCTCCGAAATGATAATAAGTGTGCACCGAAATGAAAACAGTCCTCCGAAATGATAAAAAGTGTGCACCGAAATGATAATAGTTCACCGAAATGATAATAAGTGTGCACGGAAATGAAATATGTCCATCGAAATGAAGTGGTCAAGTGCGAGTCTCTCTAGTCAGACAGTGTTCTGTTTCTGTATGGAAATTTTTGATATATAACCAACAGGCAAAAATAAGCCTGGGAAGGGATTAGCGGAGAACCAAGGTAGCGGGTGCAGCAGAGTATGACGACTGTAGAACTGGTGACTATAGAAGAGTGGGACGAATGAGGAACCGATGATTACATCCGAGTGAAACGAGTGAAGAACTGGTGACTACAGCAGAGTGGGATGTGGGAGGAACTAGTGACTACAGCAAAGTGGGATGAGTGAAGAACAGGTAGCTACAGCAGAGTGGAACGGGGGAGAAACCGGTGACTACAGCAGAGTGAGACGAGTGAGAAACTTGTGAGTACAGCAGAGTGGGACGAGTGAAAAACTGGTGACTACAGTAGAGTGGGATGAGGGAGGAACCGGTGACTACATCAGAGTGGGATGTGGGAGGAACCGGCGACTACAGCAAAGTGGGACGTGGGAGGAACTGGTGACTACAGCACAGTGGGACGAATAAAGAACTGGTGACTACAGCAGAGTGGGACGAGAGAGAAACCGGTAACTATAGCAGAGTGGGACGAGTGAGGGTGTAGATGCGTATGCAGTGTGCGTGATCTCTACTAACACACGGTAGTAGGTAGGTAGTAGGTAGGTAGTAGGTAGGTAGTAGGTAGGTAGTAGGTAGGTAGTAGGTAGGCAGTAGGTAGGCAGTAGGTAGGCAGTAGGTAGGCAGTAGGTAGGCAGTAGGTAGGCAGTAGGTAGGCAGTAGGTAGGCAGTAGGTAGGCAGTAGGGCATGCAATATCGGATGCTTATCAATTCCGGAACTAAGTTTCGATATTAAGGCCTAATTCCGGAATTCCGGATCCAATTCCGGAATTAACAATTTATTGATTCTGTTCAATTTTAAATAGCGTTACGAAGTATTAAGCTAATGTTTACGTAGAATTAGTCTTTTAATCACTTTTTGAGAACAAATCAGCTAAGTATGTAAGGAAACATTACGGTTAAATTAATTTTACTTAATTTTGAAACGTTTTAAAAAGTTATATTACCTGGAGGGGCAGAATGAAAGGATGCACTGTTTTTAGAAATGCAGAATTGACCTGGTTCACGAATGGGCTCAGGAGAGAGGGACGTGCTCGCTCTGGTGTATTTTATCAGAGAGCCAAAGTCAGTGTGTCCACTGGCCTGGAATATTTTGCGATCGTCTTCCAGACCGAGATTGAGTGCGTCTGTCTTAACCTGACATACAAAGTAATAAGTATACTCATCATTTTGGACAGTCAGACGGCACAAAAGGCATCACAATCCAATGACGTATGCTCCTAAGAACACACAGGTAAAAGTAAACACGTAGAATATCCTAATGAGACAAGAATTTAAGGAAACACCAGAGTCGGTCAACACAAAAAAAAATAACGTCGTCAGCTTCAAGTTATACAGACTATTGAGCTCTTGAACCATCTCGCCAACAGATATGTGATCCAACATGGCACTTAGACATAGCAGGAAACGGAGCTAGGCATCAACATAACTGCAACTCGCAGTGTCTTGAACATATGGGTTAACCAACGAGCCGAAGAACTCTAGAAGGGATCAGCAAGCCTAACAAGCGGCTGATCCATAGGTTATCACAGAAATATATTTCCGCGATACTATTATTGAACCGAAATAACGTCATGTAATTAGCTTCGTTCAGTTTCTACTCTGAACTTGTGAAAGAGAACAAAAGACGAAAAGTATATTTGCGAAATAAGTAGGAAACTGTTTCAATTTCAGTTCATCTCTTTAGGTAAGAAAGTGAACCTTATGACAGTTATTCGAAACTGCGTCAATATGGACTACTGGTGCAAATCTGCAAGGCATCGGTAAACCGTATGAACGTAGTTTCGGAATAACTTCAGGTTGATTACAAGGACCCTTTCGGGTACGGCACTGTAAGCTAATCTGCCAAATCTACATACTATAAATTTTGAGCTGAGGACGATGAAACACAACTTTACGATCTCAGCGAACGTAAAGCACTTGTGCAAATAAGAAACCAGACTACGAGCCACTAGTTGTCCTCGAAGGAGGTCTAATCTCTTGACCTGAAACAGGTTGTGATATTCCTTGAAATGACCCGTCATATAACAAAAACGAGCAGCCACAATAGATTTACAAAGGACACATTAGCTGTTAGTCTTTTCAGGACCAACGCTTTTTTCTCAATTAATAGTATAACGATATTAGATCTTCCAATTCCGGAATTGTAATATCGGAAAAAGCCGTCCGAATTACGAAATTCCGGAATTCCGGAATGCATGCCCTAGTAAGCAGTAGGTAGGCAGTAGGTAGGTTGTAGGTAGGTACTAGTTGGATGGATCTGCTCGCCAACTAACACACATATTTTCTGGTAGATAGACGGTTACGCGACGTGCTAGCTCTCTAACACACCTACTAGAAGGTAGATGGGTACGCGGCGTTTGCGATCTCTAATACACCTACCTATTAGGAGGTAGGTAGGTTTTACTTACCTACGTACCAGATAGTACAAAAGTAACATACCTACATATTATTGTGTGGGCGGTTTACATTTGTCTAGCGAGGTTTTCATAATAATTTCGTAAATTAACAAACCCTCCCTTCGAATTCAACAAGGAACCCTAAGGGAACGAGCCTGTCTGAATTTCCGTGGGGTGTTATCATTTCTGAGGGGTGATATAGACATTTCAGCCCACCGAATCCTCCGAAATGAGAACGCAGAAATGAAAAAAAGAACAGTAAATTTCAAATATTTTTTTAAATAAAACGATTAGAGTAAAATCAACAGCACTCAAGTCAAACAGTTCCTAAAGCACATAAACATAGTAATTTTGGGACAAAAAGAATGAGGCATACACGAGCTACAAGAGACACCGAAATGAAAAAAAAAATGTCGCCACACCACAGAAATGAAATATTTTCGTTAATGGTGGAAAAACAAAGCGACATAGCTCCCGTGAATCTGCATCAAGCTTTAGGGCAAGACTAATAGAAGGCGTCGAAGGGCAATCGGAGTGCGTAAGCGCAGGGAGTGAGGAGCTATTGTGCAATAAGTTTTTACCCTCCGGAATGAAGGGATTTCGTCGGACACATGTGTTCAGGTCTCTTAAACGTAGTACATTATAGCTAAAGAGTTGGGTGATAGTTATATAGATTCATTGGTTCACTGTTTATAAAAAATATCTGTAATGTCATGTCTATATGAGACCACTTTAGAGTTACGGGGTATTTAATAACCAAAAATGTAAACCGGACAACCCACCGCGATGAAAAAATGGCACTTTAATAATTTTTTTATGTGACTTATAGCTTTTCAAATTAAATAATATTTATTGTACCAGGTGGTTCACGACATTTTCTACCCAAAAAAAAATTGCATCAGAAGATATCTACACGATACACCCTCGTTATCAGCCCGGACACTCATTTTTTGGGCTTGGGATATTCACCCTATATAATGTGTCGATTTAAAATCGTATCTCGATGGCAAGGTGTGGGGATGTGTTTCGATGGGAACGCGTCTAAATGGAACTAAACCGATTGTATAAGTCGTGCATGATGTTGTATCCTAACCTACCAATATGAAATTATCACAACACAGATAAATCCATTCCTTTACCTTCAGACATATTGCGTCTTTCTCATTTTAAATATTCGTCGTTTCGTTTCGTAGTTAACCAGAGAGCTATAACGTACTAGAGACTACAATAGAGGAACAATATTCTGTGCACTAGGTCTAACTAATAGATGCAGCGTAACCGCACATGTCTGTTATCATAAGCGACACAACATGGCGTCTCTGCTATAATTATCCTAAAAAAAAGTTATGAAGATAATGAGATATTGCTAGTTTTAGTTTTAAAACAAAATTTACGCGCTCAAGAGCCGGCAAGCAACTGAGTCAGTTGGAGCCGCGTGACTCCACATGGGTGGAACCTTTTGGATGTTAGTGGTGCCATTTCTATACTAGGTACTAGGTAGTTAACATTTGAAATCGGATTGCTAGAGCTATGAGCGAGCATATATATATATATATATATATTTTTTTCCAAATACATGTTATTTGTGTGAAGTTGGACGTTCAGGAGGGTGAAGATTCGTGGCATTTTGCATTGTATCTCAGCACGCGTAGAAGTTTCAGAAGGTTCCCTTGCCGCGGCATAACTTTATCTTTGCTGCATCTTAGACGCTGCATACCGTTTGCTTAAACGCAACTATAAAGGAGAAATATTAGATTTGTAGGTGCTTGTACTATAGAAAGTTTACAGAGGGATCGCTTGTTGCATAGCCATGGTTGCTGCAGTCACGCACGGGTCACGTTCGACGCGTGGCGAGTGTGCTTGTTGTGTTCAATTTAAATGCTTGCTGTGTTCTATCCGTGTTTTTATACAGTTGCAAAATTTTAACGCCGATAACTGTAAATGCGACAAAGTTTCATCTTCGTAAAACGGTAACGGGGACAAATACCAAAGTTGCACATACCGGAGAGAGGAATGCCAGGGTGGTGGTTAGTATGTCAGGAGCTTCGATGGCTGTCGTCAGAGATGTGGATCTTACAAATAACAACCTCTTCCAAAAAAATTGGTACTTAGTCTGGCATGTTTTAAGTTATCCATTTCAATAAATACCTTTACAGCAATTTAATATGGCTAGGTTCAGCTCAGGGTTGAGGTGCAGGTGGATCTGGTGCAAGATCGTGATGTGGTCGAGCCGGCTTCAATGCAAGAACGTGATGATGATGATGATGCCCCTACAGACGTATCCGTCGACGGCGGAACACTGTCAAGTACTTCTTTGTTCGTGAGCACGAATGTGACTCAAAAACCGAGTTTAGATTTGAAGGTTCGGTCGCAAGCAGCGCACTGAAGCTGCCCGCTTTCATTGTACGTATATACTTGGGCCAAATATGGCGAATAAAAAACGCAATATGACGTTCGTGGTTGCCTTGAGTTCCTCTGAGACTTCAGTTCATTCCAGTGAGCGTCAAAGTCGTCGCTGGTGCCATGAGGACCATCCGGTGGAGGTCGCGAGCCGTATCCCTAATTTGAGCTCGTACCATTGTAAGGTACCTACATCAACTTGCTGCAATGCCAAAGTTAAATAACTATGAACTATAGTTGTTGCTTGACTTCTTACAAATGGTTTTTATAAATATGGGAATAATCATTTATTTGTTAAGAACTATGAGTTTTCAAGTTACTGAAAAGCAAAATAAGCAGAATAAACCCAAAATGTTAGTACTGTAAAATTAGTGCAGGGTATTTCGGGTCGTTGCACGACTCGATATTCCGCTCGAAAAGAAGTAAAATTGGTTCTTGACTAAGAGTAGTCTTGCAGCTAATGCAAGTTTGCGTATTGGGAAAAACAGCTTTTACGACGCGTTTTGTGCGGAAAGGCAGATGGTCACAACCGTGTTCATGGGCTTTGGTGAAACATGTTTTCTTTTTTTTCAGTACTATGTCGAGTTCAATTATCCATCAAGGGTCATCACTGTTACAAGGGCTATTCATTACATTACTATTGTCTGATGAAATGCGAAAATACTACCCTTAAGATGTTCAGTAACCTGAAGGCTATTAACACGAGTGTTAGCTACTTCACAACAGCCACTGGTTGGCCTTATTACGCTGTCCTGTGATGTAACGCTGCTAATTCGGTCCTGAAGATGGCGATGCCGATATAATTAGACTATTAAGACTGGTGTAAGATTGCAGAACTCAAAGTTGCAAACACCTTATGGACATTAACTTGCTTACTTCCTAAAAGACGTGCAGTCTCCTGTTTAGCAAAGATGGATGTGAAGTTGATGAACTTGCATGCGATGCTGTAAAATAGAGTTTAATGGCCAGATATTGTTAAACAAAATTGTATCGAGCTACTCGATGGAAGTTTACAAGTTATATAGAATTCTAAGCTCTACTCCATTAAAACGATGCATGAAAGGTTGAACACTAAGAAATTGAGGAATATAACAAAAAAGGAGGTGAATCCTAATGATAGTCGGGGAGCCCAAGAGGAAATTCGTGTTGTCACTCAAGCGCAGCATGTGATCGTACAGTGGGATTCCTTGTACCTGTCGGTCAAGTTGTCTTGTCTAGTGATTTTTATCCGGTGAGTCAGATTCATGTTGGTTGGCTGTTATGAACTGATTGACTGTTACTGTTGTGCAATGAAATGAATACGGTTGGATGCCGTGACGGCGGTGGTTACTGTGGTGGTTGAAGGGATCATGTCGTACCAAGCCATGCAGCTTAAAGCGGCTGGTTGAAAGGACACATGCATCCGGTTCAACGTTTAGAGTGTATGTGTCTGGTCGAAAGGACATCCAGGTCTAATGGTGGATCGTACCGGGCTACACCCAGGTGGGTTTAGTTGAAAGGACATCTGGTCTGAAATGGATCGTGCCAGGCTACACCCAGGTGGGGTTAGTTGAAAGGACATCTAGTTCTAGACCAGATCGTGCCGGGTCACACCCAGTTGGGGTTAGTTGAAAGGACATCCTGTTCTAGACTGGATCGTGCCGGACCTGACACATGGTGGTTGTTTGGATTATTGGTGGATTACACGATTGAGACTTGTGGTGATTACTGATGGATTACACGCTGACAAACTGGACTCGTCAGGTTGGACGAGCGGGTGTTTTGAAATGGAGCGTTGACTGCTTGCGTGATTGTTACAGAGCCACGAGCTGCAGTGCCCAAGGGAAGCGCCCGAGGACGGTCGCATGTCAGTCTGGCCGTGACGGCGCATGCCGTCTCCTTGCTGTTTTCGAAGAAAGTCGCCGGGACAAGATTGACAACATCAATCTGGGGAAGCGTCACCTCTCGGGAGCGCTGTCATGGTTTCCAGATAGAAAACCACCAGCACCCGGAAAAAAGACGAATCCCATTAGGTCCACGCGATCACAAGTGAATTCATGATATAATCGACGGAGCAGCACCTAACCCATGCGATATGGACCATCCTGATGATACTTCTACATATTCAACAAAAATATAAATTGAATGAAAAACATAGTTTATCAATTTAGATAAAGTTTATTCGGTATACCGAATTCGAATTCCGTTGTGTTTTAGTAGCCCGGCAGAAAGCTCATACATTTCGTTGAGGCTTGCATACATCTGCTTATTGTCGGTAGGTACTGTCTCACACGCTAATTCATGAACAATTCCGTTTATAAGGTATCGAATTTCTTGTGATTTATATCGACAAGCTTGACAGAAACTATGTTGTACGATTCAATAAATGTTGCAGCATCTATAAAAGTAACAATTATTGCTGTAAAATATTACAGTCTGAAAAAAATCGAAACCTTACATTTTGGATTGTTTATGTTATATTATGAGTGAGCGGGAGTGACTGTACATACATACACACAAATATCACGCCTATATCGGTACGCGTTCATTTTAATATGCGGTAAAGCTACACAGACAGGGTGTTACGAAAAGTACTACGTTCCGTCAAACCCGACGTTCTATAGGTAAAATAAAGTATGTTTAGGGTGTTCAAACAATTTATAAAAAATATTAGAAGATTAAATTATTTTTGAATTTTTTTTAATTATATAAGGTCCTATTAAATTCACTGCAAATATTTTAGGGGCAGATCAAATAAAATATAAGCATGTACTAGGCAATTTTTTAAAGAAATCTACACGCTAGTTTACGAGAAAATGGCATTTAACTAAAAAAACACAAAACGAAAAAAGTGCACCCTGTTTGTCCTAGAAACACACACGACGATGAATTTAAATTACGCGCCAAAAAAAGGTGCTGTGATTGGTTGGTTGTTAGTGTGCGTGCCGTGTAAGTGAATCCTGTCTACGTGGCGGAACGTCAGTCGGGTCAGTCAAAGGATGTTCACATAATTAATTAGAAAGTTTGTTTGAAAACAAAAAAAATAATCTAGCGTGTAGATTTTTTTTATAATGCCTTAGATGTTTTTCTTATACATATTTACGCATGCCCTTAAAATATTTGCAGTGAATTTAATAGGACCTTATATTGTTCAACTCTACAACACAGCACGCTCAGACCTAGGGTTGAACATTTCAAGAAAAAGTTTTAGTAAATTTATATTATATGTAGTAAATATATTTTTTATATTTTTTTACATGGTCTATTCTAGACACTTTGTTATACCTACAGAACTCGAGGTTAAAAGGAACGTGTACTACATTTTATTAACACCCTGTATGATGATAATGATTGACTTACCCAGACCAACTGTAGGAAAAAAGTGACAATGTTGAATTAATTTGTCATAAAAAGAAAACTACTGCGTTCATTTAAACCACGTATTCTATGTTTATGGTGTAAAAAAATAACTGAATTAGCCCATGAAACTGAACAACTTTCCCCATGGAACATGACCTCCCATAGTACGTAAATCTTTCGGCTTGTTATACCCTTTCTAACCAGTTAGGTGAAATAGTTTGGCCATGAGGAAGAAGGGGTTTTTCTTTGTATATTCTGTGATGTAACATCTAAATTTATTACGCATGGTAAGTACATTGCGTGGTTTAAAGGAATACAAATGATTTTTTAACCTAATATTTAACCAGATACGACAACTTGTTGTTATACTTACGATAGTCTGTAAAATGTAATGCAAAAATAATTATAAAGTAATTAAAAAATATTATAAGGACTGTATATTGCTTTTAAATATATAAATCTTGATCTAAATTCTAAAACTAAATTAAAATTCTTCACTTACAGCTCCATCCTGAAACAATCGTTGAAAAATTGCAATTTATAGTAATATCTTATCCAATTCTTATACCTTTAAACGAATAAAAATTGTCTAGGTATTAGTAATAAGACCATTTGGAGAAAAAAATATTAGCTCTCAAAGATTTCACAAGCCTGCGAGATTTAAAGTTAGCTAAAATAAATTTTATTCATATTACCGGCATCTGAAATTTTTAAATAGGTACACATTTAAAACAATCATTTTTAATTGTAGTCCCAAAATAAATAAATAATAAAAAATAACTTTCATACCTCCAGCTAAAATAAAACGTAAATTTAAATTGTTATTTTTGTTTGTATTGTATTTTAATTATAATTAAACGTCTATCTAAGTAGTTACCTATGCATGCAATACAAGTTCGGTTTCATGAGTACCTTGACCTCATTTCGGCTTGCTATACGGGTTGTAAGGGACGGTGTACCGAAAACTTTGCAGGCGTGATCAGACCATGAAACTGAACAACTTTTACTATGGAGCCAATGGTGGGAAACGAGAAAAAAATTTCGATGTCGGAAATTTTTCTCGTTTCCCACCAATGGTTGAAATTCAAATGAAATGGTGAGAAACGAGAAATTGGCTCAAACCATTGGCTCCATAGTAAAAGTTGTTCAGTTTCATGGTCTGATCACGCCTGCAAAATTTTTGGTACACCGTCCCTTACACCCTGTATATGTTACTCCCGGTATGTTAAAAGTACTTACTTGAAGCTACAAAAGAAGAAAATTGTTAAAAAAATATATAATGTGATCAACTAGTTCTGTTACCAAGGGAACGGGTCAAGTCTGCCAAAAGAAAATTGTTTTAGTTTAGTTGTGTGTCGATGACATGTCAGTTGGATGGTTTTGGTAGTTTTGTATTCTGCTAACAGTTTTTAGTTTGGATCGTTACTATGTCAGAGACCTGCTATTTGCAGTAGGCGGCTGAAAAACTGACACCAGGGTTCATGGGTTGTTGGGCGACTCGGTGTCCCACTCGAAGAAGAAGATTAGAAAGCTTCCTTTAATCTTACTTCATAAGCATGAGATATTTGTACTACTTATAATAAAATGAATTGTTATAATTACAGTTTTTGGGTGGTTGTTAAAAAAACTTTCATCTTACCTTCTCCTGAAAAAATTATAATTATATTATAAATATTTAGTATATTGGACCAACTATTGGATATTATAATATAAGTGAGTACCAAAGACATAAGAAGAAAAGAAAAAATAATAAATGTCTAAATTACTTGAAATAAATAAAAATGTTAATACTTACAAAGTCCTAAATATATTTAAAAAATAGGTTAACTCACACTGTTTTCATATATTTATACCAAGTCTAAGAAGCTCTTGCAAGAAATATTTTAGTATCTGTTGATACTTTGATATTTTTTTTAATTTCTTGTTTACATTTATGAGAATAATAAGCACTTTAATTTCTAAATTTATTTAAAATCCCAATAGATTGGAAAGCTTGGGAAAAGATTCTATTAATTTTATTTTAAGTAAGGTGATAGTTTTCTGTCAACAAGCACTTACCTTTAGCTATTTTAAAAATAAATGTTCAAAATTAATTTCAGTTGTCTGACTGAACTGATCAAAAAAATATAAACACACAGGAGTAAAAACATAGCTGGAAATCGTTATGTAAAACAGTCCATGACACAAAAATAAATGTTTTTTTTTTACTTCCTATGCAAAATACAGGGTGTTAATTTAAATGTGTGCCATAGCTTCAGGGTAGATTTAGTAGCATCGATAAAAAATTAATGACGTAAAACAATAGGTATTAAAAATACTCCTGGTCAAATGTTTTTTTTTCTTTTAGTCGTTTGTATCAAATGCCTCAAAGTTGATTAAACGAAAGTACTTGTATTGGCTGGCACTCTTTAAACAACAAAAGGGACGAAAAAACAATTCTTATATTTTTTATTTCGTCCTTTATCGATACTATACCTACCCTGAATCTATGGCATGCATTTAAATTAACACCCTGTATGTAAGTCGGCTGGTTTGATTACTTGAAAGGGCTCATTTTTTCATATTGCAACCTATATTTTTATTTTGGGGTGTCTGGAAAGTTGTTCAGTTTTATGAACGAGTTGACCCCTTTAAATATCAGTTATTTTTAAATACGTATTTTATTCATTTTATATTACATATTAATTTTGTGTTAATACTTACTGGATTCTAAGATAAAATAAAAGTTATTAAGCTTGTTATTTTATTATTTTTAGTATTTTCATTTTAATTAAAATGAAACTTAAATGAGTCTATTTAATGTTAATGTGAAATGAAAGAAGGAACTTTTGCAATCCACAAGATATTAAATTAAATTAAAACTAAAGACATTGAAGTTTAAAAAAATAATACTTACGCCCTTTATCTGAAATTAAGTAGATCGAATTGAGTAGGTCGAATTAGTAGGTAAACAATATTAAAGTTATTTCAATAATTTCAGGATAATGTGAGGTTTCAAACTAAACGGCTGTACCTTTAACCTGTGGTAGTTTACATTAAATTATGTACAAATATTTTAAGGACGTGTTCTACTCACAAACCCGAAAAACTTATTATTAAAAACTTTTCGTCGACATCTGAATATTTTTTGTGTGGGACGTCCATACAAAAAATTTAAAAGAGTACCTACTTATATGTTACTTTATAGCATGGCAGACCCAATTTTTTGTTCATATTACGAAGAAAAGTTTCAAACAAGTTCAGTTGTTCAGTTTTGTTGTTTACCTTATACCTACAGGTTGTCCCGAAACTTAACGTAAAGCCGCAACGGGATGACAGGCAGGATTAATTATAAAAAATTTAACCATCATAAGAAAAAATAAAAGTAAATTTATCCCATGCAGTATGAAAATTCTGGGCAATTATGAAAAGCTTGTGTAAAACTGTAATTATTTTTCGGTTATGGTAGTTAACTTATATTCTTAAAATAATAAAGGTTAACCATAATAACCAAAAAAATATTACAGTTTGATATTCTAGGTTTTTTTATATGCCAAGAACTGCATGAGATAGAATTTATTTTTAAATTTTTCCAAATAAAAAGTAACAATCAATCCTGTCACTCCGTTTCGGCTTGACGTTGATTCTGGGACACCCTGTGTAAATAACTGTCGAGTAATTAGTAATAATAAAACTAGACATTAAAAAGTTTACCATCAGATTCCATTTCCAGCGATACATTCATGAAAAACAGAAAAGCTCTGGTAAGTAGTAGTAGGTAATAATATTTAAAAGGTATGCATAATTTCTCTGTTTCTTGTGTGAAAATTAATTGGAATTGTAAAATAGAAAGTAATTAGAATTTGCAAAATAAATAAAAAATTAAATTAGAGGTGTACCTACAATAAATAAATAATAATAAAAAGAATAATTGATAAAAGCAATTAAAAAAATGCGGATTATAATATTACTTAGTTCTGACTTAACATATCACAACAACTTCATCACATTTCGGTGAATTATATTTTTCTGATTAGATACGTATATTAACCTCTCCTCTGTGGCGCCATTTTTTATAAGTAGGCTTATCTGTGGCAAAGTCCTATATAGGACTTTGCCACAGACGAGCGATTAATCAAACAAAAATTGAATAAAAGGAATCAAATCTGATGACCTACAAGTGAATCAAACTTACGTAATGATCCTGAAATATAATTTGGAATATGTAATAAATTGGCAAAATTATTATTACTTAATTTAAAAAAATAATTAAAAAATAGCAGATGTTCCTTATATTATGACACTTTCTTAAACTTGTAAAACCTTTATTAACTTATTTTAGCTTTATTGGCAATGTAAAAAAGATGACCCTTACTGTTACCTGTAAAATTCAAATAAAAGTTAAATTAGATATTAAACTAAATTAAGTTAAATATGGAAAAATAATATTCTTTATTTATTATATCAATAGTCGTTTCATTTTCATCACATGCTCGTTTCCGAAACATAGAATATTTAAATTTGTAATACATACGACATTCTGAGGAGAAAAAAATGTTTTATGTAAAATATTAATTTAAACAATATATCATCATCTGCCTGCCCTTATCCCAATTTATTTGGGGTCGGCGCAACATGTCTTTTTCTTCCATTCATCTCTATCACCAGTCAAATCCTCACTTACGCCTTTATTTTCCATATCGTCTTTTATACAATCCATCCAAACTTTTCTAGGCCTTCCTCTTCTTCTGCGTCCATCCACATTCATGTTCATGATTTTCTTTGTTACATGCTCTTCATCTCTCCTCATTACATACCCATACCAAGATAAACGATTACCTTTCATTTTCTCTGTCACTGGCGCTACTTTCAAACTCCCTCTAATATACTCATTCCTTATTTTATCCATCCTTGTCACACCGCACATTAGTCGCAACATTCTCATCTCAGATACATGCAGTCGTTTTTCATCCGTCACCTTAGCTGGCCAACACTCTGATCCATACATGACAACAGGTCTCACCACCGACTTATATATCTTGCCTTTCAATTTGAGATGCATTCGGCGGTCACACACTGTGCCTGTAACCTGTCGCCAATAAGGTATAAAAAATCAAACTGCAAATATTTTAAGGAGTGAACCAGCCCATGAAACTGAACAACTTCCCTGGGAACATAGGTCGAAATATGAAAAGAAAGACTCGGTCGGCTGATACATTTTGTATGGGCGGCCCAATTTTTATTAATATTTCGATCTTTGTTCCTTTGGGAAAGTTATTCAGTTTTGAGAGCTCACACCTTAAAATGAAGTTTTCATTTTTTTTACACCCGTATAAACAATCAACAAATTTTTGAAAACTAGAAAAATACCAAAGCGGCCAGTTTAGCACTTAAAAATATAATATGATAAAAATTAGACATACATCGGGCTGAAAATTAAATATATCTTTAATGTATAGTCTCTATTGTGAGGCTTTATGTACTTATTGTATTTGTTTTTATATGGTTGGTTGTATTATATTATAACCCAAGATAGTGAGAATAACAAAGTAAGTTTTCCCTTAGTTTAGTTATCAGGTTTATTAACCAATTTTTTTTAATTTGTGTAATATATTGTAGGTACCTGTGTAACTGCACATAATTAGGCATTAGAGTGCTCGTGTCGAACAATTATCATTTTAATGCCTCCTAGGCGGCAGTAGGCGGTAGAAAAACTCTGACACCAGGGTTCATCGGGTCGTTGAACGATTCGGTGTCCCACACGAAAAGAAGAAGAATGCCTCCTATTATAAGATAGTCAGTCACATAGGGTAGGGTGGTGCAAGATTGCGCGGTCGATAAAATTGCGCACACGCCATTGCAGGACAACGGAACGAAGCTCGTAGTTAACTTCAGTTATATTTTGTTCTCAGTCGCAACAGAAACGTGTTTCAGAAATTTTTTGGTTAATGAGTATAAAACCACAAAATTATTCAAGTTTAAATTTTTTAGTCACTGTTGATTAAATTTTTTGATGTTTTGAATGTTTTACCATACTGAAACTAGCATCAATTTTGCTAATTTGTCATTGTTTTGTCGCGGCGGAGTCATTGAACTGTAAGTAACGTGAGAAGTTAAACAGATGTTTTCTAAGAGATGGCTGTAGTAGAACAAAGTTTGCAAAATAACCTCAATGTGTAAAATTGCGCACCTTGTGTAAATGTAAGATTGCGCACGTCATTTTATCATTATTTGGTGTCCAATCTTGTAAATTCCTTTTGATTGTTCAGTAAACTTCTAATTTTGCATCAATTTTGATTTATACATACTATAAGCACATTAATTGGTATTTTTATGTCTTACAATACGCAAGTAGTTGCGCAATCTTATCGATCCCAATGCGCAATTTTACACTATATGGTGTGTAACATTGTGAAATTCTAATTTGTGGTTTTTACTTATTTGCTGAGATAAATACATATTTTTGTTAATTATTAGTGCCTACCCCGCAAGGGATAAAGGCGTGATATATGTATGTATGTATGTATTAGTGTATAAACTTTTTGTATCCCGTGATTTAAAGCAAATAATAAAGTTGCGCAATCTTATCGATCTCGATGCGCAATTTTACACACTACGGTGTGCAAAATTGCGCGATTCCCGATTTATGATTTTCATGTTATTGTTAAGGCGGTGATATATATTTTGCAATAATAAGTATGTTGATTTGTTGCCATTAGAATAACCTTTAATAAATAAATGATTGAGATAGATAAGGTTAATATTTTTCAAGTTATAAGGTGTTGATCAAAAATTGCGCAATCTTACACCACCCTACCCTATTACATACAACAAAGTACACAGAATAGTATTATCAAGTATTAACTATCAGAGAAATGTTTATATAAAATTGTGTTATACTCACAAACATCTGAAAAACGATTTTCCCCATTTTAATATTGTTTTTATTTTTTCATCATAAATTTCGTATACAGGGTGTCAATTCAAATGAGTGCCATAGTTTCAGGGTAGGTTTAGTATTAATAAAGAATGACATAAAAAATATTAAACCTACTGGAAGATATAATAAAAAAAAGTTCTTTCGGTCTTAGCAGAAATTTGATCCAAATCCATATATCTTAGCCAAAATTCGTTCAAACTCAAAGTTGATTAAACGAAAGTACTTGTATTTCCCTTAACAACAAAAATGCCAAAAACCTTTTTCCCAAAAAATATTTTTCAATATTTTAGCAATAAAACAAATAAAAATTTTGAACATGTTTTTTTTGTGTTTTTACGGCATCTTTATCGATACTAAACCTACCCTTAAGCTATGGCACATGTTTAAATTAACACCCTCTTTACGTCTTTTACCAACCTCATCAACCTGCAAGAATATTTAAATGTAAAATTAATTAAATGATTTTTTTTTTTATATGTAGGTATCTATCACCGTGAAATTACAAACAACGCTAGATTATAATATTTCTCGCTAAATTACAATCTCGTCGAAATATTGTAAGATAAGACATACACACGGATCACAATTTAACGTGTCAATTTTCCGAAGATTACAATAATATCCCCTCAAGTGTGGAACACTTGAGATTTCAAGATGGCCGACTGGGGGCCCGCCGTACTTGACAGCCACTTAAAACACTCCGGTTACATAAACAAACACTTCTTAGAAACTATTGAGTGATTAAAATATATATAGATAAAAGATTAAAAGCACTTACCGGATACTGCAACGTAGGCGATATTGTAGGTATATTTAATTGCATAGAGTATACATACACCATAAGTTTATATATATAACTAAAACTACATAAAAGACATTATACTTGTCAATGGTCCCAATCCCATGGAACTATCAAAAATAGCAATTTTATATAGAATAGCACTGTCACTTTTAGTAAAATAGGCTAAGAAAAGATAGATAATTTTTAGTCATATCTTGTTAAAAATGTATATGGTTTCTTCGAAACAAGCTTCGAAATTTCGTATATTTTCTTCTATGCTTAACTAACATCCTTTTGATAGCCGCTTAGCTTAATTTTGACAGATATCTAATGCGTAAAATTCGTAAAATCGCAGACAATCTAGTTGAAATTTTTATCCTTTTTTAAGCTTATTATACTAAAAATGACAGCGCTATTCTAAAATTAATATAAACTGGTGTACTTACAGTGACCTAAAACATAAAATATAACGTAAGTCCTTTTTTATAGTTACAGGGTGTTTACTAGTGTAGTGACTGATACCAAAAACTCATGATGGGCCGGTCATAAAGAACAATTTTTCCCAGAAACTACCTAGGTAGAGATATGAAAAACACAAAATAATGTACTTACAGTAACATCCTAATAAAATACAAAATTAGTTATTAAATAATCAATAAAAGCCCCTGCTTGAAAAATCTATTTTTACTCAACAACCAGAAAGTTTATGGGCAGAACACACCGCCTCCATATTTGCGGCATACAATGCGGCCAACCCAGCAGCGGTAGCTGTAGCCAAGGACTGGCAGTTACTGGTTTAATAAGTTTGTTGTACAAATTAAGTTGGGAAAAATAACACTGACACGATATAAGAAGAAGAACCACCTCCGCGGCACACTGTCTGCGTATGCGTGCACGTCATCACGCGCGTACCGCGGTGTGCCGTGTCTCATACGATCCCATACATGAAGGGCTCCACACGCCGCCTACGTATGCAGGACGTATGTTATCACGCGCGTACCGGTTGTAATGTATGTGATTTTATGAGAGGCCGCACACTGCCTGCGAATGCGTGCGTGTGATCACGAACGTACCTGTCTCATACGGTCCCATACAATACAACGTCATAGCTACGCGCGTGATGACGTCTACGTCACGCATACGGAGGCGGTGTGTGGTTGCAATGTCGTAGTTACGCACGCGCATGATGACGTGCACGTCAGTCGTCACGCATACTAAGGCGGTAAAAGACTACGTTTAATCGTAATATTTTTTTAAACTTACGTCTCCGCCACCACCACCCTCTGTCTAAATAATATTCATAAAATGTTATTATTATATCAGCAATGACTGTTGTCCCCTAAAATAAATTAATATAAAATGGATCATGGGCTATAGCCTCCGAATCACTACAGATTTACATGTATATGTTACCGGACAAACCCGATTTTAGGATAAACTAGTATTTCCTAGGCCAAAGTAGTTTATCCTACATGCGGTTGGATAAACCGGTATAGACTAGGCTAAACCGGTCCGTCCGATGGCCGATAGGAGAAACTAGTTAATCCTAGACTGAACTAGTTGAGCCTAAAAGTAATAAGTACACTTCAGGATAAACTGGTTTGGCTTAGTTAAAAATGGTTAAGGCTACAGTGACGTAGCTCTAGAGGGTAAAGGGCAACGTCGGACATCCTGGAGACATCCAACACCCTGGAGACTCGAACACCCTAGGGGGTGGGGTCTAGCATTGGACACCCTGAAGGCTCAGACGCCCTGGAAGGACGCCCTACAGTGAGGCACTGGCACTACGTACACCCTGGAAGCATCAAACACCTGTAAGGCTCGAACACCCTGGAGGATGCGGAGTAGCGTCGGACACCCTAAAAGCTCGGACGCTGCCTGCCGTGGGCTGGGCTCCCACAGACCAACGACACCTGCGATGTGACAGCTCGTGAGAGCTATCGGCGACAGCGACGTTGCAAGTGCTCGCATCAGGGTCTACAAGGTGTCTGAGCCTTCAGGGTGTCCGAGGCTACCCCGCACCCTCCAGGGCAATCGAGCCATATAGGTGTTTGATGCCTCCAGGGTGTGCAATTATACCCTTTACGCTCGATCTAGAGCTACATCACTGTAGGGCGTCCCTCCAGGGCGTCCGAAAATTCAGGATGTCCGATGCTACACCCCACCCTCTAGGGTGTCCGATGTCTCCAGGATTTCCGAAGTTACCCCCTACCCTCTAGAGCTCCGTCACTGTATCCTTAATCATTTTTAACTAAGCCAAACTAGTTTATCCTGAAGCGTATTCATTAATTTTAGGCTCATCTAGTTCAGCCTAGGATTAACTAGTTTCTCCTATCGGCCATCGGACGGACCGGTTTAGCCTAGTCTATACCGGTTTATCCAATCGCATGTAGGATAAACTACTTTGGCCTAGGAAAATCTAGTTAATCCTAAAATCGGGTTTGGCCGGTAACATATATAAAATGGAGAATTTTTTTTTTATATGGGAGCCTGAGCCTCTATTATTTATTTATATGGACTTCTACCCAATTAGGGTAATTCTGCCAGTGTCAGTATAGTTTATCGCGATACAGACAGACAGACCGACAGACAAAGAATTGTCGGCAACAATTAAAAATCACAGAGATTAACTATGCTCTATATCAATATTATATCAAACAATAAAAATAAGAATGTCTTCTATATATTGATGTAGTACTGAAAGACATTGCATGAGTATCTAATTGTTCATTTTTAAAATCGGTAATTAATTTTATGTCGGTTTTATAATATAATTAAAATAATTTATAGAAATTGCTGTGCCCTTGCAGGGCGTCACATGTATACCTAGTTTATTTAAGTACCCAACATCTTTGTAATGATTTAATGTGACTTCGACTCTGCTTCGGCCTGCGTCCCAGCGGCGTAGTGCCACATTGCTTTACCTACTTTTATTTACTCGTTGTAATTATTTGTAAAGTTCAAAGTTCTTTATTTTGTAATACATATTATACCTACTTAGATAATAATATTTTGACGAAATACGATTTAAAAGAGATGTGAACACCAGTGAAGAAGTATATTTTTTTGAGTAAATATAACTACAATAAATCTCATAAGTTTTAGGTACTTACTGTAGGAACTGCTTCGGCATCCTGTAAACAAAGTTAAGGTTAAAAATCAGACTAGCGGCGCCCCCAAACAAGAAAAATATTTATTAAACTTAAATAAGGTCCTATTAAATTTACTGCAAATTTCGGGGAGTGTGCACAGTCTCTCCATGACATGTTACCTCCGTCACCATTCCATCTCCGGTGCACGAGACGAGACGCCGGTTGGGATTCCACCCTTTATATCGTAGACATCCCGCAAATTCGCACAAAGCGCTTCGCTTCTACATTTTTAATGCGAACTGCTAAAGAGTGGAACTCCCTGCCTGCGGGTCTGTTTCCGGAACGTTATAACCTGGGCCTTTTCAAGGTGACTAGGCATTTTCTGGGCGAGCCAGTTCCATCATCGTCTGCATCGTCACTTAACATCAGGTGAGATTGCAGACAAATGCTTAGCTTACCCATTCTTAATTAAAAAAAATATATTTTAGGGGCAGATCAAATAAAATATATAAGCATGTACTAGGCAATTGCGTCCCGTTTAAATGAATCCTGTCTATGTGGCGGAACGTCAGTCAGTCGGGTTAGTCAAAGGTGTTTACGTAATTAATTAAAAAGTTTGTTTAAAAATGAAAAAAAATCTAGCTTTTCGATTTTTTTTAAATGCCTTCTAGATGTTTTTCTTATACCGGGCGGGAGTAACAGAAAAGGTATAACAAACCGAAAGGAGGTCAAGGTACTCACGAAACTGAACAACTTTCCCCATGAAACATGGGTCGAAAAATGTACGCATGCTCTAAAAATGTTTGCAGTGAATTTAATAGGACCTTATATATTGGCGAAATACGACTCAAAAGAGATGTGAACAACAGTGGCTTTGCCACCTCAAATAAATAATAAGAAGTATAACTATTTGAGTAAATAACTAGGTACTAAAGGTGGGCTTAAAAACCAAGCGACAGCGACAACGACGCGCGTCGTTGTCGCTGTCAAATGACTGGTTTGTATGGGTTTGTATGGGGAACCAGAAAAACCGAGCTTCGGCGTCGTTGCGGCGCGCCACGACGCCGTCACGTTGACAGCGCGCTGAGAAGCTTAGAGTTTGTATGGGATGCGGTCGGGTTTTTCTACAAGACCGCAGCGACAGCGACGCCGTCAAAATTTGACGGCGACAACGACGCGCGTCGTTGTCGCGTCGCTTGGTTTTTAAGCCTATCTTAAATCTCAAAAGTTTTAAATAGGTACTTACTGTAGGACTTTCTTCGGCATTCTGTAAACAAAGTTGAGGTTAAATGTCAGACTAATGGCGCCCCCAAACAGGAAAAATATTCCTGACTGAACTCGCTGGTCATCTAGAAACCAATGTACAGTGCAGCAAAAAAGAGTAGAAATTAAATAAAATGGAACTAAAAAACCTTCATACTAAATTGTTGCCATTCTTAGTCAATATTGCCATTTAATTTTGAAATTTCATACAAAGTGGCGCCCTCATTTTTTGTCTACTCTTTTTTGCTGGACTGTACCTATATATGAATTACCGGCAATAACTAACCACAAATTTTGATGAAATTTCGTAAATAGGGGTTTTCGGGCGATAAACCGATCTAGATATTTGTTTAGTTTTCGTATAAAATGGGCGCGCGGTGCTGGCAACACTGCTCTGTCATTGTCACGTCCTCTGCCGTCGCCCGCATCGTGGATGCGAATTTTAATTATAAATGGTGTAATTTAGTGTGCTTTCGGTTTTCTCGTGTGGTTTTCCCTGTTCGGTGGGGAAGTGAACCAAGTGATTTTGGTTCCGGCGCTTTGATTAAGAGTCACGCGACCGCCGGCAAAATATAACCTCACTTTTCGTTGGCTCGCGTCGTGGCTGCCGATAGCTACGTATTTTAATTATAAATGATTGGAGGCCAACGGGGCCGATTTCTCATTCGGAGAGAAATCTTTTAGTTATTTTGTGTTAAAAAACATTATGTGATGTCGAACTGTGAACTATAGTGCAAATTGGAGGAAAGGAGTTCGAGAACGAGCGGATGTTCCGGTGCCGTGAGTTTAGGTTATTCCCTATTCCTGTGCTCCTCAAATATCCTGAATACCTGATTCCTGTCATACTTAAACTCACAAAGAAACGACGTCATCGTTCGCTCGGTAAGCAATTCGTTGCTGGGCCCTGTTTAAGTAGATTTTGGAAACAAGAATTTCTCGGCCGGAAACTTTCCGGAACAAAATTCTCTCATTAAATTTATTTTATTTAGCTATAGTAAAGAGCACTACGAATCGTAGTCAAATGTTGTTCCGAGGCTGATCGACCATTTAGTTTTAGATTTTAAGATAACTTTAATTTGCTTCCACTGCGCTAAGATCAGCTTCGGAATCAAACATTTTATGGTAGCAGAGCGTGGTTGCTTTATTGCAACATAGTTAGCCGTAATTTAGTATTAAGCGTGTTTTTTATATTACCCACATATTTTATTAATTTTGGAAAATATTGTTTCGGTTTTTTTGTGACTGTATTGTTTGCCTAGTGAACGGTACCTTATCGGTAAGGTCTAGGCCAGTCAACTAACATTTATTTTGTGGTATTTGTTTATTGGTTTTCGTTTTATTAAGTCGAGTGTGTAAAAGTTGGTACCATGGCTCCTCGATCGCCAGGTATAAGGCTGCTATAAAGACAGAATTAAGGTGGTTTACTACCACAGCGGCAATGATCGGCCGCGAGGACCGGGAGGACGCGCTCTTGAAAAGTGCACTACAGGCAGATGAACGGGTTCGGGTTGTGTCGGAACACCTCACAGAGTGCCTCATGCTCCTTGAGGAAGCTCCTAACCCTGAAGATAAGGAGCTGGTTGAGGGCGATGTAAGCCAGTGCTTGAGCTGGCACAGGACATTGCGCAGGCAGCTGCGGACATATCTAGGCGACGTGACGGAAAGGAAAAGCCATTCCGTGGTAAAGTGGGACAAGGATTACAGGTGCCTCTTCCGCCTGTTACGGTTCCAGTCTTTGCAGGCGATTACGCCGACTGGCCGGCGTTTGAGGACCTATATAGCAGTGTGGTCCACACACGGACGGACATAACGCCGGCGTACAAGATGGCTCAGCTGATGTCCAGGCTACATGGAGAGCCTCATGAATTGCTGACGCATTTGGCTGTCTCGGATAGCAATTATGAGGTGGCGTGGAAGATCCTTACCGACCGGTATCGAAACAAGCGCCTGATTGTAGACAGGCTGTTAGACCAGTGGCTGTCAATACCAACCATAACGCGAGGTACGGACCTCCGCGAGAAAATCTTCCACCCAGTCAGTGTCGCGGTCAGCGCACTGGAGCGACAGGGTTTGCCAGTGGCGGGCTACGGTTATATCTTGGTCCACACAGTGCTTCGCCGCCTGCCGAGCGAAATGGTCGCTCGATTCGAGCAGCTCCATGGGGGCAAGTCCTCGGACCACCTCCCGACCTACGAGGATCTGAAGTCGTTCCTCAAGGCCGAAAGCAGGCGAGTGGACGTCCAGGCTGGTGAAGCCCCACGCAAGGAGACCTCTGCCCCTCGCCACCCGGAACGGCCGGGTGCACCGGCGCGAGGAGGCAACAGTAGGCAACCCAGGCGGTACAACACCGCATTGGAATCAGGGTGTGCCTACTGCAGGGAGACAGGCCACGGGGTGGCAGCGTGTCAGGAGTTTGCTGCGCAGCGGGTTCAGAGGAGACGGGTTGTGGCACAGCAGAGGCGTTGGTGTTTTCGGTGCCTGGGGCCGCATCAGGTGCGAGTGCCCTTCAAGCACCAACTGTAGGTACTGCCAGGGTGCACACCATCCGCTGCTCTGCATGAATCGCTCCGGAGGCGCCGGGGCAGCGCTGGATCGGATCAGCGAAGGGCCTGCCCACCAAGGGAGGGAGCAACGCTCCCCACCCCCTCCAAGGAGGAGCCCACCTCCGCATCGGTCACAGGGACAGGCAGGGGAACGTCAACAGACGGAGCCCACTTACCCAAGGACGTGGGGACGATCTCCACCACGGCAGCAGGTGGCCAAGGACACCCATCCCAGGTACGGGATTCAACGGGCGGGTGTCAGGGGAGCACTAGGCAGCCACCAGGGTACATGCAGTATTCTGCGGGCTTGAGCCACCTGGTTGGGTCTCAAGACCCACGCATGCCTCCGCCTATGCCTGAGTACCCGCGGCTACAGGCGCAACCTCGGTACGGACGTTGCCGTTGGGGTACTATAGAGCTCCAGCCATGGCCTTTATGGGCAGACCTCCCTACCAGCAGGAGTGGGACCCATACACAGGTTTGGGTAGCGAGGGGATACCCCCTGTATCGAGTAAGCTGGTGAGTAGGCTAGGCCTAAATGTACGGCCAAGTGAGGATGAAGCTGTAGGCATCGGGGGCCTAAATGTGCCTGACATTCGGGGTCAGACGAACTTTGAGTTCGCATTAGGTAGCACATGTACAGGGTCAGCTATCAAGTCTCAGCCGTGGTGCTGGATGAAGTGGTTGGGAAACTCCTCAGGTTAGGTTACCACCAACGGTAAGAGGGTTAACCACAGGGTTGGAGTTAGCTGATCCTGATTTTGATACTCCTGGTACGGTGGACGTACTTCTCGGGTCAGACGTCCTCGGGAGATTATGGTGCGGTAGGAAGAAGGTACTCCAGGAAACTGGTTTGGTGGCCGTAGATACCACAGGGGTATGTTGTTTTCGGCCCAGTTTGGAGACCTCAGGACCTACCAGAAGGGATCCGGTCCTCTATGGTAGTGTGCTGTCAGAGGTGCTGCAGAGGTTTTGGGAGTTCTGAAGAGCCGCCCACGGCGGACAGACGGAAGCCAGAGGATGACGAGTGCGAGTTGTTCTATCAATACAACACTGCGAGATGCCCGTCAGGCAGATTCGTGACCAGGCTACCTTTTCTCCCAAACCGCCCCGCTTTAGGTAGTTCGCGACAGCTCGCGGAACGGAGACTACTCGGAATGGAGCGGAAGATGAGGCGAGACCCAGCACTTCGGCAGAAGTATATAGAATTCATGCGGGAATATATTCAATTGGGCCACATGTCGGTGTCCAGCCTGGATTGGAGGTGTGTCGAGCATTATTACATTCCACACCTGGCTGTCTTGAAGTCACCTGAGGCGAAAATACGGGTGGTGTTTGACGGTTCTGCTCCTACCTCGAATGGTGTCTGTGAACCAATGTTTGCACGCGGGTCCTAAATTGAACCGGGACATTGTGGACATTCTCACAGACTTTCGGTTACACCAGGTAGCGTTCGTCGCAGACGTCAAAATGATGTTTCGCCAAACCATGATACATCCGGATGACCGTCGGTATCAGCTGATTTTGTGGCGTGAGAGCCCAGATGAGCCGATGGTCACATACGAACTTAACACGGTGACGTATGGACTTAAGCCAAGTCCGTATTTGGCAGTACGTACGCTGCGAGAGTTGGCCGCACAGGAAAGGGTAAGATACCCTCGAGCCGCAGCAGTACTGGATCGCGACGTCTACGTGGACGATATCTGCACGGGTGCTGATAGCGTGGAGCAGGCGCTAATTCTACGAGACGAGCTGATCGCGATCATGGGTTCAGGAGGTTACGAGTTGCGGAAATGGTTGTCCAGTTGCCCAGAGCTCCTGGCCGGTTTGCCAGGCGAGTTCCATCAGGACCCGCACCTCTTTGAGAACCCGGACAATCCAAATACGTTGGGCATCCTCGGGGTGCAATATAGGCCAACGCATGACGTATTCACGTACAAGATCGAGCCCGACCTTTTGAGAAAACTTGGACTAAGCGGTCGGTACTGTCGACAATCGCTAGAACGTTCGATCCTAACGGATGGATCGCCCGGTTACGTTCATGGCGAAGTGCTTTTACAAAGGTTGTGGCTAGCCAACTTAGGATGGGACGACCAACTCTCCGGAGAGTTGTTGAAGGATTGGCTCAAGTTTGTGACCACCTTACCAGGATTGTGCACATCGCGATACCCCGCAAGTTAGTCCCATCGGTGGGATGTAAGGCTACCCTACATGGGTTTTGTGACGCCTCGGAGCGAGGGTACGCGGCAGCTGTATACCTTCGGACAGCAAGTTCAACGGGAACTGTGCACGTGCGTCTGGTTATGGCCAAAAGTAAGGTGGCACCAGTCAGAACTAGATGGACCATCCCCAAATTGGAATTGGCAGGGCAGCTCTTCTAGCGCGCTTGCTAAATCATGTAACCTGCAATCTGCGTGGTACCATCAACTTGGATGAAACGGTGTACGCGTGGACTGACAGTCGGATAGTTCTGTGCTGGTTGCAGACGTCGGTACATACACTTGAGGTTTTCGTGGCAAATCGGGTGTCACAGATTACGGGGTCGGAAACTCCGTTAGTGTGGAGGCACGTACCGGGAGAATGGAACCCAGCGGACTGCGCTTCGCGCGGGTGCAGGGCACCTGATTTGGTGAGTCACCCACTGTGGTGGGGACCTCAATGGCTGACTGAGTCGCCGCAGGAATGGCCATTCAACGAGTGCAGGGCGCCGCTTGGGCCACCTGATCGAGGTTTGCGAGTGAACGGGGGGCAACTCGTACCGAAGCCTAACCCAGCTTTCTTGCTGGAACGGTATAGCTCCCTCGACAAACTTCTTGGGGTGACAGGTTGGATCAAACGGTTCGTGAACAACTGCAGGAAGCCTCAAGCAGAACGGAACTTTACACCTGTCAACGTCTCGCCTGCGGAACGGAATGCGGCTCTATGCTCATTGGTTAGAGTCGTCCAGGCGGAACATTTTGAAGAGGAGGTCAGGCTGCTCAGGGATGGACGTGGAAAGCTGAAGGGAGGAATTGTGCGCCTCAACCCATTCCTGGATGAGCAAGGTATGCTCAGGGTTGGAGGCAGACTTCGGAACGCTAGCCTGCCCTTTCGGCTCGGCATCCACTGTTACTTCCAAAAGGGGACCCTTAGTTGAGCTCTTAGTCAGGGATCGTCATGAGAAAACTCGCACGCGGGCTGTAATGCGCTATTGGCCATTCTACAGCGCGAGTTTTGGATCTTATCGGGACGACGAACGGTGCGTAGCGTTGTGTTTAGGTGCTTGCCTTGTTACCGCTTGAAGGCAGCCACAATGCAGCCACAGATGGGAGATCTCCCACCGGACCGGGTGACGGAGGCCTGGACGTTTGCAGGTGTGGGAACGGATTTTGCAGGCCCTTTCATGGTAAAGGCATCACGCCTACGGAACGCAAAGTCTATCAAGGCGTACTTGTGCGTGTTCGTGTGCTAGCCACCAAGGCCGTCCACTTGGAGCTCGTGGCCGACCTATCTACGGAGGCCTTTTTGGCAGCGCTGGAGAGATTTACGTCGCGACGAGGGCGACCAGCGCTGATCAGGTCGGATTGTCGTACCAACTTTAAGGGTGCTGATCGGTGTATGAAGGAAATTGTAACGTTCTTAAGGGAGAACGAAGAAGCCATCAGCACGGGCCTCTCCCGTCAGGGCATTACCTGGGTGTTCGATCCACCAGCGTGCCCTCACTGGGGTGGTATTTTTGAAGCGGTTGTAAAGTCCGCTAAGACGCATTTGTTGCGCGTTGTAGGGTTAACAATTTTGACTTTCGAGGAGCTGGCGACCGTGTTTTGTAAAATTGAGGCTGTACTCAATTCGCGTCCTTTGTGTCCGCTCAGCTCAGACCCAAATGATTTAGAGGCCCTGACGCCAGGGCATTTCTTAATTGGCCGCCCACTTAACGCCTTGCCGGAATATCCCTATACGGAGGAGGTGAATAGCAATCGTTTGTCGCGTTATCAGTTGTTGCAGCAAATGACTCAAAACTTTTGGAAGCGTTGGTCGCTTGAGTACTTGCACATTCTGCAGCAACGCCTTAAGTGGACGGATAGGACTGAACCCCCCTGCATTGGGGATCTCGTTCTGGTTAAGGATGCCAACCTACCGCCACTGCGTTGGCGCCGGGGGCGCATTCTCAACCTGTTTCCGGGTAGTGATGGCACTCCTCGAGTTGCAGAAGTTCAGGTGGGGCATTCAGTCCTTAAGCGAGCAGTAGCTACATTATCACGCCTGCCATAGAGCGGACCGATGGGTCGGTCCGGGGCGGGTGAATGTTTAGTTTTCGTATAAAATGGGCGCGCGGTGCTGGCAACACTGCTCTGTCATTGTCACGTCCTCTGCCGTCGCCCGCATCGTGGATGCGAATTTTAATTATAAATGGTGTAATTTAGTGTGCTTTGGTTTTCTCGTGTGGTTTTCCTGTTCGGTGGGGGTGAACCAAGTGATTTTGGTTCCGGCGCTTTGATTAGAGTCACTCGACCGCCCGCAAAATATAACCTCACTTTTCGTTGGCTCGCGTCGTGGCTGACGATAGCTACGTATTTTAATTATAAATGATTGAGGCCAACGGGGCCGATTTCTCATTCGGAGAGAAATCTTTTAGTTATTTTGTGTTAAAAAACATTATGTGATGTCGAACTGTGAACTATAGTGCAAATTGGAGGAAAGGAGTTCGAGAACGAGCGGATGTTCCGGTGCCGTGAGTTTAGGTTATTCCCTATTCCTGTGCTCCTCAAATATCCTGAATACCTGATTCCTGTCATACTTAAACTCACAAAGAAACGACGTCATCGTTCGCTCGGTAAGCAATTCGTTGCTGGGCCCTGTTTAAGTAGATTTTGGAAACAAGAATTTCTCGGCCGGAAACTTTCCGGAACAAAATTCTCTCATTAAATTTATTTTATTTAGCTATAGTAAAGAGCACTACGAATCGTAGTCAAATGTTGTTCCGAGGCTGATCGACCATTTAGTTTTAGATTTTAAGATAACTTTAATTTGCTTCCACTGCGCTAAGATCAGCTTCGGAATCAAACAATATTAATTATTTTCCAAAAACCGTTGACTTCAATTTTTTATGTACCTACTGTGATTTTAATTAGTTTCCAAAAAACTGGTGAACGTTTTTTGCGAGTTCTTGGTATACTCTGTTGAAATACCGAACCAAGGTAAACCAGGTACTATACTAGAATTATTTATTGACTTACTGCGTCTGTGCTCGCCTGTCAAAAAAGTTTAAAATTGAAATCTATAGTATGAAACTTAGTTCAAAAACATCTGAAGATTAAACCAGAAGACTGCCGAAAGTATTCTAATAAAAAATTGCCGCTGCTGCCCATTTCCTGGATGATTATCCGTTAGTCACTTGACTTGATCATCCTTATCTCCCCACTCCTACTCGTATTCCTATTCGGCGAGAATAGCAACTTAATGCAGATAGTGCGAATGGGCTTGGCGGACTCTGCGACTCAGCAAGGCAAGGTGGCATTGGGCGACGACGCGAGGGTAGAGGGTTCGTGCTGTTACTGTCGTCCAGACACTGCATCTAGGCAATGCAATCTCGAGCCGAGATTGACGACTCGAGATCTCGGTCGAGATCCTAGGGTTCGAAATTGACCAACTCGAGATCTCGTTGGATTATTGGTCGAGATCTCGAACTTTCGAGATCGAGATCGAGATTTTGCCTCATATAAAAATTCAGCCTCAATTCAGTCGTAGCGGCTCTCCGTTCCACTGAATCGGGGAGTGGGAGGACTAAGTGTGTGCGCTTGCGTTTCTAGCTGTATCTAAGTATAATACTTATGAATCAGTTAATAAATAACTTACTTCGGTCGCTTCAGTGGTAGGTACAGTTGTCTGCAAAACAATTGAAAACATTACAAAATACCTATAGGTAGATTTTTATTATTATTATATTTGGGAAGCTCACAGCAACTTCCACAATGTAATTTTAAATGAATAGATACTTAAGGCTCAACGTCAGCGAAAATATCACGGCTCCGAGAAAAAAAAAAAAACACTGACTAAATACGCAAGTGATTGGAAAACCACGTTATGAATTAACGACAATCACTTACAACGAAAAATTTTTAGAATCAGTAACTAAGAGTGGCCAATTTTAGCAATTTTGACATACATAACTCATGCATACCAATTCTTATTAAATTTATTAGATTTGAATCATCTTTGTGGTTAGTTATTGTCGGAAATTCATTCATTGGTTTCTAGATGACCAACGTGTTCAGCCAGAGATTTTTTCCTGTTTGTGGGCGCCACTAGTATGACATTGAGTCTTAAAAGCCAATTACAAAGCTACGACAAAATATAGGTACAGAGTGTTAATTTAAACGCGTGTCATAGCTTCAGGGTAGGTTAAGTATCGATTAAGGACGCCGTAAAAAATATTTAAAAAAATCCCAGTCAAAAACAAATATATTTTTGCGGATTCAGACAAAACATATTTTGTTTGGAAAATCCATTTTTGACACTATTGTTATATAAAGAGTGCCCATACAAGTACTTTAGTCTAAACAACTTTGAGATTGAACGAATTTCGGCTGAGATATAGCCATTTGAATCGATTGTCAGCCAACTCATTGTAACAAAAAAAAACTGCGACTGAAATTTTTTCAATATTTTTACGGCATCCTTTATCGATACTAAACCTATCCTGAAGCTATGGCACGCATTTAAATTAACACCCTGTATTGTAAGCGGATTTACTGTGGTATAAATTTAAGTTAACACCCTGTATAAGCGCCGAAATTACGAACAAATCACGCCGAATTACTTCGGAACGAAATTCGGCGACGAAATTTCGGCTAAAGTGTGTCGTCCGTAATGGAAATAAAATTGTTGGCGTAATTGCGCCGAATTCCGTCGCGTAATTTCGGTCGTAGTGTGTCGAGATACTAAGTCAGGGCTCATCTTTCGTGTCGGGAACTGATTCTAGGTATTAAATAGATAGAAATAAAAATGAATTTTTAATTGAATAGGTAACTTACGTCGCCTTCTTCTTTATTCTGTTGACAAAGTTAAATTATTAGATTTGTAATATATAAAAGTGTTTAAAAATATTGTCGGGAGTGTTTTACTGTTAGGAAAATAACGCGACCGAAATTCGGCGGCTGAATTCCTTTCCGTCACTTTTTAGCGTTTTTGGTTGGGAAGACACACTATAAGTACAAAATAGAGCGTATACAGAAAGTTCACTCGGCCCCATTTCGGATTTTCGTGATTGGCATTTGTTGCATACCAGGGTTGAGTTCTTAAAAATATCAAAACAGTAAAATCTGATAAATAAAGTCATATGAGTCTGAGCCAAGTTTAAATCCAAGAGATTTGACGTTCGTGTCAACCACATTCTTAGTTACCTTGACTTCCCCTGAGATTCCGGTTATTTCCAGTTAAAATCAGTAAGCGTCAAAATCGTCGCTAGTACTGAGTAAGTCATCTGGTAAGGCGCACCGCGCGCCGTTTCCCTAATTTGTGCTATAAGCGCCGAAATTACGTACAAATCACACCGAATAGAATTACTTCGGACCAAATTCGGCGACGTTATTTCGGTGTAGTGTGTCGTCCATAATGCAAATAAAATAGCTGGCGTAGGTAATTGCACCGAATTCCGTCGCGTAATTTCGGTCGTAGTGTGTCGAGATACTAAGTCAGGGCTCATTTTTCGTGTCGGGAACTATAGATGCTATTAAATTGTTAACTTCGAGGATAACTTACATCGCCTTCTTCTTTTTTCTGTTGACAAAGTTAAGTTGTTAGAATTTGTAATATACGATACGAAAGTGTATAAAAATACTGTCAGAAGTGTTTTACTGTTAGGAAAAGTAATACTTTCCTTTAAATAGCGATCTATCTTATACCATTATATAAAGTGCTGGCAATGTTTTGAGGTATTTTTATGGACGATAGAATTTATTTCTCGAATTGACCGCTGATTGACAATTTGAATTTCGCGCCTTCCCGAGGCTATTTCATGAGCAGCACGACTGTACGGGTTCACCCGATCAGTCCTATAGTCCGACAGGTTCGTGCGCGACCTTCCTGCGGGGTACAGACGGTGGGGGAGCGAGGAAGCACGTCATTTTAATATGACGTGCGGTGCGGAAGCGCGCGTTACCCTTCCCCGCTACACCTCCCGCTACCCGCTGACATCTCCCTCCCCAACGTCTGTCACCCCTAGGGAGGGTCGCGCACGAGCTTGTCGGACTATAGTCTTAGGCTGTCCTAGGCCAGGGCTCATCTTTCCGGTCGGGAACTATAGATAGATATAGAATATAGAATCGGTGTCATGTAAAAAGAACGCTGAGTAACAATTGCCGTATCATCTGTCATCTCTTTCCCGTCGCATATTGGTAGTAAGATAGTATAAAAGAGACAACAACATCCCTTCAGTGATTACTCAGCGTTCTTTTTACGTGATGAGAACTGTACTATTAATTCAATAACTTACATCATCATCCTGTTGACAAAGTTAAATAAATTATAGAATTTGTAATTTATTATATGAATCGCCGGGAACTATAGGTTAGATAATTTAATAACTTACATTGGCTTGTGCCTGTTGACAAAGTTAATAAATTATTAGAATTAGTAATATTTATAATATCGGGAGTTATAAGTACGTACTATTAATTAAATAACTTACATCGTCTGGTTTTGCCTGTTGACGAAGTTAAATATATTATTAGAATTAGTAATATAAATAAGTATGTATGTATCGGCGGGAACTATTAGGTACCTACTATTAATTAAATAACTTACATCGTCTGGATTTGCCTGTTGACGAAGTTAAATATATTATTAGAATTAGTACCTAATATATACCTATGTATGTATGTATGTATCGTCAGGAACTGTTAGGTACCAACTATTAATTATATAACTTACATCGTCTGGTTTTGCCTGTTGACGAAGTTAAATATATTATTAGAATTAGTAATAATATAAATATGTGTGTATGTATCGGCGGGAGCTATTAGGTACCAACTATTAATTAAATAACTTACATCGTCTGGATTTGCCTGTTGACGAAGTTAAATATATTATTAGAATTAGTACCTAATATATAAGGTCCTATTAAATTCACTGCAAATATTTTAAGGGCAGATCAAATAAAATATAAGCATGTACTTGGCAAATTTTTAAAGAAATCTACACTCTAGTTTTCGAGAAAATTGCATTTAACTAAAAAAAAAACAAAACGAAAAAAGTGCACCCTGTTTGTCCTAGAAACACACACTTCAATGAATTTAAATTACGCGCCAAAAAAAGGGTGCTGCGATTGGTTGGTTGTTAGTGTGCGTGCCGTGTAAGTGAATGGCGGAACGTCAGTCGGGTCTGTCAAAGGATGTTCACATAATTAATTAAAAAGTTTGTTTGAAAATGAAAAATAAAATCTAGCGTGTAGATTTTTTTTAAATACCTTAGATGTTTTTCTTATACGTATTTACGCATTCCCTTAAAATATTTGCAGGCAGTGAATTTAATAGGACCTTATATATGTATGTATGTATGTATCGTCAGGAACTGTTAGGTACCAACTATTAATTATACGGGGTGTTAGGGACGGTGTAACGAAAACTTTGCAGGCGTGCTCAGACCATGAAACTGAACAACTTTTACTATGGAGCCAATGGTGGGAAACGAAAAAAAATTTCGGACCTCCCATACAAAGTCAGTCAGCTGATCGTGAATTTTGTATGGGAGGTCGAAAAATTTTTTTCGTTTCCCACTATTGGCTCCATAGTAAAAGTTGTTCAGTTTGATGGTCTGATCATGCCTGCAAAGTTTTCGGTACACCGTCCCTAACACCCTGTATAACTTACATCGTCTGGTTTTGCCTGTTGACGAAGTTAAATACATTATTAGAATTAGTAATATATACAGGGTGGACCATGGAGTGACGTCAATAAAAAGAAATTAGATCCTCACATCTTGGGGTATTCGAAAATACCCCATGTATGTTCCGCGATTGTTTTTAGTTTCCAAATTATTGAACTTTTAAAATTGTATGGGAAAAACTCGAATGGAAGACATTTTTTCTTTTTTTGTACGCTAAAAAGTACCAATCACAAAGATTGTGCTATGAAATCAACCGCGCGAAAAGCTCTTATACAGAAGTAAAAAAAGAAAGCAAAAATTACCAGTCGAGATTTTCCCATACAACTTTAAAAGTTGAATAATTCGGAAACTAAAAATAATCGCGGAACATAATACATGGGGTATATTCGAATACCCCAAGATGTGAGGAATCTAATTTCTTTTTATTGACGTCACTCTATGGTCCACCCTGTATGTACAGTGCAGCAAAAAAGAGTAGAAATTAAATAAAATGGAACAAAAAAATTTTCATACTAAATTGTTACCATTCATAGTCAATGTTGACATTTAATTTTAAATTTCATACAAAGTGGCGCCCTAATTTTTTGTCTACTCTTTTTTGCTGGACTGTATGTACGTATCGTCGGGAACTGTTAAGTACCTACTATTAATTAAATAACTTACATCGTCTGGTTTTGCCTGTTGATGAAGTTAAATATATTATTAGAATTAATAATATATATGTATGTATCGTCGCAAGCAATGGTCTAAAAATTAGTAGAACGAAAACAGAATCCATGGTCTGCCACTTCAACCACATTAGTCCGCCTGACACAAATGTGACACTATAGTGCTTTTTTTGTATCATGGCAATAGCGTGCATTGACCTTAATTACCACTGTACTCTCATTTGCGATAGCGATACATCGTTTTCCCTTGAAAAAATGAGCGACATGAATATCGCTAGAGTACATGAGTAAAGGCCAAGGTCGCTGCAGGGATCAGAAACATTTTTATTTGTGACCATATTTTAGATTATTATTGTAAGTAAATCTACTAGGTTTCGTCTGCTTGAAATTGCCATGAAAATGAATTATTTTCACGTGGTTAAAAGTAGCCTATGATGTGTGTGTTATTTTCATACAAAACGCGAATTTTCATTCAAACTTCAAGTCCCTGTTTACCCCTTTAGGGGTTGAAAATTTGAAAACGCTGAAACACATCTTCAATAATTATTAATATTTGTTTAGACTTTATCAAAATCTAATTTCATTTGAGAAAAAAAAATCCAAGCCTAAAGGTTTATTCACACACATCTAGGCCGTACGCAAATGCATGGGATAATTTAAACCGCGCTGCGGCACGCACACTGATATGCTTGTTATTGTAGTTGATAGTTTTTTTAAGATATGAAACAAATTGTGTCTGGTTTAAGGTAAAATAAAACCATTAAAATATTTTTTAAATACATTTATTCGATTTATTCACTACCATCATCATTGCTGTCACTGCTATCATCATCTGCATCACTGTTGCTGTCTGAGCTGTCATCAGTTACGTTTATAATAAATTTGGCAACAGTTTTGTCGATAATATTGTCCATTCCTCTCATTCGCGTTTCCTCTTTTTTTACGTGCTGTACACAATTTGCCCATTTTGTAGCGGTCACTTGTTGAATCCCTTCCTCCAGTAATTTTTTAACATCTTTGAATTTAAAAGTCGTATTATTTCTGGCTACGTAGCCTTTGACATCCGCCCATATCAACTCAATAGGGTTGAGCTCGCAGTGATAGGGCGGAAGTCTGAGGATTGTGATATCTTTGGCTTTGGCCATTTCATCGACTACGTACTTGCCGGAACGGGACGGAAGATCGAGTTGCTCGAAGACTACGTACGACTGGTAGTTGTTTTTGATATTTTTAATCTTTTGCATCAAATGCGCCTTTGTCTCCTTATCGTCCACTTTGATGTTTTTGGATCGCAGCCAGTTTTGCATATTTTCTTTTCTCCATGCCATCGTAGGAGTCCTTTCGACCCGTCTAAAAATACAAACGGTAAGTATATTATCAATTAGAAACGCACACCCATATAATATATAAAGAATAACTAATGAAAATTGCATTAGGTATGCTTACCTCGAGTGGTAACTAGCGTTGTCCATGACGATGACGTCTTTTTTTTGCATCATTTCCATCACTTTAGCCATCCATTCTTCAAAGTGAGGAGCATCCGTATTTTCGTGGTAATCGCCAGTCTTTTTAGCTTCAAAAACCCAATCGCATCCGTCTAAAAATCCGTTTTCGTTTCCAATATGGACGACGATCAATCTTTTCCCTTTAGAAGTGGGTTCCTTTGCACCAGTTGTAAGCCCGTCTTTGTGTGCATCACGCGAATTCTTTATTTCGGTATCCACCCAAGTTTTGCTTACTGTGTGGCCTGTAATGAAAAAGAAATTAGGAAAATATGTCATGGAATGTTAAAATTTATGCGTATTACTTATTATGTATGCAGGTAATGCAGTTACCGGCACTCTATGACATTCAGGCATTGTATACAAGGCTGAATTATACAGGCTGCGAGCAATACAGTGTTATAAAATTTATTAATTACTTTTATTTATTTTTATTACCTGCGTTAAGCCATGTTTCATCGGTGTAAAAAATTCTGCGATTTTCTTCCCGGTATCTAGACACACGGCAGTGTGTCCGCCAAGTTCGAGCGACACACCGGCCGTGGGTTATATTACACGAACCATTTCGGGCCAAGTTCGACCCACCTATAACTCAAAATCTATTTTATCTACGCATATGAAATTTCTAGTATCTGTTGAGATCTACTTACTCATCTAAAATACAAAATTTCATTAATGTACCTATTGTAGGTCTTGAGATATTGACGTCAGAAAATCGCTATTTTTACTATACACTCACTGACTGACTCACTCATCAAAAACCTAGACCACTTCCAGTGGTTGTATTGACTTGAAATTTGGCATCGAGGTAGGTCTTTAGGTCAAGGTAAAGGAAAAAATCTGAAAATGGCCAAGTGTGAGTCGGTTTTAAAAATAATGAAGGTGTAAATTCATACTCCTAAGGAACTAATACAAAAATTATCTATATCTTCCAATGGTCGTACCGACCTAAAATTGCAACCGACCGAAAACCTTACAAAAATAAATGAAATCCACCCAAAACATAAATGTAAAAGCTGCCAAGTTCGACAATATTGGAATGCTTCGCCTATAAAGAAGTGAGATCTAAATAAGTACCAAGTTCCATACACAGACCTCAGTTAAAATTGAAACCTACTTTTTAATGATATAACTTGGCAAGTTTTAATAGAAAATTATATACTTGACTCATTGCGTTTTGTAGGTTTATAAATAAGAAAGTGTGTGAAAACTTGCCAAGTTATATCATTGAAAAGTAGGTTTCAATTTTAACTGAGGTCTGTGTATGGAACTTGGTACTTATTTAGATCTCACTTCTTTTATAGGCGAAGCATTCCAATATTGTCGAACTTGGCAGCCTTTTACATTTATGTTTTGGGTGGGATCTTTTTATTTCATCCAAGTACTTCATTCGCCACATCACAATTTCGGGTCGGTCTATTAGTACACTTCTCCTTTGCCTTTTGATATATTTAAATTTAAGCTTTTTCAATACCAACCACAAAGATGTAATGTTAAATGAAGGCAGCGAATCGTCATCTTTTATAGCTTGCAAAACTTTTTTTAAGGTTGGTAGTTCACCTTTCATAAAAAATCTGTGCACTATTCTTCGAATAGCACATTTTTCAAAATCATCTAATTTATCAAACATATTTTTCCTCCTTTTTTTCCCTTCTGGTTCTGTCACTTTGCGAGTGTTTCTGTACTCACTCAGTATTCTATAAATAGAACGCACTGAGTGACCGCTGATTTCAGATGTTTTTTTGACTAATTGATTGTTGGATGTCATTTCGGGGTGTGCGCTTCGAGCGTATTTGAAAACATGAATAATTGTTTGACGTTCTCCAGCGCTGATAATACACTTTTTCCGTTTTTTCTGGGGTGACATAAAAGGTGCCGATGATCCTCCAGAAGCAATTGTGCCTAAAAAACAGATAAATGACTTTAAAAATAAACAAAACACATAGACATATCTTATTATTTGAAAAACTTAACTGAAAGGCGTAATGACGTCCACCTACGCATACGCGTGAGTGTGCCGCCTCTCGTACAGCTCATTACATTACAACCGGTACGCGCGTGATTACGCGCACGCATACGTCTTGCATACGGACGCGGTGTGTACCGCCCTTAAACAAAAAACAAATTAGGCAACTTATCATACCTGCTTGCGGATCACTTTTTTGCTGGCCTGTAACGTTGAAAGATCGAGTCCGGAATGAATACGTTCGCGGCAGTTTGAAAGTTGCTCCGATCGCCGAAAAACTCAGAGAAACGAGGTTGAGATGGCATGGCCACGTAATGCGTAGACCGGAAGATTATGTCGTGAAGAAGTGCCTTTCTGTCGCAACAGGCAAAAGAAGAAGGGGAAGACCCTTGGCCACATGGCTAACGACTGTCCAAAGGGACATGAAAAGCATGCAGTTGCACGAAGATGATGCACACGACCGTGCCAAATGGCTTGTCATGGTTAAGAAAGCCGACCCCGTTTAACCGGGAAGTGGCGAGGACAAAGAAGAAGATGTATGTATCGTCGAGAACTATTTGGTACCTATTATTAATTAAATAACTTACATCATCGTCTTGTTGTGCCTGTTGACAAAGTTAAATATTTTATTAGAATTAGTAATCTTTCGTCTAGTGACATCTTATCTACACTAATATAATAAAGAGGAAAACTTTGTTTGTTTTTTTGTTTGTTTGTTTGTTTGTTTGTTTGTATGTAATCGATAAACTCCGAAACTACTGGACCGATTTCCAAAACTCTTTCACTATTAGAAAGCTACAACATCCCTGAGTAACATATGCTACTTTTTACCATGGGAAAATTCCACATTCCTACGGGAAAACGGTTAGCAGCAGGAAAACGGGGAAATAAAGCAGATATTACCCAAATTAGCCAAACCGCTTTACCGATCCTCGCGAATTTTGGCACTGATATTACTATCATATAAAAGACGGACATGGTCAGCGAGGATCTGGAGTACCTGAT